>JBAMBO010004433.1:0-600000 GCA_037044535.1 Lordiphosa magnipectinata
TCATACTCCTCTGGCCCTGACAACATTCCTAGTTGTGTTCTCAAAAAGTGCTGTAGTTCCTTATGCAAACCTTTGCTTAAGATTTTCAATCTATCACTTGATTCTTCAGTCTTTCCAACTCTTTGGAAAGAGTCCTATATCATTCCTCTTCATAAAAAAGGTGGAAAATCTGATATTTCCAATTACAGAGGCATAGCTAAGCTCTCCGCTATTCCTAAATTATTTGAAGAGATTATAACCTCCACCTTGCAGCATTATTGCAAATCGATTTTATCACCTTTCCAGCATGGGTTTATTAAGCGTCGGTCAACTATGACCAATTTGCATGAATTTACTTCATTGGTTAATGATGGGTTCCTTAAGAAAAAGCAAACCGATGTCATTTACACCGACTTTAGTAAGGCTTTTGACTCTGTAAACCATGATCTTCTCCTCTATAAGCTTGATCGGTTAGGATTTCCCGCCTCTTTTCTGCGCTGGATTTCGTCCTATTTAAAAAATAGAACCCAAAAAGTTATATTACGTTCTGACACTTTAAAGCCCGTCTCTGTAACTTCTGGTGTACCGCAAGGTAGCCAGCTTGGTCCTTTGTTTTTTACTCTTTTTATTAATGACCTACCCACAATACTAACTTGTTCTCGGATACTTATGTATGCCGATGACGTTAAACGTATTTTATTTTTCAATGACCCGACACATTCCATTAGATGATTTAAACTCCTTGCAGTCTTGGTGCTTAGTTAATCATTTACACCTTAATTGCTCCAAGTGCATGTTAATGACTTTCCATCGTTGCAAACCTTCGCTGGCTATTTATTCGATTGGCAATGAACCCCTGCAACGAATATCTACAGTTGTTGATCTTGGTATTCTTTTTGAGCACAAATTGAGTTTTAATCCTCATATCTCCTCTATTGTTAATAGGGCAAATGGTGGACTTGGATTCATTAAACGTTGGTCGAAGGAATTTAATGATCCATACACCACAAAGCTCCTGTACACTGCTCTAGTCCGTCCTGTACTTGAATACTGCTCGTCTGTCTGGTGTCCGCAATATAAAAAGCATATCGATCGAATTGAATCAGTTCAAAAGCAATTCTTGCTTTTTGCTCTTCGTGGACTAAATTGGGACCCTAACCTTCGTCTGCCATCGTACTCCAGCAGACTCTTGCTTATTAACCTTCCTTCGTTAGCTAATCGTAGAACAGTCCTAGGCGTTTCTTTTCTTCATAAGCTAATCATTAGTGATGTAGACTCTACCGAACTCTTAGGTCGCCTTAACTTTTCCGTTCCTTCTAGGCCAACTAGAAACTATTTACCTTTAATCTTTCCCAGATGCACAACTGATTATGCCCAGCACAATCGTTTTCGGGTTTTATGTAAGAATTACAATGATCTCAATCACCTGCTCTCAACAGAACTCTCTCTCTTCTCTCTAAAAACGTCTCTCTATAATTATCTCCGGGGAAATCTCTGACCACTCCCAGCTGTGAGTAGGGGCATAGCTTGTCGGACTGGCTAAAAAATCCTCCCCCACCGGGTCAGAGATTTTCCGGTTATTTAGTTTTAAGTTTTACGTATAAATTTTTTTATTTTAAAAGTTTACTTTTAGGTATTTTTCTCTCTATCTCAGTTTTATTTTAATTTATTATATAATCTTATTTTTTTCCTTTGTTCCTACATAACTATAGGTTTTGGTTTTTTTTCTCTCTCTCTCTCTTTCTCTCTCTCTCACTCTTCTCGATCTCTATATTATTAAAGTTTTTATTAGCTCTAATAACGTCTCTGACTACAATTGGCTGTGAATAGGGGCAGAGCTGGCCCGACGGGCAAATAAAATTCCCCCACCGTGTCGGAGTCGTTATTGGCTTATTTTGTGATTTTTTAGATTTTCTTTGATAGGCTTCATTAGCTCATACAAATTTTTGTAACGCATATGTATTTTTGTTGACAGCATTTTTTTGTCAACTCTAAATAAATAAATTAAAGGACATTCCTGGTGTCGAAGTAACACCTAAGTATTTATACTGGTAAGTCACGTCCAATTCTGTGCTTCCATATAACCAGAATTCATTCGCTGCGTACCTTTCACTTTTTTTTTAAATCATAATTTTAGACTTCTCCAGATTCACCTTCATTCCCACAATAACATTCAAGTTTTGCTATCATCTTTTGAAGTGTGGTGACATTATCCGACAACATGACTATATCATCCGCGTATAGAAATAGCCGTATATTACTCTCATCTATCCACAGGCCACCTTCAAGCTTCAAGCTTCAAGTGTAAGTTGTTCAAATATAGCGCGAACAACAAGGGCGCTCGTACCCTTGTATACAACCTCGACAAAATATACAATATTTGTGGACACCCCTAGTTGGTGCAGCTTGTAGATTAAAAGATCACTCGGTACTTTATCAAATGCAGCCCGGAAGTCCACAAAAAATTAACTTTTTTGTTTTCTGCCCATTTTAGCTTAATGCAAGAGCATTTATGTTGTATATATTGTCAGTTGTGGAGTAGTTGTTATTTAACTTGGTCCATTCCGTCAGCAGTTCCTTGAAGATTATACCTTCGGGTTTAATTTTCGGGTTATTTCAGTCATCTTTCTTATGAATGGGAAATACTATGCTTCGCTTGAAATAGTCATCACAATTTGTATTTGTGAGTAAGTTGTTATACACTTTAACGAGCTCTTGCAAGAATTCGCCAGAGGCATTTTGGCATACTTTTTTTAGCATCTCGGCCGTAATCTCACCAATGGCAGCTGCAATGTTGTCTTCCAGGACTGCAGTTCTGGCTTGCGTGTCCCTGTACACGAGGACTTAACGTAGCTCCACAAAAAAAAAATCAGTGGAATGGTCCAAAACGTGAGATTAATTGCTCACCAAACTCGCCTCTCAATTGGTCCATGGTTTCGGGTGCCGTGTGGCATGTGGTACCGTCTTGTTCAAACCACATGTCATTGAACTTCAATTCTTCCATTTTGATCCAAAGACTGTTACGTTGCGATTTTAATAATTTTTGAAAAAGTACTGTCCGAAAATGTCGCCGGTCCAAAAACAGCTCCAAACAGTGCATTTTCCAGGGCGCATTGGCAGCTCTTGAACTGCCTCTGGCTGCTCTTCACATCAAATTCGGCAATTCTGTTTGTTGACGTACCCATTGAGCGAAAAAAGTGCGCCAGCAATCGCTCTCACGTAACCTAAACTAGCGCGTGTTTTTGCATTTTCTTTCTCCACTAATGCCCAGTCAAATTTTACTTTAAGTGAAGAGATTTTTAGCAAGAAAAAAATAATTTATTCTTATTTGTCTATTGCCAATTTCACACACTCCGATTTCAGCTTCATTGCAGTTGAAATTTATTTAACGTTTTCACACTAAAGTCGTCAGCCACCGAAAGCATTTTTTCCTGCCATTTTGTGGTAACTCTGCTGATTTACCTGTACCACCCTAATGTGTAAATGGTCCCACCCGCTAATCTATTTATTTATCCCTGACAAGCGACAAGTAGAAAAGCGAAAAGGAAATCAAATAAAAGAAACGAAAAAACAAGCACTTAAATATATAGTTGATATATTTTACATACACGAAATTGGTTTTTAACTGTATTCCGAGGCCTGGAAAGGCAACCACAGAATGAGGTCTTCGCCAGCCCCCTCAGAGCAATTTCATTTTACAACTGTCGTTGTTTTTTGTCGCCTCTCCCCACCATTCCTTCTTCCCAGAGATTGCGCCATTTAATGTAAATCGTAAATTTAAAATGTCATGTAAAATGGTGGGTGGTGGTAGGAGGCTTAAGGCGTGGCAAAAGTTGCAGCTTGGGCCACTTAAGTGAACGTAGTGCAAAACAAAAAGAAAGGACAAAGAAAAAAAACAAAAAGTAACTCAGTGAAAAATGTTATTAAAAGCAGTTGGCTGTGATTGTGCCAAAGCGAGCACAGAACCAGTGTCAGTCAGGCTATTCAATCATACTTAGTTGTGCAACTGGAAAACGTCTTGCATGGAATTCAATTCTGCAGAAAGAAATATTGTTTCTTCTATCTACATTAATTTAACAAAATATTGGTAGACATATCAAGCATCCGCCAAGTTGCACATCAGACACAATACAGACAGGCTTCTCTTTCTTCATTTTCAATTAAGAAATGACTTTTTCGAAAAGTTCTCCAAGCTATTGTTTTGCTTTCATCTACTTTTCCCCTTCTGCTCTTTTATCAAACAGACATTGCGCATACGCCACGTTGACTGTCTAAATAATTTGCAGTATCATTTATTTGACTCGCTCGCTCGCTCGCTTCTACTTACTTTGCCCAAGATTTTCGCCTTTGTCTCTGTGATTTTAATTTGACTTGGTTGCCGCCTGTCGCATTAAATTAGAAAGTTGAAATCTGTTTGGCCTCTCGCATTCATCAACATGTGTACCAAAACCCAAAAAAAAAAAAAAAAAAACCAAGACTTTCCCTTCGGCATCATCAGCAGACATCATTTTTGTAAGTTGCTTGTGTGTTTATGAAGCAGCCAACCGTGTGGATTCGCCTGAGTTAGCGAAAGAGCAATACCCTGCAAAAAGAATAGGAATTCGATAACAAGTTGAATGCTGAGCTGTGAAACAGTACAAAAGGGATATTCGGAATCAATCAAGTTTCAAGTTTTTACAAGGTTATAAGCAAAGGAAAATCCGATCACCAGCTGACTGCAGAAAAAGTGACACTACTGGCAGGACCAAGTCCAAGTCCAATTCGGTACGACTATTGACTTAACAATCAGTAGCTTTGTGCATAGGGAAAGCGCTGATCCTGCGCTGATCCTACCATGAACTAACAAACGAACAGCGCTTAAAAATCATTGAATTTTATTATCAAAATTCGATCCACTTTTTTATCCAAAAATTGTCTCCAGCGACGAAGCTCATTATTGGCTTAATGGGTACGTCAACAAACAGAATTGCCGAATTTGGTATGAAGAGCATCTCTAGCTAGTTCCAATTTTAAAAAAACAAACGCTTAAAAAATCACCCTTTAAAAGTCTGAACCGAACCGAAAACCACAAAGTAACACGGTTCGGTTCGGTTTAGTTAACTGCCTTACCTTCACAGCGCTTACCTTCAGACAATGATAATAGTGCATTTTGGAATTTTAACCGATTCCCTCGAATATGTTTTATCCGACGTTGGGTTAAATTAAGTTTCGCCGATGAACCCTTTACAAGGGCGACCACTCATAGACTGAGTTGATCCTAAGCGATTTCGGACTGATGTAGTCTTTAAGAAAGACTTGTCATCTATTTTAAAACATGTGATCTCGTACATCTCCTGCAATGGCACCCAGACCTCTTAATCCCTCGATGAAGTAGTGTAATTATAACCGAGGCAGGACATACAGGTCAAGTTATATTTGAACCTGTCGTAGTATTCGTATAGTATTAAGTTGATGGTTCATACTGCTCACGAAGGCGTATATATGTAAGTAAAGTATGTGTAAGTATGTGCGCTGGCAAATGGACAAAGTGTTTGTCTACTCAGCGGCTTGACATGCGCTGTTTCTCAGCCATTGCTTATGTGATAAAACAAGAGATCTCAGGTTACACATGAGCACTGATGTCTTGCGCGTTTGAGTTGAAATGTATTTAATGGAATAATAAAATGAGACAATTTGTTACATACATGAGTTGTATATATTTAGTTAATCAGATATACAGGCTGGGGCAACATAACTCCCGTATCTGAAATGAGCGTCATTTTGCTCAACGATAACCTGGAGGGCTGGGCATGGTCTCATTCGAAAGATGGGGTCTTAAAGTTGTGTTTGTTGTGTGGAGAAGCGTGCAAAGAGCATTTTCCGTAGAGGCTTATTTATCCAACGGTCGCTCAGTTGCTCGTGAGCTTCACAGACCGTTTTCTGGAAAGCGTTACTTCTGTTGCGAGTACAAACTATGCTCTCTGGTCTCTCACCAGGAGGTACAAGAAGCAGGCTGCATTCAAACTTCCAATTCGAAAAGCTGACAAAACACTTCTGTCAGCATGTTCTAGATATCACAGGCCAGCGAACGATCCCAGTCCCACCAAACACACTGAAGGAGATTTAGGGCCAGATCAAGGACCTTAAAATAAAAAGCCTCCAGGCGAGGATGAACTTGACAATAGGGTCATTAAAGCCCTCTAAGTAAAAAAGGTGCTCTTCCTGGTCTCAGTTTTCAACGCGGCATTGCGACTTGATCACTTTCCGAAGGTGATTCAGAAGTCTGGGAAAAGCCCATCGAAGTCGATTTATTCCGCCCGATTTCTATCCACAGTAGCAAATATTTTCAAGAGGTCTGCGGGCTAGCAATCATGGCAATCGATCCGTTTAGTGACAAGATACCTCCCTATCAGTTCGGTTTTAGAAAGTCACACGGGGCCCTTGAGCAGCTGAATACTTAGGGTGTCACCCTAAGGCTAAGAAATACGTGTTTGCGGTCTACCAGGACATTCGGCACTTGATAGCATCAATACACTGAACATAGTTTATATCATCACAAATCAATTCACCCATGATCAGATCATTAAAACTTGTCAAACTAACATAAGTAAATAAGTTAAGCGGATAAGTCCACACAATCTAAACTAAGTTGCCATAAATTTGTAAGTATAATTTTTTTATGAGAAAACCTCTTAATATACCCGTCATCAGACTGCATTCTTTCCTTGAAATTACTAGTTGATTTTCACTGAATATTCTGTAGTGCTTCTTCTCCTTAATCTAATTTAAATTTGGCCAGGAGCGTATTTTTCTGTGAGTTTTTCGAAGTGAAATCTATAAGGAAGAAGCCTACCTATTCAAGTGTTTGTTAGGAACTCAATATCGAATGTGTAAGTAAAGTCAGCTTCATTCACTTTGGAAATTAAAATACTCCAAAATTTGCAGCCTTTGTAAAATATATACTAAATTCAATGTTGCTACCAAACCTTCTAAATGATTTACCTCTCGAGCCTCGATTGTTATTACATTTATATATTATTGATTAATAATATATGCTTCCGCATAAGTTTGATCCAAATAGGATGACTATAGCATAAAGCTGCCACATAAATGATCGCTCGAATAAGTGGTTCTAGTGAGAAAAACTTTTTTGTCATCAATGGTAGCGTCTTTATACGTTTCAGCAATGAATATCATAGCTTTGCACACAATTTGGGGAGTTTGATCAAAATCGGATGAGTTTGAAAAATAACTCAGTCAATATTGTTCAACGTTACAAGTAGGTCTCAGCATTCCCAAAGCTTTTATTTGTTTATTTATTAGTCATTAGTCATTAAATCCATAATATTTTATTTTGATTTTAAATGAGCGCGACAGGGCTTTAAGGATTACAAAAAATAACTCATACGACACGTTTGCCAAATAAAATTTTTTACGAATAAATCTTTAGTACATTTCAATCGTTGTCACCTTTTGAAATTCTGATTTGCTCTCCAGTTATAAATATTATCTGTTTTAACACAATTTTGGCGAGTTTGATCCAAATCGGCTGAATACCTCGTACAGCTGCCATATAACAAACTGACCAGCAAAATGATCAAAGTAGTGCTGCCATCTACTGCAAAGTTTGAGAAATCACCTGTCTAACGTTTTTCAAAGCGAAAATTAAATTGTTGAATAAAAATCATTTAAAACCTTCATTAATATAAATTACACAAGGCAACAAAATTTGAATTTTTACAGTATACTTTTTTTCAGATATTATTCTAAAAACAGATTCATGTTCAGCACACAAAAATCACCTAAAATCACCACCAACCCTTCAATATACAGGACCACGTTGCCTAGTGTTATCTAGTGCAGACGAACTGCCACATAGCGAATCTCAAGGGGACCAAAAAAAATTCGAAACGAATCCGTTATATAGAGAACTACGTTGTACAGAAGTTTGTAATAGACGGTGTTTGGAAGTACCTAGGTAAATACCTGGGTACATACCTACACTGAGAAAAAAATCAATCTAAAACCAAGATTATAATCTTGAAACGAGACGAAACGGTGTCGGAATTCGACAGAGACGAGACAATCTTAACCCAAGATAATATTCTCAATTTAAATCTTAATCCAACAATATTGATTTAAGACCGTTTATACTCGACTTTAACATGAAACAATCTCATTTTTTAATATAAAAAAAAGATAAAAATAAAAAAGGGAGAAGGGGTGGTGTGATTGGTGTATTGGTTTAGTTAGTTGTTTTAGTTACTAACATTTTCTTCTCTCTGAAAAACTTATATACAGCTGTGCTCCGGCTTTCACCTACTTTTGCGATTTCAACAAATTCGAACGAATTCAAATTTAAGTGCTCCAAAATTCTCAACTTTTTGTTATCGATTCTGTTTCATTCCCAACCCGTTCTGTAACACTTCACGTGATAGAAGCAGCTGTATCGACAAACTAATCGGTTATCGCCCCAGCCAAATCGCAATTTGTTGTTTTTCAAAAGCCATTTTGCTGCTTGTGGCATTTTGGGAGGGTTAGGAAAAAAATTGTTTTAGACAAGAGTTCAATCCAAATGGTATAAGTGAGTCCACAAAAACAATCCAAAATAGTCAAAGAATATTAAAACGAGAAGGCCAAGCTAACTTCGTCTGTGCCGAAGTTTTTATACCCTTGCAAATGCTGTTTTTGAAATGTCAGAGTTTAAGAACGCTTACATAAAAATCTAAAAAAAATTTAACTAAAACCCATTTTCCGACAGATAATCATTTGATTTCGACCAAATTTCGCGAATCTTTTTGAAAACATATCAAAATATAAAAATCGCCGAGTTTAAGAACGATAAAATTTAAAACAAAAAAGTTAATCTCACTAAGACTCATTTTCCGACCGATCGGTCCTATGGCAGCCTTTTGATATAGTCATCCGATTTCGACCAAATTTTGCGAATATATTTGAAAGCATACAGAATTAGTAATCAGTGAGTTTAAAGACGCTAACACTCAAAACAAAAAAAATTTCTTACCAAGAACTATTTTCGACCGATCGGTCCTATGGCAACCATAAGATATAGTCACCCGATGTCGATCAACTTTTTCAAATTAGTTTGAATGCTTTTAATATTTAGAATCACCGACTTAAAGAACGATTTACTTGAAAACAAAAAAGTTTTTTTCACTAAGACCCATTTTCCGACCGATCGGTCCTATGGCAGCTATATGTTATAGTCATCTGACTTTGACCAAAATTTGCAAATCTGTTTAAAAGCATATAATATTAATTATGGCCGAGTTTTATGACGATAGCATTGAAAACAAAAAAGTTTTTCTCACTAAGACCCGTTTTTTGACCGATGGTTCCTATGGCAGCTATTAGATATAGTCATCCGATCCGGTTGGTTCCGACATATTAGCAGCGTGCAGTAAAAAGAAGACTCTGTGCAAAATTTCAGCTCGATAGCTTTAAAACTGAGAGACAAGTTTGCGTAGAAACAGACGGACAGACAGACAGACGGACAGACAGACGGACAGACAGACGGACAGACAGACGGACAGACAGACGGACGGACAAAGCTCAATCGACTCAGCTCATCGCCCTGATCATGAATATATATAGTTTATGGGGTCGGAAATGAATATTTCTATGCGTTGCAAACTTCTGGGCAAAATTATAATACCCTTTGCAAGGGTATAAAAATTGGTTCATAGAAAGGTAGCTCTTATCTCTAGCGACATTTCCCATTTACTTTTCATTTCACGTACTCATACGTCGCCGGTTTTAAATCGGCGAAATTTTGCGATTTGCGAATTTCGGAGCGACTGCATTTGCGATTTAGCGACCAAATCGTAAATGGGAGCATGGCTGATAAATTGTAAATTATTAATCCGCCGATACTGAAACTTGAGCTCAGTACCTTCTGCGCACTGAAACAATAACACCGCCGCTTTACCACCGAGCGTCAACTGTTAGGTCCAACCAGTTGCAGTATAAGAGCAGAGATTTTCGCAGCCTGCGTTCTTATACTGCAACTGGCTGCGCTTAACAATTGACCCCTACGGCAAAATCAATTAAACGGCCGTGCCAATGTGTTATTGAACGAAGAGGTCGTGGATCGAGTTCCAGGAGGGGGTGGGGGTTGCATTGCAACCGAAAAGTGTTTATTTTTGTTTTTTTTTTAGCAAAATAAATTTATATATATCAAAAAAATTTTCAACTGAAGCTTTACTGGCAACTGATAAGTTGCGAGACGATAAATCTTGTTTTTAAGATATCCAAGCTCATTTAAAATGTTTTCAATCTTGTTTTTATAAGCTTGCAAGGTTCTTGAAAACGAGATTTTCAATGAAGATTTTAGATTAATTTTTTTTTCAGTGTAGATACATATTTTGAGTACCTTTTACCTTACCCCGGTTTTTTCAAATTCGAGTACCTTTTACCTTACCTAGGTTCAAATTTTCATTTAACTTGTCAAAAAGTAAGGTATAAGGTACTTAATTTGAATAAGAATTTAATTTCAAATGATAGCCCTGGTAGGAAGCTAATATTATTTCATCATTCTTCCAATTTGGGATTGTCGGTGTGACTGTTAAAATAACGTAGTTTTGAGCTAATAACTGTGTTGATCCTTAAGACGCTTTCAGTCAAGGAAATACAGAAAACTGTCGGCGCTGCTAGCATTCAAATAAGGTACATACAGCCATGCTCCCATTTTCGCTTTCGCAAAAATTTTACGACTTGGTCGCTAAATCGCAAAAGTAGTTGCTCCGAAATTCGTAAATCGCAAAATTTCGCCTATTTAAATCCGGCGACGTCTGAGTCCGTGAAATGAAAAGTAAATGGAAAATGTCGCTACAGTTAACAGCTGCCATCCTATGAATTAATTTTTTTAACATTCTTTGACTCTTTAAGATTGTATTTGTCGACTCTCTTATACAGTTTGGATTGAACTCTTGTGTTAAACAATTTTTTTCCTAACCCTCCCAAAATTTCACAAGCAGCAAAATACCTTTAGACAACAACAAATTGCGATTTGGCTATGGTATATATCGATACATAACTATCGATAGCCGATAGAATTGCTAGAGTTGCCCAAGTAGACAGCGAAATGTAAAAAGATACGAAACAATGCTTAAACTTCACATACAAGCTTGATGATTTTTAGTTGTGGGTGAATTATGGTTTTAAATTATTTAAGTAAATACCACACAGAACTACAAGCAAGTTTTTTAATAGTAAAAATGTGAGCGGCATGGTTGCAAAATGATGACTACGATCGTTGGCAACTCTGTCAGCTGTTTCTAAAGCGTGTTTATTATTGAAACAAGCCAAACATGTAAGTTTCGTTATAACTTAAATTTGCTTGTCTAATTTTATTCATTTTGAATATTATTATTCCATTAATTGTAGGGGCAAGCATAAGAATTCGAATCAGGATGAAATCATTCTCAAGTTTATGAGAAATAACCCCGATTTGGCCAGGGGATTTGCCAAGGGCGATTGGATTGCCATTGATGCCAAATGGTCAAAGTTGGCAGTTGAATTAAATGCGGTTGTTGGTTTTCTAATTTGAATGCGTGTTTTATCTACACATGCGATAATGCTAGGAAGTTGGTATTTGGATCTGTAATGGCGCTGATCAGCTGTTTTTGTTATGTGGAATGACACAAACCGGTTTGGAAATTAAACACTATCGATATCAAAAACTGAAGAAAATCGGAGCACACTAAATTGAAATCGTACGAATTTGCTCAAATCGCAATTCGCAACATTAAGTGAAAACCGGAGCATGGCTGATAAACTCTCTTTTGAATGATTCCAAAATGCGATTGCTATTCATAGTAAATGACAGCATTTTATTGAACCAAGGACCCTATCACCAGTGGACTTTTTCTATGAACCTAAATAATTAAGTCGCTAATTTTACCTATTAAGAAGTTTCAAAAACGTATACATATCGCTTTACATCTTATGTACCTAACCCAAGACCAAGATTAAATATGTAGAAAGTTTCCGGCTGTACCCAAATATAGGCGTTTGTAAAGTTGACGCGAATGTGGAACTTAAAGATTGTTAATATTACAATTTTTTAATTAAAGTCGAAAATTCAAATAAAGGGAATTCTTGCCTAAATAGACTTAAAACTAAATAAAGTGTATGTTGAAATTTCGAGGAAGTCTCAAGGTTTCCCGAACATTTCGGGTAAGTGGTGTTGGTAAACCATGTTTTAAAAGTCTTATAAAAAAGTACCTTTTTTGTACCTTTACCTCTACCTAGGTACTGGAAATTTCGGATACCTTTTACCTTACCTAGGTACATTTTTTAAACTTTTACCTTGTACCTTACCTTGGTAAGAAAAATGAGTACCTCTCCAATCACTGGAAGTTTTTTATTCTTAATAGTGCTACTCTGGACGTCAAGAGCGCATTGGATGTGTTTCGGGATTGCCTTAGAAACTTCATATAATCCTTTAGTTTTATGATATATTCTTAGGCGCCCTGATGAGTTGTATGTATGATATTCCCCTTTTGGGCAAAGTGTATATAAATTATGAAGAAGATTTGCTTACAGATTCCTTAATATACCCCAACCCTGTCGCATTTATGTAGCTGCTTTACTTCGTTTTCTTGTCATACTTTTTTGTTGTTTTGTTGGTTTTTTTTTGTTGGCAGTTTTAAATTAGAAAAGTTTTGTGCCAGATTTTTGTTTTACATTTTTCATATTTTCTACGGGCCCGGGTTGTCCTTGCTTGGTGATTCAGTGCGTCACATGCGTGGCCATTGGCACGGCAGCAGCTGAGTGCGTGAGGGTATGGGTACAAAAGTCTGCCATTTCATTGGTATCGCTTAACGAGTGTTGACTGTTTTGTGTCATTTGCATAAAATGCCGCAAAGTATGCAGCACATTTCCAAGGGCTACAAGTTTAAGTTCATTCACAAAAACCTCAAGAAACAATATGCAAATGGGTAACAACTAGACATTTTCGGGTCAGCCCAAGCGTTTTTTGATAAACCTTCAAGCGGCATGTGTTAAGCAACTGTTAAGTAGACTTCAGAAGTACAGTTTACATGGACAATTACTTAGGACATTTCACAAAAAGTTTAATTAAAAACCCGAAATCTGGCTTAAACAGAGTTAAGTGTGTAAATCACGTGCCAAACGGAAGAAAAGTTTCAACGCACAAACACACACACACACACACACACAGTGGATGCACTCGTGTGTCCGGCTCGTCCGGCAGCGTGACAGGAAAATATAAAACCGTACCGAGAATTTGCCACACTTTTGACCCCAAACACGTCAATTAGACATTTTTAAAAAGGGGGCGTGGCCCAAAGTGTGAATGACTTTGACATGTGTGAGGCCAGCTCCTTGGGGAGTCGGTCGCTCGGTCGCTCGTTTATTTATTTAATTTGAAAGCAATTCTATGTTTGTTTTGGGGCTTTTGCAAAGGTCTTTTGTGTGCTTTGTCAGGCTGCAGGCGATTTCGGTTAGAATTTTGAATGATGGTTTTCTGCCCAGTTTAGGCAATGGATTAACCCTTAGTTGGATCACATGGTAAATTGATGTAAAAATTAATGAAACCAAATAAAATGGCTCTCAACTGAGCCAGCAGCCACTGTTGCAGCCAAGGTGAAGAAGCTCGATTGGCTTCTGTAGCCTGGAAATTAACAGATTAAAAATTACACCATCTGAGCGACTTATTTGAGAACTCAGACCAGTTAAATAATAGCCTCTAATAGCCTTCGCTTCTAAAAGAATGCGACTGCGCGGATCTCTTAAATATTGAAACGTCAGATAAATCAGTTTATCTCATGCTGTAGCCGGCGTGAACCTTTAACAAATATTTGGTAGGATTCTCAGTAATGAATAGTAAATAAGTGTGCTAGACGGGAGGATGCTTCCTAGCCAACGCATTCCTAAAATCAAAGTGAGCGTTTTGCATCACGTTACATTCTAGACCCACAGTGGTTCAGATGTGGCCCTCCTGGGTCTTCCTACTCACCTAAACCCTATCAAAATTGACAACCATTGAAATGTAAGTACAATTTTGGTCTGTTTATGTTTTTACTTGAGACTAGATTTGTTGAAATCGAAAGTGGTACTTGAGTTCGACGAATCAAAAGTAAGTAGAAATTCGAGGTTTCGTACCGTTTACTTAATCGTTTATTTGAGAAGGGAAGATGTAGCATAATCGATTTCACTTAATGTGAAACAGGCCATATAAATTTGAATGCGGTGTACATGTAGAAGAAGATTTTCAACATGGGCGCACGCAGCCAGCTTTCGGCCGCTTAGATACCAATACAAATGATGAAAATATTTTTGAAACAATAAGAACCACATGGAATTGAAAGAGAAAATCGATTATTGTGTGTGCGTGTGTGTGCTCGTGACTATCTGATGCCAACAACAAAAACTACGGTGAAGACCACTGTTACGACTCCACTAATTCTCGATACCGCTCCGTCCACATGAATACGCAAAATGTTTCGTTACGCACTGGCTTTATTTCTTACAAAACCTATTGTAACATTCGTTCTTACCTTCTATTTCGATCAGTAGCAGATGTGATTCTTTATAGGGCAAAGTGTTTCGTTTGAGCAATCTAGACGATGATTTTTTTTTTTCCTCAGAAAAAATATATATTTTCACATATTACGAAAATGTCCCATTGTTACGAAAATGTACAAAAAATAAACCAAGAATTGAGAACTCAGAAGTAACGGGACGTTAAAGATAAGAAATGTTTTTGCTTGAGAATGTAGATAGACTATGGGCGGATTTCTCTTCTTCCAGATAGCTTCTATGTATCAGATAATCCAACAAATAGTGAAATTCTGATTTCATTGCCTACTAATTGCATTATAAGCTATCTGCCACTTCGACCTCCAGATAGCCACTATGTGTTAGATAAGCATTTGACTTTTTTGCCATTAACTGTAAATTGACATAATATTTGGGGTGGGTTTTTAATTTTTGCTAAGCAAAACAATTTGTAAAATGAATTTGAACCGGGCTATTTACCTTCACTCACTGGAAGATTCTGATGAAGACATTGTGCCAATTTATAGAGAGAGAGAGTATACAACCCAAGGCCGAACTTCTTTGAGGACATGGAAGATTCCGTATTCATAAAAAGATTCCGGCTTTCAAAGACTACATGTCTGCTCCTTTTAACAAAAACTGATAGCCAGCTCGAGCCGATCACTAATCGGTTTGCACAATCAACAACAACCATTAACAAACTTAACAAAATCCATCTCTTTAGAAAATGTTCCTTGTCTCCAATGAAGAAGCTGCTTTTAGCATTGAGATTCTATGCTTGTGGAATTTCCTAATTACTGTTGGGGACTTTTGTGGAGTGAGCATAGCAACAGCAAGTCGGGTAGTCAAAGAAGTTTCCCATGCCATTGCATCATTATCCAGCAGTTACATTAAGTTTGGGGACCCCAATGAAGTCATAAGAGACTTTTATAAAATTGCCAAAGTCCCGAAGGTACGGATTCCATTGCCAGGCGGTGACCATGCAGAGATATGCCCTAACAGAAAGGGATATTTCTCGATAAATGTACAAGCAGTATCTAGCGCAAAGTTATTTTTGCAAGATAAGGTTGCAAAATGGCCTGGTTCATCCCATGATAGCCTGAGCAGTACGCTGAATTCCGGTTTTGCAGTTTTGCCCAATGGATGCTCATTTTGTTTCGATGACATTCTTGTTCTTCTCAACTAGAGCTACTAGTTCCCATTCCTCCTCGTCTGTAAAGTTCTTAGCACGTGGCCTTTTTGTTGTGTTTTCCATAATTTCAGAACTTTTAACCAACATAAAATGACACAGCAAATCAGTTATTTGACAGTGCTGCCAGATTTTCACTGGAAGGGCTACCACCTTATTCGAGAATTTGTAATTCGTATGTAAACGTTTTAGATAAGTTTATACATTAGTTTTGTAATCCAATTTAGTTATGTGGGACTTTATCTATTGCATAGAGTTACTTGTCAAATAGCTATTTATCACTTATTTAGAAGATGAGAAATCGGCCCTTAGTCGGAAATTAAGTACAACTTTAATTGATTGAACTGAAAATAAAAACATATTTTCGCCATAATGTTTTTTTGTTTTAAATTATTGCGCTGATATTTTTAGTTAATTTTCCATCAAAAGTGGACAGAAAACTATTTGATTAAAAAAGATGTAAAGCTTTTAAATATTGCATTTTTTTTACGACTTTTTTTTTGTTTTGAAAGAGTGGGAGTTTCGGCTTGTTTCGATTTGTGCTTGACGCGAAATTTAAGGAATTGGAATTCACCGATACTTCTACGTTAAAACTAAATACAAATTTTTTCATCAAAATTTTTCTAAACTATTTAGATAAATACTTTCGTAATTAAAATATTACATGAAAAATCCATCTCTAACTGTTAAGTTCCCCTAACTAACGAACGGTGCATGTCCGACCTCCCCTCTGACACAATTTTTTTCATTTTTCGACCTCAAATATACAAAAACATCATAAAATAATTTTCATTTTCTAGATTGTTCTAAACGACTCACTGTGCAGAGGTCAGTTTTTCAGTGTCTACTTTTAACAGCTAAAGGCCTGTTCTGAGAAGCGCGGAAAATAAATTTTTATGACGCACTCCATATAAAAAAAACAGTGGCGGAAACTTTCCGCGGCGGAATTTCGTTTCTGTATTCTGAGACGCGCTAAATAAATAGACAATTGGCCTATCGATAGTTGACGTATCGATAGCGGTGTGGGTCGTGAGTGGATTGAATGAACAGCTGATGCCATGGCGGAAATATAAGCAGCTCATTTTTTTGACGTCAAAATCGACAATGCACGGGAAACATGAACCCAAAAGAAAACGCACCGAGAGATTCAATCGCGAGGAAACTATTAGCTAAGGGCCACAAATCAGCCCAAGAAAGTTACGAAATCAACACTGGAGTGCCATACCCCTAAAATCGTCTCATATGCCAACGGACACAAGCGTCCGCACTCGGTGGATGCCAAACAAACAGGTGGTGACATCCAAACCCGGTCATCAAGTTTACCAAAACTGCGGACCAGCTAAAAATAGAGTTGGATAGCGATGCGACTGCTGTGGGCAGCATTGCCAGCTCCAGCGGTGTGGGCGTCGCTGTCAAACGTGAACGCCAGGAGGAGGATTTCGCTAGATTGCACATAATAAATTTATCATCCACATAAATTATTAGTGAGCCCATATATAAGTCAAAGAGACCAAATACTGAAACGGCCACACTGGGGATCAGCTGTTTTGTTTTGTTTACAAACAAAAGTTGAAAGTGTTTTTTTTTTCAAAAATAGTTAAATTAAGCTGGGCAACAGGAACACAGATATGTATGTTGATGGAGGAAGCGGCATCAAATTCCGGCTCAAGGCGTTGGGCGAGGATCAAATTATTGCCCGTTTGAGACACACTTGGAGTAGGTGCAGATCGAGGAGGAGGCCTACAAGTCTATTTTACGGATATTGGGAGATGATATGCGTCCTGTCATCGTCCTAATGGGGTCGAGCATGTCGTCAACAACGCTGATCTGTTTGAGATGTCGGGCATAATCCCGGACTTCTACTTGAAGGATTATTTGGAAGTTTGCCGTTCGGGCAACTGTAATCGTTTGGAGAAGTGTGTACAAGAGATTGGGTCATCCGCCTACAGTGTGGGTCAGCTGAAGCAGTTTGTGGAGTACATACTGCTTCATGCGGCCCTGACGAATGCCCAGATATGCGACAACATGGGGGGGTAGCACTTTTGATGCTTGATTCAAAGTTGGTTGAATATGCATTTCTTTGTAGGAATGCTGCTATCGTCTCCAGGACGGCGGCTCGGAGTATGTGCAAATCATGGATTTGGGCTGTGCCATCATTTTGGCTCTCAAGCGAAACGCAATGCTAAAGATTGGAAAATATATTTTTAGTTTTCATACAAAATTATTGTTTTATTATTCAAAATCCTCCTCCTGGCGTTCACGTTTGACAGCCACGCCCACACCGCTGGAGCTGGCAATGCTGCCCACAGCAGTCGCATCGCTATCCAACTCTATTTTTAGCTGGTCCGCGGTGGTGGTAAACTGGATGACCGGGTTTGGATGTCACCACCTGTTTGTTTGGCATCCACCGAGTGCGGACGCTTGCGTCCGTTGGCATAGGAGACGATTTTAGGGGTATGGCACTCCAGTGCTGATTTCGTAACTTTCTTGGGCTGATTTGTGGCCCTTAGCTAATAGTTTCCTCACGATTGAATCTCTCGGTGCGTTTTCTTTTGGGTTCATGTTTCCCGTGCATTGTCGATTTTGACGTCAAAAAAATGAGCTGCTTATATTTCCGCCATGGCATCAGCTGTTCATTCAATCCACTCACGACCCACACCGCTATCGATACGTCAACTATCGATAGGCCAATTGTCTATTTATTTAGCGCGTCTCAGAATACTGAAACGAAATTCCGCCGCGGAAAGTTTCCGCCACTGTTTTTTTTATATGGAGTGCGTCATAAAAATTTATTTTCCGCGCTTCTCAGAACAGGCCTTCTATCATCTCCCAATATCCGTAAAATAGACTTGTACGCCTCCTCCTCGATCTGCACCTATTCCAAGTGTGTCTCAAACGGGCAACAATTTGATCCTCGCCCAACGCCTTGAACCGGAATTTGTGTTCCTGTTGCCCAGCTTAATTAAACTATTTTTGAAAAAAAAAAAACACTCAACTTTTGTTTGTAAACAAAACAAAACAGCTGATCCCCAGTATGGCCGTTTCTGTATTTGGTCTCTTTGACTTATATATGGGCTCACTAATAATTTATGTGGATGCTAAATTTATTATGTGCAAATTAGCGAGCTAAATTTTCCGCGCTTCTCAGAACAGGCCTTAATAGCAGACCTTGTTTTGTTATATATGATCTATGCTAACATGTGGTTACAGTGTACAAATGTTCGACTGTTATATTATATTAAGTTTGTGCAAAAGTATTTAACACGGCGAAGGAATCATTTCCGACCCTACAAAGTATACATATTCTTAATCAGCAGAGTCGATATAGCCATGTCCGTCTGTCTGTCCGCCCGTATGAACAAACAGATCTCAGAGATGGTAAGAGATAGACGTTTGACGTGTATGAGACATATACTCCTTAAGCCCAATTTCTCAAAAGTTGCAGTTAGGAACCGGCCGGTCAAACTTGCCGGCCGGAATCACCAGAGGTTAAGTCTTTTGGTTTTCTCAACGAGACTTACCGGCAGGTTCACCCAATAACGATTAATTGCTATCGCTGCAAAAGTGTGACCCTGACACTGTCGACGAAACAGCTGTTTGTTTTGTTTTTTGTTTTTTATGCTATTGTTGTTGCTGGTAATCAATTAGCAAAAAAAGTTGATTTAATTTGCTAGCGAAAATTAATGAAGGTGAAGCGCCGAAAAGACCAAGAGCGAAGAACTTTTCTGCGGCTGAGAAACATTCGTTTGTAGACTTTTTGAGTCATACAAATGCGTTTTGGAGAACAAAAAGAGGGATGTAAAGGCCTGTAAGCAGAAGGCCTGGGATTGGAAATCAGTTTGCCGCCATGCCGGAGTTCATCGCCCTTGGAAAAACTTACGGGATAAGTACGAGAATTTAGAAAAACGATCGCGAAAAGATTTCGTAATTAAGAAGCGGGAGACTTCTCAAACTGTGGCGGCATTCCCAGCACCGCTGGAGTCTTATCTATTTCCAAAAAATTCGTGGCACGATCCCCAGCTCAGCCACAGGATTGGAAAATGTGGTTAATAATGATGGTCCGTTTTATGATATGTCAGCTTTAAAAATATTTAATGGACTTCTAAAACTTTAGCACAAATCAATCAGTCAGTGTCTGTTTGTGATGGCCAGTAATGCAATAGCGTGGGAATCTTAATAAACTGCACGGTTTGCCGAAGGAAGTCTGACTCAACAGAAGTCGCCCGCAATGATAAGGAAGAAGCCACTTGCATAAGAGCGCAGCGATACCAGAAGTTTGCTCTCTGACAACAACCCACGATTCCTGTTAACAATCCAAATCATAAATAATTGAATCACAACTGAAGTTCAGGTTTTACCTGTTACTTAGCGAAGATATTTGATCTCTAATCCTAGCAAGAATTATTTGACATGCTGAGTTTGTTAATCTGAATCGTTGAACTAATTTGGCATCATCCAGATCAGTAAAATAATAAATACTCTCTATATACGCCCCTGCAATTTGGAAAAAAAACTCATATCTCCCACAGTTTTGAAGATAGATGTTTCACAACTTCTAAAGATAGTCAGTGATTAGCATTATTTATCGATTTGCCAAGAAATGATAAGAATCGGATGAACGATACTCAAGTTATGAGCAAAAGAATGTTCACTGCCGCAGCGCAGCAGCAGTTACTGCAGGTGCAGAGTATATTACAGTCGGGCTTGACCGACTTTCTGACTTGTTGTTTCTGTGTGTTTATGCTTTAACACCAATACATATTTGTTGTTGCGTTCGATTTTGCTATACAGAACAAAAAGGCAAGCTAAAATCAAGTCCAAAAGAACTGATTTGATCTCGACCTTAGGATTGAAATTTCAAGTACGAGTCGTACAAGATTCTACTTGAATCCAACACCAAAGGATTGGAACAATCATAAAAGGGTTGAATCAATTCAAAAACGCTCATTCCAAGTACGGATCCTACTGGGAAATCAAATGATCCTGGCTCGAGATTGAAGTAAGTACGAAATTCCACTGTCAAAGCGAAAGAGCAAAAAGAAACTGGGAGCTAGTTCGAAACTGGAAGTGAAAAGCTCTCTCAGGCTAAATGGGTACACACACATATACAAATTTTTCTGTCAGCACAGCAGTTATTGGTGGTGTGGGTTTTTTGCGCTAACCGTTGCCTTGGAATTCCCTACCAGTTATAGCACTTCCAGCATGAGAAGGTAGCTGCTGAATTGCAGTTGATGGGTCAAGTCTATTGTAGAGACTTCAATAGCGACCAGCCTCCATTGTAGTGATTTTTGAGTCCTGTTTTTACAGTTGTATGCAAACAAAGGTCCTCGAGCCTTCTAGAACTTGCTGGATTGATAATCAAAAAGGTCGTTAAAAAAGCAGCATGGAAAAGCATTTTTGGGGTCAAAATGAGTTTAAACATCGAGCTAAAGTCAATCTCATGTCATTTTTGATGCAATCATTTCTCGGATTGGATGTAGTTCGAGTATCGCGCTCAATTTAATCTCGGGTACACTTGCACCAAGCCGACTTTGAGATCAAATTAAGTACTAATATCGAGCTTAAATCAATACCGGACCAACTTGATTGGATCCGACTGAGGGATCAAATCGAGCTCGAACAACAAGATAAAATCAATCCCGTGTGAGCTTAAGTCGGGACCAAGACGAATTCTACTTCCCTCTCTTCTTAAAAAACCGTACTCAAATCAATCCTACTCGTACATGGTTTGAGAAAAACCGGGATTGACCGACTTCTGACATCGCTTGGGATTGATTTTTTTTTCCGTGTACTCAGTCATTTATTTGATATTTGCTGTTATTTGTAAGTTCTCAATGTATTTTATGTCCACACTGTTTTAAGCAACATGCTGGTGTGGCAGTATCAGCCGTTTCTTCATTAAAAATCACTAAAATGTAGTGAAATGAACCACCTTCACCCAACACTATTCCAGAGCGTGAGCGCCTATACGCACGGCTATCGCCATGCGACAAACAACAACGCAAGTGGGGCGTGCTCATTGGCTGTGGGCACCCCTGCTTTACAGCACACTCAATGTCGCATTTTCATTCATTTTACAATTAAATGGAAATTTGATAAGCTTGGAAGCCCTTTAAGGGGTTAAATAGTTAAGTCAAGTCGTTATCAGCTGTAAAGTTCATTTCGAAAGAACAAACAAATAAACAAAAGCAAACTTGTGTGTGTGTGTGAGTGTTTGTGTGCGAGTATTTGTGCAATGATAAATTACAAAATTGCTGCCTATGGCAACGTTTGAGTCTGTGTGTGTGGCCCGGCCGCAAAAGCCATTTTGTTGTTATTAAGTTTGCCTTTTGCCATTTTTTCCTACTTGCCAACTGCTGCACATGGCCGTTGTGTGTGTTTGTGTGTGTCGGCCGTGGGGGGACAGAGGCTCGACAGTTGTACACTGCGTGAAATTAATGATGCGCCAAAGTTCTTCTTCGCCTTTTTGGCTCGCAATGGGCTGCAGTCGACGAAATGGCAAGCGAAGAGATGTCCGCAAAATGTAGGACTAAAGACTCTTTTATTAATAGTCCTGGTACGTGGTCACGATTAACTGCCATTTTACGCACTCGCACTCGTCCTGCAAATGGTCTAAGGGTGGTCGGTCACAGCCTTTTCAGAATCTTTTCTTTCGTTTTGAAAGCTTTTTGCTGTTGCGTAAGTCAGAAAGTCTTCGAAGTGAGCGACAGTGTTTGCATGTAAGCTGCGTGGGATTTGGACACGACTTTACTTAAGTTCATAAAAATTCTATTAAAGACAAGCACCACGCCCCCTTATTTGTATTTTTGTTTTGCATATATTTAGTATTAACTCCACACCATTTTCTTTAGCAAATACGGAAAAATTACAATTTGACTTGAATGGCCCCAAGAGTCAGAGCTAAGCTTCTCATCTTGTGTGGTTTTAATTTAAGCACAAGAAAAAAGGAACCTGCAGTTTAAAGCCGAGTCCTAATTGCAATAATTTTGACTCACTGCTGACTACAGATGTTTGTAACGCATAGAAGGAAGCATCTCCGACCATACAAAGTATATATATTCTTGATCAGCATGACGAGCTGAGTTGATATAGCCATGTCCGTCTGTCCGTCCGTCCGTCTGTTTCTATGCTATCTCCTCCGTCAGTTTTAAAGCTATCTTAACCTAACCTTGCACGACGCCTTTTGGTACAAATACGCTGCACATTTGTCGGAATCGGCCGGATCGGCTGACTATATCATATAGCTGCCATATGAACTATCGGTCGAAAAAGTAGTTTTAGTTAGAAAAACATTTTTGTCTTCAACGCAAACGTGCCCAAACCTCATATTTCTAAGTTTTCTATGCTTTCTCATAATTCCACCAAGTTTTATGAAAATCGGGCAACTATATAGCATAGCTGTCATACAAATTATAAGTCTGGAAAAAAGTCAGTAGGAAAAACTTTTTTGTTTTCAATGCTATCGCTCCCAAACTTATTACTGATTAATATTATATGCAACCACACAATTCTGCCAAGTTTTATTCAAATAGTATGACTATAGCATATAGCTGCCATAGGAACGATCGGTCGGAGAAGTAGTTCTAGTGAGAAAAACTTCTTTGTCTGCAATGGTAGCGTCTTTATACTTTCCAGTTATGAATATTATCGGTTTCCACACAATTTTAGGAAGTTTGGTCAAAATAAACTAAAGTAACTAACTAAAGCGAGGAGCACTACTTCGACAACAGCCAGCCAGATCCTCAACAGCAGCAACAGAACCATCTCGATGTTTTTTGGGCATTATGTCACACACGACAGACGATCAATTACCAGGATTCATGCCTCGACGCTGGCGCCCCGAAAATGAAACGGATCGTCCACAGTAAGGAGAGCTCCTGGTTTGAAAATGATGCCGGCAACGCCTACACACATTCACACGTACACACACACAGACAGCATCTACCAGCGCACACACACAGTTGCAAACAGCAAAGGGTGTTTTTTTGTGGAAGTCACACGACTGTCGCCCTTAAACGTCCAGCTGTCCACATCCTGCAGCAGCCAATCTCTTCGACGTCAGGCTTTTCACGTGTGAAAGCGTTCATCGCTCTGCTTGCCTACACCCGCTGCCCACGCCTGCTATTGTCGTTCGTCCGGCCGGCCTTGCACCTGCATGTCCACAATTGCAACATAGGTAAATCATTTATCAGTCCCGCCGATTTACTTTGCAGTCTACATGTAACCGATCTCACGTTGGTCAAGCATCCGACCAATTTTTCAAACTTACATTGTACGCAGCCTGCCAGACGATCGTTCATGCTTATGGAAGTACGTAGCTGAATTTTGATCTTCATCGCATCTTTCATTATCGCCGATGCTCATGCACAACGATCCCCATACCTGATCGACCACAAGCAACCTACTTCAACTCGAGACGCTCTTTGTTTGGCAATTGATGCCAGCCTGAGTATACCTTTAAGTTCTCGATCTCACCACGAAAGTCCTCAACGAGAGGCACCACGAAAGTCCATATCGAGAGGCACCACGAAAGTCCTCAACGAGAGGCACCAGGAGAGGCACCATGGAAGTCTTTAACGAGAGGCACCACGAAAGCACTTAACGAGAGGCATCACGAAAGTTCACGATGCGTGCCAATCATAACCCTGATCGAACGAACTTGCTTGTCGACCACTACTCGAAGCAACGGCCTCAACGCGAGGTTACTATCGACTCAACTACGACACAATCATGACAGCGAGAAGTATATGCAAGCATTCCTCCACATTGGGACTTGCGCAAATCCTGTAGATGCTCACCCCGGACATACATCCCAGCTATACTCAAAACTTGAAAATCATTCGTTCCCACATGG
This sequence comes from Lordiphosa magnipectinata, assembly GCA_037044535.1. NCBI lineage: Eukaryota > Metazoa > Arthropoda > Insecta > Diptera > Drosophilidae > Lordiphosa > Lordiphosa magnipectinata. Next base: position 24,546 of record JBAMBO010004433.1, read on the forward strand.
TCTCTGGAGGGGGAGTACTGTGGCAGCCCTGGCCACCTCTGGCCACACTATTCATCGAGCACCATCCCTAACGCAGTAGCAGAACGACAACCCACGCGCCATCCCTGGCGCGCAGTTTTTGGCTGGCTTCGGCCACGCGCGGGTTGCGCCCGCATCGATCCGTTAAAGCATACAATAATTGTTAGCTTTTAAGTGATATTAAATAAAGTTAGTTACACATTATACCTCGTAGCCAGATGGTCAAAGTAGTGGCGCCATCTATTGCGGAGTTTGGGGAATAACTGAGCTAATTATGTACGACGAAAATCATTTAAAAACTTCATTTAATTAAATTATACAAGCTACAAGAGTATATAAACTTCAGTCGAGCCAAAGTTAGCTTTCCTCTTTATTTTTTTTTTTTTGCGTTGCCGACGGGAATTTTCAAGGCCTGGGCTTATGTTGCACTGATCGCAGATCTTGATTTTATTGTTTTTATTGATGCTGCATTGCTGTTTTGTTCTAGATTTGTTTTTCGGCTATTGGCGCCAGTCAGTCTCAAAATAACTCAACAAAATCAAAATGCGAATCGGAGCACGGCGCCTACAACTGCAAATACGTCAGCTGCATTTTGGGCGATAGAGACAAGCTGATGACGGTTGTTTTTCTGTTGTTGTTGTTTTTGGGCTGCTCCTAAACTCAAATTCCATGCCCATGACGCTGAAATCAATTTTTACTTCTACTAAAATCAGTCGTACCGAAATTAAAGATGTTTCACATCAACAAGAGATCTCAGGGTACACATGAGAACTGATGTCTTGCTCGTTTGATTTGAAATGTATTTAATGGAACAATAAAATCACATATATATGAACTCGCTACATTATGACCTATAATAAAGTCCTAATCAAGTTACGTTCGCAGTTTTTGACGTCATTTTTGTCAAACCTAAATGTTCAAACATTTTGAATCAAAATCTCTGTTGGCTTGTGTGGATTTTTGAATTTAATCAATCGTTGACCTTGAGCCGCTTAAACAAACACTTTGAGTAAAATCCAAACAGGTCGCTAAAATTACACAAATTATGTAAAGCTATTTTTGAAAATATTTAAGGCCGGGATCGGGACGGGACTTAATTTTAAATTTGGGGTCGGGATCCAGACGGTACAGGAATGAATTGAAAATTTGGGTTCGGCACCGGAATGAAATGCAGTAGATAACTTCGGTTCGGTAACGGGTCGGGACGGGCTCGAATTTTGTTCCCCGCGCCCATCTCTACGGCGGAATCTAAAAAAATATGAAAATAAAAATCTTAAAAAATTATTTCCAAACCCTTCTTTTTCCTCTTAAGGCTAATAAATAAAATTCCTTGCAACTTTGAATTATTCAATTTCATTATTTATTATTTTATTAGTAAGTGCCTTGGTTTTTTTACTAAGAGTTTTAATTATATTGCTCATTAATATGTTGATTAAAAATCGTTGCAATATTTTCCGAGTATATGAAACACTCTCTAATGATTCGAGTCTAAAATGGTGTTTGTTAACTTTTGTTTGGCATAACTATTTGTCGGCCCATTTAGGTGAGCACCTGCCGGACAATATCCGGCGGCAGCATGAAATTATTTTTGCGCAATGGAATCTCGCTCAGTTGCCGATCGATGGGCGAGCGGGTGTCATACAGCGAGGGGGACTGGCAGATAATTGCACAAGTGCCAAACACACAGGATAGCGTAAACAGCCACAGGAAGAAGCGATCCAGGACCATTGAAACAAATTTCCAATCCTCAACAATCTGAAATGAAATTGAGAGGCAATAAAAAAATATCGAAAAGTTATGATTTAATATATTTTGTACAATTGTTTGTTGCACAATTGGGACACGGCTGGGCGCCTTCGCTGCACTCAAGCGTCGACGTTGAGGGCAATAAACAGTAATAAAAATGTGAAAATATATATGAATGCTCGCGTGTAAACAAAAAAAAAACAATGGCACGAACGACTCCAGAGTCCTTGTCAATAAAAATTTGGGGACCGAGACGTCGGCCGCTTTACCCACCTCGTTATCCTTGTCGGCATCCTTGATATGCTGTGCAATAAATCTGACCGCACGCAATGCCTGCAGCACTTCGGGTGTTAAGTTGCGGGGTATCACATTGTCGGAATCTGTCAAGTTTCCATGTGCCAAGCCATGAAATTGCGAAAAATTGAAATAAAATATTGGAATAATAAATAAATGTGGCAGTTGCGGAGCAAAGGAAGAACCAGCCTAAAGGCTGGTTGGGTAGCAAAATATTATGGCCTACGCGAAAGCCCAAAATCACAACTCATCCCCCCAACGGATTCGCAATGTTGTGCAGAATTATGGCTGTCAGTTTATATAAGAATTTATATAACAGACAGACACTTTAGTTGGACATTGAAACGTTAGCAACTTTGAAACAACAAAATTGAAGTCATATTTGATTTATTTTTTGCAAAGGCCAATGAATTTGACTTAATTTTTAACGGTTTCAAAATTGACTCAAATTTCTATTGGTGTCAAGATTTTCGTGTAACTTTTAATGTATGAAAAGGCACTTGGAGAAGAATGATTTTCCTACTTTCAAATCTAAAAAAAAAACACATGGATGGTTTTAAGAATTTTTTATATTTTTTCTAAAATGGTTTTCTATGTCAAAACAACCAAACAATCTTTGACTAAAATTGTTTTGTTTAGAACCAATCTGTTCATAACTGAACATGTGTTCATAACTAAACATGTGACCCTCGCACTCAACATCAGAAGACGTTACAAAAATATGATCCCATGAAAATCTAACAACTGAGTATATAAGACACAAATGTATCACATGTATTAGATAAGGACAAGTAGATTTAGAATTACAGTTGTCTCATGTATTAGGTACTTAAACTATTATTATTAGGTATTAGGTATAGCTTAAACTATAAAAACCCACAACCGAACCTTAATAAAAAATTAGTTCCTAACAAGTAACGCGATTGTGTAATTTAGTTAGGGATTCGGCGAATGTGCGGATACTTCTACTGAGTGACTGAGCTGTACGAGCGGCTCTTTAACTTAGAAGAATAAGTTGCACATTTATGATATTTCCAGCAGACATCTTGTTGCCAGGAATGGTGCTGATGCTGTTCCATATGTTACAGTTTTCAAATTATAATCCTTTACTGGTTCTTTTGTATCCTTCCTCCACAAAATTCTCTGGTAATCTTGATCATCTTCATGTATCCATATTTGTCTGTACATTTTCTCGACATCGGCTGTAATTACGAATTTCCAGATCCGCCATTTCATTATAATTTCCAGTATTGTTTTATGTATATGGGGTCCCGTTAATTGAACATCATTCAAACTTTTTCAATTTGTCGTTTTTGAAGATGCATCATACACAACTCGAAGCCTGGTTGTTAGACTATCTTCTCTAATAACCGGCTGATGCGGCACATAATATTTTCCAGTTCCGGTGTCTTTTGATTCCTTCATATGTCCTTGATTAAGGTAGTCGTCCATGAATTGAATGTATTGCGGTTTTAGGCTGTCATTATTTTTAAATTTTTTCTCAAGATTAAGTAGTCGCGCCATAGCTCGTTTTCTTGAATCTCCCAATACATTATCCTCTTGAAAAGGCATTTTTACAATAAACCCTCCATCATTACCGTTTGTGGTCGTCTCTTCAAACATTGCCATGCATTTCTCATTATCTGTTGTCGTTGAAGTTTCAGGAATTTCCTCTATTTCCCAAAATTTTTCCAGGTTAACAGCCGCTTGTATCCGTACGTTTCCTGGTATATGCACTACTCCTGATAGAATTCATCTTTATGCAGAAACGGGTGTAGCGGTGCCAGCTTGCTTTTTGTCTCAATTTCCAGTTTTTCTTGTAGTCTTATAATTTCCTCAAAATATTCTCTGTTTTGATGCTGCTTTATGATCCTGCATCTTGCCTCTTTAATTTCATGTAAAGACAATTTTCCCGTTTGACCCTTTTTTCTACATCGTCCAATAAAGCGCAATATGTATGCCACAATCCTCGTTAGTTTTTCAAGATTGCTGTATTTTATTTCTAGCTCGTCTAGAAAGCTTTTTTTTTTTGAGGTTATCAAACTCAGCTGATTTGCAACATCTTTTTTCTCCGGCCATTTTTCCTCGCTATTTTTTAGCCAATCGGGTCCTTTCCACCACAGTTGCAGCCCGCACAATTTGTCCGGTTGAACACCTCTGGTTCCTAAGTCCGCAGGATTTTCTTTTGATCCTACGTGTCTCCATGTTGTTCCTGGTGCCAGATTGTTGATTTGCTCCACTTTGGACCCGACAAATTTGATCTTATTTCTGCTGTTTGCTATCCAGCTTAATGCAATGGTTGAGTTACTCCAGGCATGTATTTTCTTTGCCACTGGTATAGTAGCTACTACTGTATTTAATAGCTTTGCCAATAAGTGCGCTGCACCCAATTCCAGTTTTGGCAATGTTTTTCGATTTTTTATTGGGTTAACTTTTGTTTTGCTTGCGATTATAGTTATTCTTGTGTGCGTTTTTCCATATATGATAGCTGCGTAAGCTAGGTCTGATGCATCGGAAAACCCACGTATCTCAAGTGGCTCATCCATCGTTGCTCCAGTCCATCTAGGAATTTTAATTTCTTCCATTGAATTTAATTTTCCATTAAACTCGATCCATTCCTTTGATAATGTTTCATTTAAAATCTCGTCCCAGTTTATTTTGGATATCCATAGTTTCTGGATGAATAATTGGGCTATAATTGTTACTGGAGATAGCCATCCCATGGGATCAAAAATTTTTGCCAACGCTGACAATGTTTTTCGTTTCGTAATAGTTTTTATTTCGGTAGTGTTGATGTTAAAACTGAATTCATCACTTTGTGGACTCCACTTAAGTCCTAGTGTCTTCTCTGATTCTTCTGCATTGACTTCAAATAATTTTTCACTCATTACTTCTGGTAGTGCTGTGGTTATCCTCTTGTCGTTAGCTGTCCATTTGCGTAGATGTAATCCATATTTTTCTAGTTCTTTCGATGTATCTTCCTGAATCTTGATACATTGAGATATTTTTTCAGCTCCTGTCATCATGTCATCCATATAAAAATCGTTTTTTATAATTTCCTTTGTTGTTGGGCTCTCACATTTATTTGATAGGCGTGGGAACGGCCGTGACCATCTGGTGTTACCTCGGATGTGGTCTCTTTTCATGGGATCATATTTTTGTAACGTCTTCTGATGTTGAGTGCGAGGGTCACATGTTTAGTTATGAACACATGTTCAGTTATGAACACAATCCTTTTAATGCTTCTTTGTGTTTGGACTCAGTTTAAGCTCGGACTCCCGAAAAAGCTCGGAGATTTCTGCTCCAGAACGTTTTCCAGACTTTCATTTTGGTATTTTTTTATTAGAAACTCCTTGAAAATACATTTTTTAGGATTTAGATTATGTTGCTAGTTTTTACTCCCAAAATCGCTAATTTTCTTAAGTCAGGCCAAAAAAAAAATGGTTTCAGAAATTTTTTTGATGATTAGCTATTTCTTTAAGACCCGATAACTGCAAGAGTGTCGGTTTTCTTGATAACAAGTACACTCGCTGTAAAAGCGTATGCGGTGTAACATTCACCCCAAAGTTTGCAGTCAAATCTCAATCACACACTCGTTATCGGATTGGTATTTTTGTGACTGGGTATCTTGTGTGCTCGTCCGTAAAAGTGCTTTGATTCTGCTTTACCGGCGTAGGGTGTTCGCTCACAGCGCACACACTAGTAATACCTGGGTATGTACATAGCTTCATAACTTATGAGATAACTAAATTATTTTTTCGATCCTTTTTTAAAGGTCTCTGCCTACATAGTTAAAACTTTAATTAAGGGGAAATTGAAAACTTTGAACACTCCGCAGGGCCATTAAGTCTTCAAGTATTTGATTTTGACTTTCTATTAAATTCTCTATAAAATATTTTGCATTTTTTTTGAGCCAAGATCCACAAGGCACTAAGGCTCCACTGTTCACACAAGCAAATTAATTTGTCGAAAATGTTGAAAATTTGTCAAAATTAGTTTGATTTGTGTGGGAACGCCATATTTGTTTACAGCAAAACGCTTGTGCGGTTTGCAAGGTCAAGTTTTCGAAAAGTTTACGTCCTGTATGAACACAGTGTGAACACGCTGTCGCAAACTGTTATTTGCCAAGCTTGAACTTGCAAGACGAATATAAGAACAAACTATGGAAAATTTGTGATGCTTGTCTGATTAATTTTAATTGCTGGGACGTTTGTAAATCTATTTTGATATTTCAATTGGATAAGAATTTTACGCACTATTCTTCGCTTTCACGTTGCTTCACCCATGGACTCGATGTTTATGTGCGAACCAAATATGCGAGTATGTACACTAAGTCAAATTCATTGCAAACTTTCATCGTTTCGACATATTTATTTGCAAACTACTTTGGTGAGTGTGTGAACACCTAGAGAAATTCGGACACAAATCAGACAAACTCCGCCATGAAAGTTTGTATTCTATTCCTTCAATTTTTTTTTGGTTGTTAAATTAATCATTTTCAAACAAAAGAAAAATATTTTAAAATTTTTTTTTAACCAAAACTTTATTTTTTCCCATGTGCTTTTTTTTATAACCTGATTACAAAACCAATACGTGGGGTACTATTTATAATTCGGAAACTGGTCACACTAAAGTCAATAGCTAAAATCTGGTAATACAAAAAAAAACTGACATTTTTCAGCATAAACGGTCTCACAACGTTTTGATGTACTAGCGCTATTTGTGTTGTTTACAGTGAGTTGAAAAATTCGATTTTTTCCATACCATTTTTGAGCGAACAATCCTTTTTTACGGCAACGTGTTCATGCAAAATCTTACATATGCTGGTGGAACTAATGTTTAGGGATGCCTCAATCTCACGGTATGTCACATGACGATCTTGCATTATCAGTTCAAGCACAGCATCGATGTTCTCTGGCATAACAACCGATATTGGACGACCTTCACGGAATTCGTCGCTCAGCTATGACCACTATAGACTTCACTATACCAGCCATTTACAGTTGTTTTTAAAGGTGCTTTATCGCCATACAATCAACTAAGTTCACCGACTCACTCTTGGTGAGATAATTCACGTTGAAAGTTGTAAACAAGAAGAAAGTCGGTCAAGCCCGACTATAACATACTCTGTACCCTTAACGTCGCAGCTCGCATTTGCTCACGAGTTATACGCGCTCATCTCTAAGTTTCACTCTTTCTCTCTCTCTCTCTCACTAAGATTGCCGTTCAATAGAATGCTGTGGTGATGGGTGGGGCGGGTGTGGGGTGTTAACTGGCCGTTTTTTGCTCATAACTTGAGTATCGTTCATCCGATCTTTATCATTCCTTCAGCAAATCGATAAATAATTGTTTACAAGGTATCTCTAGAAGGAACGAATGATCTATCTCCAAAACTGTAGGAGATATGACGTTTTTTCAAAATTGCGGGGGCGGAAGGGGGCGTGGCAAAAATGGAAAATAAACTTGATCTGCCTGCAATTAGAAGAAATATATGCCCCATACATGTCAAACCGCTATCTCTTACCATCTCTGAGATCTCTTCGTTCATACGGACGGACAGACGGACAGACAGACAGACGGACAGACGGACATGGCTATATCGAATCGGCTGTTGATGCTGATCAAGAATATATATACTTTATAGGGTCGGAAACGATTCCTTCTCTCTGTTACATACTTTTGCACAAACTTAATATACTCTATGTACCTTCGGTACAGAGTATAAAAATAGTCCAACGAAAACCTTCTCTTAAAATTTACTTTTTAAAGCCAAATTGATTTTTTCAACTTACTGTAAACAACACAAATAGCGCTTGTACATGAAAACGTTGTGGGACCGTTTTTGCTAAAAAATTACAACTTTTTTTTGGTATTACCAGATTTGAACTATGGACATTAGTGTGACCAGATCCCGAAATATAAATAGTACAGCACGTATAATTCAGAATTTATTTTTTAAGTTAACTAGGCCTGTTCCCGATTATATCATGCGGTATCGGATTTTATTAATGTTTTCGCTTCCAAAAACCAACTGTGTTATTCGTCTTTTAACTTCAAACATCTATTTGGGCATTGAATCATGTAAAGCAGAGTTGCCCAGAATCAGAATCAATACAAATGAAGAAAATATATCTTAAGCAATAACAACCACAAGAAATAGAGAGAGTAACACGATTTTTGTTTGTGTGTGTGTGTGTTTGCTCGTGTCTATCTGATGCACACGCTGCCAACAACAAAACCTTCGCTCGGAGAGAATGAGTAGAGAGAACACATATGAAGTTGTTGTTGTTCCACGTATTGGCATAAGCTAAGCGTGGAGGCCATAGGCGCGGGTCTCCCTTTGCGTAAATCAACAACGATTGCGCTGCCCCTGAAGTAAAGCCTTCAGATATTCATCCGGTATATCCTCAAACTATACTTTGTCTATATTTTCCCTTAATTCAACCACAGTTTTTACCTTCTGTCGGGCCATTCTCTATCGGATTGAGGTTTATTTTGAGTAAGTGAGCGGTATCAATAAAGAGCCAATTCGATACACTTAAAATTGAACTGTCCAAAAATATCAAACTGATCAAGCACATTAAAACAATTACAACAGGCTTTAGGCAATCCAAAAATTTGTGTGTCAGTTCAAAACCAAGCTATCGGTATTGAATTAGTGTTAAAGTCGACACCCATTATAGCCTTTGTTTTTATTGTTGATTCAAGTTAAGTTAATACGCTGTTTACACTGCGGTCGTACGACCTTTTTTGGTATTTTTTGCCTGAGACTGGTCGTCCGGCCATACAAAATTATGGCATTTGACATTGAATTTGGGACGGTCGTAGACTCTACGACCGACAAAAATCAGTTCTGCCAGACCGTACTTTCCCCAAAAATTTGGCAGCCTTGTGCAATATTTATCGATAGCTATCGGAATGTGCACCTGCGTGCATTCGAAAAATTCTTAAAATTGGACAGGAGTTGCCTTAGGCACGTCAGCCTCTCAAAAACACCCGAAACTTTTCTTCAAATTAAAAATACAATGGATTAGCTAATGAATTCATTCAAATGGGAATTATTGTTGTTACATGCATCCACAAAGCTTTAAGAATTGGCTCTGATAAATAATATGCTAATTGGTGGTGGCCTATGTGATGCAGTCCGAGATTTCGGTTCGCAGCTCTGGGTATTCGTTGTAGCCGTGACCGTGGCCGTTATCACCGCCTTAGGCTTAATCTCCACTGGCTGTGGGCTCCGGCTACCGGCTCATGCTCCTCATTTTCCTCATAGCTGCAGAGGCATCAACAGCTGACGTAGATATCACAGGTCTCATTCACATAGCGATTAAACAAATCCGGCTTATAGGCATAAACATGATGGTCAGGTGCTTGTAACGATTTTATTGTCCGCCAATTTGCTGCCCCATCTCATCTATCTATCTGCCCATCTCATCCGAAGAGGAGTCGATCTAAGAGCGAGAGCCGTATATGTAAAGTGATGGGTATATCTCTACTCACATCTTTGTTGCGATTGATCATGGGGTGCCTGGTCCATCAGAAGGACTGAATCATGATGTGGAACGAGGATTCGCCGGTGGGGTGCTGTGAATTGCATTGATGGATTTACTGTGGAGACAGATTGTGGCTCTGATTTGATGACTCTTGTAATTGTTCCCATTCCCTTTAAATGGCGATTTAGCAGATTTTCCAAAAGCAATTATATCCACAAAATTTAACAACGAAACTCCAATTTAATTTAAAGTAATCAAAAAACAGGTTATTGACGTTTGGGACTATTTGCGGCTGTTCGCTCAATGTAAACACCAAAAAGGTCGTAGCCCCAGAAAAAGTCGTACGACCGCAGTGTAAATTCGGTATAATGTCCGTGTTCACCAGCCAAAATCGATGGATCTAGTTCGGTATTTATGGTGAACGATTGTAACAATCATGATTGCTAACTTGTCCGATTGTGATGGATATAAAACAAGAAAGAAAGTCGGTCAAGCCCGACTATAACATACTCTGCACCCTTAATGTCGCAGCTCGCATTTGGTCACGAGTCAAACAGCCAGTTAACACACAACGCACAACGCAGTACGCTCTCTAAGTCTCTCTCTCTCTCTCTCTCTCTCACTAAGATTGCTTCTGCTGAACGCAATGCTTAGGTTATGGGTGGGGTGGGTGGGGGTGTTAATTGACCGTTTTTTGCTCATAACTTGAGTATCGTTCATCCGATCTTTATCATTCCTTCAGCAAATCGATAAATAATTTTGAGTACTAAATATCTCTACAAAGTACGAACCATCTATCATCAAAACTGTAGGAGATATGAAGTTTTTTCCAAATTGCGGGGGCGGGAGGGGGCGTGGCAAAAATTGAAAATAAACTTGATCTGCCTGCAAGTATATGAAATATATGTCCCATACATGTCAAACCTCTATCTCTTACCATCTCTGAGATCTCTTCGTTCATACGGACGGACGGACAGACAGACAGACATACAGACAGACAGACAGACAGACGGACAGACGGACATGGCTATATCGACTCGGCTGTTGATGCTGATCAAGAATATATATACTTTATAGGGTCGGAAACGATTCCTTCTCCCTGTTACATACTTTTGCACAAACATAATGTACTCTATGTACCTTCGGTACAGAGTATAAAAACAGACAAATTCAAGCTGTCATCTAAAATTAAAACGATAACTTTCACGCATACTATTTCTTACTAAAAAATTCCATCAAAGCGTTCAGCATAAGCCAGTCAACGTTTTTTTTAATGGATAATATTTGATGTTTGATTGGCTAATATTTTTAGAATCATATTAATACATAATTATTTCATTAAGAATTAAAAATGGAAAGGAAATGTCAGGTGAAATATATACTACCACACACTCTCTGCTGATTATAGCCAAGTAATATATAAATGGTTTTAGACAAACAGAAAAACAACAATTTAATCATTTTTATTAATTTGGTTTACTTCAACTAACTTTCTGAGAATCGAAATTAAAACACTTTTTCTGTGTTGACCAAAGAAGACACAAGCGTTGCTGTAGCATCTAACGATTTCAACTCAGAAGAGTTAGAGCTCAAGGCAGAAGTATCCCAGGGAAACAAACTTGGTTCTTTAAACGGCAGATCATCCCTCAAGTAATTTTGGAACCAGTCGCTCCCACTGCCACGTACGAGCAACGCAGATTATTTACAGACAGACATTTGGGGGGCTTAAATAAAAATACCTTACATACCTTTGCATGAACTAAGTCGGGATTTACACGATGAAGCAAACTGCATAAAGTTTTCATAGTGGGCTTGAAAATCAACCGAATTCTACTAGATTTGTTGAACAAAATTTAGAGAATCACACTTGTGTCTCTCTCCTACTGAGAAAACTTCATGAATTTTGCTTCATCGTGTAAATCCCGTCTAAGTATACCCATTTACTCTGTAAGTAAGGGGTATTTAAACCATTTGGAAACAGGCGTGTTGTTGTATAGCTAAGTAGTTTTCATTTTACCCAAAAAATATATTGAACTGTTTATTAGCTTCCATAAAATTTTCTAGCGGTTTTTATGCTTGACTTATTTTATTATGCTGTACAAGCACACATGCACTCACTTTCTTGTCTGTATGTGCTACCGCAAAGCGTCACATCATCGTTCATCAATACAATGAGCAAACTCCCCCCTCTATCCTCAGGCTTTCGATTTATCTTTGATTTTTTTATACGTTTTTTTTTTCTCATTTTATGACATTATTTGCTTATTTTTCGTTTATTTGATAACAATTTGCGGGCAAATACATATTTGTTTGCGGTAGCACTCACCCACAGAGTTTTGCATGCCATTATCGTAAGCGCCATCCTGGCTATCCTTAAACTCACTGGGAAAATCGCTGATGCTGTCACTAAATTAGTGGAAAATTAGTTTAAAGCTCTGTTTTGTGGCTGTTGTCAACTTACCGCACATCAATCTCATTGGTATACCCATTGCTGGGAGTGGAATCATCATAGTCGGGCAACGTATATTGTGTGCGTCGCATCATCATTAGCTTGGGCATGAAATGCAGAAACAATTTCCGCACCAAGGGCGACATATTGTGCGTTGACGGTGATCTAAGGCCGGGTGATGTTGATTTACTAGACTAGGACTGGGAGCGAGCAGGACGAAACCACTCACCTGAAGTGTATATTGAGCACACACACCGTTGTCCAAACGGACAGCGAGACAAGGATCATGGTAAAGAGCAAGTATTTACCCAGCAGTGGCACTGCCAACGATGTCGGCGGTATAATTTCGGCCAATAGCAAGAAGAACACGGTCAGAGACACGAGTATTGAAATACATAACGTAACCTGTCAACGAAATGTTTACACAAACTCGGATCTAATTCACCAAACAAAAAACGCTTCGCTCGACATTGAACACAACAGCACAACAACAGAACAAACCAAAAGACAAATAGCCAATTAGTTAGTACATAACGTTTACTCAACAAAAGCCTTGCAGCAAACAAATGAAACACAAATTCAAATGGGGGAATAAAAAAAAAATAAACTTTTCACGCGCATCATGGAACCAACACTCAAACCATTTACCACACACGACACTCGAGTTCGATCCAATTTAAAACAATTAACACAGAAGAGCAACAAAGCAGCGGCCAGGCACTACGCTTTTACGTATGTAACTATTTGATATTAGTCAGTCTTAGGATTCTTCTACTTTCCCTACACTGAGAAAAAATGTGATAATTTTCATATCAATTTTACTCCTTGATATGTTCAAAAATAGCAGAAAGGTATTAATTTAAATATAAGACTAGGCAACAAGGTCCAGTTTCCAAGGTCCATCATTTATGGGTTTTAGGTTATTTGAGTTTAAAGTTGCTTAAAGTTACGATTTTTACCCTTTTCGATCTCGTTTTGTGGGAAACTCATTTATGTGATCAAACCTTTAGCTAAGTTATTGTAAAGTTTCATTACTTAGATTTTAAAAAAAGTATCCCAAACAATTCTACGATTTTGTTAAGCTACGATATACCATTTTGAATACATGTACTGGAAATGACAAAATAATCTACTGCCCAAAGATATGCAATGCAAAAACAGTTCAGAAGTGTATTTGAGTCTAATTTAACTGTTTAACAAATTGTATTGCATACATATGGGCTGTATAAAATGTAGTCATTTCGAACACATGAATTAAAAATGGTATATCTTCACTTTGAAAAATCGTAGAACTATTTGGGATGGTTTATTTTTAAGTTAAGAAATAGTACTTTACAATATAAGAGTCAAACCAGAAGTGTGCACAGAGAAAACAAAATTGGTTACACTTCGCGTGTAGAAGCGTCAATCGTAAACGAAACCTAAATCGGCCTGCTGTTTGCACACGCTAAGTGTAGATTGCAGGAAGCTACACGTGGCGTGCAGAAAAACTGCTATGCAACAGGTAGAAATGAAAAATGTAAACGCTGCATGTAGAAAAGTTAAGTGGTGAGTGGGCAAAAGGCAAAGTCTACACGACATTTGAAAATCAGCTTATTTCCAAATAACTTTTACATTTTTAATGCAGCAATCTGAATACCACACGAACGCTTTAGGGTTTCTACATTAACGCAGATTCAATACAAGTAATGTCTTAGTTTTCTTGCCTTACACAAAAGTAATGAGTTGCAAATACCGGTCAAAACTTGTAGATTTTGCATATTTTTTTCTCTGTGTTGGTTCCCCACAAAACGCATCTAAAAATAATCTATAATCTATAGATAGACATTTTAAGTAGGGTTGCCGGATATTCAGAAAATATGAATATCGATATTTTTTCGATATTGAAAAAGTATCATTTCGATATTAGTATTTTGTTATAAGAAACATCGATATTATCGATTTATTCGATATTTTATAAATAGACACATCATTACAAAAAAAAGATCTATTTAAGGAGTCATTTGACAATTTTAAAAACTACATTCTGATTACATTAAAAATCTAGAGATCGGGACTGCAATCGGAGGAAAATATATAGATTTAGGAACGATTTCTCTTCTTCCAGACAGCTGCTATGTGTCAGCTATACTTTGTCAGTTATACGTTTTTGTGAGAGATAATTCTATGTTGTAGATGTAAAATTGGTCCTCAAAATATGTATGTTGAAACTAAAACTTGCTAGAGCTTTAGCCGGCTCGAGACCACAAAGAAGGCTGATCAACTTGGCGTTGTCTTTTGCTGTCGGTTTTTGCATCTTTGCTGTCTTGGAATTCCCAAGCAATGATGTACGCTGATTTGAAAATTTGGAAATTCTTAAAACAACTGTACAGTCGACCAGCTTCCTTTGTGGTGTTCCGTGTTTCTGCTTAACACGACCTCGAGCCGGCTAAACCTTGCTAGTTTGATTAATATTAAGTTCGTAGAAACAGTCACTATATGTACTTAATTTCATTCAGATCAAAAGAGGTTGCGGAAACTTATTCATAAAATTATATTTATGGGATTGAGGAAAGATTATTAACTTGAATAGAAAAAATATTTTTATGTATAAGACGTAGACCTACAATTTTTTTGGGATGAGGTACTTAGGAGCACAGTAATATCCAAAAGAATGCATTTAGTAAATCTTACTTTTTGTGGCCGAAACCAACAAAAATATCGACGAAAAATATCATCAAAATATATTCGATATCCGATATATCGCCTCAGAAAAATTTTCGATAATGATAAATAGTCTTTTTACTATTTCCAGCATCGCTAATTTTAAGCAATTTTAGACACAAATTACCAAAAATCCAGACGTCATCAAAAATTTCCCAAAACAGATTCGTTTTCTTTTGACATCGTCGTAAAGTTATATTTCTTAACTTTAAAATAAACTATCCGAAACCATTCTACGATTCTTTTTAACAAAGTTATACCATTTTACATATCCATATGTATTCGAAATGACAACATTGTGCACTGCCCCTAAGTATGCAATTGGTGTTCCTTTAGAATTCAATGCAAATAACTATCCTTCTGTACTGTTTTTGGATTGCATACCTTTGGGCAGCAAACATTTTTGTTATTTCCAACACAAGGTTTCAAAATAGTATACCATCGCTTCAATAGATCGTAAAATTGTTTGGATTTCGTTTTTTTAAAGCTAAGGAATTGTACTGTACCATGATTTTATAAAACGTATGATCAAATATGTGCGAGCGCCCGAAAAAGGTTTAAAATAAGAATTTTAAAAAACTTTAAGCTCGAATTACCTAAGATCTAAAACAGAATCGTGTTCAGCACTCGAAATTCATTCATGATTGCCATCATCCCTTCTATAAACTGGATCTGGTTGCCTGTGCAATTGATTGGCCAAATCTCTGCGACTTCTAAACCAGGAGAGCTGAAATTTTGACTGATATTCTTTGATTTTACAAAGCGCAAAGAGCCACACGCTGATATTCTCTCAATCTCTTGATAAAACTTCTTCACCATAATTTAATAAGCAAAAAAAAATTAACCTAAGATGTCAAGTACAGCGTTAGTTATAGTCAGGCTTCGATATAACAGTTGCTCAGGTGAAGAAATTTTTAATAGCCTTCACTAATGTTATTAACATAGCATTAACAGATAATCATTATGTTTGCAGACAGCGCATGCTGACCCAAATAACACAGTGACACATTTTTGAACTCAAAAAAGTTGATAGCGTCGAGACCAAAAATTTCTGAAAGGGTGTGATGGTATCCTGTCTTAATTTGGTCTGATTAGCTGCCGTTTTCTTTTTATTGCACTTTGAACTTTTCAGCTTCAGAGTAGGACTAACGATTCCATATTTCGTTAACTATTTTGAATTTTGCTTTTAAGTCTTTGACAAAGTTGTTGCTCTTGGCTTGGCCTACAAAACATTTCTTTGTAGCAAATCAAAAAACTATATCTTCAAACTCAAAATTACAAAAGTTGCTCAAAAAAGCCAAGTTTAAACCACTTTTCTACAGTTCTTCAACTTCATCTTGAAACCCGTTTCAAATTTGGACAAGTAATACAGCACAAAGTTGTAGTTTAGACCAAAACAAACAATCCGTTAGAACGCACCAATTTCATTTAGTTACTCTTTCATATTGTGATAGGCCCACAATCACGTACAACTGTCATAAAAACTCGAAGAAACTAACATTTTGTACAGTTTTTAACATTACAGTTCTTAAGTTATGTTTTCTTACTATTTCCTTGATTTAATACAAAACAATCGAAATTTTTGACTGTGTCGGCCAACTGGTACCAAAAATTGCCATTTTTCGAGTTTTGGTTCCAATTCTACATGCTTAAGGGCCCGTAACTATTCGAAGGACCAATCGAATGAAGTTGGTATGTTCCAATTGTTTGTTTATTTAAGTCCAAGCTACGTTTTTGTCCTGCATTGCTTAGTCAAATTCGTTACGGTTTTCAAGACAAATTTGAAAAATATAACAAAATGAGGGAAAATATGATGATTTTAAAATATTTTTGTAATTTTGAGTATAAAGATGTGACTTTTTTGACTTGCTAGTGTAGAGAGCTAAATTTCAAATAGTTTACGAGATATGGAGTTGCGAATCCCAATCAGAAGCTGAAAACTTCAAAGTACAATAAAAAGAAAACGGCACTTAGCCAGACCAAGCCCAGAGAAGGTTTTTGTACTACCATCATACACTTTCAGAATTTTTTGGTCTCGACTCTATCAACTTTTTAGTGTTGCACTGTGTAATTGACAAAATGTGATTTTTCTTTAACTTAGCCATTTATTATCCTATCTTTCTGAAAATTTTGGAGTTTATAGATATTGCTAAAATAAATGTGAGTTTAAAATTTGAGATCGATATTTTTAAAAAATATAGGAGGCCGTCTGTCTGTTTCTACGCAAACTAGTCTGTCAGTTTTAAAGCTATCGAGTCTTCTTTTTACTGCACGCTGCTAATATGTCGGAACCAACCGGGTCGGATGACTATTTCTTATAGCTGCAATAGGACCGATAGGTCGGAAAATGGGTCTTAGTGGGAAAAACATTTCTGTTTTCAATGTAAGAGTCCTTTATCTGGGCCATTATTAATATTATATGCTTTCAAACAGATTTCCAAATTTTGGGCAAAATCGGATGACCATATCCTGTAGCTGCCAAAGGACCAATCGGTCGGAAAATGGGTCTTAGTGAGAAAAACTTGCCGTTTTCAAGTAAATCGTTCTTAAGCTCCGTGATTATTAATACTAAACGCTTTCAATCCAATTGGAAAAAGTTGATCGACATCGGGTGACTATTTCTTATGGTTGCCATGGGATCGATAGGTCGAAAAGTGGGTCTTAGTAAGAAATTTTTGTTTGTTTTCAATGTTAGCGTCCTTAAATTCGCTGATCACTAATTTTATATGCTTTCAAATAGATTCGAAAAATTTGGAAGAAATCGGATGATTATATCTTAAGGCTGCCATACGACCCATCAGTCGGAAAGTGGGTCTTAGTGAGAAAAAGTTGTTCTTTTTCATTTTATCTTTCTTAAACTCGCTGACTGTTAATCTTATATGCTTTCAAACAGAATCGCAAAATTTGCTCAAAATCTGATAACGGCAGGTCGGAAGTAAGAAAATTTTTTGATTTTAGTGTTAGGGTTCAAAACCAGCATTTGCAAGGGTATAAAAACTGCGGCATATACGAAGTTAGCTTGACCTTCTCGTTATACACTTGAAAAGTGCATAATAGTTTTGCAAAGGTTTGCAACGCATAGAAGGAATCATATCTCACCATATAAAGTATGTGGTCGGGCGGGGCGTACCAGTAGTATGTGTGGGTGCTGGTGCGGGAGGTTGTGGGTTCGATCCCGCCTCGGACCATCTAATAGAAAAAGTTTTTTCTTTCTTTAGAAAAAAGCTTTTACACACCCGGTCACCTTCACAAGCTACTGGCGCCAGCTGTGAAGTAACTAGCCATGATAAAGCATTCTCTAATTATTCTCTAATTATTTGCCGTTCGGATTCGGCGTTAAGCTGTAGGTCCCTTTCTCTTGTGCGAAAAATTTATAAGCACACACGCCAAGAGATTGAGAGAAGCTTGGCCCTGGCCCTCCTGGAGGTGCTGTTTGAGCCAATTTTACTTTTACTATATAAAGTATATATATCCATGATCCGCATGGCGAGCTGAGTCTATTGAGCTTTGTCCGTCTGTCTGTCCGACAAAAAAAAATAAAAATTTTAATTTAGACCCATTTTTCGAGCGATCATTCCTATGGCAGCTATAAGAGTCAGTCATCCGATCCATGCAGTGAAAAAATTACTCTGTTTCAAAATTTGAGCTCAATCACCTTACAACTGAGAGACTAGCTTGCGTAGAAACGGACAAAGATAAATATGTCGACTTAACTCGTCGCCCTGATCAAAAATATATATAGTTTATGGCAGTTACAGTTTAAATTTTAAAATGGGAGCATGGCTGATTGACGTCAAAGGTTTATATATTTTCCGATTTTCACATGTGAGTTTGCGACCTTTATAATTGTAGATGTATGTTTCCGGCTTTAGGACAGGATGATAGAAAATTAAACAGTTTGTTTCCTTTTTCCGATATATTTCGGTTGCTCTTCGGCAACCGTCTTCAGGGCAAAATATTTTTACACGTCTGCACTGTGTGACGTGGACAAAATCATTTAATAAATTCAAATAATTAATTGCAAATTGTTCTATCTATAATAGCTTCTCTCCAAATACATTTCATAAAAACAAAACAAAATTTTAATCAAATTTTGAAAATCAAAGATATATTTTACGAAGTTCGACTGAAGACCTCGACACCAGCTCTCTTAGAATTGATTGCAATATAATTTTTCTATATTTTTCTTTATAACTAATTTTAGCTAAGTTTCTTGACAGTTTGCATACTTTAAGGCTGGTGTTAATGAGAAAATTCCCAATTGTTAAACACTTTAAAAGTGATGTCCCAAAAACGAAACAAAACCGCACAAAAGCGCATACCTCACACTTTGGTGCATAATTCGAAGAAAATAATAGTCCATGCTGCAGGTGAACACTATCAGAATCAATTTATAATAATAACAACACAAGGCAACAAAATTAGACTTTTTACAATATATTGAAGGGACGGTGGTGATTCTAAATGATAAACGTCGAGATGTTTAGTAATTTCAGCTTAAAGATACAAAAAATGCCTTATTTGACTCTTTTTATACGCGTTTTGTGGAGAACCTGTACTTCTGTTTTGACTTTCTTTGATATTATCGGAAAGAACTACTCCTTAACTTTAAAATAAACTGTCCCAAACAATTCTACGATTTTTTCCAATGACCGACCAAATACCGTTTTTAATAATTGTATTCGATTTCACAAAAACCCAATATATTGTTGCTGCCCCAATGTATGCAATGGGTTTTGTTGAAAACTTTCAATGAAATTCTACACAAATTACTAGCCAGTTGTACTGTTTCTGCAAGGCATACTTTTGTGTAGTAGACAGTTTTGTAATTTTACTATGTATTCAAAATGGTATATCTTCGCTTAAAAAAATCGTACAATTCTTTGGGATAGTTTATTTTAAAGTTAAGAAATCGTAATTTACGATAATATCAAAAAAAAGTCATAACAAAACTATACGTTCCCAACAAAACGCGTCTAAAAAGAGTCAAAATAGGCACTTTTTGCAACTTTAAGCTCAAATTACTAAAAATCTCGACGTGATGGACCATTTCTGAAAACAGATTCGTGTTCAGCACACGAAAATCATCTATAATCACCCCCAACCCTTTAATATACTGGACCTTGTTGCCTAGTATAATGCAATTAAGGGAAATTCAGTCGCCAATGTCGGAGCTCTATAGTCAGTTTTGGGTTAAAAAAAGAAAATGGGAATTTTGTGGCTCAACAAAGTTAGTTTTGGGTTGTCTTCTTCAACTTATTTCTGTTAATATTCTGTTTTAGTCATCAAGTTGTTTATACTACATACTTGTGTATGATTGAATAGTTCGAGTTCATGTCTTGAGGAATTCGGGTCGCATATTTTTTAATGTTTACTCAAGCAAATGAGCGATACGAATGAACGAACGAAGAACGAACAAATACTAATGCAACCACAACAAGAATAACAACAAACTGCACGGGATATCCTGGTGTATTTGAATGTATGTATGTATGCGTGTGTGTGTGTGTATGTGTGAGTAGGTGTGAGTGTGCTGCTTGATAACGGGATACGCCATATGAAGCATTTTTTGAGAATGGCTTTTAATTGTTTTCTAAGGAATTCGATTCGATTTTGCATTCGATGAGAATTTACGTTATGAGATTTCACCACTCAACACAGCACAAATGATATTCGATGAAAATATATGTGTGCTGTAGAGGAACATTGCGATATCATAGATTGATATATATATATATAGATGTAATATATTCGAATGGAAACTACTAATCATAGAGATAGAGAGTGATAGGGAAATAGTTAAGAAAGTTGGAGAGATTAGGAAAGCAAAAAAATGTTGCAAGTTGAGCTCTTTATGGAAATGTTTTTCCACAATTTTGGTTTAGAATTTAAATAATCTAAATAGAATTTAAGCCGATTTATAAGAGCTCAGCTTTAGAAAAGTTGGCATAGTAGAGAAGTGGTTAAGTGGTAGGAACCTGAGGGTGCATATGAAGAATAGCGTCTCTTTTTTGTACAACTGTTTATATAAGTATGTTGAGTAAATGTTTTGATTTGGTAAAGTTTGGTGCAATAGAATATAAAGTTAATAATATAAAAAATTATTTCAAAAAATACATGCTTAAGGTAAGTTTAAAACAATATTTCTTAAAACTTTTCCATACTCTTTTTCTACGTTTACAACACTAAGAATGCAAATTATTTTTTTGGTGACCCCGAAAAGAATCCCACAATAATGAATACATACATAGCACATGCCACATGCCTCAAATCTGATACTTTACCTTCTCGCCCGAATCGCTGGGTAAATAAAATACCAACACCGTTAAGAATGTCAGGGCCACACAGGGCACTATAAGGTTTACGGTATAAAATAAAGTCTTACGCCGCATGGTTAGCTTGAAAGTAATATCTAACCAGAGAATTTTACATTAAAAAGATATTACTTGTTACTTGCTCAACTTACCTGAAAATGGCTCCAAAGTATCTGGATAGTATTCCTCATTCTTGGTAGCAGGCACTTCAAGTATATCCCATTCCACTGACAAATAGAATTCAGTTAAATCGATGCCCACCTGCACCAGATTACTTCCCGGCACCTGAAGTACAAAAAATCAAAGCTGGTTTGGACGCCTCTTTTCTTGTTCACCTTACCTGATCCAAATGCTTCAAGTCAACCTGAGCGCCATTGTAGGTCCATGAACCAAATTTCATAAAACAAATTTGTTCATCGTATGGAAAATATTCGACATTCATTTCACAGGATGACTTGTAAATTGCCGGTGGCTCCCAAAAGACTTCACCCGTATACTTGAGAGTGGCCTTGGTCATTAAAGTGACCTGAAATTCAGTTTAAAAGTGTAAAAAATGGAAAAAAACAACTTGATATCAATTAAACTTTGCATATTCATTAGAAAGTAACACACTACAATATAAGTTATTATTAATCAGTAACAGTAAATTGTAAATATTTAGACTTAAGGTTACAGCCTTAGGCTGGGAAAACACATTCAATTTCTAGACGCAACTTATTATTGAGCGAAACCGACGAATTAGCCGCATACTTTAAAAAGATAAAAAAAAAAAATCCCCAAAACGCGAAGAATTGTTAAAATTCTAGTATTTAGAAAAAGTTTATTGGTATTTTGAAATGCCATGGTCACACTCAATGTACGTCACAGCTAGTTTTGGTAAAAAAAATCATTTCTGTTTAAAAGTGGAAATTATGGTTTTTAGGAGAAAAGATGATATCAATTGCCTTATCGACACCGTCAGAAACGGTGCCTAGTCTCATCGTCACTTGATTTTAAGAATTATCATCAAATATATCTTTTCTGGGTAACCGCTGCAGACAAAATCAATTCTAAATATGTGGATCCTGCCTTCTTCATTGGCCGAATTTTGAACTGTTTGCCTAAAACTATTTGTGAACATAATATTTACTTTTTCAAACAACTTTCATTTGTTGTACCATCAACTGCGCCAATACAACTTGCAAATCACCTCATACTGAAAAAATCGCTTGCTATGCTCTCCCAGTATTGGGCGCTGGCTGGAAATGCAAAGTTCTCGTTCCTCAATTATATATAACTAGAGATCTTTGACTGCGTGAAAATGCAGTATGCCTTGGATATTTTATTTAAATATACTGTCTGCATCTCTTTGAAGAAAGCTTATTTTATACAAAATATGAAACATGAGAGTCTGCGCAAAGAACGGAACGAAATCTTTGCGTACAACAACAAACATACCGAATGGTTCATAAACAAAACCAAGACAGAGTTTCCGCCAAACATACAAGTGCTGCTTGCGAAAGGTCCGAAGTTTGCGGTACCAGTGGACAGGAAGAGATTCCCTCTCTTTAAATACATAGCGGACGGAGAGGAACTTATACAAACTATACAAGATAAGGAACAACAAGAAACAGCGCGGACAAGTTTCTCATTACTAGTGAAAGACGCCAAATCAAAAAACAAAGAGACCACAAGAGATCGTGCAATACTTGACACAGTGGAACAAACACGTAAATTTCTAAAGAAGAACGACAATATTTAAATTTTAAATGCAGACAAAGGGAACAAGACGGTGGCAATGGAAAAGGATGAATATAGGAATAAAATGATGGACATATTAGGGGACATGTGCACATATAGGAAATTAAGGCAGGATCCAACAACAAGACTGTAAAATAAAAACAACAGTTTGGTAGACCAACTGTTTAAGCTAGACATCATCTCTAAGACAGAGAAAAACAAGTCAACGACAAGTACGGCGCTACCTCCTAGAATTTACGGTCTTCCAAAAATTCACAAAGAAGGCAATCCACTTCGACCAATTTGCTCATCATTAGGTGCACTTTCCAGTGGACTATGTAGATACATAGCTAAAATATTAAAGAACATCACTGCGGACTCCATTTACAATGTTAAAAATTCAATTGAATTTAAACAACGGGCCAATGACGTTCAGATTTCGGAAGAAGAGAAATTAGTCTCATTTGACGTAGTATCTCTATTTCCGAGCATCCCCATAGACTTGGCATTAGAAATCATTAGGAAAAAATGGACTGCAATAGAAGAATACACCAAAACACCGAAGCCATTGTTTATGAAAATGGTTAAATTTTGCATAATGGAAAATAGGTATTTTAAGTTCGAGAACCAACTATATACCCAATTGAAAGGACTGCCAATGGGTTCCTCAGCATCCCCGGTAATAGCAGACATTGTGATGGAAGAGCTTCTGGACCACACAATGAAGAAACTTAGGCACCCACCAAGACTGCTAACCAAATATGTTGACGATCTGTTAACAAACTTAAAATTAAATGGTACAAGAAACCCACAGCATCAGGACGAATAATAAACTTCTACTCCAAACACCCAAAAAATATGATAGTAAATACAGCTGCTAGCTGTATTCGAAGGATGCTGAACATAAGCGACGAGATTTACTATAAGGACATCATTTCCGAAATTAAGCTGATACTGACGAATAATGACTTCCTCATGAAGATTATAAAATCATTAATTGGTAGAAACAAGACAATAAAACCAAAAGACGACAAACAACCAAAATCATATAGGTGCCCACATACGTTCCGAAACTCTCAGAGCGCTTCGCAAAATCGGAATGTTTCAACAGACACAACATACAAATAGCCCACAAACACAATGAAAAATTTTTACAACAAGACGAAATCCAAAATAGAAAAAGCCGACAAAAGCAATGTTATATATAAAATACCACGCAATGGAGATTTAGAGAACAGGTGCAATAAACTTTACATTGGAACAGCAAAGTCTAAACTTAAAACAAGGATTTCACAACATAAATCGGATTACAAGCTCCGACACCAAACGACAAATCAAACGAGAAGGTCAAGCTAACTTCGTCAGTGCCGAAGTTTTTATACCCTTACAAATGCTGTTTTTGAAATGTCAGAGTTTAAGAACGCTTACATAAAAATCTAAAAAAATTTTAACTAAAACCCATTTTCCGACAGATAAACAACTGATTTTGACCAAATTTCGCGAATCTTTTTGAAAACATATCAAAATAACAATCGCGGAGTTTAAGAAAGATAAAATTTAAAACAGAAAAGATTTTTCTCACTAAGACTCATTTTCCGACCGATCGGTCCTATGGGCAACCATAAGATATAGTCACCCGATGTCGATCAACTTTTAAAAATTAGTTTGAATGCGTTTCATATTAAGAATCACCGAATTTAAGAACGATTTACTTGAAAACAAAAAAGTTCTTTTCACTAAGACCCATTTTCCGACCGATCGGTCCTATGGCAGCTATAAGATATAGTCATCCCATTTTGACCAAAATTTGCAAATCTGTTTGAAAGTATATAATATTATTAATGACCGAGTTTAATCACGTTAACATTGGAAACAAAAAAGTTTTTCTCACTAAAACCCATTTTTCGACCTATTGTTCCTATGACAGCTATAAGATATAGTTATCCGATCTTGACCAAAATTAGCAAATCTGTTTGAAAGCAGATAATATTAACAATGGCCGAGTTTAAGGCCGCTAACATTGAAAACAAAAAAGTTTTTCTCACTAAGACCCATTTTTTGACCGATGGTTCCTATGGCAGCTATAAGATATAGTCATCCGATCCGGTCGGTTCCGACATATTAGCAGCGTGCAGTAAAAAGAAGACTCTGTGCAAAATTTCAGCTCGATAGCTTTAAAACTGAGAGACTAGTTTGCATAGAGACAGACGGACAGACAGACGGACAGACAGACAGACGGACAGACAGACAGACAGACGGACGGACAAACCTCAATCGACTCAGCTCGTCGCCCTGATCAAGAATATATATAGTTTATGGGGTCGGAAATGAATATTTCTATGCGTTGCAAACTTCTGGGCAAAATTATAATACCCTTTGCAAGGGTAGAAAAACAGAACTAGCAACCCACTGTATGGAGAGCGGACATTCACCGAATTTTAAAGGAACAACAATTTTACAACAAGAGAGCAATTACAGGAAGCGCTTTACTCTTGAAATGCTACATATAATTGACACGCCAACAGACAAGAGACTAAACTACAAAACTGACACTGAAAACTGCGCCCACATATACAGACATCTACTCAATAGGCAATAATTTAGTACTGAACTCCACGTCAAGCGGTAAAGACGTGTTATAAATTGTATGTAAAAAATGTTTTTTGAAGTAATGTGATAATTGGTAAATTGTTTTTGTAGTGTCCCTGAAGACGGATGCCGAAGCGCATTCGAAATATATAGGAAACAAACCAAACACACTGAGTTTTTCTTCTCGACCTAGAGCCAGCTAACATTTACATTCTTTTTTTACTTCTTACTTACTGGAAACATCCTAGATTTACCAAATCCATTAAATGTCAACCGAATTTTTACAATTTGTTCTGATTTTTATATAAAAGGGAGTGATTTGTTCGGTCGCTGGTTACAAATATTGAATCTAATAGAATCAATTCTGCCTACTGCGCTGACGGCAGCAGCAATGCCTCTGTCACTCATTAACAATATTGTGAGGCGAATCCAATAATACTTTATCTCGCTCACACCAACGAAGTTTCCCCATTAACAAATAATTGTGACAATAATTGTTCGCCCTGTCTACCTTTGGTATACCAGCAAAGTACGTTCGTCTTTGCATGATGACGTTGAGAAGCACTCGAAGCTCCATCAAAATAGGAAAGAACCTCTCTGAACTATTTGATACCAAGAGAGGTTTTAGGCAGGGTTATACCCTATCGTGTGACTTCTTTAATCTACTGATGTAGTATATACTGCGCCAGTGCCCAAATGCCAACAGATCGGGCTCATTTCTTTATAAAGATCTAATGCTACTCGCATACGCCGACGAACGGGCGGATAGCAGGGCGTTTTCAGAGATTGAGAAGCAGTCTAAACTGATGGGCTTAGCGGTAAACGAGGACAAGACGAAATACCTAGTATCCACGGACAAGAAGTCTACGCGTCTTGGACAATTTGTTACTAGTACAACTACTATAGTACAACTTTGAGGTTGTAGAGGATTTTGTCTACCTCGGGGCGATGATTACCGGCGACAACAACATCAGCCTGGAGATCCGAAGAAGAATTACTCTTGGAAACCGATGCTTCTAAGGGCTCAGTAGTAACTCAGAAAAACAATCAAAAATTTTGTACTTGCATTAAGTACCAACCGTTTTATTAGAACGGTAAGTACGAAAATACTTGATTCTGGTACAAAATTCTTATTTAAAGAATTATTTACTCAATCCCGAAATACTTGATTTAAGCCTGAGGATGGATATATTAAAAACAATTCGAACTATTTTATAATCGTGTTGATCATACTTTTAGGTTGTAACAGTATTAAGACAAACCCGAACAAAGTTCAATCACGAGAATTTCGTAAATATGCAAACTTTGAGCTCAAGCTCAACTGATCTTAAGACGGGACGAAGACAAGAATTTCGAAACTGAATAATCCCTAAATCCGCGATCGACCGCCTTCTGACATTGTTTGGGATTGATTTTAGACGAATATGTTAAAGTTTTCTGAGAGTATATCGATGATATTTTCCAGTTAAACCTACCTCATAATTGCCATCCCAATTATTATAAAGCACAATATCGGGCACCCAAATATGTTCAGACGGCACATACAATTGCTCCACACCGCCATACTCCTCGGGATCCCAGCGCAATTTGTAGTCAAACCAGCGCTAAAAAAAAAAACAATTGACAAATTTTCTTAAGAGTTTCCTGTCATCAACAACTAAATTTTACCACTTACCTGCTTAACCCACAAGTTAGTGGTCATCACCTGATTCTTAAGATTCACTTCAATCAACTGAGACAACTTGAGACCCAACCATACGGTCAATGTTTCCGTATTGTTCACCACAGGTCGTATCAGACGATTGTAGTTACTTAATAAATCATCATAAAGGCGCTTTGTATCCGGATTGGCCTCAAAGCTAACGGGAGCTGGAACAAAACAAATTATCAGCTGTAAACATACAAAATTTCCCAAACAAATTTCTGCGCAGGCGTTTTGCCAAATACAAAGAGAGAGCGAGAGAGACAGAGAATTTTTCCCTGGCAGCTGGATACAGCATCAAAGTATTGGAATTTTCACACACGCATTAACGAAAATTCTTTCATCAAAACTTACCAGTTGAGTTGGCCAAAGGAACTAATAGAAAAATACACAACAGACTCCAAAGCCACATTTTGGTAAAGATTTTGAGATTCAAAGATGAATTTTTGAATATTTTTTTTTGGTACAAATTTGTGGATTTATTTAAAGAGTTTGTGACATTTTGTGATGGACACAACCTCACCCAGCCAGAGTTCAAGCTAAACTGAATTGAGACAGGGAAGCTGCTGAACGAGCACAGGGGAAATTTTGAGAACAAAAATGCGTGGCTCAGTAAACCAAGAAAGTGAATATGTGTAGCTATTCATCAATTGCTCTTTTTTGTTCACTTGTTCGGTTGTAGACTTCAACAAAAGCTCTTTACGACGATACATCTGATTGTAAATGTAAATACTGGCGAAGATAAATTTTTTTGGGATTCGTTTGGATAAACTTATTGTTGAAATAGGAAAATCATTTTCTTTAAGAACTCAGGCATATTTGGAATTAAGTTCAGGATATAAATTGGCAATTTGCGTTCCTGGTAGGTTAATTTCATCAACTATCGGCATGAAATCCCGGTTTTGCTTCTTAATTCCTTGTTTAAGGACGCAAGCAGATTCGATATTTAAGTTATGGAAATGAATTGAACAATATAATTTATCGCATTGAATTAACTTGTCCTCATGGTAGCCAATCTTTAATAAATATTCAATTCAAATTTGCTTTCCCTATTTTTCCCACTTCCATCTTCCCCTATTCTTCCCCTACCTACTCTTCCCTCCCCCCCTTCGTCCCTCCCTCTTCGACCCCTCTTCCATCCACCCTCCTCCAATGTTCAGCCACTCTTTAATGAATATTCAATTCAAATTTGCTTTCCCTATTTTTCCACCCCCCTCTTCCCCGATTCTTCCCCTGGTCTCCACCCCCTCTTCCCTTCCCCCTCTTCTTTACCCCTTCTCTTCCCACCCTCTTCGGCCCTTCTTTCATCCCCCTCCTCCAATGTTTCCCCACTGTCCCCCCACTGTTCACCCACTGTTTACACACTATTAGCCCAATGTTAACCAACTGTTAAACCACTGTTAACCAACTGTTAAACCAATGTTAACCCACTGTTAACCCACTGTTAACCAACTGTTAAGCCACTGTTAACCCACTGTTTCCTCACTGTTAACGCACTGCGAACCCATTGTTAACCCAGCTGTTGCTTGTCCATCTAAAGGTGGGTCAGTCAACACAGCGGCATATGATGCCATAAGTTTGTTAATGGGTTTAATGTTCGTTGGCTCAATAAAATGTAGAAAAGCATGAAACTATTAGAAGATCCAGATCGAGACCAGAGAAAATTTTAAAATTATGTATAAGTAAGCTCAACGGTCGGCAGCCATGTGATATTGGGAGAATTAGAATATTTTGTATTTTCGGCTCTGTTGCTTCGTCAGCGAAGGGCTACAATGGCTTGTTACCGAATGGCACAATATTCGCGATCAGGATAAAACTGTAATGAAATTAAATTAAAAGCTTTCTAACTAAGCCTTGTTTTAAAAGTTTCAGAAAACAATTCCTGTCGACAAACGTCATAGTAACATACACTCAGAGAAATAACGAAAATTATATTAATAATTGTTCTGCTCTTTTTATACCGTTGTAGAGTCTATATTAAAATTATCCTGATGTTTGAAATGCCCTGAAGGAAGCATCTCCGATCACATGAAGTATATATATTCCTGGTCAGCATGATGAGCAGACTTGATATAGCCATGTCCGTCTGTTTCTATGCTATCTCCTCCGTCATTTTTAAAGCTATCTTAACCAAACTTTGCACGTAGTCTTTTGATATAAATACGCTGCACATTTGTCGGAACCGGCCGGATCGGACGACTATAGCATACAGCTGCCATAGGAACGATCGGTCGAAGAACGAGTTTTAGTGAGAAAAACTTATTTGTTTTCAATGCAAACGCCCCTAAACCTCGTATTTATAAGTTTTCTACGCATTTTCATAATTCCACCAAGTTTGATAAAAATAGGACAACTTTATAGTTTAGCTGCCATAGAAAAGATAGTTCTGATAAAAAGTCTTAGTAGAAATAAACTGTTTGTTTTTATTGCTATTATATGCTACCACACAATTCTGCCAAGTTTGATCCAAATCGGATGACTTTATCATATAGTTTCCATAGGAACCATCAGTCGAAAAATTAGTTCTAGTGGGAAAAACTTTTTTGTCTTCAATGGTAGCGTCTTCATACTTTCCAGTTTTGAATATTATCTGTTTCCACATAATTTTGGAGTGGTCGGGCGTGGCGTACCAGTTGTATGTGTGGCTGCTGGTGCGGGAGGTTGTGTGTTCTCCATCTAATAGAAAAAGTTTTTTCTTTCTTTAGAAAAAAGCTTTTACACACCCGGTCACCTTCACAAGCTACTGGCGCCAGCTGTGAAGTAACTGAGCCATGAAAAAGCAAAAATTCTCTAACTATTGCCGTTCGGATTCGGCGTTAAACTGCAGGTCCCTTTCTCTTGTGCGAAAAATTATAAGCACAACACACGCCAAGAGATTGAGAGAAGCTTGGCCCTGGCCCTCCTGGAGGGTGCTGTTTGAGCAAATTTTACATTTACATTACATAATTTTGGAGGGTTTTGTCAAAATCTGATGAATATATCGTATTGCTGCCATATAACTAGACATCGGATTTTACATATTTGCATATTTTGAATTGATTTAAGTTCTGATTGCACACATCTTATTTTTATTGAAAAACGATCTAAGTCCGCAAAAAACCATTTTGCATAAATTGGATATTTGCTTAAAAAAATATGCAAAAAATTCAAAATATGCAAAATATGTGAAATATGTAAAAAACCTATTTTTTTATGAAATGACATATTTCAGATACACTATAATCCTAATAGGCCAGGGTTAATGTGATCTTTTTGTGATTCTGTGCTCACCATTTTCTGATTTTTTTTGCAAGTCCGTTTCACTTTGAAAATCAACTTCATCAATTCAACTTTTAATTAATTAAAATGCCGAAAATAAGCGATAAAAAAACATGTTTGATTCAAAAATGGCTAAAAGAATTGGAATCAAATATTGTTTAAATACAGGATGACAACGTTGTCTGCCTGGGATATAGCTCTCTATTTTCTCTGTAACTGGTATCTATTATCTCCATACATAAAATAAACGAACAACAGCCGCAAAGGGATAAGAGTTACGCTCTCAAATGTTGTCACGACATTTCTGTTATTGTTGTTTCTGCATGGGTTTTTTGTTCTACACGCATACCTTATTTCAGTGAATGTGTGTCGCTTACTCTCTCTCGCGCTCTAAGCAAAAGCGCCTAGTTAAAAATGTTGGCTGACCGCCATACCTGAGATAGTTGTAGGATGGGTGTGAGTGTGCATGCTGCAGGTGGGTTGTGTGTTTGCGGGTGTGTGGGGATGGAGAAGGGGTGGGGCGGGAAAGAATGGGAATGGGGAGGTGAAGAGGGGGTGGGGAAAAAGAGGGAAACCAAATTTGAATTGAATATTAATTGAAGAATGGCTGCCATGAGGTCAAGTTGCCTCAACAAGGTGTGGAAGTTTTATAAAAAATATTGTCGCTTTAAATTTCGGAATTTCTGTGAAATGCACAATCCTCATATATTTACTAGAAATGGGCGCTGGACGGAAACATCCCTAGACCCAAAGTTCACAATGTAGTTGTGCGGGAGAGGTATATTATCAGCATCCACATGACAGGAAGGGATTAATATATAATTCTGGAGTTTCCGAGCGCCTATATAATTTGCTGCGCTTTCTTAAATAGTCAAATGAAAATTTGACGAATTTCGCGGTTTTTGGTCTAAGCCTCTAATATACAAAATTTTGCTTATTTCGCGATTTCCTTGACCATTTGATCTACTCCTCCTATTTACCCGCCGGTTTACCCTTCTTTATGATAATCTAAATTCAAATGAGAATTTTTGAAATTTCGCGATTTTTTTCCACATTGTTGTGTTGTTCCACATTTTTATTTACCCGTGTACTCTAAACGTCCACAAAATCTTCGTAAAAATCTGAAATTAATGAACAATTTAAAATTTCCCAATATTTTAAAACTTTTAAGGCACACCTTTCATTTGCTCGGTCTACAACTCCCATTTAACCGTCTATATATGCCATCTATATATTTTTAATAATAATCTAAGCTCAAGAAAAAGAATTTTTGCAAATTTCTCAATTTTTATACATTTTTTATACAATTACATATTTTACATATTTATTGCATATTTTGCATATTTGTTTACATATTTTGCATATGTAAAATATGCAAAATTTGCATATATTGAATATGCAGTTTCCAATGGAAAGTGGGTTATTTAATTAGTATAAATCCAAATTTTCACCTCAATCAACCTTCATTTAAAAAAGTGCATAAAATCATATGTCTACGTATAACAAACTGGCTAGCAAATGGTCAAAGTAGTGGATCCATCTATTGCTGAGTTTGGGAAATAAGTCAGCTAAAAAAGTTGGACGAAAAACATTTAAAACCTTAATTTATAAAAACTTCGGACGAGTCGAAGATTGCTTTTTCTCTATTTTTAAATTTTTAAAGTACCCATCGGTACTTTAAGCGACTGTTACAAAAAATATTGCTATCGTGGGATAATGTGGAAGGATGCTTGTACATTTATCGAGAAATATCCCCTTCTGTTACGGTATATCTCGGCATGGTCCCCGCCTGGCGATTGAATCCGTACATGGGTGAAATCAATAGCTCCCATTATCTTCGGGAATTTAGCAATTTAATAATATCTCGAATGATTTCATTGTGGTTCCCAATCTTAAAGTTTCTGCTGGATAATGATGCAATGACATAGGAAACTTCTTTCACTACCCGACATGCTGTAGCTATGCTCACTAGAGTGCCTTTTTTAAGGCAAAAATTGAAATGTGGAGAAGGCGCCCCCTTAATTTGTTCCTTTGGTATCATAGATTACACAATTTCAAAAAAAATTAATTAATTCCGTTTTTCAAGGGCGCGAGGAGGCCACAAAGTTTGAACTAAAAATAACCCATACGCGTTAAGCTACATCAAAATTTCATCAATGAAATCTGTGCTACTGTTGCTGTCAAGTTATTGCGATTTTGAAAGAAATGATTCCCCATTTGGTACAAAAATTGTAAATTTTTCGAAAACTTTGGAGCCTCTTCGCGCCCCTTAAAACATCACTTTTTCAACTTTTTTTGTTTTCACGTTAAATATGCACCATAAACTTACGAATCAGGGGGCGCCCATATGACCTTACATTTTTCATACAAAAACAATAGAGGAAAGCTAACTTCGGCCGAGCTTATATACCCTTGTAGGTTGTATCATTTATTAAATTAAGGTTTTTAATGATTTTCGTCAAACATTTTTTTCCTAAACTCAGCTTGATGGAATTATGTAAAAGCATAGAAAACTGATAACTACGAGGTTTGGGCACTTTCGCGTTGAAGACAAAAAAGTTTTTCTAACTAAAACAACTTTTTCGATCGACAGTTCCTATGGCAGCTATATGATATAGTCATCCGATCCGACTAGTTCCGACAAATGTGCAGCGCCTTTGTACCTTAAGACTTCGTGCAAAGTTTGGTTAAGATAGCTTTAAAACTTACGTAGGAGATAGCATAGAAACAGACGGACGGACATGACTATATGAACTCAGCTCGTCATGCTGATCAAGAATACATATACTTTATGTGGTCGAAGATGCTTCCTTCTATGCGTTACAAACATCTGGACAATTTTAATATACCCTCTACTAGGGTATAAAAAGGCAGTCTAGTGCTAACTCCACAAAAGTCCCCAACAGTAATTAGGAAATTACTACAAGCATAGAATCACAATGCTAAAAGCAGCTTCTTCATTGGAGACAAGGAATATTTCCTAAAAAGATTCATTATGTCAAGTTTGTTGATGGTTGTTGTTGATGGGTCATACCGATTAGTGATTGGCTCGAGCTGGCTACCAATTTTTGTTAAAAGGAGTAAACATGTAGACTTTGAAAACCGGAATCTTTTTATGAATAAGGAATCTTCCATGTCCTTAAAAAAAGTTTGGCCTTGGGTTGTATACTCTCTTTCTCCATAAATTGTCACAATGTCTTTATCAGAAACTTCCAGAGTAAAAAGTAAAATTGGCTCAAACAGCACCTCCAGGAGGGAGGGTCAGGGCCAAGCTTCTCTCAATCTCTTGGCGTGTGTGCTTATATAATTTTTCGCACAAGAGAAAGGGACCTACAGTTTAACGCCGAATCCGAACGGCAATAGTTAGAGAATTTTTGCGTTTTCATGGCTAGTTACTTCACAGCTGGCGCCAGTAGCTGGTGAAGGTGATCGGGTGTGTAAAAGCTTTTTTCTAAGGAAAGAAAAAACTTTTTCTACTAGATGGTCCGAGGCGGGATCGAACCCACAACCTCCCGCACCAGCAGACACACATACAACTGATACGCCACGCCCGACCACCACTTCCAGAGAGTGAAGGTAAATATACCGGTTCATAATCATTTTACAAATTGTTTTGCTTAGCACAAATTAAAAACCCACCCCAAATATTAGGTCAATTTAAAGTGAATGGCAAAAAGTCAAATGCCTATCTAACACTTAGGCAATGAAATCAAAATTTTACTTGGATTATCTGATACATAGCAACTATGTGGAAGAAGAGACATCTGCCCTAAATGTGATATAAAACTCAGAAGTATCTTTTCTACAAAATAACAAACCCTGAAAATTATTTTAAACAGTTAATCTCATAACCTAGTTCTGGTCTGGTGATGTGAGCTTATTTTTCGGCAGTACATATTTTTGTAGATTTAATTTTGAAACAGATTGCTTGATAACCAAGTTGACGTGAAACCCCGAAATGAAAAAGGGACAAATAGAAACTCGGTGAACGACTTCATTGCCCCATTTGACGGAATTCAAAGATTTCCTCGAAATAGTTTGGAAAAACAATCATTGTAAAAAAACTTAAAAATGTTGAATTTGTTGTATTAGCTGTTCCTACAACATAAGTGTCAGTCTGGCGCGCATTTTCTAATCTATTTCTAATAATTTTTGGCCAAACAAAGAGCCACTATTGATGAAAGTTTATTGGGAAATATAAACAATATGATGTTCCAATTTACATACATGTTTTTTAACAGGGCTGCAAACCTGTTTTGAACCGAACCGGTTCGAACACGGAGTTCCTCTTTGTGTCCGGCGAAGTTGAGGTTAGAGTTTTCGAAGTTTTACAGCGTAGCTTGGTTGTGCAAAATAAGTGTTCATTGTATTTTTGTGTTTATTTAGGTAAACAATTTATTATAATGATTTTTAATTTCACAAATATAGTCGTATTATGCGTATAACCGCCAGAGTGCGATTTATAAGCGCCAGACAAAATTATAAGCGCCAGACAAAGACTAGCTTCAGAGTGCTATATATAAGCGCCAGCTTAAAATATTTCGTGTGCTTCTTGCCTCTTTTCTAAATCCCGATTGACCGCCTTTCTTCGTGATGGTACATAGTTGATAACAGGACAAGAAACTATCGATGTTGGTTAGATCTGTGTATCGCACTGTTACATTCAAATGTGCGAAAATATTTAAACAAACATAGGATTCAAACTTAATCTAACAAAATTTATATTATATAATATATTGGCGGCAAAACTATTTTTCTTTTATTTTCCTGTGAACCAAACCATGAACCGAACCACGAGAACGAAAATAGATTAACCCGAACCCGTCCCGAACACAAGCTTTTGGTTCGGTTCAAAAAAAAAAATTATACACATTAAACTTTATTTGGGTACCCTTCTATGTACGTAACAGCAGAGTCGAAAATTAGAAATATAACAATACAGAAAGACGGTCAAGCCAGACTATGACATACTTTGCACATGCGAAAGTGAATATATGTATACTCTATATAGAGTCAGAGATGCTTTGTTCTGGCGGTTACATACATTTGCACAAATATTATTTGTACCTTGTTACATAAACAGACAATAAATTAGAGAAAACTGGCACAAATTTTGCATCTTATACATATATATATTGAAAAGCTTCATTGACAGCTTGCCATTAAGCTTTGCCTGCTTCGACTGCCCCCTACAACTCTTCTCTACAAACAAAAACTTCATGAGGAACTTCATGAAGTTTGCTTCACCGTGTCAATGCGGACCTAGAATGTATCTAGACTCAGAGAAAAAATAGCGAATTTCACTTTTGAATCAAGTATTCGTTCTTAAAAGTACGGTAAGAGTGAAAATTCTTGATCCAAGAGTGAATTTTTGATCCCGACATTCCTGATTTCAGAGTTTCAGCTCTTGATCCAAGTATGAATGCTTGATCCAAGTACGAATAATTCTCAAAATAAAAAACTTAAAAAGAAAATTTGGGGGTGTGAGAGACCGACCTGACCCAACCGACGTGTTCCGAGAGCGAGTCCAACGCTATTCCTTCAACGACACACTGCGCATGCGCTCCCACTCTCTGCGAGAGCGAGTCCAACGCTATTCTCTCAAAGATCTCGCCCTCACTCACCTTGCCTATAAAAATCCAAATTGAGAACGTTTAGAACGAATTTATCTCGATTCCAAGAGCGAAATTCCTGAAAATTCAAGAACGACTAATTTTTTTTTTAAGATCGTTCGTACTCAAATTATTCGTTCTAGTTTTTTCTAAGTGTAGTCATCAAGTACCTATTGTATTGTTATTTTAAATATATTGGGAAAAACGTGCAACTAACCAAGGTTCGAACCAAAACCAACGCCCAAAAACCTCGAACCTCAAATTTCCGAAGCTTAACCGTTGGTAAATTTTGGTTGGAACCAGCAAACCGGAGGTTCCGAAAAGTTTTTTGGGTTTCCAGCCCTGCTTTCTAATTTAGCAAAAAAAATAAATTAATCCTGAACCTTGATCAAACCTGTTCCTAGGTTTAGCCTCCGTCGGAACCCGCTCCGTTAACCCGAGCCCAAAATCATTCGCAGGATTATACCCTTGCAGAGGGTAGATATCCAGATGTTTGTAACGCATGGAAGGAAGCATCCCCGACCACATAAAGTATATATGTTCTTGATCAGCATGACGAGCTGAGTTGATGCAGCCATGTCCGTCCGTCTGTTTCCATTCCTTTCCTTTCTCCTCCGCCAGTTTTAAAGCTGTCTTTACCAAATTTGCACGAAATCTTTAGGAACAAATACGCCATACATTTTTCGGAGCCGCCCGGATCGGATGACTATAGCATATAGCTGCCATAGGAACGATCGGTTGAAGAAATAGGTTTAGTGAAAAGTATATAAGTTTTCAGTGCTTTTTCAATCTATGCTGCATTATTCAATGCAGAGACCTTGTTGCAAGAACAAATTGGAAACAGTTTAGGAATTTTATGGGCTCAAATCAAGAACATTTTATACTTATTTAATGTTCTCCTTTTTTCCAAGAATTTATAGGGATTGACTACTAAATTTATGTCTTTAACGAAGAATATTTTGTAATTATTTTCACTTTCGCAAAAATTTTGCTTTTTGAAACCGATTTTTTGTCCCAAATTCGGTCTCAAAATCGCAAAACTTTTGCGAATGTGAGAGCGGTAACATGGCTGTTTATTTTAATTTAAGCAATCACGTCGATGTTTCAGCAATAAAGTTCCAAAATCGAAAATTTCCAGCTGTTCCAACGAAACCAAACAATTTTCGAGTCGCAAGGAAAGACGAATCCATTGTAGGGACACAAATATCATCTAAGCGTTCTCCATATGAGTTCAAAACTCAATAGTTCAATAACAATGCTACCATAAGTACCACACAAAAGACAGGACTAAAATCATGATCATATATCCAGCATTAAGCATTGCCCCATTTTCACAGGGACAGTATCTGTACTTCTTTTCTGTACCATAATGTACCACGCTTGAACAATGAGAACAGTGCGTAAGATCATCTTTCACTCTCTGGATGGAAGTACAACCTATTCTTGCCGACCAGACACAACAAAAGTTCTTTATTGTCTCTGGCTCAATAGAAAGAGAATAGTTTTAATTTTTAAGCATTTCTTTAATACGAACTGTGTACCTACTATGTAGTCCATATCCTTTTGGCAAACATTGTTTCAGATGTTGTGTATCATTTGAAGGATGCTTAATTATCGCCGCCAAATCCTCACTTAAGTCACACTTCGCACCGACTTTCCCTTGAGGAATTATGCAGTCTTTGTTTTCCTCTGTACAAGTTGCACATTCCAGCTCTTGAAATTTGGCAAAAGGATTTACCGTTACGTAATCGATCTAAATATTAAGTCGGGATTTTATAAAGTCCAAATTGGTGAGAAACTAAATGCATTTTATTGATTACTTACTGCAGTCTCTACACAAAAGTTGAAGGACAAAAAGTATATCAAGAATAAGGCCACATAAGAATTTTGTTTCATTTCTGAAATTAATTTATTTAAAGACCAAAAAGAGAAAAATTTTTCTTTTGAAGAGAAGTTTTTAGATTGCCTACTACGCTAATAAAATAAACCTCCCTTTTATCGTACGCGCTTGAAATGCAACCAAAGTTTTCTCAATCTACGAAAAGAATGTTTTGTGCATAAGGCTGCAAACCTCTAAAATTTTGCAAAAGGTTCGGTCCGGGGGTTCGAACCCGTTGTAAAGTCTAAGGTTCGGTTCGCGGACCGGTTCCTGTACTTACCCAAGGTTTTGGTTCGAGTCTGGGTTCTTAGATGGCCTCAAAATTTAGACATATATTTGATGAGGATAACGCGTTCAGATTACCAAGCTAAGTACATATATGAGTCGTAAAGTCGACTGGACCACATTCTTTATTGTGCTCTGAAAAGTCTTTTAAAAGTGTCTGGTCTTTGAATTTTGGAAGCCTCAACTTCTAAGTACATTCCCAGCCAGCATATTATGAAATTTCTGAACACAGCACAGTGGTCGGGCTTGTATGGAGCCGCGGCCATATATACTTCTAGATGTGCTATCGCTATTAAACTTTTACCAAAAATTTATAAAAATATTATAAATATATATTACAAAAATTGGCCAGATCGTACCACTATATCCTATAGCTTCCATAGGAACGATTTTTTATCATAACAGGCTGAACTTTTTATTGTAAGTTATTTACAAACTTGGACCTGTAATATAAAAGTGTGGGAGTGATTACTCACTCCACCCCCCGCGCCCACCTTCCCAAAAAAGTTATAACAAACAAAACGAACAATAATAAAAAATTATATAATATTTAAATGGTTTCATCAAGTAACGAAAGAGTTGACTCTAGTAGAGTTGACTTTTCCTTATACTTAAGTGTTCTTTGTCCACTAATAAATGGATCAGATCTTAAAAGCAGTCTGTTAAATAAGTCTGTATTTGAGGATATCATTGAAATTTTGCGTCGGAATTTTTTAATGTCCTTAATTCTTGCTTCAGCGGCTTCTTCTGTAAGCTCTCCAATCGAAAGCAAAGAATGTTTTATAATGTCAGGAGCATGAAGTAAAACTTTATGAACCGATGGGGGGAGATAAAACCAGGGGTACATACTTGTCAATCAGCTGCTTTGCGGTTTGAAGAGCATAGTCACCAAATTTTACTGGATTTATCTTGTAGCCCGAAGATAACGCTTGCAACAAAGTTGAGACTCTGATTATTAAGTCTTTTTCAATTCCCGTAATGTCGGCAGATATATCAGGA
The DNA here is from genome assembly GCA_037044535.1 of Lordiphosa magnipectinata. Classification (NCBI taxonomy): domain Eukaryota; kingdom Metazoa; phylum Arthropoda; class Insecta; order Diptera; family Drosophilidae; genus Lordiphosa; species Lordiphosa magnipectinata. The sequence goes on from JBAMBO010004433.1 coordinate 63,606, forward strand.
TTATTGAAGAATTTTCTGGCTGTGTTGCCATCATTCGAAGTTCCACTTCCTCCAGCTCTTGGTTTATCTACTATTAGACCCATTTTGGCCCTGAACTCATTTTGGATAAATGTTTTTTCGTAATGAAGTCTTATCTTTAGCCTCTTGTGATCGAATTTGCCATTTTTTTTCGTCTAATCTGTACGATAAGTGAATAAAATACTCAAAAAATGAAATGCCAAACTCAAATCGCTCCTCACGAACTTCTTCTTTTAAACAAATATCTAGATTATTCATTTCTGTAGGCTTGGCATTACATATATAGCATTTTGTGGATGTTGTATCACTTAATGCATTACAAACTTTACCATCAACCATGGTCAGTTGCAAAGAGTGTTCGATTTCAATTGTTCGATTTTGTATTGCTTCCATGCTACAATTAAGCTGATCAATTTTGTTTTCGAAATACGCCTCTTCGTCAAGGCAAAGATTTTTTAAAATTGAGGTTAGGTTACCTTTTCGTATATTGCAAGCCGCACGGCACCTTACGGCACTTGAATTAAACTTTCTTATATTCTTAAAATGCTTATGAATGTTATACAAAAAGATTTGTTCATCCCCAATAATCCCTTCACAACTAAAACTCTAACCAAACACAGAAAAGACAAACTAAGAACGTTCACAATTATGTACTAAATACAATAATGATTTACACAAAACACAACCTATACTACATATACTTTTTGTTGTAAAAAGAAAGTTAATACCTTTATTTAAAATATTAATCACTTCCATTGCACAAACACTTGTTTTCAATAAGTTTAACAAATTTTTTACGGAGAGCTTCGCTTGCACGTTGCTTACGCTGCAATACCCATTGAATATCATGCTCTCTCTTTCGATGCTATTCTTGAAGAGGACAGATAGAGCAAAACAAAAAAATGAATAAATTCAAATAGCTAGACCAATTATAAATAAGTATTGGTACATTTAAAGTCAACATTTTGACTTTGTTTTTTTTATTTTTGGCCTATGGGAGCGACCACTGTGCACAGTTGAGTCCTCTGTCTGGTTAAAATAGTCATAAATGATACTTTTGTCGGGAGAATATGGGGCCCAAGCCGAGAATCTTCTTAAAGAGTCGTTTATACCCCGTTTTTCTCTCATCAATTTTGATTCAATTTCGAGTCATATTTCCAATAATTTGAGAGTCTTTTTCGCGTCGTATTTAATTAAATCACGTTTTGAGCATATCCTTGAGTGATCTTCCAAATTCATTTGCTTTCCCCTTTTTCGACTAACTTATATTTTTTTTTCTTCTCGAAATCGCAATATGGATTGGATTTCTAAAAAGCATTCTTAATTATCAACTCTAGCGATTCTGTACTATACTGTAGTTTTAGTTACAATAGTTTTTTCGTTCATATTATTGAGAAAACTAGAAAAGATCTTAAGAAATTGACTGAAATAATTGTTTGAACCGAACCTTTTTTTGTATATAGGGGGTTCGGTTCGGGTTCAGGTTCGGGGACTCAAATATTAAAAGGGTTCGGTTCATGGTCCGGTTCGAGATACTCGGAAAGCCCGAACCGAACGTCTATAAAATGCGTCTTAAGCAGTGTTGCCAATTTAGCTGCTTTCCCACCAGATCTGGCTATTTTGTAAGGTCTTTAGCCGGAAACCATTCAGTTTTACCGAAATCAACAATTTTAGCTATTTTGAAAACACTATTTTACCATTTTCTAGCTATTTCGAAAGTGCAAGAAATTCAGATAAAACAGACTGAAATTGAAGCTCTTTTAAAAATGAATTTTAAATTTTTAAGCTATTTTGAAGGTGATAAAAATATATATGAAAACTATACCATCAGCATTTATCAAAAATCGATGTGAAATCTTAACATTATACAATAACCTCCATACTGGCCTCAAGCCAAAGGCGAGGTGGAAAACATGAACCGATCGTTAGTAAAGAGATTGAAAATAGCGTACTCCAATAATAAATGCCTTAACCCAGAAATTCAAAAGTTAGTACTTATGTACGATCAAAGGAATCCGCTCGCGCAATACCCACATATGGCAGTTTAGGTGCTGTACCTCTTAAAAAATCTATTTTCGTATCTCGTCTTGTGGCATCGGCTACGGAAGATCTTGTGAGACATCATCTCTGTTCAAAGCTAAATATTCTCGATCTATCTCAAGTCGAAGTCAGAAAATTCCGATTTAATAAAATTCGAGATATATCGACTTTTAAAACCACGCTGCCCGATTTATATGTTGACAGAGCACTCCAGTCGGACACCTGGCCTGAGTTTACATTCGCGCGCCCTTTCTCTATTCGCGCCAATCCTTCGGCTCGTGCTGACCCACAATCTTCTGTTCCGGTTTAAAAAAACTAAAATCTTCCTTCTCACTTGGCTACCAAAATGTAAACAGCTTGCGCGGTAAGCTGACCGCGCTGTTTATTAATAGTGCATCTTTTGTACAAGATGTCATAGCTTTCTGTGAGACTTCCCTCCATGCTGGTATTTTCAATTTCGAGATCCTTAGTGACAAGTATGTTATATATAGGTGCGATCGCCCAACTCGTCGTGGCGGTGGGGTTCTCGTCGCTGTTGATGCAATCTGGCCATCTCAGCTAATTCCCTGTGAATCATCTTTTGACATTGAATTTGTTGCTGTTGAAATTCAAACACACGACTCAAAATTATTTATCACTTGTTCGTACATCCCTCCCGCATCTGAGCTCGCGGTTTATCTAACTCACGCTGAACGAATTCGACATATCGCATCTCTATTAAATGACCGTGATCGTTTAGTTGTCACATATCCTGGTCATCTTTTGATAACTCCGACGAACTTTTTCCATCTATCCAACACGAATTTGCCGATTTAATGTCCGAGCTGTCTCTTGGACAGAAAAATTCTATCATGAATAGCATGAGCAGGATACTTGATCTTGTATTTGTCAGTGACATCTCCAATTCTGCTGTATCGAGGGTACCACCATTTTCTCAACCGGAGGATGTTTATCACCCTACTATTGAGCTTAGCTTTGAACTTGAAACGCCTAACTTCGCTGAGATCTCAACCCAGCGAAGTCAATCTTACTGCTTTCGTAATGTAAATTTTACAAATCTTATAATTTAATTAATTTTATAAAATCTCGCCTGTATAAAAAATTTAAAAAATCCGGTTCTCAGGTAGATTTCTCTAGATATTCAGTGGCCCGTTCAAAATTTTCGCTGCATAATTCAGAATGCTACAATAATTATCTGCTGAGCTGCCAGATGAGCTTTCAGCAAAACCCCAAAAAGTTCTATCACTTCGTTAACTCCAAACGCAAATCGAGAAGTTTCCTCCATCGCCTTCGCTCGATAACGTGACTGCTAGTAATGATGCTGACATCGCCAATTTATTCGCAGCATTTTTTCAGCGTTGCTATTCCGCTTCATCGACTTGTTTTGGTACCATTAATCCGTATCCCTATCCTATTACCCACTCTAACAGCATCCATCCACCTGTTTTGGATTTAGAGAGTCTGCTTTCGGGTATTCGTTCGATTAAAACATCCTGGACCTGACAATGTACCAAGCTGTGTGCTTAAAAATTGTGCAAATTCTTTATGCTTCCCGCTTTTAATGTTGTTTAACTTATCTCTTGAGCTAGGTGAGTTTCCCAACGATTGGAAGGAATCTTTTGTCATTCCTATTCATAAAAAAGGATCTAAGTCGTCAGTAACAAATTACAGGAAAAGGGAAATACATAAGGAGAAATATTAGCCACTTAAAGAAGGTTCCTCTAGCTGCAGAGGCGGTGCCATTGCCGGCGACGAAGGAAGCTGAAAATTCACCCAGTTATTTTCAGCAGTCCAACGAAGTCGATCAACAGCCTCAAAAGAACCTCGAGCCCCATCAGTCCATCCACACGGAAACTTTAGATGTTCAGAAGCCTACCGAGACGGTCCCAAGTAGCGAGAGTGGATTGAAGGTCCGTCTAAAGAACATTGGAGGGATGTGGAGTCCTGTAGCGAAGCAGTAAATCCCTGGTCGATAACGATACCCCCCTACAACGCGTAATCGATATCAGGAGAAGCGACAAGAGGAAGCACACATGAGGATGGCGGACAAGACGGTCCTAAGAAATAAAGAGATAAAAACTATATTAATACATGTGTTATTATTGACAGTGTATCAATCGGAATTGGTAAAAGATCCGAGTTTCTAGATATTTGGTTAAGACATTTTCCAAAAAAAAACGAGAGCATAAGTTGCAGAAATTTGCAAAATGTTATAATTGGTTTAGATTTTCATCAAGATTTAAAAGTTTGCAATTGTCGACGGGTAAATAAAACGCTTAGACCAATCGGTCAAAAAAATCGCGAAATTTGCAAAACAGACGGCCATGGCTAAATCGACTCGGCTGTTGAGGCTTATCAAGAATATATTTACTTTATAGGCTCGGAGGCGCTTCCTTCTGGCTGTGATACCCTTGTTCCACTGGCACATTCTAGAGGTCATCCGCAGGATGATCTAAATGACCTCGTTCTTTCTGTGTATTTCCTCATAAGAGATGAATTTCCATTCGGGTAGATCATCCGCGACGGATGATCAAGTCACTGTCATGGATGATCTAGCTACTGTTATAGCTATTTTCAGCTAAAAAGCTAGATTTTCTATCGATATGCTATCAAACTGCCCATGAGGAACAGCTGCTCTGTCAATGGCGTTGCCATGTTCAGAGAGGGGCTTAGCTCAGTGGGTGGAAGTTTAGCACCGTGGCAGAACTGTGTGGACCCCCTTTATTGAAAACCGACTATGCCCATGAGTTGTACATGGCCAAGGCAAACGGCAATTGTTCCATTCTTTTTTTTAGAATGTTAAAATGCAGTAATATTTCTTATATATGAATCCTGCAAAACTACCTTTATCGTGGAGGGACTACCTGGAGGGCATGCTGCTTGACATAGCAATTCAATCAGCTGTTCTTTGTTGACGTTAATGTGGCCGTAAACAACATTCGTCAGTGGAACAAGGAAAATTCAAGGGCGAATATATCCGAGAAAGATTTCCTATAAAGATATCCAAATGCATTGAAAATACTCGAATCGAAATGAAAACAAAAAAAACATGGAGGAAAGCTAACTTCGGCTCGACCGAAGTTTATATACCCTTGTAACTTGTATAATTTATATAAATTAGTAGCCTGATTCCACTGACAAAAATATGTACATTCGGCCAAATGTACATTTTTTTACAAGGCCTCCTATATACATTTTCTACACCCAATTTCTGTGGCAGCTACATTATAAAGTTGCCCTATCAAACTTGGTGGAATTATGCAAAAGCATGGTAAACTTATAGATACGAGGTTTGAAGACGTTTGCATTTAAGACAATACAGATAATTCTGTCAACCTGTCGATTAGTTTGTTTTGTGCGAGTATAATTACTAAAAATGTTGCGACACAGAAGATTTTATCTTTTCCAACAAAGTCTTAATGCTATTGGGCTACGTAGCATAACGAATCAATCAATCAGAACCTGCGAAGGACTAGAAATCGTACGAGAGGAGCTTGGCCCGAATTCGTGTTTCGCAAACACAAGAGCAAAGAGAGACATTAAACGTCGAGCTCATCTCACCGATCAACAACGAAATAATCTTTGACAAATTATAAAATAATTTGATTGAAATACTTAAGTGCAAATGTAAGGGTATGGCAAAAATTTTTAGTGAATTAAACCTGTCAAATAGCATCAAAGAAGGCTAAATTTTCTTAATATTTAAAGTTATTTTAATTGCTACTAGACTTCAACAGTCGATGAATGTAGTGATACCTTTTAGCTAAACTTAATGTATGAATTTAAATTAAGGTAATAAAATGAATGCACAAAATTTATTAAGTTCATTAAGCAGCCTTTACACCATAGTTCCCCACCCATGGCCCCTGGAGGCATAACACACTCGGCAATTCACACCAAATGCTTGCCGAAGTCATGCATCACTGTGCGTTAGAGAGAGACACAGGTCACATTTTCGCGCTCTCTGCTTGGGGAACCCTGCTTTACACATCATATTTCTCTAAAGAGTTGGTTGTCAAAATTCTCTAAATAAAAAATCTCTTTAGAGAAGCTATGATTAGCTATTACACTTTTAATAAGAGAGAATCTTGAACTAGATGTTCTGAGCTAGTTCAACGGATTCAGTACTGGTTCAACAATTTTTGACACAGGTGCCAGCTTAAATAGACTGGAAAGCGCTGGAAATCGATCCGCAATCTGAACTCACTTTAACGGCATTGGTCCAGTCCCCTGGCAAGCAGAGGCAATCAAAAAGTTTAATATTTGACTTAATCATAAAATTTATATAAAAATAAATAAATATTCTTCACAATTTAATCAATAAATCATTTTTTTATTGTTTTTTTTCACTGTTTTACTTCAATGAAGAACTTTGCAGCATGAGCCTTTAAAAATTGTCCAAATGCATCCACTGAAGGGAAGAATTTCCAATTTTGATTTTTTTTTTTACTGGAAGAGCCTCCTTCATGAGTTTTTCCTTCTCGTCGACGCTAGGAAGTTTCTCTTCCGGCTCGGAAATCGACTTTTCCGATAGTGGGGGATCTGGTTCATCACCAATCTGTAATCTATAATTTAAAACGCATTCGAAGCGCATCTTCTCAAAACCAAAACGCTCTTTGCTGATTTTTTCATTTAAGCGGTTTGTTGGCAGCGTAAATTATTTAATTTAGTTTAATTGTCCTCGACCTTTACGTCTTTTTTGTTGAAGACAAACTCTGCTCTATGTTAAAAAACGCTGCTTGGCGAGCCTTCCTGTTTTTGTACTCCAGGAGTTCTATTACCTCGCATTTTTACCATTCGGAAGTCTAAAATTAATATTGTATGTTAGCCACAATGCATATTTTGCAACGGTTTTACACTTATCCGTTTGTCTACCATTTTCGCACATAAATAATTGCAAGACAGAATAATTTTTTATTTTCTACTTGACAGAAGTAATCAACTTTCAGAGTTCTTAATTGAGTGTAATCGATAAATAAAATCGAGTATATCGAATAAAAATTTAGTATTTTTTTGGGGGAAATAGTAACTCCACAAAATTGACAGCTTTGTCTCAGCAGAGTTACTTTTATCAAATATAACCTGTTCTATTTCATCAAATGTGTCTAAAGAGAGGGCAAAAGTTTTTCGTCAGAGATATATGTTTGCCTATTACACTATTAATTTAGAGATATATGAGAAGTGTAAAGTCTGGCTTAGGATAATTAGGTTAACATGGGAAAAATGGTATGGTAAAAACTATAACAATCATATTTGATTTTACTATGCAATTTTTGTATTAAAATCAATTAATATGCACTTTGATTTAACTAGAATCATATTTAATTACCTAATTTTCTTTGCGCCATTTGTATGAACTATTCGGTGAATTCGAACTTGAGAATTACAAGTGGTCTGATGTTCTTAGGCAGATGGTAGATTCAATTCAATACAAGTAGTATCTTAGAAGGCTTTCAGTCAGAGCGCGCAATAGCGAAACCGGTAGAGAGGACGTTCCAATTGTGTTCAGACCATGGGTCCCGAGTTCGAATCCCCGCAGAGTAAGTAAACATTTTTAAATACAATTTAATATAATTCGGTGTTTTTCAGAGTCCAACTGGTGGTGGCTTCATTGGGGGAGATTCCTACTCTTGATTCAGAACAAACTAATTAAATTAATCCAATTGGATTAAAAATTAAAATTTTTTTTAATATTTTCATATTTAAATTAAAGTGTACACACTTAACATTTACGAATTCCATATTTAACGCTGAATCTATGGTGAAAATATTAAAGTCAAATTGTAAATATTAAATTTTCAGAGCATTTTTCACTCAGTGAAGACATTTGCTTTAATGACACCATGTATTTTGCTGCATAGGTTACACTTGGGTTGATTCTTTTCAGTGAAGCGCCTTCTGATATACGTCATAGACTATAACTTACAAGTTCGGCGTAGTTCGACTATAACTAAGCATACAGGATGATCGTACATACTCATAGAACAGACTTAAAATCTTGACAATTTTTTGCCCAAAGGCATCTATTTCCAACTTAACCTAACATCACTTAACCTTATTCTTCCAGAAAAGACGAATTATTCTGCTGAAGGAACTATCACACTATCAAAACCGGCACTCGAATCCTAATCATTCTTTACTTTTATAGCAATATTAACTTGATATTATTTCGCAACACATTAAGCTAAGGTCATAAAGGCAAACAATTTGCCCATATTTTGATGAAAATTTGTCTAAATAGGCCCAATAAGCGAACTTTTCGTCCATATTTGATTAAATTATTTGCGTATGAAACCACAGTTTTAGTTTTCAGACCCGCAGAATCTGCCATCATGGCTATTTAGCCGAATTTTTGTCAAAATTTGGGCAAATTAGTTGACTGTGGGACCTTAGCTTTAATTTATACACTTACAATCTTGTGAACAATCTGTCGTTTTTTTAGTTTTGGTTTGCAATCATTGTTAACAGAAACAAAGGCCGCTTTGTGTGATTAGTCAAGTTCACAGCCCATGGGAACAAAAATTTCACTCCCTAGCTAAGACACCAACCCATTTGATTAGTTCAGTTCACCACCAAAAACGGTAACGTTGACAACCAACAAAACGTCAACAAAAATAAAACATAACAAAAACAGTCGAAAATTAGAGCAAACAATTTACTCCTTGGAAGAGCACACAACAATATGGGTTACAAAAACGACTTTCCGCAAATGGTGCGGGAAACGGGATTCAAGCTGCGCCAATATCGAGATGGTCCCTTGGATTGGCGACTTATGGGTAAGTTTTCTTCGATTCCAATGCAACCAATAATGTTCATCCCCTCCCCTCAGGCTCATACGAAACGGACCGCATACTAAAGGAACAAAACTTGGAAATGGTGGACAAGGCCCTCCCCCATCTGTCAGAGGCTCCCCTGGGTACAGTGCTGGAGACGCATATTCTGGATAGCGGCATAGCCAAGTATTTTGTCATGTCCCAATATGCCATCCAATATCTGCTGTGCTGTCGCACCTACCTGGATGAGAGTGTTACGGATTTGCATGAGGCGAATACCACTGCACAGCAGGAGATAGCCAATTTGCGCAAATCCCTTAGTGAGTCCAGTCATGAGGTACTCCAACTGCATAAGAAGATAACCCAAATTGAGGCCATACGCGAAGTGGTTTATCCGTGTCATTTGTGCCCGAAGAATTTCATTAGCAACGAGGCGCTCAATATACACATTGGACGCAAACATCGTGTGGGTACTCCACCCAGTGCCGCTGCCGGAGGTGCTGGTAGCGCTGGTTTGTTGCTAAAGGACAAGGATAACGATGTGCAGTTGATCAATACGATTAAAATGGAACTGGAAATCAAACAGCTGAAGGAGCGTTTAAATGCAGCCGAACGGAATATCAAAGAGCGCAACTCGAAACGGTCGAGTTTGAGTCAGCAGGAACAGCGTGATGTGGGCATACAAAGCAATCTGGCTGAGCAGAAGGAAAAGGATGATGTGAGCAGCGAGGCATTGGATAGCGAGGCTAGTGAGCGGAAGGAACAACTACATGGATTGGCCGAGAGATTGAGCCATTTTGAGACGTGGCAAATGCAGCTGAAGCAGAGCAATGAGCAGTTCATACAGGTGGGTGACGAGGGGACATAGAAGCTAAGAGGAAGGAGAAAGGAAGGAACATGAAAGAGATAGAAAGGAGAAGGGAAGAAGAAAAAGAAATTGAAAAAGGGAGTTAAAACCAACAACGAACATTAAACTGTTTTTTTTTTTTGTACGTGGCTTTTATTCACTTCTTGAATTTATGAGTTTAATCCTTTAATTCTACTTCCTTTTTGCATAATTCCTCCTAGTTCTTAGTTCTTTCTTCTCCCTTTCCCTTCCTTCCTTCTTCCATTCTTCCTTCTTTTTTCCTTTCTTCTTTCTTTCATCTTTCTTCTTTCGTTCTTTCTTCTTTTTTCCCTCCCTTCTTCTGCCTTTCTTCCTTCATTTTTCAATCTTCCTTTATTCCTTACGCCTTGCTTTTTCCTTCCTTCCTTCCTCCTTGCTTCTACCTTCCTTCCTTCCAACCTTCTTCCTTCTTTCTTGCCTCTACAGTCCTTTCTTCTTACTTCCAACCTTCTTCCTTGCTTCTACCCTCATTCCTTCCTCTTTGCTTCTTTCCAACCTCTTCCTTCCTTCTTTCTTTTTTTCTTCCTTACTTTCCACTTACCATTCTTTTTCCTTACTTGGTCCTTGCTTGTACCTTCCTTGCCTTTTGCTTTCTTCCGTCATTCTTTCTTCATCCTTTCTTCTTTCTTCCATTCTCCTTCCTTCTTCGTTCCTTCTTCATTCCTTTCTTCTTCCTTGCTTTTTCTTTGCTTCTTCATACCGTCTTCCTTCCTTCTTTCATCTTCTTTCCTTCTTCATACCTTTTTCCTTCCTTCTTTCTTCCTCTTTTCTTCTTTCCTTCTTTCTTCCTTACTTCTTCCTTCCTTCTTGATTGATCCTACTTTGCTTCTTATTACATTCTTCCTTCATTCCTTTCTTCCCTCCTTCCTTTCTTCCTCTTCTTTCCTTCCTTGCTTCTTCCTACCATTCTTTTTCCTTCTTTCTTCTTTCTTTCTTCCTCCCTTCTTCTTCCTTCCCTCTTCCTTAATAATTCCTTCCAACCTCTCATTGCCTTCCTAAATTCCACCCTCCAGGACATCAATCAAAAACTGGAAGGTCTCAGTCATGCCCTAGAGCAAAACAAACAGCCCTCGCCTACGACTCCACCACTGGAAGAGCGTGTGACCACTCCCTGTCTAGAGGATTTGGAACGCATCCTTACCGAAAAGGTAACCGAAATAGGCAAAGCAAGCGCCCACAAACTGGAGGAGGTGGTCTTTCACCTGGAAATGAGCTACAAGGACAAGCTGGAGGCTCTCGAGCGTGAACTGAAGCAATTGAGTGTCCGTAGACCACAGGCGGAGCCTCCAGTAGCACCACTGATCACTCCATCAGCTTCCAAGATACCCAAAGCCATTCAACGTAAAGAAGAAACGAATATAGAACGAATACGGAAGCAGGTGGAAAGTGAATTTGAACCGAACAAGCGAGATGATGACACTTATTCCATTGAAGAGCCACACAAGCTTGTTGTTACCCAGGTGCAAGTGCAACGACAAGAGCAAATACCAGAGCCATCCAGTGGTAGTAAGGGTAAGGTCACTGAGGTGATCACTGATCCGGCCAAGCTAGACACAAAGGAAGCCACAGATATAAGCGAGAGCTTGAGCCTTGAGGAGGATGAGGAGCAGGAACAGGAGCAGGAGGCGTTAGATAGTCTTAGCGATGAGGGTAGTGAGCTACTGACCTCCGAGCCAGAGGCCCCTGCTCAAGTTATACAGCCACCAGCCCTTAGGCCTTCTCTGAAAGTTAGGTAAGTCTTGAGTTGCAGCTCTAACCGAATCTATTGTTGACCCAGTTTCTCAGAGCTCCCGCCAGACCCTTGACACGCAGGGATGCACGCAAACTGGTTAACCGCAAGCTCATTCCTCATGGTTTTGATCTCAAAACGAAGCACATAACCCAAACCTCCATGAAAAGAATCAATGTGGAGTTGTCCGAGCAGCGTCACAAACTAAAATTGGTAAATCTCTCAGTTCTTTAAACAAAAATTCCTCTAAATCAAGCTATCTTCTCCAGCAATATCCACATTTCTATGCCACACGGAATCGCATACGTAAATTTGTGGAGAAACTCTGCTCGGCCAAGCTACCCCAACAGGCTGAGGTTCTACTAAAGCACAAGACTCCTCTGCAACCCATTGAAGTGCCCAAACGTGGTAGAAACCTGCGTCGATCCGTTACCACCGAAGAAGAAGAAGAAGAAGAAGAGGAGGATGACCAGGAGCCGGAACTGGAGGGGGAGGAGGAAGAGGAGGAGGAGGAGGAAGACGAGGAGGATGAAGGAGCCACTGCCAGCAGCCGCAGTTCCAGTCCTCAGAAACCAATTACACGCGATTTCAAAGCACATCTGGAGCAGATTCTGGTCAAGCCAGCGGAAAGAAGCTCCAAGTCTTCCTCAATGAGTGCACGACCTGTGCCTTTGCCACGCAAACGTGTGATGTTCAATACGCTGGACAGCGAAGAATAATTTAAAGTTAGGAAAACATAATAAAACAAAAGGGGAATTTACATTTTACAAACATTTCGTATTTATACAACGAACTGGCAATGCTGCCATTTAGAGATTTGGAGATTATGATGTCTCTTGTGTTTATTTAGCATAATTTATTCAATTTTAATTTTACAAACTGAACTAGCTGTTTTTGCTAAGATGAGCTGTTGGATTTGGCTTTATAGAACGGATGCTTTGATTGAGGGATTTAATGTGAGTCGATAGATTGAGGGCTTTAGTTTGCCTCGATTGAGGGCTTTACTTTGACTCGATGAGGACTTTGCTTTGCCTCGATGAGGACTTTACTTTGACTCGATGAAGGGTTTTACTTTGCCTCGGTAAGGACTTGGCTTTGTCTCGAAGAGGGCTTTACTTTGCCTCGATGAGTACTTTACTTTGCCTCGATTGAGGGCTGTTTTACTTTGCCTCGATGAGGGTTCTACTTTGCCTCGGTGAGAACTTTGACTTTACTATGACTCGAAGAGGGTTTTACTTTGCCTCGGTAAGGACTTGGCTTTGTCTCGATGAGGACTTTGCTTTGCATCGATGAGGTCTTAATTTTGATAATGATATCGGTATGAGTGCTATGACCGAACCCAAATCAATTGGGAAGAGTTTAAAGAGAGAGCGGTTGAAAAAATGGAGCTGATACTCCCTTCCACGGCGGGCGAATGAATGTTTGCTGTCAGAGGCCGGCTGTAAAGGAAGAAGAAACTATAGTTATCTGTCCATAATGGCGGCAGCTGACTGCGGGCGGCATATTGTTGTTCCTGATCACTATTTTAACGGAATTCGCAAGGGAGCTGTATTTGATAAGTTTGCTTGTGAATTAAGTATATTCGTATCCATTGTTACCATTGCGGGGTCACCAATGTGTGGAGATTAAAATGTCTCTTTTGTGTATTAATTATATTTATTTGTATAAGAATATGCGGCCATTTGTACTGTAAAAGATTGTGAGCGGCCGCACCTAGCCGTAGTAACTGCATTGGTACCGAATTCAAATTTTAAAATCTACCGCCAATAATTCAACGATCTGGCAATGCTGAAAATTAGAGATGAGCCATTGGGCGATATTTATGAGACCTTTATCCAGTGATTTTTTTCTTCATATTTTAAAAAAATGCCCATGTCGTCTGTGACCCTCTGTGCCCAAAGTACTCAGAAGTCAAAAGTATTCACATTGGCGGCAAAGAAATTGCTGGTCCCAGCGCTGTGACCAGCCAAATGAGTACTTTTGATGTAAACGCTTCTTGTTGTCGTCACTGTGGTCACAATGCTCACATTGCGCACAAAAGTGAGCATTGGGCGAGTTCATGAGCACTGAGCCAGATCCACAATACAATAACAACAATCCAAAAAAGAATGATCGAAAAAAATGAATAAAGCAAAAATTAATATTCGCGACCGCCGTGTAGCCATGCAGTGGAATGCCGATATGATCCCTAAGCTTATTGAAGCCGTCGAGGAGTCGGAATGCCTCTGGAACATGACCAGCGTCAATTATAAAAGCTGGAGCACCGTTGCCGATCAGCTTGGCGTCACCAAGAAAGACGCTGTCGACAAGTGGAACAGTTTGCGAAACACATTTCGGGTGAGTTTGCAATTCAATACAAATGCAGCCAGCATGTAATTGAAATTTTGATATTTTTGCAGACTTGGGGCGCTTGATTCGAAGATGAACATCCGGACTTGGCTTCGGAGTTCCTAATAGGTGTTAACAAACGAGCAGGAGAAGGTCCTACTTGGTAATATGAGGCTTCGGCCTAACTGAGGCAACTCAAGCTACACGGCCAATCGATGCTACTCAAGCCGCACATTCAAGTCAATTGGATGAATTTGAACAAGTTGAAGGAGAGGAGAATCTCTTTAACTGTATGAGATTCTGGAGGATCTCTTACTTTGGCATTAAGTGCTACCACTCCTACTTCAATATACACATATCAAATAAATAAACATATTTAATTACTCGTATCCAATACTTTTTAAATGCATGCGATGCTGTTTTCGGAGAGGGATGTCATGCTGGATCCTGAAGCCCAATAGCGCAGTGTCACTGATAGTCTATCGCCACGTGAAATGGGCACACGAAAAGTCGCCGTCTACTTTCTCCCAACAAGAGAGCTGATCGAAAGTGGCTGCATCCAAGCGCACATTATTAATAAATTTGTGCGGAATACTTCGCAACTCTGCATTCAACTTGGCAAACATTCCTTCTTTCCCTCGAGTCAATTTAATTTTGTCGATCCATCATGAACGATTTGCCTTGGGTTCATCATCATCTTCATCTTCGTCCAGCACCCATAACGCAATAATAGCACACGCCACTAGCTCTGTTGCCTTTCGCGAATTCATTTCTTGCAGCTAAAAAATGTAATTTAATTACAATTAAATAAATACAAGAAAGCACTAAAAATTACGCATATTTACCTTTATCAAAATTTTTAAGTCGAAATAACAAAACAAAGTTATCGCAATGTGCCAGGAAAACCAAAATGCACGATTGGCTTGGCACAGTTAAAATAGTTCAAATGAGCTAGTTTTCGGTCACAAAACCACTGTGACGCCAAACGAGTACTTGTGTTCACATTGAAAAGTTCTCGTTCCTGTGACACACGATTTCTGTGCCAAGGCATTGGCCGTTCACATTGCGCTGTGCCACTGTGACCCTGAAACGTGCCGCACTGTGCCCCAATGTAAACTCAGCATTAAAGAGAAAAAGAAATTGAAAAGAATGAGATATGTTAAGCAGAATTCAAGAGCCAAGAATCCAGATCATTTGGATCATTTGGGTGGGAAGCAATTATTGTATGCAGAACTATTGATATTCGAACTTAATAAATGTTATAGAATTAGTAGCTCCTAATCATTGCAAAAAAGTCAAACAGCAATATTAATTGAAAATCGCGAACAATCGAACGAATTTAAACCCACCCGTTTTTAAGATGCAGAGTTTTAAATTTTATTTATCCTTAATCTAAAGTGGTAAGTTTTTAAGGCTCTAAAGCTTGGTACGGAGATACTGGCGAAAAGTGTGCGAAATCTCTGCACATTATTTCGTCGATAGCAAGTGCGAAATAAGGCGCTCATCTCTAGTTGTTTTGTTTAC
Organism: Lordiphosa magnipectinata; assembly: GCA_037044535.1. Lineage (NCBI taxonomy): Eukaryota > Metazoa > Arthropoda > Insecta > Diptera > Drosophilidae > Lordiphosa > Lordiphosa magnipectinata. The sequence continues at coordinate 78,904 of JBAMBO010004433.1, forward strand.
AAATTTAACTTGGAGGGAAAATTTAAATTAATTAATAGCGAATAGTTCTCTAGCAATAGTTGCTATAATAGCTTTCTGTGATTTGCAAGAAGTCACCTAGGGTTCGACAGTGTTAGGTTAATCCTTACTTGCAGTAAAGATCAAAATGGGGGCAGATGTAAAGTAAAATTAGCTCAAACAGCACCTCTAGGAGGGCCAGGGCTAAGCTTCTCTCTTGGGGCAGATGTAAAACATAATAAAATCGCAAATTAATATGTAATTTTTATGTTCATCGTGACCTTTATTTGTAATTTTTCAATAATTTGCTCCAGTAGGCCAATAGGCAACTGCATGGTGTTCTATGGACAAGACTAGGGAAGAGGCTGAATCGACTGTTTGGGCCATGGCATCTCGTTGTTATATAACTATAATGAAATGGCATAGATTAGAACATGTCGTCCACGACTTGTGGCGACAAAGAAGTCCCAAGTCACACCATTGAAAAGTTGTGCAGCTCATTCGTTCGACAGACGGAATCGCCGTCGTCCACAATTGGATCACTTAGTGCTGGGCCAAAGTTCCTCATCATCAGACATCTCGTACGAGGAGCTATAAGTTATGCATGGCATACATACGTACACCTTCTTTGCACCGACAAGTCTGGCAAAAAAGACATCGCTTCCACTCTTGGCGTGCTTACCACTCCGACATCACAAGCTGTCCTTCAACGAATCCCAAGCTACGTTGCAATGGTCTCCTAGAAAACACAAACAATTGTGAATAACATAATTAAACTCAATAATTACTATATTTACCTCCCTTTGTCAAGACGCCATCATAATTATGTTTATGGGTGAGCTTCCACAGCACAGATTAAAATTTAAAAAAATTATTATTATGTTATTCGGAGTTGACAATCGTAGCATAATGATTAATGAGGTATTTTTTATAATTAAAGCTATAGACCTTGGCTTATATATATACCCGATCCATTTATTTAACTTTATTGTCAACAGTTAACTGTCACTGGTGACCTGTCTTCTAGTCACTGTCATCTCTAGTAGCTCTCGCATTTGTGGGACCTAATTTGTAACTGCAGTGTGACCGTCGCGCGTTGAGATGTAAATAGAAAATATTTTTTCAGCTCAAAGATAAATACTCGATAGTATCGTCGCTGCCAGCCCTGAATCTGAAAATACCAGAAGCAGTGTGACCAGAGACGAAAAAAATTTTATTGGGAAAGTTAAAGTTTGCTGACCAAATGAAAATCGAGTAAAGCAAAAGGAAATCGGTTGATTCAATTCGCTGTTCATGGCTCAACAACTGGAGGAGGCATTGAATTTCCAGCAGCAGCGCAAAAGTGCAACGAAAAACCAAAAACGGGAACGAGAGTAAAAATGTCTCACTAATACAGAAGCAAAACAGAAAATTTTGCTCATATTGAAAACTCTTGCTCGCTCGAGCTGTCTCTCTCTCTCTCTCGTTCTCACTCACTCACTCACTCAGCCATACAAAAGGGCCTTTTTTTCTGTGAGCAGAAGCAGTAGCAAAATAAACAGACAAGAAAGCAAACGGGAGGATCAGACGGATCAGTTGGAAAAATCATGTCCGATATCATGAATATCGATAGCATTATCTCGCGTCTGCTGGAGGGTAAGTATCCTGTCGAATCCTGGTCAACCCCACTCTAAATGATTCCTCCCATCCTTGCCCGCTTTTGCTTTTGCAGTGCGCGGAGCACGTCCTGGCAAAAATGTGCAACTGTCAGAGAGCGAAATACGCAGTTTATGCCTGAAATCTCGCGAAATTTTCCTATCACAGCCCATTCTATTGGAGCTGGAGGCTCCACTAAAGATTTGCGGCGACATTCACGGACAATACTATGATCTCTTGCGTCTGTTCGAGTACGGCGGTTTCCCACCCGAATCGAATTATCTATTTCTGGGCGACTATGTGGATCGTGGCAAGCAATCGCTGGAGACCATCTGCCTGCTGTTGGCCTATAAAATAAAATATTCGGAGAATTTCTTTTTGCTGCGCGGCAACCATGAATGCGCCAGCATTAATCGCATCTACGGGTGAGTGTCAGTCGCTCGCCATCTGGGCATTAAACAAAATCTGATTAATCTCTTGACTCATTCAATGGCAGGTTCTATGACGAGTGCAAACGACGTTACACCATCAAACTGTGGAAAACTTTTACGGATTGCTTCAATTGTCTGCCCGTGGCTGCCATTGTGGATGAGAAAATCTTTTGCTGTCATGGCGGTCTCAGTCCAGATTTGTCGTCCATGGAGCAAATACGTCGCATTATGCGTCCCACAGATGTCCCAGATCAGGGACTGTTGTGTGATCTCTTGTGGTCTGATCCCGATAAGGATACCATGGGCTGGGGAGAGAATGATCGCGGTGTGAGCTTCACATTTGGAGCCGAGGTGAGTCAGAATTAGATTGAAAGCTGAAGTAGAACTGAGCTGAGAAGAGAGTAGTTACCTTTTCTAACTCAATTTGTCAACTTGAAAAGCACACCTTGTAGGCTCTGCTACATCTCTTATCTATGAAGCTTTGAACTCAGGCTCAGTATAATTCTTGTGCAAAAATTTCGTAATATAAAATTGTATGAAAAATTGTGTTTTATCAGAGATTAAAACCGAGGATTTTTTCAATGAATTCAGGCCGTCCACAGGCGGTTTTGGGCACTGGAGGGTTTAATTAGCTTTAAAAATGAGGGAGGAGATAGCATAGAAACAGAAGGACTGATATATATACTTTCCTGTGCGTTACAAACTTCTGTACAATTTGAATATACCCTCTGGAAGAGAATACTCAGACACCACTTGAGTCACAAAAGTATCATGTTAAGTTATTGTTAAATTAATTAGATAAATATACATTGGACAACATATATGCCATTTGTCGTTATGCACCCTTCCTGGAACAAATGTTTATTCTCAGAAATGACTCTTAATCGAAATTGAAATTCGATCTAAATAACATAATAGCATTTAGAGTTAGATAGTTCATGCGAATACTGCGAGAATCCATTACAAATTCCTGAAAACAAACGCTCAACAGTTACTTGGGTATGGGTGGTACTGCTAGCACAACTTTTGATAATTTAAAAAGATCTGGAAATATTGTTTACCATTACAATATGTCTACCTTGCTAAGCAATCTTTTTTGTTTTAGAAACATATTTAATGAAGATGTCAAATTATTGTTAATTAAAACTTTTATTTTCGAATTTATTTGCACGTGACATCATATAAGCGTCTACATCACTGCAAATTTCCATCAAACTTGGTTTTAGACTGTATTCCCCTGATAATTTAATCGAATTAATGCTGTCCATCGATTGTGCAGATTTAATACAGTAATTTTTGTGCTCTGCAGATAAAGAAATATTATTTCTCGGATCAAGAAATATTCCACATAAGATATGCGGAATGAATTACGAACAAACTCTTTAAGAATAGGAGAAAATACATTTGATATCCGAGAAATTTATATTCCGGATATGTTTTTATTTACACTTTATAGTACACTGCTCGCCACTTGAATAGGACACCTCTAAAGTCGATTTTTTATAGTTAATTACGATTTTTTATAGTTAATTACTGCTAAACCAAGCCATCTAGGAAAATAATTTTTGTTTTCTTATAAAGTTTATTTAAATGTAGTAATTAGACGAAAATTAAAAAATTATTCAAAAGTTGTAAGTATACAAAAAACATTGTTAACCAATAAGTAACAAATTTTGCAGTCTTCATTTTGCACCACTTGAATAGGACACTTTATCTAAAAACCATTTAAGATTATTTCAATCCTTTTCAAATAACAATATTACTTAAATAAGAAATTACTAACATGTTTTTAAACCAAAAAAAGTTTTTAATAGTGTGTTGAGCCTCCTTTATTCTCCAAAACCTCACAATTCGGTCTGGAAGGGATGCATACAATTTTCCCAAATAATTCAACGATATCGAGCCCCATGCTAATTTGATAGCTGCAATTAGTTCGGGAACGCTCGAATATTGCTGACCTGATCCATATACACACCTGATCATATTAATAGGTACACACCGGAATTTTTTAATTATAGATGGTTTTTTCGTACTTTTAGTGTTGACAACTTTATAATTTTTGGTTTTTTGTTGTTGTCAATGTCTGGCCACACTGTGACAAAGAGTTGAAAGAGGGGCTGCCTCGTATATCAAAGCTGTGCTAAATCGGTCCAAAAGACCGCTAATCATTCGGATGAAGCTTTTCAATAATTTTGTTTAAGCACTGGAAGGCAATGGTCTTTGTAAATCGTCGTATTAACATCTGAATTTTGCATCGGGCAAGATATTTCTTATAGCACTCAGAATTAAAAAGTGTAAAGTTCGATTTTGCTATTGAGTATTGAGAAAAGTCAACAACAGAACCAGTACGTTTATACTTTTTGAAGCATCTAGACTTAATATTTTTCAAATTAGAAAGCCTAGGACAGTACCAAGGAGGATTAATGGACGCTGGAGAGGGAGCGCTATTAGGAATACAAATATCTAAAAGAGAATTAATGGAATCATAGAAAAAGGTAAAAGCAAAGTTTAAATCAACCGCATTGTACAAAGGAGTCCAGTCTGTTGCACAAATAAGTTGATTTAATAAAGTAAAGTTTCCTTTACGAAAGCAACGACGAGGTTTGTTTGAAGCTATAGATGTTGAAGAGGTAGGTCCAATAACTGAAAGGGAGATTTCAATTGTAGGATGGTAACAATCTTCAGGAAGTGATAGGGGGGTAGACCTAGAGACTACGGCACTAGCACTGTCAGCGACAAAGACTAGATCCAGCAATTTATTTAAATGGTTTGGAATTGTATTAATTTGAAACAAGGACATATCAAACAGATGATCTAAGAAGTCATGCTGTGTTGAAGGAACAAGATAAGTTGACCCATTAAGAAATGACCAGGCGATGTTTGGCAAGTTGAAATCGCCTACAACAACCATTGAGTCAATGTCTCGTAATTGAGCACAAACATCTTTTATACAAGCTATATGATACATATAAAGTTGAATATCGGAAGAAGGAGGGATATAAGAACAAGTGATATATAAAGAAGAGGAAGGAAAAGATACCTTTACGGCAACAAATTCAACACCATCAGGCAGATTTAATGGAATTAATTCCGAACGGTGGCTAGTCTTGACTGCGATCAGTACACCACCTCCTCTTCGAGTAAGTCGATCATGTCGATAGATAAAAAAATCATTTGACAAAATTTCACAATCAGTGATTGATGGATTTAACCACGTCTCTGAGAAGGCAATAATGTCAAACTCAAATGAAGCACTATTCAAGAACAAGGTAGAAAGTTTGGATAACAGACCCCTAACATTCTGATAGGCTATATGCGGACTGAGGGACAGAACTAGTTTTTTGAACTAGACCCTACATTTGTGGATATACTAAAAGAGGGCAAGCTGACGGGCATTGGCCTAACTCGATTTTTTTGCCCAAACTCATGGACAATCATATCTGTCATAATGGGAAATGCTTCAGGCTTCAGTTTTACAGGTGGTTTAGTGTTAGAAAGCTTGAAATAGTGCATGGGTGTCCACTCGTGGCCTTCTTCTGTGAAATAAGTCTCGTCATCCATAATACAAACTTTTGACGAGTTTGAAGAAAACAAATTTCTTTAAAGTGCTCTTAGCCGATGATTAATGGTCTTCCTTTGCTGTTCAGAAACAGTAGTTCATACTTTGATGTAGCTCTTAATTCAGATCGCTATAAGTTGAATTTTTCTACGGATCCAGGTTTTTTCTCCATTTGCTTTCCACTCTTTACACCCGATATTACTTTATAAAGAAAAATTTTCTTGAATCCCATTGTCGAAAAATAATGAAATATTTAAATTTTCGTCTGCTTTGGGTTGTTGGTACAATATATGAAAATTAGCTTTCGATGCTCTGCTGCATTCAATTACATGATTGCTACTGTGCGTTATTTAGAAAGCTCATCTTTGGTGTAATGCATGCTGGAATAGTACCGATACTTTTTCAATAATTTGTTTTCTGCTTGTCTGTCTTAAAACTTTGTGACTGCTTTTATAAAAATGTTCGTATTTCATTCCACATACCTTAGTTCATCATTCTTGAACAGATTAGGCTGTTTAAATTCTAGCTCGTGAGACAAAAGTTTGGTCAATGCTGAATTGTTTTCGATTTCCAAATAGAATAAAAATCACCAAAGATTAACAATTCGCTATGCATTCTTGTTGTTGCAGCTTTTGCTGGTGCTAAAGCTGTAATAATTTCGCTAATATTGTCCCACACTTTAGGTTTCAGAAAAAAAAAAATCAAAACTACCTGCTGCCAAATTTGAGCAGGAATCTTGCATTTCTGGATCGACTAAACTTGCCAGCATCCGAACCAATTGACAATGTCACATACAGTGCCGCTCAACTGAATAGGTTTGACTTTTTTATTAGGTTTGAAACGTTGTATCTCTGTAACAAGCACTCCGATTTAAGCGAAATAAATTTTGTTGCATAAAGAAATCAGTCATTTGTGAAATAGCAAAGTTTCTGTTCTGTTAGTTTTGTTTTTATATCATTTTTATTATTTTTTCAAAAACATAACAAAAAATCTCCATTTTTTTTGGCTCAACTGAATAGGTTTGACCACTAAAACTATTAAACAAAAGTACATAAAGCAAAATTTCAAGGCACTGGGAAACTTAAATAATAAAGGACACTGTTTTAGTATTATTTAGTATTTGGTATACCCACCCTTGTTCTTAATTATTTCAAAAATACGGTTTGGTAAGGAATCATAATATTTTTCAATTTCACTTAGTGAAATTGTTGACCAGGCTTTTTTAATTGCTTCAACTAAGATCCCAGGGTCACTAAATTGTCTTCCTGCTTCGTATACTCTCCTGGACAAAAGTCCCCAAATGTTTTCGATAATGTTAATATCAGGGGAGTAAGGCGGCCACTAGAGCAATTTGACGTTTTGGTCTTTAATCCAATGTTTTACAACCCGAGCGGTATGGATGGGAGCGTTGTCATGTTTATACGTCCATGGAATATGAACATAAATCTCCGAAAACTGGGGAAAAGCCTTTTGGAGCACAGTCTTGAACATATTTGCGTTCATCTTCGAGGTGACAAACTGGGGCTCGTATGTTCCATAAAACGATATAGCTCGCCATTACGACTTAAAAATCATTCTTCCTTTCGCTTATCGTGGAAATAGTAATTTTAGCCATCCGGTCCAACGAGGTTGAACTTCTTTTCGTCGGAGAAGAACACCGTCTTCCACTCCTTGTTCCACGTCATGTGTTCTCGGGCAAATAGAAGTCGTGCTTCCTTACGAGCATCATTGAGAGGTGTTTTTTTTTTTATTTTCAATCACTTCAAGTGTTTGGCGCTTCGAATAATTCGTTTTACCATGGCCACACTAGCATTTACGCCGTATTCTTCCCTAATTTTACCAGCAGAAAGGTGGGATTTTGAGGCAGTTTGTAGGATAAGTCGCCTCTCCGATGCTGCTGTTGCATATTTTTTTACTCCATTCATTTTTTTTTCCATAGTCTGCTTCATTACGGAGATAATTACTCACAACGTTTTGACTTCGACCGATTTTCTTGGCTATTTCATAGTGTTTTAAGACAGATTCAATTTAGCCTTTTATTTAACCTTTTTCAAAATCGGTTAAATTTTGGAATACAAAAGAATTCAACTCTTTTCAATCACGCAGTCAATCAAAAAGTGAAGTCAAAAGTGTCAAACCTATTCAGATGAGCCAAATATAGAGCACACATTTAGCGAATTTCACGATGAAAGCAAAATCCTGAATTACCGTTGCATTTGTCCCGTTACTTTTTGCAAACAAATGAAGGTTCGAAATAAAAAGTAAAGATAGAACAAATTCAATTGGAACAAAGAAAGAGGGAAAAATGTAAGAAAGATTTTTCAAACCTATTCAGTTGAGCGGCACTGTATGTATCCATAAGGAAAGATCAGGAAGGTAAAGATTTTGGTTGGCTGCACTCTCTATTTCTCGTTTGCTCTCTTTTCTTTGTGCCCATTTTCAACAGTACGGCGCAATGTATGTACAAGGTTTGCCAAAGAAAAACACAATTTTTTTTCTGTTCGTGATTAAAATCATTTGAATCGGTTCAAGTAGATTTGTAAACATCATATTTTTAATATGATATCTCGTAAATGGTCGCCTTGATCGGCTACGGCGTATTACGTTTTCACCAACATTTCGGCCGGAATGTCGGCTATTTCTTGGCGCATATTGTTTTTCAGGTCTTTCAGGATGTAAACCTTTGATTTCCAATAGCCTCACAAAAAGAAGTCTGGAGTCGTCAAATCTGGTGAACCAGTCGTCCAGTCAAAAGCACAATTTTTTGACATCAAACGGCCAGGGAACAATGACCTCAAAAAATCGATTGTAGCTCGGCTTGTGTGTGGAGCGCCATCTTGTTGAAACCAGTAGTGCACCATACGCTTTCAAAGAACAATTGGCATCAAAAAATTGATTTTCATATCGCCATAACGCTCCTGATTAATGAGGTATCCGTTTGGCCATCTTCATCTTCGAAAAAGAACGGCCCAATAATCATTTTAGCGGAAACGTCGCAGCAAACAGTGACTATTTCATCGTTAAGAGGTACCTCCTGAATTTCTTGAATACGGCAAAGGTAAAAAACCTTTCCCTTCAACGTGAAATCTCACTTTATTTATTCTTGTAAATGCACGTTGAGGTTTCACAATTGACGTGTTTTGTTGAAAGTAAATTTCAACAATCTGAGAGCGTTCGAGTGGCGTGTACAAACAGTACACAGCATGGTAAAAATCTACTTACACTGAAGCTTCAAAAGCGCTATGTAATTAGTCGATCTGGCATCGCAGTCAAAATTTATATTGTTGCCAGGTGGATCGGTCGAATATATGTAAAATGTTCATTGTACATACATCAAATAAATGTTTTTCTCAGTTACGGTTACAGTTCGGTTACAAATTTTAAAATGGTTTTAGCGGTTAAAGGTTACGATTTTAATCTCTGGTTTTTATATTGAGTCAGTCTTTTTGCATTTTGTTTGATTCTCAAAGTTTCATCCACAATGATTTTTTTATCTTTAATCAAGTTAATCAAGTGCTTCAGCGTATTTGTTGGTCTTTTCTCACACGTGAAGCTTATGTCCATTTCATCATGGCCTCCTCGTTCAGACGGGTACGAATCCTTTTGCTTTTGGAGCCAAACTGTTTACCTTTTGTTTATCAAAATTGTTGACAGTCTCTTGGGAGGAATTGCAAACTGCGGAATACCCGTTACGAGCGAAGCTCTTTACGAGGGATAATAAGATTTTAAATTACAATACTTGCAAATTTGCTTCAGGAGTAGACCTAAGCTGAAGCGATCAAAGGACCATTGAATATCTTTGAAAACCTAAAGCGGATGACTTTGCAAAGACAAAAGCGAAGACAAAGAATTCTGTCGAAGAGACGAAATTTTTCTGGTTTTAGTCCTCCCAGTTAAAGGTCCGTGAAAGAGCTATTCGATGTTTGTTGTAAGCCCTGCGCGAATGTACCACCTGTTTTGCCAGCGGCCAAATTACATAACACTGTTTTTTATTCAGATTTACTTTGGCAGTTGGTTCATCCAGAGCCACGCAGGGAAGGGACTGCAAATGTTAAACAATGCAAGGGATATCCTAAAATGGTCCTTGAATTTGTCCGTTTTACCGCCTTCCTACCTCTTGCAATTAATTCCATGATTTGCTTGCCAAAGCACGTACTCTGACAATTCATTTAACAACAACAAATTCATTTCCATGATACAATAATTACAAGGTAGCGCTCGCACAGCTTCTCAGTCTGCCTTGTTTCAATGACTTAAAGTTATAATATGGTGTATCCAGCCGACATGGTCGCCTTCGATTTCCTGATATAGTGCGAAAGTTGTCAAAAAATGTAAACAACGACTGTGGCCCTGGATTTTGTGTGTGTTTCTGTCGTATGGTTCGATAAATATCGCGCGAAAAGCCGCTTTCGGTAGCTCTACTAATGCTTGAATCGTTTTCGAATGGTAACCTTAACAATTTCGAACAACATTGCTCATACGCTGATGCGGAATTCCGAACAGCTCGGTTTCATTTTGATCGTTTTTGTTGTCGTTCTGAGGTTCAACTTTGAAAAAATTAATTTTATTTATGGATACTTCAAAATCTTCACAGTTTTTGACATATAAAAATAAAAGTATTTAATAGATGAAAAGTATAACCGTTGACATGAAAATTGTCAATTACTTTTCAGTCCACTGACTCAACAGCTATACTGGTAATAGTGCTGTAGTAATACTGGTACTGATAGAAATCTGATAGAAATTTACGATGGATTTACATCTAAGCCCACACATTTTTGCGGAGCTCCGGTTCGCGGGTTCGAATTGATTAAGGTTTAAGGTTTTTGGGTAAAGGTTCTGGTTCGAGCCTAGAATCGGTGTCCACGTTTTTCCAAATTTAAAAAGAAATCCAAATTATTTGTCCAATTCAAAAAATAATATTTCGAATTTCTTTATATTTGGAAACTAGTTCTTACTTTGACTTGAGTCGATGATAATTTAGAATGTTCAAAAATATCGATAAATATATGATAATATTTAAATGAGCGTCAACATAGCGGAGATAAATCTTTACATTAGTGGTGCCCAAGCGTAGACACCAATACAAATGAAGAAAATATGTCTAAAGCAACAACAACCTCCAAATATAGAAAGAGAAAACTAATAATTGCCTAATGATGTGTGTGCTCGTAGCTGTCTGATGCACACGAAATCATTCGTCGCCAACAACAAAGTCTACGGTAAGAAAGTGAGAGAGAGATAGAAAACATACGACACTCTTGCACGCCTGTTCTACACCGTCATAATTTGAGTGCGATACTGACGAAGGAATTCAAGCTTTGTAGTCAATAAAAAATATTACCAATAAATTTGTCGCTTAGCTTCTCGATGAAGAATCCAAAAACATAGGCTATTATGGTCGCCGATTTCATACCTCTATAAAAAAATTTGTAATAGGAAGGTACTTGCCTGGCGCCTACCGCATATCGCTATGCTGGAGGTCAGATTTTATAAGGTAATATTTTTGTTAAGCTAAACCGAATTATTGTGTTCGGAACAGGTTCAGGTTCAATGACTTTCTAAGTGAAGGCTTGTACTCAGAACAACACAAAATTGCTTTCGTCACAGCATTTCACATAAATAGAAACACTTCCTAACAGCAAATGAGCATCAAAGCAAATCCAAGGTGTTTCTCATAACATAAAATAATGTGACGAAAGGAATTTTCTGTTGTTTCTTGATATTTCTTGCTTTGATTCGGTTCGGTTTAAAATCGGCTTGCAGCCCTGCATCTAGCACAATCACGAAAATTAGCAATCATGATTCAATATCACCTGCGTTCATCAGCACAATATAACAAAATCTAATGAATCAATTTTTTTTTGTCGTTTTGTGCTTGTGAACTCTGCCATTAATTAGCCTTCGTTTAATCCATTGCTCAATAAAATATGTGGTACGTCGGCCAAGATATAGACTTGCTAGCTAACTGATCAAAATCTTTAAAAATACGGGCGTAAAAAATTTGATCAATTTTCTTAACCTTTGAAAAGAAGAAAATGAAAATTTAATAATGTTCAACTGTTCATAACAGATGACGATTAAATATTTCTAAACATTTTACTTGATAAGTAAGTTGCCCTAAAACCCCTATTGAATTAACTCAAACAATTTATAATTAATCTGATTTTCTTTTTCAGGTTGTGGGTAAATTTCTACAAAAGCACGAATTTGACCTCATTTGTCGTGCACATCAGGTTGTTGAAGATGGCTATGAGTTCTTTGCCAAGCGTCAGCTGGTCACGCTCTTCTCGGCGCCCAACTATTGCGGTGAATTTGATAATGCGGGTAAGTTGCGAGTGGGTGATGATCGAGGGATGATCGGTTGAGTGATTGACTGTTAACACTAGACAACAAATTAATTCAACATTTGGCAATTATTTTAAATGGATAACCGTCCGCTGAATCCCAGTAGTTTTTAGTGGGGTCGTTTTTAAGAAATCCTGAAAAGCTAGAAACACTAATATGTCTTTAGATTCACTTAGTTAATTTTAAAATTCTTAGTCCATTGGTTGCTTCAACAATGTCAGTTCTTGGCAAAAAGCTAGAATAAAACAAGAAAGAAAGTCGGTCAAGCCCGACTATAACATACTCTGTACCCTTACACTCGCACTTGCTCAGGAGTCAAACGGCCAGTTAACACCCCGCGCACAACGCGGTGCGCTCTCTAAGTTTCTCTCTCTCTCTCTCTCTTCTCTCTCTCGCACTAAGATTGCCTGTGTTGAACGGTTAGGGTATGTTGCTGTGGTTGTTGGTGGGGGGGGTGGGTGGTGTTAACTGGCCGTTTTTTGCCCATAACTTGAGTATCGTTCATCCGATCTTTATCATTCCTTCAGCAAATCGATAAATAATTTTGTTTACAAGGTATCTCTAGAAGGAACGAATGATCTATCTCCAAAACTGTAGGAGATATGAAGTTTTTTCCAAATTACGGGGGCGGGAGGGGGTGTGGCAAAAATTGAAAATAAACTTGATCTGCCTGCAAGTATAAGAAATATATGTCCCATACATGTCAAACCTCTATCTCTTACCATCTCTGAGATCTCTTCGTTCATACGGACAGACAGACGGACGGACGGACGGACGGACAGACGGACAGACGGACATGGCTATATCGAATCGGCTGTTGATGCTGATCAAGAATATATATACTTTATAGGGTCGGAAACGATTCCTTCTCCCTGTTACATACTTTTGCACAAACTTAATATACTCTATGTACCTTCGGTACAGAGTATAATAAAACTAGCTTTTTATCGATTGATTCGTACTCAGCTTTACGGTTTTACAAATAAAATGACTGCCAAATGAGTAGAATCCAAAATGCTGTAAACTAGTGTAGTTGAATTGTGAACTTGAGACTCTAATCGTGGCGGTTGGATTGACAAGATAACCCAACGACAAGTGAATGCCGTCATAACTTGTGCGATGCAGTGTCTCCTTTAGAACAAACGTAATGTGTGACGCAGAGTCTGTTGGACTTTGAGAACTAAATAAATTATCATTTTGTCTAATAGCACCGAAAAATCACGTGAGACTTACGGTGCAAACATTTTCACGCCGTGATCTAATAGATGTGTGAATGTTGTTGACTAGTCAGGTCTGTTCTCAATTTCTTTACAAACTTTTATGAAGGTGGCAAGGAGGTCTATGGTTACTAGATCAATACTATCTATATTAAATTCACTTGGCATTGAGCAGAAGGTTTCAACTGCTTTAGCAATTCCGATTTTATCTAGTAACCAGAGATATGAGTGTCACATTCAATATAACATTATTATCATAGAGATCAACTAACAAAAGTTTATGCGAAAACCGAAGTGGAATTGAGAACAGGCCTGTATAGCTTTCATTTACATTATCGGGAAGTTATTTGGTAATAAAAAAACACATTAGTTGCTGGGTAATGATTTCTTTTATTTATTTCGAACTGTGCATATTTGTTTTAATTAGTTCTGAAACATTATATCGCGTAAATAATCGCCGCCAGAGTGAATGGCGCAATGTGCTGGCATTTTCCATCACTGTTTGAAGTGTTTTGGATTGAATAGCGTCCATAGACATAAATGTTTGACTTAAAGAAGAAGCCTGAAGGGGTTTAATCTGGCGATCAAGGAAACCAGTGAAAATTTTTTTAAACTAGGCGATCTAGAAACAATGGACGCAATAAGGCGATCGTTGCTAGTGCTAGTGCCAATAGTTGTCCCTGCCGTTAGCAGTCGGAATTGGCATGACAAAATCCGTTATCACTGCCCAAAAACGCGCTTATTTTTGGATAACAGCTGATAAATTGTCAAAAGGAGTCTTGAAATAATGAAACTTGTTTGAAAATTGTCACAGGTAGCCTTGAGAATTGATCACACAATAAACAGAACTTCAATTATTTGGAGAGCTGCGAGATGGACAGACAAGTTGAGCTGTTGAAAGTGGGCGAGACGCAACCATTTTTATGGAATCTGGTCAATGAAAAGCATTTTGACACCGGCAGCTGCATTACTTGTAGCGGAGAATCATTTTTAGTATGCTTCTCCCGTTGATATGGCTGGTATGCCACTTGCCCATTGTATGCGGACCACCAGAGTCTAAAACTCAGCAGCCACCATAGCCCACGAAACGGCCGTACAGCCCACGCCCAAGCAGCCCTAAGCCTTTGATGTCTCCACAGTCCATTATTGTAGTGTCTCCTACGGCTTACTGTGGTAGCTTCCGTTGCTACCAGCTAGCTTTAAATCTGTATTCAACTAATACGTTCGGCGAGTATGATCCGCCTCCAGTCGATGGAGCAGGATGTGGCTATTAATATTACCTCTGGTTTAATGGGCTTATTTTAGTCTCCTGATGCGTTTTGGGTTGATGTTATAGCTTTATGTCTCAACAACGCTTATACCTCCAGACCCACACAAAATGCATACATGAAAGAGACCATGGTATTGCCCATAACCTCTAAATTTCCCCTAATGATTTATATTTTCAATTTTATACACTCTTTTATTATATTTGATTTAACCCGCCAATTTTTTAAATAATCAACAGCTGACTTTTTGATGTTGCCTGGTCACACTACATTGTCAGAACGGCTCTGACAACTATAAAACAATATGCTGAGCGCCTAGCTTTACATTAAAGATTGCAAACTTTTGTAAACCCGCGAATTGCCTTTACGCAGAATTTTTTAAACATCTTCTGGGTATTCAGCAATTCTACTATCTTTATAAATTTCGTTCGGCAATTGTTTAAAATCGTCAAAGACTGGTAAACACAACCACATTTCTGCCTTGTCTAAAATTAATCACAATGCACAAAAATGTTACTTTGAACAAACTTTCGGAATCTTCTTCTTCTTGTTTCCGTAGATCTGCCGTTGCTTCAATCTTTGATCCATAGAGACACTCGCTCTCATTTTTTGACCATAATCGAACGGACATTGTTTTATTTCTGTCGATAAAGACCCATACTTTATTTTAAGATTATGATTCTGGAACTTGGAACTTTTATTTTTTTTACCGGGTTTTGAAAAAATTGGACCCATTCAGCAGATAGTCGAAGTTGTTAATCCGGTTTCACTGAAGACTGTTCATTTTCGAGCCAGTGCTACCGCATTTTTTAATTGAGCACTTGCTTTTGGATGTGGGTTATCTTCGAAATGGTTAGGCGAATGCTGGGGAATACCACGCAAAATAAGGATAATCGCGCACTGAGAGAAAAAGGCGATTGAAAGTATACAGTTCTTATCATATTATCAAGGCTGCAACTCGCTGAGCCGCCTGCTTTTTAAAATCATTAAATACAAGTTTTTGGTTTGAAACCTGATTCACAACTCATTAAATCGTTGAATTATTGTGGTTTTGACTTGTTTCAGCTATGAAGGACTGTCAACGGAAAGTGGAATGTTACGACAACAACACTAAAACATAACGTTGAACCTTCTGGAAGTCATTTTCGAAACTTTTGTAAATGACGCACCGATCCATTTAGAAAAAAAATATATTAATATTCCTTAAAAATATATATATATTAGGTCGCTTGTAAGATCTAAAGAAATTTGGTTCAATTCGTTATAAACTCATTAATTTCTAATATTCGGTTCATGGTCCGGTTTAAGAATAATGAATTAAAAATGAGTGTTATTGAACTGAAGAAGTGAACCTTTATCAATTGCTCTTTTTATACCCTTGTAGAGGGTATATCTGGATCAGCATGACGAGCTGAGTTGATATAGCCATGTCCGTCTGTTTCTATGCCATCTCCTCCGTCAGTCTTAAAGCTATCTTAACCAAACTTTACAAGAAGTCTTTTGGTACACATACGTTGCTTTTGTTTTATCAGCTCTTGTTCCAAAGATATAGCGGAACAATGAATTTGTTAAATTTCTGGCACTCCAGGATATATGGGATTTATTTATTGTCATAAATATTTAGACTTATGAGCTATTTTCGGCAGAGCACATATCAATGCATCTTTGAAAAATCAAATGCGCTTTATAAGTATAGCAGAAAGTTTCCTAAATGGACTGTAAAGTCAGACAAATCTAGTTTTATTGCAATTTTCTCAATATAAATCATCCCCTCTTAGTGTGGTTGTAAAATTTATATTGGAACAACCTAGGCATATAGACCAGAGTCCGGCACGTCTCAGTCTCCAGCAACGTCGACACACCGACTGTATACGAGCTTATACTACTCTCTTTTGCAACAACAAAGATGTGCTTAATGAGCGCGCTCTTGCGTAGCTAAACACACACACGCAACGCCAAAATGTGCATGTGTGTTTTGCCGGCCCCTGATATAGACCAACAAATGCTTTAACTATGAAAATTATTTTTTGCATATATATCAGCTAGTTTGGAAGAGCAATAGCCTCTTTAGACCGAAAATACATATTTCACTTTATGGGAGGAAAACTAGATTTCTACCACAAATTTGTATAGGAACTGTAAAGCCTATATGACACTTGCCAATATTGGTGACCAATAACGAGACAAGGTTTGCAAAACGGGACAAAAAGATACATTAGTGTTGATAGTCTGATTGTTTAAAGAAGCGTTTACCAGCACAGAATGCCGTGTTGGCGGCCAATATTGCTTTTGTCAGGAACAATATTGGCCGACAATATCGGCAAGTGTCATATAGACATTAAAGAGGCTACTTGATTCAGCATAAATTGTTATATGTTTGCATGTAGATGATAAATTCTATGTTAAAACAAGTAGCCGCCTTTTCACAGTTCATATATTAACAAATTTTCAGGTGGAAATCTAGTTTTACTCCCATACAGTTAAATATTAATTTTCGTCTTAATCAGGCTGTAACTTTGCCATCAAAACTGATTTAAATGACATAAAAATTAAATAATAAGATATTACGTTTGGCTATATGCTCAAATAGCTAAAATATTTATCCAACGCTGGTTTTAACGGGATGATTTATAATGAAAAAATGTCATAAATCAAGAGTTTTCTGGCTTTAAACGCCAATTAGGAAACTTTCTGCTGTATTTATATAGCGCCTGTCGAAAATTGCTCATAAATCCAGATATTTATGTCTCCATATAAATCCTAGAGTGTCAAAAACTCAACATATTCGTTTTTCCGCCGTATCTTGGAAACAAGAGCTGAATGAGCTAAACCGAAACCAGTTCTGGAATCAGTGAACATAAACTTATCATAATTTCAAACAACTTGGCTGCACCTCATAAAGTTGGTCATTTTGTTGTCCTGTGTTATGTGTTTGCGTCGTCTTCAATGTGGATTATGTTGTTGGGTGATGCACGATTTTGTATCAGATAGCCACGAGCCGACATACCCGTCAGCAGGTAATATTAAGGTTTCTCATTCTAGAGATTGTTGTTGCTTAAGAAATATTTTCTTCATATGTAATGGTGTCTACGCGGCTGTAAGCTGGCTCTGGGCACCTTTACAGCCAGTTTATACATATAAATCAATTCACTAGATCTAGTTTCTTAACTGAATCAATTGTTTGAGCCGTTTCAGCTTCATGCTCCCGAATAATCCCCTCTATGTTCACCTTGTGTTCCTTTTCCCTTTCTCTATTCCAGGTGCCATGATGTCCGTGGACGACACATTAATGTGCTCATTTCAAATATTGAAACCCGCCGATAAGCGACGATTTGTTTATCCAAACTTTGGCAGCTCAGGACGTCCCTTAACACCGCCTCGCGGTGCCAATAATAAAAACAAGAAAAAATAGATTGAAACCACACACCCTCCACCCCAAAAACACAAAGCTAATGAAAAAGCACAACATCAACAAAAAACGGCCACACACAACACGCAAAAAACCAATTGAAAGCGCAACAAGAAAAAAAAAATAATAAGAAAATGTTTGTTTTTATCGAATATGTGTAATCGAATCGTGAGCAACGTTATATATATATATATGGGTATATACAAAAATCTAAAAAAATTAGCCTACTTTTCATTTGAAAAACAAAAAACGGAAAACAAGTTGAAACACTTTTAGTTCAAACTAATTGTAGTGTTAAACACTGCATAAGCATGAATATCTTATATCCTAATGTATTAATTTTATTTTGTTAATAGTTTTTCCTTGCGCAACAAAACACACAAACACACACACACACACGAACGTACAGTAGGTACCAAAAGTGCACGCACCAATTGTATTTGATTTGCATTTGTATTTTGCACCGCATTTTTTTTGGTAAATTACATATTATTACGTATGTATTTTAACTAGCACGATTTATTTTTGGAATTATTGTCATTTTAAAATTCTACATACAAATAAATGTTTACTTAGTTTTAAAAAAAAGCAAAACAAAAACAAACAGACAAAAAGCAAAATGCAAGGTACATAAGTTTCAATTGTTTACACCAAAAATATGAAAATAAACAACAAATTGTGTATAATTATAATTTATTTTATTTCCAACTTTTGAGCGGCACTGTGTGCCGCCGTCTACTACACGGTTTGACGTCAGTGGCGCTTAAAGATAAGGTTACTAGCGAAAAAATGGATTAAGAATAAGCCGCAGCACTCACACACGTACACACACACAGACAGAGCTAAACATATTTGTAAATCATTTTGTATGAAGAGATTTTCAGAATTTTATATGTCATCAAAGGGTGTCCCAAAGAAATGAATCAAAGGTACAGAACACAAGGCAGCAAAACTTTAAAAAAAAATTTGAAAGTTTTGGTTTGAAGCCGTAGTGAAGTTTAAGGTGTGGTTCCGAGACTTGGTTTTAGTATTCAAATTACGTACCGGAACCGATACTAATTTTTTTTTGGAGAGCCGTTTACCGTTTTTAATGGATACGATAGCACCGGAACGAAACCGAAACGTTGGGACCGGTACAGTTTCGGTTTTTTTTTACCTTTGCAGAGCTCATCGTAGTTTTGGTCAGGATGCCAAAATATTTGCTGGCGGAAGACATCTTCAACATTTGCTCCAGTTTTGCGGCTGCAGATAGTTCTAATACTAGTTCATCTAAAAGCGCCGACGAAGTTGAGGCATAGATGATATGATGATGGAAAATAAATTTGGTGATAAAAATACATCAATTGTGTCAACAATTCCATTAACTTTTTTTATACTTAAATGTGTTCGAAACCATGAAAACATTCTTAACTGGTGGCCAAAATCATCTACAGAGTTCCCACAATTGTATGTGATATCAAAAGTCTTGCTTTCTGTTCCAGCTACGCAGGTTAGCGTAAAACGGCTATTCTCTGTCGTTAAATTTATAATGAATCTTCTAAGATGTCGTATGGCTTCAACCACAATTGAATTGAATTTTGACTAGTTTTATTACACAGGAATATTAGCTTTATCTCAAAATTTAGTTTTTCCAATATTAAAAATAAGTACTACTTATACCGGTACGTACCGGTATACCGAAATAAAAATCCGGGTACCGTATCGAAACCGAAAACCGAAATAAGTTGAAACCCGAAATAGAACCTTTAACCGAAACATCCATTTCGGTACGTACCGATACAGGAACCGAAATTCGTTTCGGGACTAAGCCCTGCTTTAAACACAACTCGAACCTGTTTTTAGAGGTTCACATCCGGACCGCCGGAATTTTAGAAAAGAACAGCAATATTGTATTTCTCTGTTCGCTTTATTAAGAATATATCGATAACTGCTTAGGGCAGTGAAGACAACAATACCTAAGAAGTAGGGTTGCCGGATAATTAGAAAATATCTATTATATCGATATTTATTTTCGATATTGATAAAGTATCATTTTGATATTACTATATTGTAAAACAATCGACATCGATATTTCAGAAAAATAGACACATCTTTATAATATCAGATCTATTGAGGTGTCGTTTGACGGGTTTTAAAAACTACATTCTGATTGCGTTCAAAAACTAAAGAGCTTCAAAACACCAAAAAAATATATAGATCTTGGGACGATTTTTCTTCTTTCAAATAGCTGCTATGTGTCAGATAAACTAAAACCTACGTATTAAGATGATTAACTTGAATAGAAAACATATTTTAGGTTGAGGAAATTTGGAGCACACTAACACTACCTTTACACTTATCATATATCTCTAAATAGTCGGTTGTCAAAATTCTCTAAAGAGAAACTCTTATCAAATTTAACCTGTCAAATTACATGAAAAAAGCCGAAGTTTTCCAAATATTTAGAGTTATTTGCTTTGCTATTATCGTCAGAGAGTCTCTTTAGAGATGTATGACAAGTGTAAAGGCTGCTTAAGTAACCCTCACTTTTTGTGGTCAAAACCAACCAAATTATCACCAAAAACTATTCGATATCCGATATATCGCCTCAAAAATATATTAAATAATGATTTAGCGTTTTTTTTATATCAAAAATATCGATATTTCGATATATATATTATTCCCGGCATCCCTAATAAGTAGTATGTATCTCGGTGTATCAAAATTGGGAATATATCTTTAAAGTTGCAATAATTTGACAAATTTTAAAAATTGATACAGCACAGATTTCATTGTTGAAATTCGCCTTGTAGCTTAAGGCGAAGGGGTAATTTTTAGTTTAGTCTTTGTGGCCTCGTCGCGCCCATTAAAACTTAAATTAATATTTTTTGTTTGAGATTTTATTATCTATAATACAAAAGGAATCCGTGAAGGGGGCGCCCTCTCTAAATTTCCACTTTTGATTTAAAAAAAACACACTAATGTCCATCATCATATCAGTTCAAAGTTTTCTTAAAAATCTGCTTTTGAAGTTGCTATATATCTCCAAATATTTTCATTTCCATTATAAATTTTTTGTTACATATTTTTAAGTTAATATTCAACAATAGTCTTACTCCTTTTTATAAGCTTTGGATATAAACCCAAACTACAGAGAAAAAATTCCATTAGCATTTAATTCTAAGATCTGAAAGATAGTGTGGTTGTGATTTGGTTGGAATTCTAATCAGACCGATTGAGAGAAAATGACGACGAAATGTTACTTGTATAAAACTTGTATTCATAAAACATGTATTGTAAACATTCTCAGTCTTCCTTGGATCAATGATTCAAGGTGACGATCTTCTATATCTAACTTATACCCTTGTTCCACTGGCGAACATTCAATCACATTCTCGAAAAGTGGATTTTCCTTTTTCCACTGACGAATGTTGTTCACGGCCACTCTAACGTCGACAAAGAACACCTGATTGAATTGCTATGTCTGCAATTGTAAATCAAAGTTCGTCATTCACATGTTAAGTAGCATGCCCTCCTGGTAGTCCCACCACGTTTAAGGTATTTTGCGGGATTCATACATAAGAAATATTACGGCATTTTAACATAACATAAAACAAAGAATGGAACAATTGCCGGTTGCCTTCGCAATGTACAACTCATGGGTATAGTCGCTTTTCAATAACGGGGGTCCATATAGTTCTGCCACTGTGCTAAACTCCCACCCACTGAACCAAATCCCTCTCCGATCATGGCAACGCCATTGACAGAGCAGCTGTTCCTATTGGTGACGATTGGCAACTTCGATAGCATACCGATAGAAAATCTAGCCTTTTAGCGGAAAATAGCTATATGTCGTGACAGTAGCTAAATCATCCATGACAGTGACTTGATCATCCGTAGCGGATGATCTACCGAATGGAAGAATGTGAGGAAATACACAGAACGAATGAGGTCATTTAGATCATCCAGCGGATGACCTCTAGAATGTGCCAGTGGAACAAGGGTATTACATGTTAGCTTTCGATTTATCGATACTGCGCGTAACTTCTTTAGATAACTGTGAGAAATGTTAACAAAGAATTAGTGGCTTTAGTTTTTGTGAGTTTGCAGCCCCGGGGTTCGATACATAGTTCCGGTTGCGCTTCCACTAGTTTTTTGTGAAAGTGATATAGAACTAAAGATATCTATTTGAAAAGTAACAGTTCCCAAACCATAACGATGTCAATAATTTTATGGTTCGCTTAGGTTAGGACGGTTGCTGGAGTGTTTTCTTTAAGGATGACGAATATATTATCGATATTTTTGTTAAAAAAGACAATCAGCCATGCTCCCATACTCACTTTCGCAAAAGTTTTGCGATTGCACACCTTTTTTTGGACCAAATTTGGACTCAGTAAGGGAAAATATTTGCGAAAGCGATAACGGGAACATGGCTCAATATATCATTATTGATTATTTTTCTGGGGCGATATGTGTATCGAATAGTTTTTGGTTTGCCACAAAAAGTTAAGTTTCCTGAGGGCATTCTTTTTTGATTATAGTAAAGTAAAATTGGCTCAAACAGCAGCTCCAGGAGGGCCAGGGCCAAGCTTCTCTCAATCTCTTTTTTGATTATAGTGTGCTCCAAATATCCTCATCGCAACAAATTGGAAATCTACATTTTTAATAATTATCAATAATATTGTTTTTTTTTTGACAACAATATATTAATATCAATATGAGTAAGAGTTCTTTTCAATATTGATCAAATATCGATATAGATATTATTTAGTTTCTAGATTTCTCTTTCCAGCACACTGAGGCCATTGAGTTACGGACTTAATTCCTGTCCATTCCTACTATTTGTGGGGCTACAAGATAATGGTAAATTTACTACACACAAGCTGTTTTGGCGGGGTTAGGTCCATTTGGAACCCTATGATTTGTCTGGAAGATATCTTTAGAAGCTATATTAAATGTGGATAAACTAAGAAACTATGTTCTTAAAAGCTCTTAAAGATTAAAGGAAGTCTTTACCTTCCGGCTTTTCCTTAAGTTTTTCAAAAAGACCTTTTTTTGCATCAAACACCAAAACCGCAGTTTAGTTCATGGATCGTCTGAAATTTCCCCAAATCTTCACTCAAGTTAATCAAAGTAACTCTGCTGATTTTCTTAAGAACTTAAAAGCGACATTACCCAAAATCTAGACATAAAGTACATAAGAAAATTCCAAAACAAAAACACATTTCCAAAGTAAGGTCGCGCTTTTTATAACAGAATGGCTTAAAATGTGATTTAGGGCTCAGTTCAATTCCAAAACGGTTTGCATTCCTAAGTTGAGAACGAATCTCATGTCTATAGTCTTCTCTATGCGGTTCCAAATTTGTTTTCAATTACAGACTGAACTATTTCAAGTATAATTTTTTCATGATTCAAATCATTCCATAAGTAAATTCTAATAATGGAAATGTGTAACGAAACTCTAATGGCTGTCAAATTTTCAGATATCACAAAATCGTACCATTCAACTTTCCTTAAAAATTTATAAAATTTAAAAAAAGTCAAAAATGTATGGAAGTGACTTTACCTTTAAACCAGGGCCGTCACTTCTTTGTTGTTGGAAAAGAGAGCAGTATAAGCTCGTATACTGTCGGTGTGTCGACGTCGCAACGTTGTATACACATTAGATAGGGACTCGCCGGAGTCTGCTTTAAACCAAACTGAGCTTAGCTTCTATTTTAGATACCAAGCTTTAATTTTCGAAGCTTTTGACATTTGATTCATACGATGGGTGTCCAAGTTGTCAACTAAAGTTATTGTACTAGAGTTGCTTTTTTTAAAAGTTGTTTACAAATATTTGCTAAAAAAGGGGATAAAAGATCCGTAGTCAGTGTTACGTTAAACCTGTGGTATAATCTATATCTATATAGCATCAACGTAAAAAACCTAAATCAGAATTTAAAAATTAAAAATAGGTACAAATGTTTGGTTTTTGATTGAAGCTTGAAATTTCGGTAAATGATTACTATATCTGCCGAATCGATAACTTAAAGAATAATAGTTCTTATAATAAGATATATTAGTTGAAAATTAAATTTCTTATCGAAAAATACGGGTAAAGATATTGCATTAATTAATAATAAAATTTTGTTTTATCCTAGTTTCTAATGCCAGTTACGATTGTTCAAAAACACATCAGAAATATTACTTTAATTATTGAAATAATAGAATTTGTTGAAATATAACGTGATTAATAATAAAGTGACTTCTTTCTATGGAGGAATCACATTTTGCAATATTCAATTATCTTAGAACAATTGGCAAAGTCCAGATTTTATATTTTAAAAAAAGGTCAGTACTCGGAGACTTACTCTTGGTATAATATAGTCGATCAATACTGATTAGTTATTGTTAATTGTAATATTAAAATTATTTAAAAAAGAGTTGAATACCTTATATACAACTTTATTGCCAGATCCGAGTTCAAAGTTCGAAAAATTTGGGACACCCTTCATGATGACTACCATCGATACATTCTTACAATCAAGTATTAAACATACATATTTGGTATATATGTATGTTCACCCAAAATGGTTTCGTTTCCCCTGCTCCTACCGCGCGCCTAGTAAACCCCTCCCCCCCTCTCTAATACTCTCTCTCTCTCTCTATCTGTTCAATGTTGTAATGAAAATTCTACGTATATTTACAAACCAAATATATATGTATGTAATATCAAATGGAAAAGAGAAAAAAAAAACAACTATGACATTGGCTGTTTTTGAGAAACAACAACAAAACACACACGTAATATCGTAATTTAAAAAAAAAACTTTAAAAAATAAATTATAAAAAACAAATTTTTGAAAAGACATAAAAAACCAACAATTAAATGCATTCAAAGGCAAATTTGCAAACATAAAAAACGATAAAAAAAATTAAAAACAAAAAAAAAACACAATGACGAAGCACTTGTAACAAAATAGCACTGTTTTATTAAAAACAAAAATGAAATACATATTAGCAATAAAATTAATTACCTCAGATTTGTTTTAATGGGTTAATATCAGGGCAATATCTAACTTAAGCTGAGCCTCATGTGTTTATTTAATCTTCAGTTACGTACAGATAGAATTAGCGATCAAATCCTCGATAGGCTAACAGCTATTTTTAGCTAGAGTTCCCCAGGGGGCCGAACACATTTATTGCTCACTATCAGATTTTCTCGAACCAGACTGTTTTTCTGTCTTACTGTTTCCATACAAAACAATTATACTGCTTTTACATTTTGTGATTTCAAAATGGAGGACCAGGTACGTTTTATGTGTTTGCCACTAATTTACCTTAAATATTACGAATATTTTTGCTTAAGGGGGTCCTTTAGTTTAGTTTTTTATTAGCTTTAACGTTCTATTAGGGTCTTAAAAACATCCTGTAAAATTTTTAAGCAGATCAAGCAGAAATATAATATGTTGTACAACAATAAACAAAATCAATTTTTTTTCCGACCATCGTATATGAAACAAGTGAGAAAGTCGGTCAAGCCCGACTATAACATACTCTGTACCAGTTCATTTGCTCCCGACTAAAATATTATAATACACCCAAGGAGTCACGCGGTTATCGTGCAATATTTGTATTATACGCTCATCTCTAAGTGTCTCTCTCTCTCTCTGTGGTGCCGGTTAACAGCTTTTTGCTCATAACTTGTGTATCGTTCATCCGATCTTTATCATTCCTTCAGCAAATCGACAGCTAGATATCTCTAGAAGGATCTATCATCAAAACTGTGGGAGATATTTTTTCCATATTGCGGGGGCGGGAGGGGGCTTGGCAAAAATTTAAAATAAACTTGGTCTGCCTGCAAGTATAAGAAATATATGTCCCATACATGTCAAACCTCTATCTCTTACCATCTCTGAGATCTCTTCGTTCATAAGGACGGACGGACAGACGGAAATGGCTGTATCCGAGTCGGCTGTTGATGCTGATGCGAAGATGATTCCTTCTGGCTGTTACATACTTTTGCACAAACTTAATATACTCCATGTACCTTCGGTACAGAGTATAAAAATTTTCATCGACCCTCGTATTTTCCAAAATTAAATTTTTTTTCTTGTTTTTTTATCAAAATACTTATGAAACCGGTCGCACTTAATGTGGAAGATTTCTGAGTCCAATCTGATTCTTTTCTGACACAGATAACCTATGAAGCATAGAAAAACCTCATAAAATAAAGTAAAATTTACTTTTCTAGGCACTTGAAGGGCTACCGAATGGCTCTTCTCAGACGAATATTGGAGTGCAGATCCGAAAATCCGCTAATCCGAATTTTCCAGTACATTTTCCAAAATTAACTTTTGTGCCTCAAAATTGTCGACGAAATTAACCGAACCGAACCGTTTTCTTTTGCAGTTTTGGGCTCGGCATTTTCCGAAGTTTATTAAAAAAAATTTTTTCCTTTTTTTTATATTATATAAATTTATATTTATTTATTTTATATTTATATTATAGACGATAAAAAAATCATCATGTATTTTTGGTCGTTCCGATTTGATTTAGTTTTGATTTTATGTGACAGCTTTTTTGTCATTTTCTGCAGATTATCTGGTCACATCGAAATTAAAATCAGAATCAAAATCAAAATCACTTGCATGAACACGCCTTTTAGGGGTGAAAAAAGTATACAAAAATACTTTTCAAGGAGTTAAGACCATAATAATACTGAAAATGTGGTCTGCAAACAGCTCTGGAGTTTAGCTCTAGCCGAACCTGATTCGCAGCACAAACAAGCTTTTATAACAAGCAGTTAAATAAAATAAACAATGTTAAATTCATTTTAGATTTTCATCTAATGGAGCTGAAATTCGTAATGGGATCTGTTTTTTTTCTGTGTCATTGAAATCTCATTTAAAGTCTTCAGGCTCAACATGTTCATTGGACCACTGTAGTGACGTGAAGCCCTCGGACATAAAGCCCATATGAAAAATTTCGATCACAACTTTGAAATATAAGTCAAAACATTTTTGGCCATAATGTCCGGACATAAGGCCCATATCAAATTTTGTTGACAACAAAACCAAGGCTAGGGCTTAAATTAATTAACCATCAGATCACTCAATAAAAACCCCACCATGGAAAAAATTATTTTAGTCGAATCCAACGAATTATAAAATCGAAAGTTAAAGTCAGAAATTCATAAAGCCCAAATATATTTTTCTGTAAAATCGCAAATAAACTAAACGTTAAAGAGACCGACAAAAATTTATCTTCGAGAAAACTCATTAACATAATTTTTAGTCTTTATTGTTAAATAATGGTTACATAATTCTTTAATATATTTACTAGTCACTACTTTTTCCAACTTTCTGGAACTATAGGATTTCGCGTTAGGTAAAAGTGCACATATTTTGAGGTGATCCAAAGATCGACCCAGTTTTTGACTTCTTGAAATAAATGGAAGCTTGTCAGCCAAGCAATTTCTCATTGATCTAAAGGGCTCTGGTGCTACAACATTTTTTATGTCATTTGTTTTCAATCAGCGCGTGCTTCTTGTAAAATGTATTGCATTGTGTTCAGTGAAATATCGGGCCGAGCTGCGAGGGACAGCTCACCGCTGATCTAAACCATTGATAATCTGAATGAGCATTATCTGGTGGAGCATTACTGCGGGAGGAGTTAGAACTGAATTTGTATGGCTTGCTTTGGTCGATGCGTCTCGATGCAATCAAGATGGGGCCTAGCATTGTCATGCAAAATATATAATTTTCCTTATATTGCGGTCGGTTGTCGGTTAATCACATGGGTCAATCGCACCAATTGCTGTTGGAGCAGCTCCCTTGTAATGGATTCGTTTGGAGCGAGAAGCACAAAGACAATTTGATCCCACCAGATGGTTGTCTTGAACGTTACTAGTCTTCCTTTCTTCAGCAACTATCTTATCTTTAAAGTTTGCAAAGCTATTTTTATATTTTGTCAGATATATATTTCCACATTGTTAGCTGTGCTCTGACACTGAATTCAAATTGAAGCTACCCATCATAATTGTTTGTTTTCCTTAAAACTCGACAATCGTTCATCCGATATTCATCATTCCTTTAGCGGATCGATAAATAACCTGGATTAGTAAATATCTTTAGAAAGTACAAACCATCTATCTACAAAATTTTGGGAGAAATTGTAAATATACTTGATCTGCCTGCAAGTATAAGAAGTTTATGTCCCTCACACATGTCAAACTTCCATCTCTTACCATCTCTGAGATCTGTGCGTTCATATGGACAGACATATGGAGATGGCTATATATATCGACTCGGCTGTTGATACTGATCTAGAATATATATACTTTATAATTCCTTCTCCTTGTTACATATTTATGCACAAACTTGATATACTCTGTGTACCTTTGGTACAGAGTATAAAAAGTGTATATCATTCCATTCGTTTCATCTTCGCCGATTTCATCAACTTCTTCGTCCTTTTTCACTACACATTTGTGCCTCTTCTTGGGCTAATCACATCTTTTAAATTCAGTTTTTTTCTAAAAAATTAGCTTTAAAATATATTAAAAACATTTTTTCTAAATTTTAGTAAAAAAAAACGATTTTTAGAAAAAAATGGCTTAAAAATAGAAACTATTTTTAAATGTAAGGGCGAGTATTTCTGAGTAAGTATACAGATTTGAAAAGCTTTTGGTACACGATAATTTGGTAATAAAAATTGTCGAAGAAATGATAAGGATCGGATGAACGATAGCCGAGTTCTAAGGAAAACAAGCAATTATGATGGGTAGCACTGCCCACAAGGGCGATGGGCAGCACGTCACACACTTTATGGCTTCTTTGCCACGCCACAGCTCTGTGATCTGGTGCGCAGCTGCCTTACTGACAGGACGCTTTCTGTCGTCCTTGCTGGATCTGAATCGAGTACAAGAATTATACGTGCAGGAGTTCCACAGGGGTGCGTCCTTGGTCCACGCTTTACACACCATATACATGCCCACTGGAGATACCATTCCAAGGAATGACCGACAGGACCTTTTCCTTGCCACCTTTGCTGATGGCTAAGCCATTTTGGCCAGACATCCCTGTGTCTACAGCGCCACGGACATTCTACAGCAGACGACCCGGAGTTTTCATGGAAGATCAACTTTTAGCCCATCATCAAGGACATAGGTACCTGTATCTGAACCATAAGATCTAACATCAAACACTAATCTAACATCAATCCAAACATAAATTGTACGATAAGAACATTGAACTTTTCCAGTAGATCGTAAGTTGCTGACAATTTAAGAACGCTAGCATTGAAAACAAAAATCTTTTCTCACCAAAACCCTTTTTCCGACCGATCGTTTCTATGGCAGCGTGCAGTCAAAAGACGACTCTGTGCAAAAGTTCATCTCGATAGCTTTAAAACTGAGGGACTAGTTCACGTAGAAACACACAGACGGACAAAGAATATATATATACCACGTTGTGAGGCTTCTGTCTTAAAATGATTAGATATATACAAACTTATAGTCGGGTTCGAGCGATTTTCTTTCTTGATTTAAGTTAAACCTAACATTCTGGCGAAGTTTCGTAAAGATCGGCTAATTTTTAAATGTACTTCTACTTTTAAGAAGTACTCCTACAGGAAGTAGTCCAGCATAACTGAAATCGCTTAAATTTAAGAAATTATATCGCACGATCGTATATTTCCAAGCAAAAACGACAACAATTTGTAAAGAAAAAGTGCTTTTCCAACTTGTCAATGCACGAACTGCAGAAGAGGAATATATTTAGAAATTGTAGACGGGTGATTTTTTCGGGCTTTTATTTACACACTACACGGGTTTCTATATACACATGGATTACTATTTACACTTCATTCTATTTATCACTTCTGTCTTCGTTCGTCTCTCAACTCTCTCGGTGAGGCATCCATACTTCTTTACAGTGTGACTATCGTCTTTGTCTTCAAATACCTTATTGCGAAAATACTTATATATTTGTACATATTGGCGGCTATTTTCATATACGTTCAAAGTCTACAAAATAAAATGCTTTTCTTTGTATTTTCTCAAAATTTATTTGCACAAGAATCGATGAAATATTGAAGACATGCCAAGTGGTTCTCTGGCATTCGTCTGCGGGGAAATAACTAACTGTCTACCATCGACCACTCGTGGGATTGATTTCTGCTTGTGCAAAAAAATTGGTAACGCTATGCAACATGTTTTTCCACCAAGTTTTCCTTTCCCTTTTGTGGTGCCCATGGCAACACCGAAATAACCAATTAGTTCTAATCGCCAACCAAACCAACCACCTAAATCGAGTTTGTTGCTTAAGTCTTTCGTTGGTCCAAAATAAAAAATGGAAAAACAAAACAGCTCAAGGACCTTGCAGCAAGTGTCTATGGAAACTGTTGCAACTGTTGTTCAAATATAAACAAACAGCGGCTAACGGTATATAAAGGTGTTAGGCATGCACACATACATAAATATGTACATATGTGTGTGTGAATGTAGAAACATACTCGACTCGTATGTGGAAACCGGTAAGTTGGTTCAGTTGTCTTTTAACATTCTGGGAACACACAAGCATAATGCAAAAGTGCTACGCCCCACGAAGTGATCTTCTATCGCTGACCTCATCATCCCGTCCCAGCTCGAGACCCACACAATTTGTTAAAACAACATCCAGCCTAAAAATGGGTCTGGGATTGGGACACTCCAAGAGTGAATTAAACCAACATTACAGTCGACGCAATTCAACGGCTACCACAGTGAGTCACTGCTCCAGCTGCAGTTGCCAGCAACAACAGCAGCAGCAAAGTCGTGCCAAGGTCTTAAGCTGGGGCTGGGAACAACAGGGAGCGACAACCGACGCCCATTCGCCATTTACCGCCACTCGCCGTCTCTATGAGCAAAGCGCATGCGTTGCCAATCGTAGCCAAGGTCAGTGTCAGGGTCAAAGCAACTTAACCCCAACCCCCAGTTTGCCCTCATCTAGCCATGATGATGCACTGCTGCAACAATTGCACTCTCTGCAAGAATTTCGCCTCTCGAATGCCAGCGAATGCTTCAGTCCTGAGCGACTGGATGAATTGCGCTTGCAGCGAGCCTATGATAAGTTGGAGTTGGGCCAACCAGTTGACAAATGGAAAAAGAATAAAGCCAATGAGAGTAGACAACAAATGAAACTAAATCCGACTGCACCATATGCATTCCGTCAGAAATTGCTGCAGTGGCAGCTGCAGGCGAAGGAGCGTAGCACTGATGGAGGTGGAGCCAGATTAAGGTGTGCACCGTTGGAAAAAAGCTGTGCGCTGCGATTTAATTGTCATTAGAGTAAATAAACTAAATTAAATAATGCACCAAATATATAAAAAAATATTTTTGAGAAATTAAAAAAAACCAATAAGAAGGTCCATCAAACCCGACTGTAATATACAATGTACCTACAGTAGCAGCTGAAAGCAGCGCTGCTGCTGCACTGCGACAGCGAACTCTCTTTTGGTCATAACTTGAGTATCGTTCATCCGATCTTTATCATTATGTTGGCAAATCGATAAATAATCTTGTTTACTAAATATCTCTTGACGGTACGAACCATCTATCTACATTACTGAGGAAGATACAACGTTTTTTCCAAATAGCGGGGGCGGGAGGGGGCGTGGAAAAAATTGAAAATATACTTGATCTACCTGTAACAAACCTCTATCTCTTACCATCTCTGAGATCTGTGCGTTCATACAGACGGACTTGCCTATATCGACTCGGCTGTTGATGCTGATCAAGAATATATATATACTTTATATGGTCGGAAATGATTCATTTTCCCTGTTACATACTTTTGCACAAACTTAATATAACTATTTCGGACACTCTACTATACTCGGCCACCAAGCGGGTATACCGTCAAATACGGACTACTGTATACCTCTAACGACGTTCGACAAATCGTACGACGTCTACATCCCAAGCAGAAGCGAATGGGAAAACCTTCCCCATAGCAGAGCTAACGCCATAAATATCTACACGGATGGCTCTAAGCTCGACGAAAAAGTAGGAGGGGGTGTCTTCTCCCCCAACCTAGACCTAAACTTATTGTTCCGCCTTCCTGACCACTGCGGTGTGTACCAAGCGGAAGTGGTAGCCATCCAGGAAGCTGCCACCTACCTTAACACACTCACGGTCAAAGAAGGAAACTTATTTATATATTTAGACAGTCAAGCCGCCCTTAAAGCACTTGACTCACATACCGACAATGCTAAAACACTTACGGAATGTCGCTTATCTCTAAACGAGATCGCACGACATTTTAGTATACACCTAATACGGGTGCCTGGACACCGGAACATAGACGGAAATGAGTCTGCGGACAAACTGGCCAGACTCGGCAGAACCATCGAGCTCCTTCCAGAGAAGAGCACGATAGGGATGCCTATGGCTACCTACAAGCTTCACATAAAAGCCGAAACACTGCGTCTTGCTACGGATAGGTGGAAAAACCTTTTCTCGTGCTCGGTAGCAAGACTCACGTGTCCAGAATTCAACCTAAAACGCACTAACACACTTTTGCGTTGCAGAAGGGAACACATAGCCCTTCTGGTGGGTGCCCTGACGGTTCACTGTCTTATTGGCAGACACGCAGCATGCCTAGGCGTAGCACACCACGATTTCTGTAGAATTTGCAGATATGAGGAAGAGGAGGAAACGGTACAGCACCTCCTGTGCCACTGTCCTGCTCTGAGCAGGAGGAGACTTAGAATTCTGGGTCAACCCCTTTTAACCAATCTCTCGGAGACATCCGAGCTAGAGATCCCAGCTCTACTTAATTTTATTCTGCCCACACAATGGGTCAGTATTAACCCCCATATGGAATAAAGGGTTAACAGGGAATATATGGCATCGCAACGGTCCCTTGCGGCCTAAGTGGGAGAGCGACTTGTCGCTCTCAGCCATCGCAACCTAACCTTACCTAATATAACTAGTACTCGCAATTGTTTTGGTACACGACTTTTTGGTCATAAAATGAAAACGAATGAATGTTTTCCAAAACTTTTTTCTTCTTCTAATTTGGTCACTCAATGGCTACAAATCGTAGCGAGAACGAGTGTGTTCAATACGTGTACCAAAACAATTGCGATTCCTCCTCTTTTTCGTAGCAGCTACTTCTGCAGAAGTCATGGACGCCTAGGCGTGCTGCGTGTCTGCCAATAAGACAGTGACCCGTGATGGTGGACCCTACCAGTAGTGATATGTGGTCTCTTCTGTGACATAAAAGTGTGTTTGTACGTTTTTGGTCGAATGTTGGTCACATAAGCCTCGCTACTGCACGGGAGGAAAGGGTTTTTCACCGATACGTAGCGCGACGAAGTGTTTCAGCTTTTGTGTATACTGAAATGTCGTGCGATCTCATAAGCGACATTCCGTAAGGGTTTTAGCATTGTTGGTAAATGAGTCAAGTGCTTTTAGGGCGGCTTGACTAAGATACAGAGTATAACGAGAGCGTAAGTTAAAGTCGGCTCTAACCGACTTCGATATACCCGTTACTCATGGAAACAAATGTTTAATAGCCTTACTGTATGCCTGAGGTGGGTCAGCCGAAAAGTATGCAACATTTTTTAACTCGTCTCTCTCTCTCTCTCTCACTAAGATTGCTGCTGAACGCAATGCTTAGGTTATGAGTGGGGTGGGTGGTGGGTGTTAACTGATCGTTTTTTGCTCATAACTTGAGTATCGTTCATCCGATCTTTATCATTCCGCAAATCGATAAATAATTTTAAGTACTAGATATCTCTAGAAAGTACGAACCATCTATCATCAAAACTGTAGGAGATATGACGTTTTTTCCAAATTGCGGGGGCGTGAGGGGGCGTGGCAATAATTGAAAATAAACTTGATCTGCGTGCAGACAATAGGAGTCTACATTTCAAAATTTGGTTGCTCTAGCTCTTCTAGTCTCTGAGATCTAGGTGTTCATACAGACGGACGGACAGACGGACAGACGGACATGGCTATATCGAATCGGCTGTTGATGCTGATCAAGAATATATATACTTTATATGGTCGGAAATGATTCCTTCTGGCTGTTACATACATTTGCACGACTTTAGTATACCCTTTTACTCTACGAGTAACGGGTATAAAAACGGTAGCAAACCCACCCGACAAATAAACATATGTAATCGGACCTACGACACTTACGATAGTTTCTCCTAACAACGAAATCCGAATTTCTTAAGATTTGTGATCTTCTCTGTTTGTGACAGCTAGTCATTGGTTGCCACCTCATTTGTTGATAAATATAGAACGAAAAAATTCGTTCGGTATCCAAGCTATGCGGATAATACTTTTCTGCCCGACATGCACATATTTTCGGTGAGGTAAGAAAAATAGGGTTGAAAAGGGGAATTCTAGTTAGGACTTTTTTAATTTTCCAGCTGAGCTCTGTTGGAGGTCTGGACCGAGAGCACAGCCTTCTTTAAGTTCTTTCAATTGCTGGTGGAGAATCATTTGGTTGGCATTCAGAATGAGCGCTTGCGCCAATTCTTTGATATATATTTTTCTATTCGATGAGGGAAGAGTAGGCAGCTGAGAAAAAGGATTCGGCCAAGTGATGGTCTCTTTTAATCATTACTGTGGTCACTTCCTGCATACGTGGATGGACACAGTCGAATACCAAAATGGCCGCCCTGCAACTGTTGCAAAAGTTGTCCAAGTATGTTATCTTCGAGACTATATTGGATCGCATTTTTCCATATATTGTGAGTACTTTAAGGGCTTTCCAAATCTTCATTTAAATCTCTCCTTCTCTCTCTGTCTTTAGCTGAATCTGGCCCAAAAATCGGCCATCAAGGTGCAACACTTACTGCTTATCTATCCATAGTAAAGAATATACCACGCAGCAAAGCCAATGTCTTTCCCGATTATATACTGCCCTATATCATGGATTTGGCCAGTGAACTAAGTGCGGTCATTGTGCATGGTGCCATTGGAAGGAATATTGCCGCTTTGGCGAAGGCAGCTGCTATTGTTATTGGCTATAACTGTTATTTCCAGTTACTTTTGTGCCAACAATGCGATACAATTCGCTGTCGAGAACGTGTCGAGAACGGATTCGAAAACGTGTATCGAGAACTTATGTTTTGCTGCCACAAACTGAGCGACAGATAATAATTTTCAGACCGAAAACGGAACACATTCTCGATAGTTTTGTTAGAGAAAACTTCGAGAAAACATCGAAAACGGATGCGTTCTCGCTAACGATTGTCGGGTGGGAACCCATCGACAATTTTTGTACGTTGTAAAAAATAATAAAGTAGAGTGTGCCCGACTTTAAAATACCCGAGTAAATAGTCTCTGATAGGTAAAGTCCATGGTACAAGGTTGGTTTAAAAGTCAAGATGGAACTGTTTGAGTGAAAACTTTGAACTAAGAACAGCGACCAAGACAGTTGAGCGGTTGAGATATAAATATATCAAGACAATGAATGAATTTGTCACGTTTGTAAACTTAAAATAGTCTGAAGAAGCCAAATCGAAAATCCATGCAGTTCGGACATTGTCATTCATACGCAAAAAATAAATCTTAATAAAAAGTAATGAATACAGTCATTTTGTCATTTTGTAAACAATCGTAAAACCTTAAAATTTAACTATTTACTACCGCTTTGACCCAATGTTGAACTCAATCAACATTTCTGGTGGGCATAGCTGCTTGTATCATTGTATAATGCATATTTTTAAATAATATGAGTAAACACTGCAAAAACTTTATTTTGTAAACAACGAATGGAATGTGCAAGGTTCCACAGGTTTACAAATAAGTTGGCCTTTTTGGACCAGAGAAGATAGCAAACTTTCCATAGGTATTTTTGGTCACTGAATTCAAATCAGTTGCATTATTTGTTGTAATATTAAAATATCGTAGTAGTTATTGTGAAACAAAAGATTGGATATTGAAAGGTGTATTAAGTTTGATTTATCTTAATTTAAAGATATTTTGAAGGTTCGTATTTTTAAAAAAATGTAAAAAAAAATCATAAATGTAAACGAACCTACCCACAAAGAAATCTGTAGGTAAATTTAACCCATATGTGGGTTAGAAATGCGCCAGCCCCGCAAAGTAGTGTTAAAAATAACCAAATTTTGCAGTAACTTTCTCGTAAGCCTTTACGTAAAGAGATCTATTGTTGTAGTAAATCTAACCGAAAATCTCATTTAGAAATGCGTCAACCCACAAAATTAGTAATATTTTCCGATGTTTACAGTAAGTACTTTTCTTATTGCGTTCACAGTAATTTTACCATTCAATTAGAAATTTGAGAGCTGTTACTCAACAGTAGAATAGTAGGGTGGGATACTATTTCAGCTGTTACAAATAAATTGCCAATCTACTTGAGGTCATCATCATCCATCCCAGAGAGGCAACCCCAATTTGTTTGGTTCTGAATTCCCAATTTTGGTTCTGAAACATTTGTTCGAATGTGGGGGGATTCGAACTCGGGGCCCTTGGACTGAACACGATTGGAAGGACGTCTTAACCAGTTAAGCTACGGCTAACATATTACTTATATTGAATCTGCCAACACATGCACGAACAATTTCTTGAATATCGCAAAAATGAGACCACTAGTAATTCTTAAGTTCAAATTCCGTTCAAGTACACTATATAAGACCAACTGAAATTTGCTAAATCAACAATTTTCGCTGTTTAATTTGCTGTCGGTACAGTTAATCCGTGCAGCAAATACATTCTACAAGTTATACTATATGTGCGGTTCGATTTACTTGTGAGTACAGTTAATTGCTGCAAAAACAAAGTATGAGATGAAAAAAGCACGTCCGATTTTCTATTTCTATGTTAAAGTTTACTGTAGTAGCAGTAAATTATTGAAACAACAAAATATGTAAAAAAATAACTGTAGTTAAATTTACTTAGTTAGAGAACAGTTGTTAAATGCAACCACAAAACACGTGCTAAAATAAATACTAGAAACTTAGAATTTCTTCTGAAGACTTAGCACTGATTTAGATGTTAGCACAGTTACCAAAGAACAACAAAACCACATGCATTAAAAGTTTGGAAAAAAGTTACTGTCAGCGTAGTTAATTTTAACCACCAGAATTTTTTGTGTGTAAAGATATGCGAAACTCTTTAAAAGCTTAGATGTACTGCAAACTCTGGGGACTTCGAATGAACTCTGATTGCTTTCTCAGCAAACGAAAAGTTCCCAAAGGACCCACGTACAAATTATTTAGAGCTGCGATAAGGTCGATGTGATGTTTAATTCAATATGAGGAAGTGATGAACTGCTGAATCTCGAGGACTGTTCGAAATATAGACTCCGAACAGGAAAAGAATACAGAATAGAATAGAATAAAATAGAATAGAATAGGAATAGGAATAGGAATAGGAATAGGAATAGGAATAGGAATAGGAATAGGAATAGGAATAGGAATAGGAATAGGAATAGGAATAGGAATAGGAATAGGAATAGGAATAGGAATAGGAATAGGAATAGGAATAGGAATAGGAATAGGAATAGGAATAGGAATAGGAATAGGAATAGGAATAGGAATAGGAATAGGAATAGGAATAGGAATAGGAATAGGAATAGGAATAGGAATAGGAATAGGAATAGGAATAGGAATAGGAATAGGAATAGGAATAGGAATAGGAATAGGAATAGGAATAGGAATAGGAATAGGAATAGGAATAGGAATAGGAATAGGAATAGGAATAGGAATAGGAATAGGAATAGGAATAGGAATAGGAATAGGAATAGGAATAGGAATAGGAATAGGAATAGGAATAGGAATAGGAATAGGAATAGGAATAGGAATAGGAATAGGAATAGGAATAGGAATAGGAATAGGAATAGGAATAGGAATAGGAATAGGAATAGGAATAGGAATAGGAATAGGAATAGGAATAGGAATAGGAATAGGAATAGGAATAGGAATAGGAATAGGAATAGGAATAGGAATAGGAATAGGAATAGGAATAGGAATAGGAATAGGAATAGGAATAGGAATAGGAATAGGAATAGGAATAGGAATAGGAATAGGAATAGGAATAGGAATAGGAATAGGAATAGGAATAGGAATAGGAATAGGAATAGGAATAGGAATAGGAATAGGAATAGGAATAGGAATAGGAATAGGAATAGGAATAGGAATAGGAATAGGAATAGGAATAGGAATAGGAATAGGAATAGGAATAGGAATAGGAATAGGAATAGGAATAGGAATAGGAATAGGAATAGGAATAGAATGGAATAGAATAAAATAGAATAAAATAGAATAGAATAGAATAGAATAAGATGAGAAGTCGATGTAGCCATTTCCGTCTGCTCGTATGAACGAAGAGATCGATCTCAGAGATGGTAAAAGATAAAGGTTTGAAATATATGGGACATAAACTTCTTATACCTGCAGGCAGTTTTGAAGATAGATAGTTCGCATCTTCAAGAGATACTAATTTACTAATCAAGATTATTTATCGATTGCAGTTATGACCAAAAGAAAGTTCGCTGCAGCAGCGAGTATATTACAGTCGGGCTTGACCAACTTTCTTACTTGTTTTATCTTGTTCTTTTGTATTAATATAATTTAAATGTATATGGGGCTTAGTGACCTGTTTTGATTTTAGTCAAAGTTTGCACCTGGCTGGCTCAAGGTCTATGGTTGAGTATAATTCTATATAATCAACACAAATCAACAGATATTAATTACAACATTTTAGAATAGCAATTGGGTATATCCGTACAACGATCGCTGTTTCGAGAATAACCAAATTCTCTCATCAGCGGACTTGTTTTGCTGTTACCAGTTAGTATTTAAGCTTCTTCAGGTGGCGAATAAAGACATAGGATTTCCAATGCTGTAAATTCGTAACCATGGTTGTAAACCATAGACAAAAATTCGGGCTGAAAAAGTTCGCTGATGAAAGAATTTGGTTATTCTCGAAACCGCGATCGTTGTACGGACATACCCTATTTCTATTTCAAAATGTTGTAATTAATATCTGTTGATTTGTGTTGATTATATAGAATTATACTCAACCATAGACCTTGAACCAGCCAGATGCAAACTTTGAATATAATTTATATAAAAACTACTACTACTAACAGCGACCAAGTGTGACAGAAGAAGGTAATTAATCGATGTAGCTTGTCTTGATAGCTAATATCGACTAAAATAACACAACGTTCTAGGTATATTCAGACCTGGTGGTCCGTGACCTTGCCTTTGGAATCGTTTACCAAACAATATTAAATCGGTAAAAAGCGCACCACTATTAAGGAAAAGTTTAGAACACCATCTCAAACAATAGCACAAATATAAATTGATTGTTTATATAATTTATCCTTAGTTTAAGCTAGTATATTTTTGTATTGTTTTCAAATCGATGTCAACCTGTGATTAGTGCCATAAATATAAGTCTCCATGTACTTGTAGCACTAAGATAATAATAATAATAAACAAACAAACAAACATCCACGAAAAAACAGGGTGGGTAAACAACATTTTTTTGGTTAAAAACCAAAAATCCGTAGTGTTTAAGGCTCTTGGCAAATATTTATTGACTGAGGCTTAAAGGTTGGCGGTGCTAAGTGGGACCCAAGAACAGAAATGCTGTATTTTTATACCCTTGTAGAGGGTATATTAAAATTGTCCAGATGCTTGTAACGCATAGAAGGAAGGATCTCCGACCACATAAAATATATATATTATTGATCAGCATGACGAGCTGAGTTTATATAGACATGTCCATCTTTCCGTCCGTCTGTTTCTATGATATCTCCTCCGTCAGTTTAAAGCTATCTTAAACAAACTTTGCACGAAGTCTTTAAATACAAATACGCTGCACATTTGTCGGAATCGGCCGGATCGGATGACTATATCATATAGCTGCCATCGGTCGAAAAAGTAGTTTTAGTGAGAAAACCTTCTTCGTCTTCAACGCAAACGTCCCCAATCCTCGTATTTATAAGTTTTCTATTACATTTTTTTTTTACATAATTCCATTAAGTTTTATGAAAATCGGACTACTATATAGTATAGCTGACATACAAAAGTTAGTTCAGAGAAAAAGTCTTAGTAGGAAAAACTTTTTTGTTTTCGATGGTAGCGTCTTTAGGCTTTCCAGCTATGAATATTATCGTTTTCGATACATTTTTGACGAGTTTGCTCCAAATCTGATGAATATATCGTATAGCTGCCATATAACAAACTGGCAAGCACATGGTCAAAGTAGTGGCGCCATCTATTGCTGATGTTGGAAAATAACTCAGCTAAGAATCTTCGACGTAAAACATTTAAAACCTTTGTTTATATAAATTAAACAAACTACAAGGGTATATAAACTTCGGTCGAGCGGAAGTTAGCTTTCCCCCATTTTTTTTTTTTACATTTTTCTAGAGTCCGTTACCTTAAGAAGAGCAAAATTTTTACGAACGCGTCGATCTCAGAGACCATAAGATATAGCGCTATAGATTTTTGCATCTAGTGTGGGTGTGTGCGTGTGTGAGTATATGTATGCATTCGTCTATCAAAAGAATCAAGGGTACAGGGTATTTTGGAGAAGGGGCACTTGATAATAACGCTTTTACTAGTTTTTTAATGGACGCACAGATACGCTAGCGCTAAGTGTCACCATGGATTTTGCATATCAGAAGTGAAAAAGGGCGCGCGCACACAGGAGAAAGGAAGATGAACTGACGGCTGAGCATGATATTCTGGTACTTCAGTAAGCAGAATTCCGCAAAAGCCGAGCTTACTAGTGAATTTTAAAGATTAATGCTGGATTTCTGTGATCAGAAGACGCGAAGCTTTTAGCTTCACACATTCTTACGCACACTATCAAACGGATCACAACCACAATCAACGTCTTAATTCCATATCATATTTTATTTAGGGAAATATTCCCTTTAATCAAATGTTTAAAACCTTCCCCTAAGGAAATAAGCTAGAAAAACGCCCCACTTATCCCATAACTCAATATTGAATGTATGCAATTATGTTTACCCACAAATATAATACATAAACAAAGGAAGTAAAGTTCATTGAACCAAAGCGACAAAGCAAAATCAAAAAAAGGGCATTACGTAGGGTTCAACACCTGTCCGTCCCCCCCTGCAGATATCATGGCCGACCCGCCCCACCAGTGTTGCGGAAAGCAAAAGTGCTTTTGGGGTGTCCATGTTTTTGGGCCAAAGCTCTCTGAGTTTCGATATCGGTGGGTCAGTGTGTGTGTGTGTGCGTGTGCGTGTGCGTATGAGAAGCTTTTACACGAAGCTTGATATAAAAACTCGAACACTTGGAGCATCCCGCGTATATTGTGATAAGTTGTGTGGTGAGAATCAGCTCTGAAATTTCAGGTCGTGCGCGTTGAGTGAAGAGCTAAACTGGAAATAGATTTACACATCCGATTTCGACCAAAAAAACAAAATAAAAAACCAAACAGATCCCCTTCCACCACACCATGTCAAAACTCTGGACAAC
Organism: Lordiphosa magnipectinata; assembly: GCA_037044535.1. Taxonomy (NCBI): domain Eukaryota; kingdom Metazoa; phylum Arthropoda; class Insecta; order Diptera; family Drosophilidae; genus Lordiphosa; species Lordiphosa magnipectinata. Next base: position 120,222 of record JBAMBO010004433.1, read on the forward strand.
TTCAATTTTGTTGCTAATTGCGGCAGTTGCGCAGGCCCAGCATTTGCGTAAGTATTCGTATCCGAAGTGCAAAAAAAAAAAAACAAAAAAAAAACTACAAGCTGAGTTTAGTTTAGGTGTTTATGGTTAAAACGTGATCAATAAGGTTGATGGCTGGTTATTTGCTTCTTTTTTTTTGTTTTTGTTTTATAATTTTGGCCTAAGCCCGAAGGTCACCGTGTAATATTCTCCTAAGCATGCAAATGTCGTTAGGTTACAGAGCACCAAAAACGATCCAAAACAAATTGTTATGCAATGGAAATGTTGAACGAAATTGAAACTGAAACTGAATCTGAAGCAAAAACCGAAACAGGTTGCTGGGAGCAACTAGTTTCTGCAGAGACAGTCGGTGAACCACTTCCAACTTCCGCTTTTTGGTATGCCTTATGTGACACATTAAACTACAATACGGATGGAAAATTACATGCGTACAAACGAGCGAGTTCTATTCTTCTTCCTGTTGAACTAGTTAAACTATTAAATTTACATACAGCCAAGGAATGAACGATTTCTTAGCCCTTTAGCAGGTTTATAACAATTTATGCTTTTTAATAAGAAATATAAACACTTTTTTAAAACAAATTCAGATATAAGACCAGATCGGAACTCATCTTTAAAAAAAAAACAGAAAGAAAGGAGAATGTGTTAAGCCAATAAATATTTCTCAACAATTTTACCGTCACAATAAACAATAATGTAGATCGAAGAAATGAAGGTGGATCATTCGTCAATTGATTGTCACATAAATAAGCTTGAATGCATCTTCCGCTACATAAAAAAATTCCATCATATCTGAAGTTTACCTAAAATCAGAAATGCAAACCAAAAGGATAGGCTCATTCATCGTTTGGGTTCAGTTCATGGTTGGTCGTTAGTTGATGAAAATGAAGATGAAAATATTTATATAAATCCACTTACCGCAACAGCTGGGACATTTCATTTTCGTGTATACCCTGGTGATTGAGGTTTAGTAATCCCAGAGACACACACCGTTTCGGAGTTTCTAAGGGAAAATGCAATTAATTCACATCTCATATAGTGTAATAGTCTATTTTTGAAGCTCATAAGAGAAATAATGTTCTGATTTTTAGAATGTAGATTTTTAGTTAAAATTGATTACTCTGAAAAAAATTCAATCTAAAGTACAAACCGAATAGATAGATTACAGATCAGTTTTTTCAAAAAAAATTTTTAAAAATTCTTTAAAATAGTTTCTGATTTTTAGTAAAAGATATTCAGGTCTGTTTTCGTTTTCGATTTAGATTCATTCAACATTGTTGATAGGAAATCGTTTCGACCGAATTCTTTGACCGATTCTTGGAATCAGAAACTTTTACACAGAAAATAAAGCCAGGAAATTTTCAATCTTTTTAATCTTGGAGTGAGCCCGGCATGATCCTGAAAATTCAATCTCGACTTACAGGATATTCTACACAATTCAAGCTTTCAGGGAATGGCTTAAGCATTTCGAACTTGAATCATTTTAAATGTGCTTACTTTAGTCCCCTTTGAGATCACATTTTCATAAATAAGAGAAAGAGAGAGCGAAAAAATTTAAGTAGCATTTTTGACATGCGGCAACAAACGATGGCTATGGTGGTGTTCGATGAGATGCCATTCTATTCGTGTTCAAAATGCGTATAGTCGAGGGTTCAAAGCCCAGTTGAGCCCAAAAAAATTTTATATTTCTTTGTTTTTCAGAAGTTTTAAATCAACCAAAACTGGTGTGGGTCTTGAAGTGTATAAGAATGTCCTATGTAATATGGCGGAGGAAAGAAAGAAGAGAGGTATCTTTCCTGGGATCAATTCAATATTACATATCGAGCTCAAAAACAATCTCGAACATGCTTAAAATGATCCTGGATTGGGATTACAATATTTTTGGATTTTTTGCTAAATCTTCAATTTTCAATCTTTTTTAAGATAACCCCGGGATAAATGTAATCCTTTTTTGGACTACAAAAGTCGGATCAACTCAATCCTTTTTCGGAGCGGGTCAATTATATTCGGGATTACGTTGTTTCCATTGCCGATTGAGATTGATTTGATCCCGTAGGGATTGATTTTTTTGAGTGTAGATCTAGTTTCTTATTTAATCGTTAAGAGTTCTTTGGTAGTATTATTGAGTTCCGAAACACTCGAACTAGATTCTGTTGATGAACTAGAATCTTGAGCCCCTTGCTGCTTTTATGGGCGGGCTTACGAAGATGAAACTTATAAAAATTTTTAGGGGCGGGCTTACGAAGATGAAACTTATAAACATTTTTAGGGAAAATCAAAAATATAAGCAATAAGCTTTATGCAATGTCGTTGAAATTGTTAGCGGAGTCGAAAATATGTGTTGACCGCAAGCGTAACACAATTTATTAGATTAATTTTTTAATTCAATTTGACGCCTTGCACTCATTTTTCAACCTTGGTCAATCACAAAAAACTTAACCAGGCACAAAAAAAAAATTTTTTCAGTTCATATTAGCCCTTAAATAGCATAGTTTGAATGTTAACTATGCATACTCTGACGAACAACAAAACATTTAATAAAGCATTAACCAATACCAAAGATATGTAAATGTAAAATAAGCTCAACAGCATCAAAGAGGCCCAGGTCAAGCTTCTCTTAGGGCCGTTTTCTCATGTTCATGCTTTTGCTCAAATCGGAATCCATCTAGATTTTGCAACTAGATGGTTTTTGTGCAATTGGTTGTCTCATGTAGGTTGATTATAAATTCGGGCATTTGCGCCACGGTCACACCGGGAGGGCTGGAATGGTATAATGCTAGGTCAGCACCTTTGCACTCGGCTGGGTATTGTTTTTTTTATTGCGCGCCAATTTAAAAAATTAAAGCAAGAATTTTACAGAGAAGGAGAAGGATTTTCTTTTGGAACGCCTTGTTACTATGATGCGAGATTAAGCAGTAGGTCGAAAGCTATGTTCACACAGACAAATTATTTGGACAAATTTGCATGAAAATCGGGCTATATAGGCAAAATTGTGGAACTTTCCGGCCATATTTGATCAAATTATTTGCGTTTTTATTGCGATTTGCAAAAATACCAACATGAGAAAACGGCCCTACATCTCGCGTGCTAAATATTTTTCGCACAAGAGAAAGGAACCTACAGTTTAACGCAGAATCAGAACGGCAAAGTTTTAAGAATATTGCTTTTTCATGGCTACTTCACAGCTGGCGCCAATAGCTGAGTGAAGCATGTGTGGAAGCTATTTTCTAAAGAAAGAAAAAAACTTTTTTATTACATGGTCCGGGGCGGAATTGAACCCACAAACTCCCGCACCAGCAACCACACACCACCGGTGCGCCACACCCGACCACGTCGGGATGTACACTTCTTCTAAGGCTACTTTTCTTCCCAATCAAAAAACTAGCTTTTCTGCGATTTCTCAAAAACAGCCCCACTAAAAAATTTGTGGAATGGATTTTTGGACTCAGCAAAGGGATTTACATATAAAATGACTGCCAAATGGTCGGGATCGACCATTTATACAAAAAGTACAGTAAAAAAACAAGAACAAAATACATGTAATAATATTTCGCAGTAAAATTTACTGTAAGAATGGGTAAATTCAACCAACGAAAATTTTTTCTGTGCATGGAAAGCTTTTTAATGTATGGAAAGCACGATATACAGGTCTGTCCCCGTTTTCGATTTCGCTCAAATCGTGCTGAATCGGAATTGCTAAAAGTTCCCACTTTCAAATAACGACTATGTTATTCGACTATGTTATTCTAAATCTTAAAATCAAGATTTATTATCTCTCAACTTATCAACTCTCTTTCAGTTCTCTGTTAAGCTTCAGTTTAAAAATCGTATGCTATGAAGTCGGCAGAAAAAGGGGGAAACAAAACATTGATTTTGGTCTATTTTGCCATAATATACTCGTTAATTCATAGAAGAAAACAAAACGAAAAATTGCTCGGAAGGGCACTTAAGAACCCACTACCTCACCGCTATAAGGCAATTGCCTTGCCATCTGCACCTCCGGGTTTTTTACCAGCTGATTGCTTAATATATAGTTTGACTGCATTCTTTACTGTTACTTGCCGCACCGTCACGCGAATGATCCGTGGCGGCTAACGTTAAGACGCCATGTCGTTAGTGTTGTTCAGTGCAGAATTCAAAACCCACAGGGGGAAGATAAAGTTAATAATTCTAGTTTTTATAAGTTTTTATTTTTTTTTCAGAAAAAATAATGCAGTCTCCTTATAAACATACCATCTATTTGAGACTATAATATTGGTTTAAAATTTAGTTTTCTCAGGGCGTCTAAGCTCTCGTCTCTCATGTTTTTAAAAGTCAACTCACATCTCATTTTCTCACCCAACTCATAGGGGAACTCAGACAAGTGATATAAAAGCTTTAAGAATGGAAATTCCTTAAATATTTTCGATATAAATCGTAAATCTGTTAAATATAGTTTCTTTTAAATTTAAGATATATTGCTTTACGATTATATTAAAGAGAGTCAAAAGTCTGAAAAGGGTAAAAATATGAATTTTAAGCAACTTTAAGCTCAAACTACCAAAAATCCCGATGAGAAGGACGGATCCCAAAACAGATTCCTTTTCTTTCTTGTTTCGAAAATTATCCAGAATCATCACCACCCCTTCTATAAATGGGAATTTGTTGCCAAGTGTTATCGAAATTCAAATACATTATTTTGATTTCGATTTAGATTTCATTCCATTTCTGAAGTTATTTCAACTTAACAAAATTGTGTAAATGGTATGTTTAACCAAATCTCTTACCAAAACGCGAGAGGTTTGTAACATAATATATTAGGCTCGAACCATTAAACCGTGAATTGATTGACTCTAAAAACCATTTCGTAAATCGAACCTGTAGCTTAAAAGCTTCATAAATCACTAAACCGAACCAGCCCTAATAATATGTCGAATTTTTAACATTCTCTAATTAAGCTAGAAGCTTATAATTTCTTGATTTTTTTTACAATTTTGTTGAATTTAACATAGGTTAAAAGTTGGAAAAATGTCGTACTTAAATTAGGTCAAAACTAACTGGAAATGGATACGAATAATATTAGTAAAAGAAGCAACTAAGAAACATAAAACAAAGTTAAATTGAACTAAACATTTTTCTAAGGATTTTACAAGACTTAAGTTAAGTTTAAATAAAAGCGGTACTAATGCTCAAACCAAACAACTGGTTAGTTTTTTTGTTTCACTCTAAAGGCTGTGTTGGATATGTACAAATTTTTATATTTGGCATGCAATTTTATAATTTGATGTTTGATTTTCAAGTATAAATTAGTGCCAAGGATTGAGTTTGATGGATGTTCGCCTACGTTTAATCGATCGCAGATAAAATATATTTTTGAGCAAGATTTTGGCAATGTTGCACAGTTTCTCAATTGCTGGCACGAAATATTTGTTAATTTTGCACAGATTTTGCCGAAACTTCCCTTAGACGTGACTGGCGGAGGGGCATCTCCTCAACTATGACAAATCATTTGTTATTCAGGGAATCAAACTGAATCGTATTTCGGTTTCGGCTCTGGTAAGATACAGAAACTTCGATAGTTTGAATTTTATTCCTGGTTACCGGTAGTTTCCACAGAAAGTATTTACAAAGAATGTAAATAAAACTAATTAAAGTTTTCTCCAGAAAAAATGTTTGAAGCTTACTTGTGTAACTGAAACTGCAAAAAGATCTTTAGTTTATATTGTAGAATATCAAATGCACTTTACACAGTTCGAGTTCAGAGAACTTTATAGATTACCATTACAGTAATACATATTTATTTAAATTTGTACACTTTTATGCTGAGAAAACCCTGGACTAAAGGCCTATTTCCAGAACGCACGAAAATAAATTTTTCACATGAATAGAAACACTTTTGAACTGTTTTGAAATTTGAATGCTATTGCACAGCTGTCTTATTTGTATGAAGTATTGTATGCCGAAATCGGTAACCTGATTTATCAATTAACAGGAAACTAAATGTTTATTTTATATGTTTTGATATAGAAGATGCGTTCAGAACTCTTGCATATCATTATTTGAGCAGAACTCTGAACTTAAAATGTTGCTTTTATAACTCTACGGTCAAAACCGACAGAACCAAAGCCGAGCTCCTCTGAAAATCTTGGTGGTATATGGAGAAGTATATTTTTCAGGTTCAAAAAGGCTTCCAGTTTGTTTAAAGTCCTTCTGAACCTATCCCAAAAAGAAATTGAACTATGAACTTGTAATCTGGTGTCCAGTTTGTTGCACCAACCCAATTTTGAACAGTTTCAAGTGTGATTAAGAGACAAATTCCAAAAAGTTTTAATCTATGAACTTTAAATTAGGTGTAGATGTAGGTTTTTCTTTTCCAGTTCAAAACCATTTCAAACACATGTTCAAACGAAAAAGAATTTCAGCCTATAACTTAGATTATACTGTGAGGTTTTTAATACGATGTAAGACATTTTCCCGATTAAAAATATTAAATTAAAATGCGCATAGTTTGTGAAACTATGTTATATCGGAACGAAATTTCTAGTAAAACGAACTGGAACAGTAAAAATTCTTTGACTTAACAAAGCACTTGACTCAATTTCAACAAACAGAGATCTCTGTTCGTACTCCAGTTAAAGCCTATAAGGTCGAAAATCTGGAGTTGTTTCTGAACTGATTCGAGTTGGTCTTGATATGTTTGGCAATGCGAAAACCAGACACAAGACCCGTAATCAAAAATTGGCCTAACTAGGAACACAAGCAACTGCTTAGTAACGTAAGGATCATCAAATTCATAAGACCCTCTCTTGATGAAGCCAAGAAAACCCCTAGCTATATCTTCCATAATTGATATATGATTATTAAAGCATAAATTGGGCACCAAATGAATTCCCAAATCGTCAACAAAATAGATGAGCTCCAAAGAAATATCCTCTTCAATCGTATATTAAAAAAGATAAGGCCTAATGCGGTAAAAAGTTATGCATAAGAGAAAGATTATTAAGCAAGCACCACTTATTAGAACAGTTTAAGTCACTTTGTAGTAGCAGATGTGACACAGGGTCGTCGTACGAAAGACATATAGGTAGTTTAAGATCATCTGCATACATGAGAATAGCAGAAAGCGTGAGGAATATCATAGTTAAGTAAATAGAAAAGCAATGATCCAAATGTGTACCTGGGGGAACTCTAAATAAAAAAAAATAAAACTGACACGCTGTATCCGATGAATCAAATAAGCCTTAATCCAATTCAATAGTACCAGAGGAAAGTCAATCAACTCAAGTTTATGCAATAGAAGACTATGGTTAACGAAATCGAATGTCTTGCCGAAATCTATGATACAATGAGTACAAGATAGTGCTCCATTTCGCATGAGCATAACTTTGTGAGTCTGTGACGTCATTCGACATTAGTCTTAGGTTGGAAATTTGAATTTTTTAGTTTTAACTTGATTTTTCACTTTGGTTACAGAAGCACACATTTTTAAAAATGTTAACAAACACAAAATTGTGAGTCAGTGACTTCACACTGGAATTTTTTGTTTGACAAGCGACGCATTGCACTACCTTTTATTTTTTGGGTCATGGCTGAAATCCGTATAGACTTGTTAACAAACCCCATCTTTACAAGAGTTGAGAATTCGAGCAGGTTTGTAGTAACTGATCGCTCTTTCATAAAACTTTTTTGGGTACCCTGAAAACTGAACTTGTAATATTCGGAATGCTGAACAACAAATCTTTCGTAAAATCAAATTGAGATCCGGATCGTTTAGATTTCTTGTATAAACGACTCTTTACATTCTTTAAATTAGACAGATGTCTAGAGTGTGAGAGTGTGCTATTATTTATTTATTATGCAATAATTTCGACGCTACCCATAGGAATGTCAGCAGCAAAAATTCAGTGAGACCCAAACTAAACTTAACTCTTGGCATACAAAATCATAGCTATAGCTTTCATCACTAGTCCGTACATCATTCAATATCGACTGCTACTGCTAGTGTTGCCGTAGGTCATGAGTGTCTTTTGTTTTCATACCTATTCATAAGATTGCGGTGCGGGGCGTTGCTTTGTGCGCTTCCACCTGACATTGAGCCACGAAAAGAAACAAGTTTTGTGGTATGGTACTCGCATTTAATCGTGGCCAACGAACTCTGTGGCCCAATTGCAGGCTCCGAGCGGGACTTCCGCAAGCCAACGACGCAAAATCGAATTCAATGTCATGACCAACTGATGTTTTTCCATTCACAGCCGCAGGCTTTCCCACATGCAAACGCGATGCGAACTTTGACAAGTGTCTGGTGGATGCAGTGAATGTGGCCATACAGCTGCTTAAAAATGGTAATTTGGATCGCTACAGCCGGGAGTTGGCTTCACTAAATAGGTATAATAATATTTTGTTGATGTTTTCGTTGACAGGCAATAAAGAATTCGGCATTCCGCCGCTAGAGCCGCTAACCGTGAAGAAACTGGTTATAGATGCCGGCAATGCGCCAATAACGCTACGTCAGGCCTTGAAGAATGTGAAGGTGCACGACATGATCTCCACCAGCAAGATCCATCGGTATAGGTAATTATACGAGACGAGGCATCCCCTCCACAATGAGATGGTAAATTAATCACGTGCTCTTTTCTTGTTTTGCAGAACCGACCTGAGCAAGCATTTGATTATCTGTGATAGCAAAACGGATCGCATCGAAATGGTTGGCGACTACGAGATGTCGGGACGCATATTACTCCTACCCATTACGGGCAGTGGCAGGGCAAATGTCACTTTGGTTAATACCAAAATTGAACATCGTCTGATTGGTGAACCCTTCGAGAAGGAGGGCGTTAAGTATATGCGTTTGAAGGAATATCGCGTCGCATTTGATCCCAAACGTGTTTACATGCACTTTGAGAATCTCTTCAACGATAAAACCCTATCGGAGGGTATGAATCGTTTTTTAAATGAAAACTGGGAAACCGTTTTCAACGAACTGAAAGTGGGCTATTCTAAAAGTTTTGGCCTGATATTTCGCGAACTCTCGAATAAACTGTTTGAGAAAGTACCATTCGATAATATATTTTTAAGCTAAGCGATTTTGTTGGATTATATTGTGTGTATACTAATTTATGTTAGTGTTTAGATTAATAAAGGATTTGTGAAAGTAAAGTGTAAAGAGGGATGGATTTTAAAGGTACAAGGGTCTAACTTTAACCGGGTTAACCAATTGTGAATTGAATTGTGTAAATAGTTTTTGATTGTAATGGCAACTGTGCAACGCATGAGTACTTGGGATTAGTTGGCTTTTACCGTCACTTCTTAAAATAATCAATTTTTAAGCGACCAATTTGGAAATCACTTCGTTAATAGGCCAACAATTTCAAAAGAATATTTTTTAATTTTTTGTACAAAATATACCACAATCTAAATTAAGTTGCCAGATTTACAAGATAACCAGAAAGAAATATGTTCCAGTTAACAAATATTATTACATTTTTTGGAAATCTGACTTTTTTATTTATTAGTTTCACTGCGTGGTATTGTTACTGAATATTTCAGTAAATCTGGCAAGGGAGCACTATTTACTGAGCTGGCCTGTATTCATTGTTTTTATTGCAGGGTCACCAATGTTGATTGGGATGTCACAGAGCTTTATTTATTATTTTATGGAGATTCTGTGTGTGTGTACCTGAGTATGTGTTCACACTTGGCTATAGACTGTATTTCCTTTAGAATAGAGCCCTCGTATATAAACTTGATAAGCTTGTGCTTAAAATTCAAATTCCGAGCGCCCTTTCAGCCTATCGATACCCTTACCGATAGTCTTACCCATCGATAACGATAGTTTTCTTTAACGATAGTTGTTCTTGTATTTATTTGGAATCTCTCTTTCTCTTTTGTTTCCTTTTGAACTAATTATTAAAGCCTCCAATAACTGCATTTAGCCACAAAGCCAACTGCCTACATGGCAGAGAAAATGGTTACCTTGGAGGGCACAGTGCCTGAGGCCAAGTATCACAAATTGGCCAGCGAATACTCCAAGGTAGGTACATATGTACATGCAGACTCTCTACTGCCGTCCCAGCAACAGTTTACGCCCCATTTAACTTTCCACTCCACTTCCGCCCGCAGCTGCGTGCTCAGGCCACAGTTCTGAAAAAGGCTGTGCTCGAGGAGCAGGCCAAGGAGGGTAGCCTACGAGAGCAACTACAGCAGTATGCCACCTCATTGCGACGCACCGAACAGGAAGTGGATTCCCTCGGTTTTCGCAACAAGCAGCTAGAATCTCGTGTCTCGCAACTGCAGCAGGAGTTGTCCGCTCAGGAACAGCGTAAGCAGAAAAAGGACAAAGATTCAGTCTCGAGACGAGGACCAGTTAACGAAACTGCCGGTGAGCCAATGGCCCCAGAGCCGCTTATCTTCGAAGAGCTGCAAAAGAAAATTATGGAAAATGCACAGCTGACTTCGTTGGTAAGTAAGAGAGCTAATAGGTGAAGGGAACACAGGCTTAATTTTGTTTAAAACATACACAGATTGACGACAAGGAACGTGATTTGTTGCTCCATACGGAACGCATAGCCACTCTCGAACAGAAGCTAGAGAAACGCATAGGCGATCAAAATGAGCTGGAGAAACGTTTGCGCAAAGAGGTGGAACAGCTGCAGCATAGAATAAGTGAACTTGAAACCAGACAAGTGGATGCAGCCAGCATGGTAGGTGGTGGGAATGAGAATTTCGTGTGAGAAAAGTTCCCTTAACCAAGCCACGCAAGATTAAAATCCCTTTAACATTTCTCTCTCTCTTCTACCTTAGCTGGGCAGCGAGGATGCTCTGAGTGCCACCGGTAGCGATAGCACACCTCAACATTATCTTCAACATCAGCCCCTCAACAACTCAACCGGCCAGTTGACAGCCGAGGAACGTATTGCCTTGCTAGAGAAAGAGGTGGCCCATTGGCGAGCCCAATTTGAGGTGGCCAAACTGCATCAGAACCTCAATTCGAATAAGGATCTCAGCATCATTTGCAGTTGTAGCACCGCCGCTGCAGGCGTTACAGTCAAACCCATGACAATGGAGAGTGGCGGCCAGTCACGTGCACGGGATTCAATGCAAGAGCCTGCGGAACCGCCCTCCAAAGAGCATTTGATTTATAGTATTTTTAGTAAGAAATTTGAAGAACTTTTGCGACTTAAAGTGCAATCCGAGTCCCGCCAGCGTTCCTTTGAATTGGAAGCATTGCATTTGCAGAATTGCCTAGAGAATGCCACTCAAGAACTGAAGGCCAAGGACGAGCAGCTGGCGAGTTTGGGCGGAGCCTTGCAAATGCTGGAGGAGGAACTGGTAAGTTGAAGCAGAATCTCAATGTTAAATATGTATCTAACTTTTTGTAATATTTCCAGACCACCACGCGAATTAACTATGAGGAGCAAATTAGCGTTTTAACCGAACAGGTCATCAGTCTCAGTGATCAGTTGGCTGCCTGTAAATAAATTCCCGACACTCTTTAACATTGTTTTTGTACATATAACAGAAGAACAGATCTATATATATATATATTAAATAAATTCCGCTAAAGTTTACAATTTAATAGCAAAGGACGAGCCGCAAGAGCAGCCCTGTTCGGCCAAAGGATTGGCCAACATGCGAAAGCCCGCTTTAATCAACTCGCTATGATAGTCCACGGTTGCCCCATTGCAATATTCCAGCGAGACGGCGTCAATCACCACCTTCCCCTGTTGGTCACCAAATTCCAAATCATCCTCATTCCGTTTGGTATCCAAATCGAATTTATATTGAAATCCCGAACAGCCCCCACCCTCGACAGTGACACGCAAAAAGGAGCCATCTGTGCAGATTTCACGCAAACGTTTCAGGCAGCTCTCGCTGACTTGAATCTGCAGACCGGGATTGGGATTGACACTAGCGGCCAAATAACGCCAAGATGCCGCTGATTTGTGTACGACACTGCAATAGTGGAGAGATTTCCCTTAAATTAGCAGGATTTTAAATGAAATATTATAAGTACTTACCCTGGTTTGGCCAGTTGTCTTAATAGGAAAGCCATTTTAACAATTTTGTTTGTCTGTCGTAATCCAAAACAATGTCAGCTGTTGAGTAAGTTATCGGAAGTCGGTCGAAGCTAGTCGATAAATAATATAAGCAGGCGCTTATCGAGCTCTTGATATATATTTAAAGCGATGCAATTTGTATCGATAGCGCGTATTTTTAAACATTACACAATGGGATAGAATCGAAAACTGACCGGCAAAATTTAATAACGACGTTGTCTTTGACTTTAGACCAGGGCAGGCCAAAGGAAGAGCAAAAAAAGTAATACCTATCTCACTCTGACACTCAGTGATGCATGGCTTCGACAAGCATTCGGTGTGAATTGCCGAGTGACTTCGGCTCCCGGTGGCTATGGCTGGTAGGCCAGAAACTTTAAAGGCTTTCCGCAGAGGTTAAAACTCAAATTAAAATTTTTTAATTTTTGTTAAGTGTTTGCATGGTATCTTATCGGCGTACACCCTAATGTACCTTTACTAAACATTTACCAAGTTTTCCTCCCAACATATTAAAGTTTTGTCGATATATCGACATTTTTCTTGACCAAAAAGAGTCTAGACCGATAAGCGAAGGGACCTAAAGTCTGGGATTTTGAAATTTCCTTTATAATTGGAAAGATTACTTCAAAACAAACTCATCTGGCCCAATGTTGCGTTATTTTTATGCCATGTCCTTGAGATATAAAAATCCTTTTTTTATACAACTTTTTGTAAATTGCAATATGTCGGGAGCCAGAGTAGCAACAAATTGCCAGTGATACAGAATTGATCAAATTTTTGAAAACAGAAAAATTGGTGTCATACACTGAAAATATTTTTCGGTATAAAGTAAAAGAAAAATATAGTTTGATGGTTTTGGTAGTTCGCGTTGGACCGCCATCTTAAAACTTTTCCTGGAATTTTCCCCAACATTAAAGCCAATTACCTGAAAGTTACTTATTTTATTTACTCGTCGTTTCACTATTTTCGTTTATGACAACATTCGCTTTAGTCGATTCAAAAATTCTTGATAAAATTTTTTGCTGGAAGGATAATGCGTGATAAGTATCTTGTATGAGCCGAGTAATGAATTACATATGCAGCATGAGAACAACAGCCAACAGACCTCTTTCCGTTGGGACAATTACAGAAATAACGTTTTACGCCATTTATGATATTATTATTTGAAATAAAATCGACATAGACACTGTAGGACTTCACTCGAGCGAACCTCGAATTTTATTATTGAGGGACTCATTTTAACGAATTTAGAAACAATCGTCCTGTCCTCATTCAGGATTTATGCTAGGTATGAAACTGCCAGCGACAGTTGGTAAGATCCAGAATATAATACCTTTAGCTCGCGTCTTCCGTGAGTCTTGGAAATTCGAAAAGCGATGATGTATTTAATGGACTTAAGAAACTTCTTCTTCGCTTGTAACGCTCTTTCTCAACTTCTTTAGACAAAGTATTCGGAGTCTTCATGCGATTTTTAAAATGAGAAAGTATTCTGCTTCCTAATTGTTTATATGAGTTCAACCGCTTTCCAAACTTGTTCCTGAGATACCCAGCGATTCTGCATAGATCACCAACTTTGTTTAGATATTTGGTGTCCAGATTGTGATGCAAAAGTTTATATTTGTGAACAATTGCTTCATGAACGGCTTTGACAACCCACCTTATTTTGGTAATTTTTCGAGACTCATTTGCTTCTTCGGTGTCCAGTTGAGCTCTTTTCCTTTTAAAAACTGGCATCAGAACTGTAAAGCCTTTTCTTTCTACCTCCGCAACGAATATGGGCATTTTCACAGAAAGGTAAACCAAAAACCGAAAACATCGATTCATTTTATGCAGCTAACTTCTCTTATGTATATCAATATAAGTTCCTGAATCAAAATTTTTATAAGTTAGTGTGAGTTGGCTGGCTCTAGGTCCGAAAAAGTTGCGTTTGTTCATAACTTGTAAACAACTTATGCATTGTACCACCAAATAGCTGGTTGCCTATACAGAACTGTTTCATCGTTATCCCTAACGACTCTTCAGTAGGCTTTTTGCTAAAGAAAGCATGATTGCCAACTGCCTCTCCATACAATCATTGCTTAGATCAGTTGGGAACTGCTAAAAGCAATGAAAGCAAAAATAGACAAGCAATGAGTGCTTTCATCTTTCTGGTGGTAATGCTTAAGCTTAGGGCTGAACTTTTTAAGTGCAAAAGCTTGAGCTTTTGAGCGAACTTAGAAGTGCCCGTTAAATTTGAAATGCGAAGCATTCAAAAAAGCGTTTTTTGCGTTGTTTCTTGAAACTTTTGTTAGTTTCATTTACAAAAAAGAGAGCGTGCCGTCCCTTATATAGATTTGTAATTTATTTGGCGACCTTTCTAATGTTTAATTAGTGTGAGTTGGCTGGCTCTAGGTCCGAAAATTTTTATGTTTTTAAGGATTACGCAAAAGGATGCATATATAAATTTTTAAAAAGCATCACAAGAACAGCGTTAGGGAAAGGCTTGCCACGTAACGTATGTCACGTTGTGTATTATAATGAGTCAAATATAAAAAAAAAGCAAAATTTATTTTTGACCGAATCAGGTATAAATATATAGTTACAACATTGTAGATAATATTAAAGTTAGTTGCATTAAAAAACTCGAACGCATTCCGCAGAGATTTGCTTTTTGGTGAAAGCAGACAAACCGTACTTCCGTATTCTGTCACGTTGCGATGTCTGCCTGTATCTTGGGACCTTACTGTCTACAACTCTCAGCTTTTACATTAAATAAAGTGCTACTCAAGTGCTATCCAAAAATCAATATGCGGAAATTTATTGTAAAATTTTTCTTTGTTTTTCTTTATAATAAAGGCAACAAAATTCGTACGATTGTCACGTTCGTAGCTGTGGAAATGCCCATATGTCATTTGGTTGAAAAACCTCATTAAATTAGTGTTGGTAAGAATTTTGCTCCGAATGATTTCAGATATTCATTGTTGCTGCTCTTTTGGTGGCGTACGTAAGCGCCATCGAAAATGGAGACCAGTTGATCGCTTACAAATATTTCGCTGTATCTGACGTATTTAAAAGTAAAACATCTCGCATTGTACCATCAATCCCAACCGAAGGCAATACGTTTCGTCTGAAACCATCAATTGTTTATGCATGCGATCCTTCATATATGCGATCATAGTTTTAATCAGAGTGCATATATATTTATGAATTTTTCTCTATGAAGCGTATCTTCGATTTTTTTCAAACTTTCAGGTAATTGGCTTTAAGGTTGGGGGAAATTCCAGGAAAAGTTTAAAGGTCCAACGCGAACTACCAAAACCATTACATATTTTTCTTTAATTTATACCGAAAAATGTTTTCAGTGTATGACACCAATTTTTCTGTTTTCAAACTGTTCATCAATTCTCTATGACTGGCAATTTATTTCATGTCTCTAGCTACTCAGGTTCCCGAGATATTGCAATTTAAAAAAAGGCTTATAAAAAAAGGATTTTTGACGATATCTCAAAAATATGGCATAAAAATATCCCATTGGGCCAGATCAGTTTGATTTGCCGCAATCTATCCAATTATATAAGAAATTTCAAAATTCCAGACTTGAAGCCGCACCCCTTCCCTTATCGGTCTAGACCCTTTGCCTGCCCGGTTAAAAGAATTTCAGGGGTATTGATTTTAGATGCACGCTTAAAAAAATTCTACTAAGTTTCTTCTCTAGGATTTTACTCCACTCCAAAAAATTTTATTAAAATTTATTTTGGGGGAATTTCAGAAATCTAGTATCGACTCTTATTTGTTAGTTTTCCTGGGTGTTTGTTCTGGTTTCTGTGGCTCTGTGGTATCCATATAGTTCTCATAATCAAAGCGCTCTCTGGCACAGGGACAAGTAGACCAGGAATGCCAATGCTTAGCCTCCTCCATTTTCATGCGGTTCTCCTCCCATTCCCTAGCGATCTTTTCGTTAATCGATTCATCCTCCATTATTGACTTGTTGCTGGTTTTCTCAGTGTGGGATGGCTTGATTTTGGAATTTTCCTCTTTGATCTTGCGGTGGGTTCGTAAACGAGCATTATACGATGCCTCCATCTCGGCTCTGGCTTTAGAAGTGCTTTTGGGTAGATTGTGTCCTCTACGTGATTCGCGTAACTCCTTGGCGTTACGCTTTAGCTCGTTTACACGTTTGCAGCGACGACGTCTACTATACTCTTCGGCAGTCCTATCCCGCATGGGAGCAGCTTTGCTAGGTTCAGTAGGCTTATTAGGGAGACGGGATGGAGTCCTCTTCAGCCAATCAATGCGATCGCTTAAAAATCGCTGTTGCCCTATGACACCGAAAGAAACCGTGGGCTGCCCAATCTTCTTCCAAGCACCGCAGGAACGCATTAAGCGCATGCACTGACCCAGAACAACGACAAAGCTAAGAGAAGTATCCATTTTTGTCCAAAAAAACATACACTTTAAATTTGGACAACAAAAGTTTTGTGAGAATTTAGAACGTGTCGTGCTTAGATCACGACAACGACTGAAATTTTTACATCATCTCTACAAAACCGATGGCATTTCAAACAAATTTTTAAAAAGCCCACTCCGTGGAGACAATTTTAAAAAATATGTTTTTATATTGATTTTCAGCAAGGTTAAGGAACCCTGTTATACACAGAAAAAATGAAAGATGGATATTTTTATCATATCTTGGACGATTTTTAGATACATTGGATGAAAATCTAAGATCAATCTTACATTTCATGGATATTTTTATCCTTTTTACGATATTTAAACTGTCCAATCCAAATGAAACCCGAAATTATCCAATGGACCATCAACAAGCGTCCTTTTTTTCTGTGTAAAAGATGACGCCTTTGCCAAGGTGTATCCATAGCTGGCTTTCAAGATGTGACGCAGTCTCGATTAGGCTTCATAAAAGAATACGTTATATTATGAATGGAAAGGATTGCAGGAAACTAGAGCAGCGATAGTCACAGTTACCCCCAGATGCCGAAGACATTTCGCTATTTACACGAACGCATCCCGAAGCTGACTTAATAGTCCTTCAGCGTTCGAATACTGTATGCACATCTCTTAGTATGACCATTTTGGAATTAGTAATCGATAGCTGATAGCTTCGATAAGTCAATGCTTCTTGTTATCGCTCACGCCTTTGGCTTTGTTTGCGGAATTTTCAATTTTGATTTTTATAATTTTATGCTTGTAAAGTGTGTTTTGTGTTATTTGTTGTGTAATTTAATAAATGTTGTTAGTCTGTGTTAGCCGATGGCTTTGCATATAACTGTGAATGGCCAGTTTGGAGCGAATTGTAAGCGTCGACCCATCAGCATACTCGACGATCCGCAGCGTGTGAAGAAAAATTTGGAAAATGAGCGTCGCATTACACGAATACAGCAGGTAAACCAGTTTCTAGCTTCCACATGAATTTGAATTAACATCCTTCGTAGGTGCGGGAGAAGTCTAGCCATTTGGCAAAGCAAATTCGTCAGGAGGTGGCTGCCGAGAAGCAGCGGCAAGTTGAGAAATTGGAGGACATCAAACAGCAGGAGTTGAATGCCTGGCGTGAGCATGTTTTGGTCAAAAAACACCAAGACTACCGTTCGGCCATATTTCAAGTGGGAGCCGCCCATCGAGCAGCCAAAGTAGAAACCGAAAGGCAGGCCAAAACACAAAAAGAAAAGGAGGAAAGAATACAGAAATGCAGACAAAGAGTGAAGAAGCAGCAGCAGAATGTGGAATTGATTAGAACCAGGGGAGGAAAGGATCACTTGAATGTAGAAGGACGCGCTACTTTGGGCACCCAGACGCCTCAGCCACAGGACAAGGAGAATCGCTGCCATAAGGAAAACTGTAAGCCTCTAAATAGTCCCAGTGCCCACTTGAAACGCAAACGAGGTACCTGTTGTAGGGATAATCCCAATTGTTTGTGTGCCAGCTCAGATGAGGAATGTCTGTTGGAGTCCTCTAGCAGTTCTTCCGACCTAGAGGAAGCACCTTCAAGTCCAACCGCTGCACCAAAGCCACTGCAAAAGACAGCTCCAGTCATTTTGGATGTGGATATAGATAGCGACGAAGAGAAATCTCAAACTGTTACGGCCTCCAAGCGTGGAGGCATGGAAATCAATGATCGGTTCATGCAAACCAATCGAAAATTCAGTCATGTGGTACGTTCTAGTCCTGAACGTGTGCGTAAAGCTAATCGACCCAGATTTACTCAAATCTCCGATTTGGTGCGTCGCACAGAGATGAGCTCAAACATCAGAACACATCCGGTGACCAGGGCAGAGCCTGAAGAAGACAATACACCCAGAAGTCCCATCAGATCTTTGCCACAATCACCTAGACGAACTGTGGAAAGAGGGGAGATGTCTGCTCCTCCTTTAGCTAGCAAATCTCCAACCAAATCACCCACTAGGCCTACACAAACAGGCGCCACTGTGTCCCCCAAAAAGGCTGCGGCACCTAAGCGTACTTTGGTGAAAAGCAATCCTATCAAGAAACCTCCAGCACCAGCTAAAGTTATTGACGCAGGACTGAAGCGAACTTCAGGAACAGTCAAGTCAATTCCACAGGTCGTCGATGCAGCACCTGCACCTCCAGCTACCCAGCAGCCACCAGTTGTCAGGGACATGCCTCCAGCTACTACCCAACAGCCTCAGTTCTTAATGCCCATGAATCCTACATTCACCAACCAACCACAGCCTTATATGAGCATGCCTCCCTCTAACAACCAGGCACAGCAGTACATGGTCATGAATCCTGCTGCTGCCAATCAACCACAGCCAGCTCCGTTTCCCATGCAGCAGCAGCAGCAGCAGCAGCCTTATATGGCTTCTTATCCACAGCAGGGTTTTGTCATGCCTTATCCCATGCCCGTGCAGGCGCCACAACCAGCTGCTCCACCATACCACACCTCCGCCACACAATCCTCCGTCTCTACCACCACCTTTGTCCTGCGTCAGGGCCAAAAATCAACTCAGCCCACCGGACGTGTTCAGTTCTATGATCACAATAATAAATATCATCGCAATTATGAGGCACCCGCTCAAGCTGTCCAATTTAATGGACCCAATCATGATCAAATGAATGCCATGGACCAAGCCCACATAGAAAACCAGCTGAGAGAATTGCGTGAACAAGAGCTGGACAAGCTGAGGTGGGTATTACCAAAATTAAAATATATTTTCTACGCTTTCCTATTCGTTTTTCAAGTATTTTTGCCTAAAAAAACTGGACCTAAAACTAGTACTAAAACTAATAGACGAGCAATGTTATTTAGTCTCCTTACAAAGCAAAGAAAATGTATTTTCCAATCGAGGAGTAATTCCTCTACTCTTTTGGATTTATTCAAGGATGTATTGATTAATATAATAACTAAAATTCCCCCTTGATTCAAAACCACTTTTTAAAACCAAACAGGCCCACCAGCAGCCCGTGCTTTGGTATTATTCCTCAGTTTTTCCTTAATTCTGGTCGAAAGTAACTTTTCTGTAATTCCTTGAAAATATTTCTTTAGTAATCTCAGATCTCAGATGAAAATCTCAGATTTTCATATCTAACATTGTTGTAGTTTAAATTTATGGTTATTTAATATTATTAAACCGAAACGATTTTCGGTATCGTTTGCGGTGTCTAACTCGGCTGATAGCTATATTTCGGCTACGGATATATCATGGGGAACTGATATAGGTAGCAATTTCGATTCCTATATAGTTACAAAAAAGATTTAGGCAAATGCCTTGACCGAAATCGTAATTCATTTCGGCTTTAATCCCGGATTTAATTATTAAGGTAGGATCGATGCTGAAATGAAAAATTAAATCTCGAAATTCTTTGACACCGATGGATGTTTCGAGAGTTTTGCAAACTATCCTAGGTCAAAATCTCTAGAGATTTCCAGAATACCTCCCATGGCCTTCTGAACTGATGTCGGGAACCGATTGTGATAGCTAAATGCGGTCCAAACCATCACAGAGACAAACCAATGTTTCGTAAGGTCGAAATACGCTCATTCGTCCTTATGTCGTACGAGTAGTAACTGAAACCATCTGGTCCATCCAAGTTAAACATTAGGGCGAATGCCCTCCTTCGGAATGGCCTTCACAGACTTCTGCGATTCAGCTTTTATTAGCTCAATCGAGTCAAAACGGTGTCCCCGGAGTGGTCTCTTGAGTTTTGCTGAAAAGCCAGAAGTCAGAATCACGTGAATAAGCAGTTTCGGAACGATATTTGTTGATTTTTTTTTGGCGAAATGAGCACAAATAACCAGTGCCGTGTAAGTTGGCGCATTATCGTCATGAAAAAGAGTTGTTTTCCCATAAATCCGGCCTATTTTTACTTTAATATTTACACTTAAATAGTATTCCTTGTTAAAAGTTTGGCGGAAGGAATTCAGAATGCACTACACCACAATAACCGAAGAAAACTGTCAACACGACTTTAATTTTTGAACGACTTTGACGTGGGTTTTTCTGTCTCGGCTCGCCTTTGGCACGATTTTTGCTCGATTGATCGGTTGTTTTGGTGTCGTAAGCGTAGATCAATGCGTATATCTTCAGTTATTATGCATTTCATTTCGTTTTGTTCGTCAAAATGGACTCCTCTCAAGCACAATTCGTCACTCAAAATCAACTGCACCGATCCAACTGATATGCCCAAACTATCAGCGATGTCAAAAGTAGTCAATCGACGATTTCCAAGCACCATTTCTTTGACTTGCTTGACGTGATGTTCATCAGTTGATTTTTTGGCCGTATAGATAACACTTTCTTCTTAACACTCTTGCGGCCGGCCTTGAACTCATTATACCACTTGTAAACATTCTTTGAAGACAGAGTATGATACCCAAAGGCTACCTGCAACATTCTCAACGTTTCCGCAAACAAAATTGAATGCAACTTCTTTGTTCAATAAACTTAGACATAGTAAAAATCGCAGAATTAACTTTTAGCACCTCACAAAACGAAGCGTATTTCAAACATTAATAAATATCTTGACTTGAAATTTCTCACAGCTGTCACTAACAGTGTTAACAAGTTACAGAAAGAAAAAAATTTTCGATTGGAAAAAAATTCACCTTTCAATTTGATTACAGTAGTATATTAATAAGAATTTTTTTATTTTCAAAATAATAAATCGTTTATATATTTTTATTAATTTTTTTTTAAAAACAAAATTCTCATTTATTTTGTCTTAACTAAATAGGTTTATAAACTTAAAATTTAAAAAAAAATAGTCTTTTTTAATGGCCTCAATTAGGGTAGCTGAATTGTCAAATTGTCTCCCCCCTCATATAATTTTCAAGACCTCAAATATTCTCGATAAAATTAATCTAAAATTTTACATTTTTATAATTTATCCACTGTTTTTCTATTCTGACAGTATGAATGGGGCATTGTTCTGCTGCCATATCCCTTAAATCACCCTGTGCAAAATTACACGTCAAAATATTTATTAGTGTCTGATGACATGCTTCCGTTTGTAAATAACTAAAAGTGAATTTGTTGTTTATTACAATGTCCGAAACTGTTCAACAACGCAGTTCCATTAAATTTTGTGTTGAAAATGTTGCTGAAGGTCTTCAGAGAGCAAGCTATGTATATCGAAAACAAGAGTATATGAGTGGTACAAAATGTTCAAAGAGCCCATTACGACCATCCACATCAACTGGTGAGCTACACGTGAAAAAATAAATAAAATTGGTGTTCCACAATCGTCTATTGACAGTCCGAGACCTTACTGACCTGTTGGAGTATCGGAAGGATCAGTAAAAAACCATTTTAAGTGACCATTTGGGCCTGAAATCTCGATTGGTGCCAAAATCACTGTTTCATGGAAAACCAGAAACAGTAATTCGCTAAACTAAAGAGACCGCTTAGTGGACACCGTTTTGAATCGATAAAAGATTTAGAAACCAGAACGAAGAAGGAATTGAACTAGGGTAGCCGGATATTTAGAAAATATATATATCGATATTTTTTCGATATTCAAAAAGTATCATCCGTTTATTCTGCTTATGCTGACATGGTATTTCCAAGCAGTGTCATAGAAATGCTGTCTGTTGATTTGAAGTCGATTGGCAAATAGCAGTGAAGATAGAACCGGGAGGTTTTTGAAACAACTGTACAGTCGAGCAGCCTCCTTTGTGGAGTTGTGTGTTCTTATTTAAAGTTGTGTTGAACCACAATAGGACCTCGAGCCGGCTAAAACAAAACTTGATTCAGATCAAAAGAAATTGTGGTTACTTATTCATGAATTTATATTAATGAAATTAATGAAAGACGATTAAATGGAATAGAAAACATATATTTTTTTTATGTATAAAACGTAGAGCTAAAATTTTTTGGTTTGAGGTATTTTTAAGTATAATATCCAAAAAAAATGCACTCAGAAAACCTCACATTTTGTGGACGAAACAAACAAAAATATCGACAAAAATATCAAAAATTTGTTCGATATCCGATTGAAATATCGCCTCAGGAAAATATTCGATAATGACAAATCGCCTTTTTTACCAAAAATATCGATATACATTCCGGCATCCCTAAATTGTAGGCCATACCGGAAGAGCACTTTGAGGGCATGTTTTGAAAATTGGAAAAAAGGTTTGCAGAAGTGTATTGCAACCGGGGGACTACTTTGAGCGGGATGAAATAAAATTACATGAATAAATCAAGATTTTTTGATTTATAAACAAATTCCCGAAATTTTTTTACCCACAGTAGTATATTCATTCGACTTTCTTGAAAGCAAAACTTTTTAGCCGCATTCTTTCATTGTTTCTTAGAAATCACAACTCTTGACCATTCCGATCAATCTAAAATTGATTCTCTTGTTGAAGAATTTGGAACAATCCCTAATCAAGTTCAAAACAAACTAAATATGGTTTCCTAAATATGGTTCCTTTAGAAAAATCAGCACAGAACGCGGACAAAAGGCTTTGGAGCGTGAGCAAGTGCGAAGGGATTGTGCCGAGCTGACGGAAAAACTGGACGCCTTAACGCAACAGCAGCCACAACTACTGCCCAGCGATGTAAGTTTTGAGTAAGGCCTAAACACACATAGAAAACCCTCAATTAATAGTTTACCCATTTTTGCAGGCCGATTTCATAGCCAGTCATCGTTTTGCGGATGCGGCTGCCCGACGTGAGCATAAAATGAACGAGGCCATGGAGCAAATGTTGCTACGTCCAGCCATCATAACCTGCCCAGAAGTAACAGCAGCGCGTAGTAAGACCACCACTAGTAAATCGAGTGCTCCTTCGGCCATCAATGTAGGTTTACGTCCAACTCAAAGTGGGGAAAAAGATGATGTGACCAGCACTGAAAGCAGTTGCTCCCTACTGCTCGACTATGTAGATGATCAGAGCAAACAATTGAGAAGTGATCTGCAGGCAGCCCAAAGCAATTCGCTAAAATCGCAAAGATTAAAGAAACTACTGGAACGCATAGAGAAGATTCGTCTACAGTTGTTGGAAGAGCTGAAGGCCGGCGAAGCACAAACGGATAATGCACAGCAAGTGATTGATTCTATACGCAAAGAGCGAGAGCATATACTGGCCGATAAGACACGCACACTTAATGAAAGGGAATCCGATTTACAGCAAAAAGAAGCTTTATTGGAGCAGCGTCTGAGGGAGTTTTATAAACAGCAAAAGGTTAAGAAAACTCAAGGCGGAGCAGATGACAAGCCCTTGGAAATTATAATCAAGGTGAAAAGTGATGGCACTGTTAAACAATATGTGCCCAAGCATAAGGCAAAACCAAAAACAAAATTGGCGCCCAATGTGGCGACCAATGCGGAAAGCTCTAGCACACCTCGAGAGGAAATACTGCCTCAAACAGCTAAAGATCAACGTCAAGTCTCCATAGATTCCACTTCAACTGCCTATCGTAGCTTGCCTCCAGTTAGCTATAAAAATACTGCTCCAGTTACTTCAGCTTCTGGCTTACACCCCATGATCGCTCACTATGTGCAACGTTTGTTGGGCATGACACGGAAATCCATACAGGAATTGGGTGTCAGTAGTTCAGATGTGCCTACACCCACACCCTCAATTGTAAATAATGCACAAAATAGATCCTCTGGATCGACAATCGATGAGACACTCTTGGATAATCAACGCGTGGAACGAGTTCAATCTTTTATAGAGGACAATCGCAGCTTTATACTTGAACTAGAGGATACTCTGCGCAGTCAGCAACAGCAACAAGAACAACAACAGCAGCAGGAGGAGCAACAGGATAAGGAGATCAGTCTGAGAGCCTTTGATCAAATCTGGAACAAACGTTTGGCTCACAAACAGGCCGAGGAGAAGAATAAGCCTAAGCCAAAAGCCAGAGAACAGGCGTTGGAGACGCCAAAGGAAAAGGAGAGGCCTACCACCAGTCGTTCTACCAGATCTGTTGCCACCAAAACCACCACCCAGTTGACACTGTCCACTAAAACTAAGAACCAAACTTCGGGCGAAGAAACAACTGCCCGTCAAATGGAACGTTATGCTCAACTAACCGAGAACTGCACTCAACGCATAGCCGAACTGACCGAACTCATCACAAAAGTGCGTGAGGAAAAACAAAGACTGGTGGAGGTCACCCTGACCTCAGCCAGCGAGGGGGAACGTCATTCCACGGAATATTTTGAACTACCGCCTGGTCAGACACACCAGGAGCAGCCGCCAAGATCAAGAACCATTTCAGATCAAAGTGAGAGTACTCCCACCACGTCGGAGGCCTTGCCCTTGCAGAAGAACAAACCCACCGGAGTGAGCAGGGATAGTGGTTTAGCCGAATCCAGACCTTTAACTGCTCTGGGCTTGGCCAATGTGGAGACGACGGAACCCATCTCTCTGCCCTCATCCACACAAAGCTCGCATCGACGTGGCAAAGTGCCACCCGCTACCATACGTCGCTATAGCCCGCAGCTAAATGCTGAAGATCTGGCCCATGAACTCTCCACCATTATCGAAGTGGAGACGCCAGCTCAATCACATTTAGTGGTGGCCACTCCCGTGCCCATACCCTTTCCCAGTTTCGAGCAGTACGCACAAGAACTTGAACTGGATCTGAGGCAATTGGATGCCGATCAAAGTCTACGCCTGCAAAGGGAGTTCAATGAGCTGATACACACCATCAATGAGCGTGTGGGTGGAGCTGATTATCGTGAATTTCCCAGCATAAATGCCTACTTGCATAATGTCACCGCCACCCGAGTTCATGTGGAAACAGATCAGGCTACGCTGGCGCCCAATGAACTCATGCAACAGCTGCGGCTGGCCAATGTAAGCATGCGAGATTTTCCCACGCGACGGGAGTATCTAGAGCAATTGCTGGCGAAGCAACCGCCTGATCAACGAGAATTGATTGATAGCGCCAGCCTAGAGCAGGATTCTTCCAATGATTCCTTGAATGTGGAAGCAGAGTTACGTCAACGGCGCATACTCAAGACATCGTTTAGACGCGACACGCCCGAACAGGATGTGGCCAGCAGTACACGTAGACTGAGTGTGCCAGCGGACCACGACCATCAACCGCCGAATGAGAGTGGCATTGAGCCCTTAACGGGTAGTAATTTATCCAGCGATCTGGAGAGAGATCTGCAACGTATGGGCATGCATTGGCCCCGCACCATGCGTCAACGTCAACGCCAGGCCGCTGCTTTGGGCAGCAGCACTAGCAATCCTTCACCCGAACCGCATCCACCACGTCGTGTACGCGGAGGTGGGTCAGCGCGCCACTCGGATATACAAGATGCCAGCCAGTTGGGACGTTCTTTGAATTTGCGTGAATTTCTAACCCGAGAGCTGCTCAAGCATCGCATACACAACACCGACAGCTCCGTGGAAAGTTCCGATGACTCGTTGAAAAGTAATTTCCTACAGTCCGTAATTGATTCGCTGTCGCCTAGCTCAGGTTCTCCACAGGATCTCGGCACCACCAACGACAGGCACAAAACTTCCACACCAGCTCCCGAAAAAACCGGTCCTGCTGAAAGTGGGGGCACCGAACTATTCTCAGGCGAGAGTCATTTATCGGCGGTGCATTATGCAGATGGTACGCCTCCAGTGCCTTATGACAAAAAATCCCATAGATGCAAATCATCCCCCACACCTAAATCCACTACAAAATAATTATTTCAAGAACTTGCAATTTTATAAATGACAATTATTTATATATTTTAATAAACTCTGTAATTATTTATACAAAATATGGGTTTCTATCTAATGTCTCAAGAATAATTATATATAAATATATAAATATAAAACTGAAGAGTGGGGGAAGGGTTAAAAGTGCTGAGAGTATAGTCTTAAGCTGTACATTTTAGATGACATTTCATTAAAATAATGACAATACGATTACTTGGCTTATTCAAAATTGAAAGCCTGATCATAATTCTGAAGAATATGGGTCGAAAATTGTCCAAATTGGTAACCAATACTTGAGACGCATACTCCGATTCTAAATATACTACGGTACACTTGGAATCAGTCGGCACAGCAATTGAAAGGAGAGGCGAGACAGCTGACAAAAAGCAGAACAACCTGTCGGCCATCCATGCTCAATATCTGAAAGAAGAAATCAAGAAGCGAAAAGATGAGCAAACCTCAAGCACCAAATAAACTGCTGCCCAGTACCAACCATGCGAAACTTGCCCAACTCAGAATGCTTAACAGCTAGCTGGCGATAATAAACAGAGTTTTCATATTAGTGCACGAAATGCAGGTTGTAAGCAAACTACCTAAGACCGGACCCTCTCTTTAACCTACTCAACTACCATCCCCTTTTTATATCATGTAACCAATAAAAATGGGTTAAAGAGATCAAGCAGTTGTGCAAATGTATGTAACAGGCAGAAGGAAACATTTCCGACTCTATAAAGTATATGTGCGTCCGTCCGCACGTCCTTCTGTATTAACGCGTCGATGAGCAGAGGCTATAAGAGATAGAGTCAAAAATTTGTTCATGTAGTTTGGTGTATAATAAGGGAGCATGTAATAACGCCCGCGGACATAACGTCCGTTCATTAAGTCTTATCTTATTAGTGTATCATTGATGTTTGAGCAGCGTGGCCGCGAAACGGATTTAGTTTACGAAAATAGATTTGTTGCTGGATTTCGAAAAAATTCGAAACTTGTTGCTTTCAACACAGCAACAATTGTTTAAAATTAAGGATTCGACCCAAAATAGTTCCAGGTTTGTTTGCAACATTAAAAATTGTGGTGCTACCCGTACTCCAAAAATTCTGAAAAAATATAAATGTATGTGAGCAATTTAGAATGCGTCTCGCGCGATTTTTTTTTTAAAATTATTGTTTCTACTTCTTTTCTAAATTTTTTTGCCTGCGGCGCATTCTAAATTGATCACATACATACATATATTTTTTCAGAATTTTTGGAGTACGGGTAACTCTACTAAACAAGTAGCACAATTTCTTTTACAAACCATTTCTTAAACAATTTTTTCAGATCACACCCCATAATTTTTCGGTTCACTCCCACATCATAAGAACAACTGTTCTTAAAATATTTCAATAAATAAAATATGATGAGTTTCGTTAATACATGTGCATACAATATTTACTCAGAATTTTACTTTTCTTTTCGTGCGAAAAGTGTTATAGCGCCCGAAAAAAGTTTTAAGAGCGACATAACACCCGCTGGCGTTATGTCCGCGGGCGTTATTTCTTGCACCCTATAATAAGTTTGTTTATCCACCTCCTCCCCTTAACCGAAAAAAAATTGTCAGAGCCACAATTTGTAAGTAAGGCTGCCTTCACACTGTGTGACACATGAGACATGATAATCTAGTATTCCTGCATTTCCCAATGAAATTCGATGAATTTGACAAGCTATTCAAGCTTAAAACATAACAAAAAGAGGGACTAGTAGGTCGAGCAGTGTGAAGGCAGCCTTAGCACGTAGTGGCGTTATATCTTTATATTCTGAAAAGCTCAAGAAGACCCAATTAATACATGAAACTATTTTGCTTGATGGAACAGGGGCTAAACCATCGGTAGCGTTCCTGGTCCTACTGCTATGAGCTATTTTGTGTTTCTGTGTGTGTGAGGGCATGTATACATTCGTATAGCAAATGAGTGAAACTCGACAACAGTCGACTACAGCGCTCTTACTTGTTCTTTTTACACTTCATCCATAGAGCAGAGTTACCCAGCCATAGCACCTGGGGGTCGAACGCATTCGATAATTCCATAGAAAAACTAACATAGAAGCACACTTTGAAACGCCGCTCTTTTTTGAGTGATGTTAACGCCATTGTGACAAGGAGATACTTCAATAGTGACAACAAAATCTGTTACTCAAAATTATTGTCGACATAGGAAAACACGGTGGTTAGAGGGAGATGGACATAGTCAAAAAAAAAACTGAGAGAGTCAAAAAATAACTCAAAGAGCCAAAATGACAGCGAACAGCTGACAAATGTCTGAGTGAAAAGTTGTCGACGCAGCAAAGTGTGCTTCTATGTTAGTTTTTCTATGATAATTCGTATAAGATCCGAATGGTTGCCGAATACATTTCTCACTCAATGTCTGAAAGTTAGTCGCAGTCAGCGTTACAAGACAATCCCTTCAGCTGCTGTATATTGCCGAGCAACACTCCTAAATGGCACTTACACATTTTCTGTCCTCTTTTTCTTGGGAAACCCTGCCATAAAGCAACCAGATATAGAGACACAGCCTGCTGCGTCTTCCTATAAACTGAAAACTTAGTCGGGTGTTCGCTGTCATTTTCCCTCTCCGAGTTCGTTTTTGACCATGTCCGTCCCCTCTAACCACTGAGTCAAGTATGTAAATGCGACAATATCTATATCAAAACCGGCCAGCTATAGCAACCGGGGACCGAAGTCACTCCCTCTCCCTTTGGCCTGCTCTGATCTACATACAATAGTTGACATCACTCAAAATAGAGAGCCGTTGATTGAGCTTCTATGTTGTCTTTTTTGGTGACCTTTCTTTCCTCTCTCTTTGGCCTGCCCTGATCTACATACAATAGTTGATATCACTCAAAATAGAGAAATCAAGAACCTCCCGGTTCTATCTTCAGTAGTCTTTGCCCATCGATAATAATGTTCGAGAGTTAAATTAAGAAAATTTTATGTTTTTGTTATATGTATGATACAGCCCTGAAGACGAGTCCCGACAGAGTTCGAAATATGTATATCAGCGAAAAAAGGAAAAATGTATTTTTTTCACAAAGTACAAATGCACAAAAAATACAACTGATCTCGAGCTGACTAAAAAAGGTCACCATAAAATATTCAAAGTTAAGAAACGTTAATTCTACGCTCCCCCTAGCTTTTTGGAAACCTGACTACGCCCTTCGTTACACTTTCCTACACAATCCGAAGCATATGTTATGCCTGGAGAGGTCATACATTGCGAACGAACGGAAACATTTTTGCTAAGAGGCAAAGGTAAGAAACTTCTTAAATGTAGTCTGCTGTTCACCAAGCAGAAAACTTGGAGAAGAACTGTCGATAGCGAAGCTCGCAGTATTAGAAAAATGAAGAGAGAAATATGGAACGAAGATCCAATCTGAAATGGGAAATAAAATTTAAAAGACACTTTTAGTAAAGGCTGAAAACTGGTCCAGAAGAGAACCCCATCGAACCAGTTCTGGATTTTTAACCGAACCTTCTAAATCGATAAAAATCAAACTGAATATTTTTTTTCATCTTGTGAAAATGTGGTTCAAAAAATCATATCTGAATTCGGAATATTACTAGATCGTATTTATGTGTACAAAAGGTAGGGGCTAGCTTTCAATTCTTGAAAACAACACTTTTCGACGCTCTGAAAGAGGACGATATGAAGAATAATAACAATAAGTCAGGTTCATTCATTAATTTATTGATTACGCGTCTACTCCTCAACAAATAAAAACTCCGAAAATTTTTTTATTTCGATGAAGTTATTAACAAAGTTTCGAAAAGCCTATTAACCAGTTCACCAACCCACCCTTAGTTACTATCAAAATTTTGAACCGAAGAATGGTTACTTCTAATGGCTCCCTACGATTCGCTCACCATCATTGATAACATCTAAGAGTTTATAAAATTACAAATATGCACATTTGGCCAGGCCCTGCGGTTCATTATAGGTCAGTGGTTTCGGAAGGCCTTTTATTTAAAAGGTTTAGTTTCTGATCATATTGAAAGGACCCGAGAAAGCTTGACCGATCAGTTTCTAAGAGGTTTGCTTCTGAGCCGGACATCTAGATGGTATATTTTCTTATCTCTTTGAATGTTATTTTGATATTATTGGAAAAATCTAAGAAGCATTCTTTGATGCTCCTATAGACCAGCTTTTCCGAACTAATTAAAATTTTTTGATTGGCAATTACACACATTTAACTTTCGAACTGCATAAATTATGCAAAATTACGCGAGATAGTTAGTAATTTAATTGTAAAATGATTTTATAATCGTAAGCAGGAATTCCCGTTTATTTTTTTTTATCAAAAGTAATCGTAGTTGTTTTATTGATAACATATTCAGAAATGCAAAAGTTATATTTACTTAACAGCTTTATTAAGTAGTTATACCTGCCAGCAACTTTTCACTGGTTCCCATAGATCATATTCTAAGTACAATTGTTTAACTTACTTTTAAGGCAGCAGGGGATGTTGTTTGTAAACATATACAAATTAAATTCACTCTTGAAAATATACACAGTTGAGTTCTACACAGATCTTAACTAAGTACATGAAGCATATAGATAATAAGTATTTATAAGGTATATCAAAAACAAAAAATCGATAATAAAAAAAAGTTTTGCACCAAAATCGAAACGTGCGCGATCCAAGGCTTATTAAGTTATGGGCTGAGTTCATAAAGTCAAAGGATCATATATACGGATCGAACTTTGAGAAAATAATCCTAAGGATGACAAAGTTATAATGATTTTGGTACGGCTATTGATTTGAGTTTGAGTCATTCTACATAGCACCAACTTTCCAGCTCTCTATCTCATCGCGGTTCTGGCTCATCAACTTCTTCATTATCGCTGTGGCCTTGACGAGCCCGGAGCTCTTCTCGCTCTTGCTGCATGCGTTTACAAGTATCGCTGGCTATCTTTTTCAGTGCGTCCGACTCATTACCCGTGGCCTCGACCATTTGCCGTAGATGACCCTGTTGCTTTTTTAATAGTAAATGCGGCACATCAAATTCCACAGCATGTCCAGCATCCATTACAATAATACGATCCGAATCCATGACTGTGTGCAGTCTGTGGGCCACGGTCAAGACGGTGCAATGGCGAAACTTGACGCGTATGGTGCGCTGGATCAAGGCATCGGTTCTGCAAGAGGTGAATGATGAATTTGTAGTCTTTGGAATTATTTGAAAATGACCGCCAAGATGTATAAATGTATCGATATTTTAGGGTTAAGGTAAACGAATGATGGTCACACTGTTTATAGAAGATGGAGTAGAAGACAGACGGACAAAGAGATAGAAAGAAAAACCCGTATCGACAAACCGAGAAGAGATAAACCCGTATTCACATGGTAAATAGTAAACCGTGTGTAAATAGTAAACCGTATGTAAATGGTAAAGCCGTGTAAATAGTGTGTAAAATAAAGCCCGAAAACCGAAAAACCCTCGAAACAAAAGCTCACTCCAAATAACTTTAAATGGAGTCATGTTAAATTTAGTACAATAATACTTGATCCAAGTAAAAATTTCTCATTTAAAACTAGATTTTTAAAGAAATTCTTGATTTATGAATTACATTTTTTAAAGGCAACAAAAAAATAAGATTACAAAGAGGGGAAAAAAAATGTTCAGAAAATAAGTTGCCGTCTACTCAAAACAAGAACGAAATATTCTTAAATTTTTTGAGTACAAATGTGCTTGAAATGAGAACAGTTCATTTCGATGGAAGAAAAAATGTTATTGAAGTCAGAATCTGGAATCAATGATCTACGATTGATCCATGTATTACTCACTGTGGATCCACATTGGCCGTGGCCTCATCCAGCACCAGTACTTTGTTATTCCTCAAGATGGCACGCGCCAGACAAAGCAGTTGTCGCTGACCCACACTAAAATTACTGCCACGCTCCGTGACCATATAGTCCAAGCCGGGTATGGCACCTCTTAGCTCCACATCTTCCAAAGCTCGCCACAGTTCAGCATCGCTATAACGCTCAAATGGATCTAAATTGTAGCGTATGGTGGCCGAAAAGAGTACAGGATCTTGTGGTATAATGGAGATGCGTGTGCGTAAAGTCTCCAGCGAAATACTGCCCGACTCTATGCCATCGATATAGACGCCACCCTCTATATAAGCCAGCCGAAACAGAACCCCAATCAAGGAAGATTTGCCAGCACCGGTGCGACCCACTATGCCCACCTTCCAACCGGGTTCAATAGTTAAATTCAAATGCTTGAGTACAGCCGAGCCATTGGGATCATAACGACAGCTCATGTCACGGAACTCCACCTGACCATGGGTGGGCCACTGTTTGGGTGGCATCTTTTCGCTAATGGCCGGCTCCTGCTCCAGTTCGGTGTACTGCAGCACACGTTCCACGCTCGTCATTTGTTGCAAAGATTCCGCCACTTGACGTACACCGTATTGCACCATACCCGTTAGGATCATGGCCTGGGCTATGGCCAGACCCACATCACCGCTGTAGGTGGCTGTAATTTCAATGAAAAAAATATAATTAAAAGAAAATTATCTTTATCGTAACCCTCAGAACTCACCCTCGCCGGCTATGATGAAGCTAAAGGTGACAGCCGTGAGAAAGGCGCAGCTCACACAGTCCAACCACAGACCCAATGCGGTATTTGCCGCCATGGTTAATTGCCAGACACTACTGTGCACATCCTGCAGCAGATCAAACTCTTTGGCCACCACATCCTGTAGCTGACGTGAACGTATAATGGCCAAGCCCGTCAGAGAGGAGCTCAAATGGGAAAATACCGGACTACGACAAATGCCCTCCAAACGTTTTAGATCCTGCGACGGTCTTAGATATAGCTTCAATATCAACATATCAATAACGGCCACAATCAGCATGGCAGCTATTAGTATGGGATTGACAACAGCTATCACTATGAGAATACCAAACATGACCAGGGCTATCTGTATGAAATCCATCATGGCACGCGGCAAAAGTTCATCAATCGCACCCATATCCTTGGAGAAACGATTCAAGATTCTACCCGAAGGATTCGTGTCAAAGAATCTCATTGTGGCATGTAAAATGCAACCAAACATGCGATCATGCAACACCTTGGAGGCATGCATGCAGGTTTTAAAGAAGAGAAATCCACGAAACGTGGTCATCACTACCACACCAATGATGAGACCACCATAGATGTACATGCACTCGAAGGTGGTGAAGCTGGTGGCATGACCCTGGGCACGTTGATCCTCCTGCTGGGTCCAGAAATTGGAGAAATAATCCGAGCTGCTGCACACCACCTGGGACAGCAACATGATAAAGACCATGAAACTGAAGCTAAGGAAAGTACTGCCGGCATGGAAGTACTCGTACCAAACACGTGGCGAAATACCACCCGAAGCTTGGGCCTCAGCCATAGCGTCATCCTCCTCATCGATGTTGATATCATCGCCGCTGTTAAGCTGTAAAGGGAAGTAAAGTTAGCTACTAGACAATAGATTTGGATCATAAGGGTCTAAAGTGGGATTGAATCAATGCTGGAAAAATATCGATGACATTATCGATAGTACAGATTGTAACAAACGAAAACTCGATACAAATACAGGTCAGATAGTTGGTCAAACCCGACTGTAGCTGCGAAGTATGGACTTTGCTGCTACAGAAAGCAGCGAACTTTCTTTGGCTTCTAACTTGACTATAGCTCATACGATTATTACCAATCCTTTCGGGGATTGATAAAACATGCTGTGTATTAAATAAGTCTAGAAGTTACAATCATTTATCTAAAAACTGTGGAAGTTTTTTCCAAATTGCGGAGGCGGCAGGGGTCGCGGCAAAATTTAAAACTAAACTTTATCTGCCTGCAAGTATAAAAACTGTATGTCCTAAAAATGTACTGAAAAGAAACTGCACACTTTGCTTCATTTGTTTCTTTGGTATTCGGCCCTGTTCCGAATTCGGAGTAGGTTTTCGTATAAACGTTTGCAAGTGGAATTCAAATTAAAAAATGTTACATGGAAAGTTGCCAATCATATCTGGGGTTACTAGATCCAGTTAAGGGGAAATCGAATTGCTTAAGCAATTGAAACCGATTGCTCAATGTCAAGTGGAATCAATTCGTCAAAAAGAGACGAACTAATCTAGTAACCACAGATTTTCTTCACACCTTCCCTATCAATTTGTAAATTTTAAATAAGAAAAAGCTACGATTATACGAAAACCGACTCGGAATTCGGAACAGGGCCAATTAATAAAAATTAATTTTTTCTTTTCGCATATTAAATATTAGAGCCCTGCATGAATTAAATCAAAGTTCCCCTTGACTTTGTTTTTGATTTGAAATATCTATGAACTTATACTTATAGCTTACAAAATTATTAATACATTGAATAATAGCTCATGACATGAGCCCTGATCTACATATATGATCTGTTTGAAATGATTCAGCTCAGATCACATCAACAAAGCAACTAGATTAATCATGCTCAACTCAAATAGCTCATGGGGCTCATAGCACAGACGAATTTAGGTTAGCTTAATTTTTGAGAATTTAGCATTAGCCCAAAGAGCGTAAGATGCAAAGTGTGGGAAGTCTTCGGAAAAATATTGGATAAACAAAGCAATTACGTCGGCCACTTTGTTGGCTGCAAAGAGTGCTACAGTGTTTATAAATTGATTAAAAACACCTCCAATTTGACCCGTCATAAGTGCTTCAAAAATTCCGGAGACAGCCCAAGTGATGAGCCTATAATTGAAGTAGACCGGAGCATAGCGAATTGAGCAGTAAAGAAATTTGAAAAAATTTTTATATGGGCACATTGATTTGATCTGATCTGATCACATTGACTTGATCTGATATACAGAAGAACTGGAACTTGATTTGTTTGAAGCTTGATCTATTTCAACTTGATCTGTTTGGAGTCACTGGGAATTTGTTGTGGGAAAGTTATACAAAGTGTTTGAAGGTTTTACCAACTATTGTTATTTAATCACTTGTTGTTATATGGGTGCTGCTAGTACCTGGAGAATCTTTCCAGTGATCGTTTAGCAGGGCCACGGGTCGCTAAAAATGAATACTTATTTCGTTAAGGAGTGCCTGTGTTGCTCGAGCGTAGTGCGTGGATACAAGATCCGGCCAAAAGACACTAGACACATTATGTTTTTATAAAATGGTATTAGGCGTTTTTTTCAATCAAATATCGGCATATCGGCCTGCCAAAGCAGCGCCTTATGGCAAAATGCTTCAATGTGAATTGTCGACACAGTCTCGTCAACAGTACCGCCTCTATCTTTAGTGTAAAATTGTGGGCCGGGTAAGCTGCTGAGTCCAATTTCACATATGTTTCATCATTCATAAAAGTGTATTCGACTGCATCATTGCACAACCGATCATAAAGGCTTCGAGCTCTGCTTTCCAACTTCTACTTGTCGCTAAGCATTTTTTAAGCTTTTTGTTTTTGGATGTCCTTATGTTAATTCTTTAATTCTACCTTTGTATCATTGACACGCTTGTGGAATATTTTTTTTTGCCAAATCTCGAACCGATATCGTTTTATTTTTGTTATTGTTAATTAACGTTAACCCTATAGTTCTAGTTTTGCATTAGGTGCATCTTTATCAAGCCGGTTTTCGGTAAGTCTTTTAGTAAACATATTTGTACTAACTTGAAAGCGTTTAGCTAATTTTCTGTACGAAATTCCATTTTCAGTACAGTAAATCTGCATATTTATTTTGATTCTTCAGAACCGAAAGCAGACAGTGGGAGAAATATTCATTTAATTATGTGCAGTTTATTTTCTCCTTATACATGACAAACCTCTATCTCTTACCATCTCTGAGAACTGTTTGTTCATACGGACAGGCGGACATGTCAATATCGACTCGGTTGTTGATGCTGATCAAGAATATATATATTATACTTTATAGGATCGAGATGTTTTTTTCTGCATGTTACATACATTTGAACTTAATAACTCTTAATATACTCTGTGTATCTTTGGTTAAGGGTATAAAAATCAATTGATTTAGTTTGATTGTTCTGATGAACGCATGTGATTTTCAATTATTATGGCGCCCGGTACGCAGCTTCTTGACTGACAGGGCATTTTTCTTCGTTTTGTAATGGAGCAGAGTTAAGAAAAATGTCCATAATTGGTGGTGTCCCGCAGGGAAGCGAACTTGGCCCCATGCTATACAAGTTTTCCTCTATGGAGATGCACTCAAAAGTGAACATACTAAGAAACGAACCATCATGGCTAAACATTTCTGTGTCTTTCCCGCTTGGAATTGCAGCAAAGACGAATCTTCACAAGATCCGCTTTCTCTAAGCCGAGATACAAGAATCAAAATGAACAATAGAAGGCTTAATAAGCAGCTGAACGTCCTATGACAGGTGACTTCCTAAATTGAACGATATGAAAACTGTATAGAACGGACATTCTAGCGAAGACGCAGGATAAATGTGGTCAGAATCAGAGCTAGGCTCAAAAGAAACTTTTCCTGGCACCTGTTAAATACATACTAGCTTGTCCCAATACATACTCGTACTTTATCTTAGATTCAGTATGAGTTACTTAATCCCACTGAACTATATTTAAGTTGCCAACATAAAAGCGATATTCGGAGTCGTACAAAGTTAGAGGTAAGACAGATCGAAAACCGATCGACTAACACAGCAAAGTAATTCTTCAAATCGTTTTCGGAACATATTATCAAAGAAAATTAAACATAGTAACTCAATTTGAAACGCCTCTCTGTTTTGAGTGATGTTAACTGTTACCTGTACAAAAAAGATTAACAGCCATGCGCCCACTTTCACTTTCAGAAAAGTTTTTCGATTTGAAACAGGTTTTTCGAACAAATTTGATTGCCAAATCGCTAAACTTTTGCGGAAGTGAAAATGGGAGCATGGCTGTTAAAGGATTTCTAAAAGATAGTGTTTAATGTTAAGATAGTATTTAATCGAATCGGACAATGTTGCACCCAACTTCATTGTGAAGCCTCATCATTAGGTTTTCTTTTTCAGTATGTGTCGTTTCGCAGAAGTGTAAACAACATAGTTTTTGTGTGCTCCGAAAATGTCAACTTTTGTGCCATCAAAACACAATTTGCTGGAAAGTTTACTATTCTGCTCTCATTTGAAGAAAAATTAAGGGTAGGGAAGAATGATGGGTATCGAATGCTGCAAGAAGCTTCCGGGGAACATGCCCTAAGCGCAAAAAATCATACGCCAAAGCCGAATATTCAAGGTGGCAAGGTCATGCTATGTAATTGGGGGGACCAATTAGGCGTGGTGTACTATGAGCTACTACAATCGGGTAAAACCATCACAGGGCCACACTACCGAGACCAATTGATGAGTTTGAGCCGAGCATTGAAGCAAAAACGGCCAGAACAAAGACAGAACAAGTTAATAGCGCAGCCGGTCGAAACAGACATTGCCCCTTACGACTACTATTTGTTTTCGTCGATGACGCTTGCCCTTGAGGATCAGCACTTTCGCTGTTTTGAAGAACTCCAAAATTGGATCGATTCGTGGATCGTATCAAAAGACGCTTCGTTTTTTCGAGATGGTATCCGAAAATTGCGAGAAAGATGGGAAAAAGTAGTGGCTAGCGATGGACAATACTTTGGAAAATGAATTTGTTACAAATTTTTCACAATAAACTTTTCACGTAAAACTTAACAAAATCCTTCAAAACTTTTTTGTACAGGGAATATTTATTGGTATGATTCTCACCGACTGGTCTGAACTTTTCTTAAAACCCGTTTTGGTATCTCACTACGTCCGAAAGACTAGAAAACCAGCTGGTTATCAAGGAAATACTTTGATCTACTTTTAAAGAATTCTATAACTATAATATCGATCTTGTGATTATTATTCTCGAAGTCCTCCCTATTTTCCCCTCACTAATACTAAACTAATGGTTAAACATTCAACTTACCGACTTACTGCCATGGGTAGACTCACTCCGCTTCCTCAAAGGCTGATAACCATCACGTACGCCATCCATATAGGGTATTTCGTCATCATCTGCTTCCAGTTCATGTCCATTTAGTGTAGTCGTCGAACTCTCATTAGCTTCCTTATCCTTGGGTCGTTCCAGTAATTTGGCAAAATCCAAATCACTGTTGATAAGC
The DNA here is from genome assembly GCA_037044535.1 of Lordiphosa magnipectinata. Classification (NCBI taxonomy): domain Eukaryota; kingdom Metazoa; phylum Arthropoda; class Insecta; order Diptera; family Drosophilidae; genus Lordiphosa; species Lordiphosa magnipectinata. The sequence continues at coordinate 158,566 of JBAMBO010004433.1, forward strand.
TCTTGATAGGTGCCCTGCCTCAGGATGCGTCCCTGATCGACTATAACAATCCAATCGGCTTCGGACAAGAAGTGTACCTGATGAGTGACCAAAATGCGTGTTGCTTTCTGTTCAGCCAGACGTCCTCGTGGTCCAATAACCTCATCGAACAGATGTCTACCCACATGGGCATCCACCGCACTCAGAGGATCGTCGAGCAGATAAATACTCGCCGGTTTGTAGACAGCCCGAGCTAAGCTAATACGTGCACGTTGCCCTCCCGAAAGTGAAGCTCCGCGCTCTCCCACCACCGTTTTGTCACCGTTGCTCAGCTGTTGGAAGTCAGTGGTTAGGGCGCAACAACGTGTTACCTCCTGATAACGTTTACGCTCATATGTCTCACCAAACAGTATGTTGTGACGCACTGTACCCGTGAAGAGCCAAGGTTCTTGCGCTGCATAGGATAACTCGCCCTGTATGATCACGCCTCCATCAATAATGGGTAGTTCACCCAGCAGCAGTTGCAGTAAAGAGCTTTTGCCTGCTCCCACAGGACCAATCACTGCACACAGTTGACCCTTTTCAATTTGCAAATTGAAACCCTGCAAGGTGCGTTGCGGCTTCTCCTGATCCCAGCTAGCATTGATATCTTTCAAGACCACAGCTCGTGTATCTCCACCCTCCTGTTGTCGCTTGTGCGTTAAGCCGTGAGCTTTTTCATCTTTTCCCTCCAATTGCAAATAGGCCTGTATGCGTCGCAAGGAGACAAAAGCCTCTGCTCCAAAACTAACGGCCAGAGGATACCAAATGGCGGCCACCAATTGGAGTATATTGTAATAGCTAGCCGCCGAGAAGACAAAATCGGCCGTTATATTCTGACCCATGAGAGCCGCCGCTGCCAAGGTAATATATAGGGTGGAACGCTCTGTGAACACCATGGTGCTGAGGTAGAAACCACGCAGGTACGATGCATAGCGTATCTGTTGGATCTCGCTGCGTCGGGCCTCGGCCACAACCGCCTGGAAGGGACGCTCCCAGGCATACATCTTGATCACCTGAATGCCCTGCACCAGCTCGTTCATGATGCCCACACGAGCATCGGTACGCTCGGCTATGCGTAGTCGCAGCACGGAGGTCAGTTTACTGAGAGCCGTTTGCACAGGCACCGTTTTCAGCAGTAACCCAATAACGCCCACTAGAGCGGGTATGCCTATGCGCAGCCAGATGAGATAGCAAGTCAACACGGCATGCAACGGCATTATCCAAATCCAATGCATAAAAATGAAACCATAATCCAGGCGATTCACATCATTCGATAGCAAATTGATGAGATATCCGGCTGGTGTTTGCCCCGCTGTCTTCATGGAGAGACGCAGGGTTTTGCGGTAGATCAGGGAACAGCAGGCTATGCGCATGCGAGCGCCCATCAAACGTTGTCGCAGATCCACATGATGTAAGAGAAAACAACAAAAGAGAGTGGCACCGACTAGAACCGCACCTAGCCAATGGGAATCATTCCAAATGTGCAAACATAGTTCTCCCAAGGCGTTTGGTACTTCTGTGAAATTGCCTGAGACTTCTGAAGCATCTAGTTGAATGTGCTCCTTGTGAGGATTATCGCTGTCCAGGGTATTGGGTGAGTTGACTGTGGTGAAGAGAAATCAAGTATGTAGGTTAGGTGACTGCATATCAATTGGCCTGCTATAAATGCAGAACAAAATTTCATAGCCAAAAGTTTGAGTGAAATAAGTCGACCAAATACTTTTACAGAAGTCATCTAGGTGTGTTGCCTTACTACTATGAGACATTAGACCGTGCCAAAGCCATGTCGATGGTAAGTCGAAGAAGATCTCTTCGAATAAGATATTTTTGTCATTCGCATGATAAAGCGAACATAGTTACATGCAAGTCCCGAAAAAATGTTAAGGAAATTTTGATTCATAATTCTCAGAGAGGCCTTGGAAAATGTAGAAACAATTTTCAAAGTTCTCTGACCCCTTTTGAGAATTTATCAGCTGGTTTTAAAACCGAACTGGCAGAGTTAAGCCAAAAAAAAGTGAATATATTATAAGTTTTGTGGAATTTTCATATAGAGCGCTAAAAGAATCCGCCCATTTTCCGGCTTTGGGGGTAGATTTTCCAAAATATAAAAGTCATGTACTACGAACTTTTGTATGTGTAGCCTTGAAAACGAGTTTGCAGCTAATCGGTGGGAACAAGTTTATGCCCAAACAACTTTGACCACCCATGTTTCACCCAGGGAGAGAAATTTTCCGATGGATTAGTATGCAGTCATGGTTGAATTTTCATATAGATCTTGGAAAATGAATTTGAAACTAATCGGATAATCTGGTCGTTTTCTGACTTTGGGGATAGATTTTCCGTAATTTGAAAATCACGTTTTAGTATTTTTTTTTATCTGTAACTTTGAAAATGAGTTTGGAGCCCACCCAAGGGAGGGAAATTGGTGCTGTTGCTGACTTATTAAGGCGAACAAATTAAAGACCAACTTAATAAAATAACTTTAAATTGTTTTACTTACCATTGTCTCCATTGATAGCCAAATTGGTTTCTCCAATAGCCCGAACACTTCGCCCAAGTGCTTCGTAAGTAGCATTTTCGCGCGCTTCAGGAGGCTGTAACAATGGTTTTTGGAATTGCAGTAGCAATTGCGCCAACACAGCCGGAATAAGTGTTCTTTCCACCGAGAAAACAATCAATTTTTTAGTGAAATCCCACAAACACATACATGGCTTATCTTTTACTCACTTGATTATAATATAAATCAAACTTATAACTCCATTGACAATGGTGGGACCCAAAAAGCAACGAAATAAGGCATTCCGTAGACGGGGCTTCTGTTTCTTGCAATGCGCACGCTCCAATTCCTTAAACCACTCACTAGAACAAAGCTGTTAATATCGAGACCACCCATAATACAACAGACTTACTCTTCCAAGCGATCACCCAAAGGCTCTGAATAATCTTCCTCGAGACATGCACTTAGATCATCTGTTTTCAAACCCTGTTGTGATCCACGATATAGCAAAGGCACCGCCCAGGCAAATATCAATTGTGAAAATATGTTTGCATGCTGACGCGGATTTTTGCGTTCCGGCTTAGGACTGCTGTCCATGTTATCATGTGTGGGCGTATGCGTCTAACTGCGATTGCAAAAAAAAAAAAAATTAAACTGCACAAGTGTGAGGCATGATTTTTTGGTGTGACGATAAGCGACTACGGCTAGCAACGAATGTGCAACTAATCTAAGCAAGTAAATACATCTATCTACATACTTATATACTAAATATATATAGATCAAAACTATAACGCTTATGTAGGTAGCAACCGGCAACAAACAATGCAGCCTTATCAGCAAAGACCTTGCACAACAAAGAGAACAACCCAATTCCATCTTTCATTGTGGGAAAACTATTTATGATCACGTAGTAAACAAAAAATAGTGGAGTACAAATAATAGTGGAGTGAATGAAATACTAAATACAAAAGTTAGTTGCTGTGATAAGAGCCAAACCACAAACAAAACATAGTCGAAAAAGTTCTTTTATCAGCTAGTAAAAAAGATAGTTTTAATACCCTGCTTTGTATGGTTGAGTACGATTCTAAGAGTTTTATGGACTTTTTTTTATTATTACAATTTATTATTTCAAGCCTATTGTTAGGTAGAAACTTATTTAGATCTAAAAAGTCCGAAATAGAATTTTGGACTTGAAAAATCGTACTTGAAATGATTATTTTGTGAGAAGATCTAGTATTTTCGGTATTTCGATTCTAGTATTTCGAAATTCTTAGGTTTTTTCTGGGTGAAGTATATAGGTACATATTAGTAGAGGCCGGATACAGAATGTCAAGAAAGTGTTTTGACACCGGAAAAAATTCACATATTTCACTTAATTTGCAAAAATAGGGCTATAAATGAAAAAATTTTGTTTTAATTTTACTCTGATTCTGTATCGTTCCTAGAACTAGAACGCAAAATAAAGTAGCCTAATCCAACTAGTTTTTAAATATAAAAAAATAAAAAAATCCAAATATTAAAGTGTCAAGAAAGTATTTGACAAAATGTCAAAACTCAAAATGAAATCAAATATTGCTATATAATATTGAAAACTCAATTGCAAATACAACTTTCAAAAATAAATATCGTATCTACTATTTTTTTGCTTCAACAATTTCATCCGATGTTGAACGTTCGTTTTCAACTTATACGAGTAATTTATCGGACAAAAGAAACCATTTTAGTCCAATGCATAACTTTTTATATTCTGTACCAAAGGCAGACTTCACCGTACTTTTATCCATACGACTTTAAACATGTGGAGTTCTTCGCAAAACATGGCTCAAAAAACTCGTAATATCTTATACAGAATTTAACGAAAATCTAACATCAGATATTTAAAGTTTTGATGACCGCGCCGCCGTTGGTGCATTTTTATGTAAAAAACCATATTTTTCGCACATTTTCCAGTGAGCTACCTTTTTCAACCGAGATTTTTTGTCATTTTTTGATTTTAATCAGAAATGTCAGATATTATTTATTTAAAATTTCCAATTTTCGGGAAATTCAGTAGATTGAACCATATTGAATCATAATTTGAGTGTCACGAAAGAAATTTTTTCTTTTAACCACATTTCTATGCATAACTGAAATGTATTAAAAAATTAAAAAAATAAATTCGGTCCTTACTGGGACTCGAACCTGGGTATCTTAGACTCGTATCATCTACACCAAGGCACCTTCATTTTCGGAATAAAAAAACTTAATTTTTTTGAATCAAATAAAAACATTTTTAATATACAACAATGCATAATATTTGAAAATAAGTCACCTTAAAATGTTCCTTCAGGTTCTGCTGAAATCAGTGTTTGAACTGTTTGCCATGAAAGCGACTTCTGCTTTTGCCGCATGAAGACGAACAATTGTCCAAAATCAACTTTAGCAGCAATTATAGTGCTAATCAATAGCTATAAGTTTCGCCTTTTGTCAAAATAAAAATATGTTTTGGCATATGTTTTTCTTCACTTTGAATGCGTACGAATGTCGGATTCGACATTGGAGAAATGCCCACATATAGGTGTAAGATAAAAAAAAAACGAGACGGCAAAGCTAACTTCGTCTATGCAGAAGTTTTTATACCCTTGCAAATGCAGTTTTTGAAATGTCTGAATTTAAAAAAGCTTACATAAAAATCTAACTAAAACCCATTTTCCAACAGATAAACATCTGATTTCGACCAAATTACGCGAACCGTTTTGAAAACATATCAAATTAACAATCGCCGAGTTTAAGAACGATAAAATTGAAAACAATAAAGTTTTTCTCACTAAGACCCATTTTCCGACCGATCGGCCTTAAGATATAGTCATCCGATTTCGTCCAAATTTTGCGAATATATTTGAAAGCATATAAAATTAGTAATCAGCGTTTAAGGACGCTAGGATTAAAAACAGAACAAATTTCTTACTAAGACCCATTTTTGAACGATCGGTCCTATGGTAACCATAAGCTATAGTCACCCGATGTCGATGAACTTTTTCAAATTAGTTTGAAAGCGTTTAATATTAATAATTACCGACCTTAAGAACCATTTACTTGAAAACAAAAAAGTTTTTTTCACTGAGACCCATTTTCCGACCGATCGGTCCTATGGCAGCTATAAGATATAGTCCTCCGACTTTGACCTAAATTTGAAAATCTGTTTGACAGCATATAATATTAATAATGGCTGAGTTTGAGGACGCAAACATTGAAAACCAAAAAGTTTTTCTCAATAAGACCCATTTTCCGACCGATCGGTCCTATGGCAGCTATAATATATAGTCATCCGATATATGAGATGAATATTTCTGTGCCTGCAAGCTTCTGGAACAAATTATAATACCCTTTGCAAGGGTATAAATATATTCATTTGCTGTTCAGATTATTTATTTTTGAAAATGTATTCATATTCTTTTTAGCATATATAATATATCCGGGCTCTACATACATATTAGTTGCTTAATGTAAAACAAGGAAGAGCGCTGTAGTCGAGTTTCCCGACTACAAAATACCCTGTTCAATTGAGACACACATACAAACAAATGTGTGTTTCTAAATTTTGGTTGTCGAAATTAAATTTTTTTTTTATGCTCAGTTTGCGAGAAGCGTATTGAGGTAAATAAAATAAATAATAAATGCATTTGAGGTACTTGACCCAATGGCATTGAAAATGATCTTAGGCTTACTACGGCTTACTACGTAAACTTTGTCCAACCAACAATAATAGACCGCATCTTAGGTAATTTCATTTAAATGGTTGGGTCGGTCACTCAAAGCAACGTATCTCTCATATCAGTCATGAACTTAATGCATTGTTTATTTGCTTCGACGAAGCAGACTGTAAATGATAAGAAACGTAACTCAAAACGCATTTAGGTGGAGGATGAACATCTCAGATGGCAATAATCATAACATTTATGGATTGGTAAGCAAAGGTCTAGAATCCAGATACGGATTCTTTTTTTTTTTGTTAAAAGTTCGCACACTTGCTGGCGACCCACTTTTTTAAAGGCAAATTTCACTTTTCCGCAATGAAAGTTTTTCCTATGACGAAAGCCGCACACAATGTTTGACCCTGAAATAGCAAAGTTTGTTCCACTTCCAGTTGAACAAAGTGAAGTCACGTTTAGAAGGTCCAATAATTTCTACTGATAATATTGACACACAAAAGTGCCAATTTATTGGTATAGATATGTGTTCTTTCGTAAGAATGTCACCAATCACACCGTCAGTTGGCTTTAGGGGAGCAACAGTTGTTGTTCCACTTAATTCAGCGTTTCAGTCTCCACAAATAATTCAAACGAAAATGAAATTTCTTTTTGTACGCATCCCAAAATACACATACGCGTTTCTAAGTATGCAATTTTTTTTTTTTGCAACTGCGAAACAGATTGTAAAATGTTGATTAACCATTTTTTCGCGAATACATACACGTTCAGAGTATCGGCTGCTAACCGGCAAACAAGTGGTTGAAGGGTAATTGGATTTTTTTTTACTGATTGCAACCGGCACTTGAAACGTCTAAACTGCAACCGGAGGAATGTACGACTAATAGAAAATTTGAATAATATGCCAATACAAACTAATTGCAGCGGTCAATGACGTAAAAAAAAAACAAGAGGGAGAAATGCCGCAGACGCAGACAAAAGCGGCGATAAATGAGTAACAAACAACAGAAACACCAAAAACTCAATGAGCGTTTAGTATATAATTATATATGTACATATGTATATGCAAGTATTACGCGTACATACCCGGTGCAGACTAATTGCGCTCAAATTATGATAATTAATCGAGAGTGTCTTTTATTTATATCACTTGATTTTAATTTAAGCTCTCAATTCCTATACGCAAAACCACTTGAAGCTCTTACAGTTTCAGCACGTGCAGAACAAGCCGCTGGGCACCAACGAGAGATCACACAAAAACACCGACAAAGACCAGCACCTACCACCACGGTGCAAGGCTTGAGCACAACTAAAACTGAATGGAACACTGAGGCTATTGCTTGCCTCTCGCGGGTCTCCCCTAAAATACCAGAGAGATACACACAAAAAAAAAACGTTGGTGAATGCAACATTTTTCATTGGTAAATTCACCAATATCCGTCTTTGATTTTCGCCCATTAGTTTTTCGATTTAAAATCAAAATGTCTGCGCTTTTGATTTTTGTTAATATAAATAAAAAAAATTCAAATGTTTGCGCGCTGCTATTATTATTATTTTTATTATTTATTTTACCGAAAAACAGCGAATTAAATTTTATTAAGTGAAAAAACTTTTACTTACGCTGGCCCGGAATCGAGAACTCCCGGCTCACGGCATTTCACACAGTTGGAACGTGGCGTTAGACGACTGAGCCATGCCGCGCTACTGATGTAACGAATCAAATTGGATTCTTGTATTGAATAAGATGCACTTGTATTGAAAACATATACGAATTCCACTTCTGCCAATATAAATAGCGCCACTGAAATTTGCGGAACAAAAATTAAAATTGTTGGCGGTTTGAAATCAAAGGGACGCACAGTTGATTTTAAATGACTTTTATGTTGTTTTTACGTAGAAATTGGTAAAATCAAAAAGAAAAATTATTATATCAAAAATTTTTAGCCAAAAACGAAAAATGTCGGATTTACAATTTTTTTTTTGTGTGTACCAAGAGAGACACACTCATATAGTCTCTCTGTATTATTGTTAGGTTTGACAAACGTATTTGAGGATGGAACAACAAAGAGAGTTTGTCTACACTTGACTACATAGCTGCGGACTATTATTGGTTGACAAGTTTCAACAAACATCTGAAAGTAGTTTTTAATCAATTAAAAGATTTTAATATTTAAGTTCTAGGCGGCTGAATTTGACCTGTTTTTAAAAAACTTGTGTAAAGAAAAGGGGAAAAGATTTTGAAATTCTGTTTTTTGTATTTGGTTGCAAAATTCATAAAAAAATATACAAATTTAAAAATGTGTGAGCGCGAGGGGTGTTCAAAAAGTTCTCGGGCTCCAAAGTAGGGTCTTTTGAAAAACGGTGTGTTGATGGTTCGCAGCTTTCCGGGAGTCACCATTATCTCAAAGGAAAACGGGAAATTGGTTAGTATGCCTCTATGGCCCGCACACAAAAGAAGGGCAAGCTAAAATCAAGTCCAAAAAAATTGATTTGATCTCGACTTTCGGATTGAAATTTCAAGTACGAGTCGTACTAGATTCACTTGAGCACGAAAGGGTTGAAACAATCCTAAAAGGCTTGGCTCCGTCCGAAAACGCTCATTTCACCTTGAAAATCAAATGATCCTGATGATTCCACTGTCAAAGTGAAGGAGCGAAAAGAAACTGAGAGCAAGTTCGAAACTGAGAGTGAAAAGCTCTCTCGCGAAATACACGCGAAATCGAAAACTCCATATAAAAAAAATGATTTCGCACGGATTTCGCAGGTAGCCGTTTCGCGAGTTGGTCTGGAGTTCACACGCGAAATAGTCATATCGAAATCACAGCGCTGCCAATCGACGTCAACATGTCACGCGATAGTCACCCTATAGTCAGGCGATGAGTGATTATTTCGCAGCTTTGAAATATATGCAAAGCATATTTTTCGTTGTTGCGAAACACAAATGTGTGTGGCGCGGTGTTTAGAAATTAGTAATATATGGGCAACTTTTCATTGGAGGAGAAGGTGGCCCCAATTGATGTAATAAAACAGAAAATTGTGCTGTGGCAGCATTATGATAGTGGCTTGCCAAAAATTATCTGGGAAAGTAAAGGATGTAATTCACAATTGATTGTTTGGCTTGGGCTTCGTTAAAGAACAGCTTACGCTGCCGGCGTACTAAGCACGCCAAGAGTGGAAGCGATGGTGGCGTACCCATCCCAACTCAAAAACTCAGCAATGTGTCAGCTCCACATCTTTCTTTCTTGCCAGACTTGACGGCGTTGATTCTCTTTTACAGAACCTATAACTCCTTGTACGAGATGGCTGATGATGAGGAACTTTGGCCCAATTCTAAGTGATTCATTTGTGGACGACGGCGATTCTGAATGTTGAACGGATGAGCTGCACAACTTTGCAATGGTCGGACTTGAGACTTCTTTGTCGCCGCAAGTCGTAGACATCTCCTAGTCTCCGTTGCATTATAAGTTCATGATAACGAGATGCCATTGTCCAAATAGTCGATTCTGTCCCTTCCCTAGTCTTGTCCATAGAGGACCATTTGCCTATTAAAAATAAAAGTCACGATGGACCTAAAAACCATTTTTTGCAAAAAAGGATTAACCAAACTCTGTCGAATCCTAGGTGCCTTCACTACCGCTTCTTACAAATCACAAAAAGCATTTGTATCAGCTATTGCATTATTGAAGGCCACCATAACTATTCGCTGATTATTAATTTAAATGTTCCCGCCAAGTTGAATTTGTAAACAAAACAACTAGAGATGAGCCCTTTTTTTCGCACTTGCTATCGGCGAAATAATGTGCAGAGATTTCGCACACATTTTGCAAGTATCTCCGTACCAAGCTTAAATGGGTTCAAAACATACACAAATTTTTCTGTCAGCACAGCAGTTATTGGTGGTGTGGGTTTTTTGCGCCAACCGATGCCTTGGAATTCCCTACCAGTTATAGCACTTCCAGCATGAGAAGGTAGCTGATTAATTCCAGTTGATGGGTCAAGTCTATTGACGAGTTTTCAATAGCAAACAGTTTCGAAGCTATGCCCATGGGTGGCCCACACGGACTAGTCACATGCCCTGGGCCTGGACCCGTTTTCAGAACCGCAGGGTGCATTGTTATGTTGATTGAGTCCTGCTTTTACACCTGTATGCAAACTAATGACCCTGAGCCAGATAGAACTAATATTATGGATACGAAAAATATTATGGAGTTCTTGTGAGATGCTTTTTTTGGTGTCAAAATGAGTTTTTATATCGAGCTAAAGTCATTCTCAGTCATTTTTGATGCAATCCGTTTTCGGATCCTTCTTGATTGGATCCGACTGAGGGATTAAGGCGATCTCGAATAACAAGATAAAATCAATCCAGTGTGAGCTAAATTCGGGATCAAGACAGAAATTCCGGGATTCAAAATTCCGTACTCAAATCCATCCATCTCGTAGTTGATTTGAGAAAATCCGGGCTTGTCCGACTTCTGACATCGTTTGGGATTGATTTCAGCCCGGAAATCTCAAATTTTTTTTTCTGTGTAGCAGAATCTGGAAAAACGTGAAAGCAAAGCTAACTTCGTCTGTGCCGAAGCTTTAATACACTTGAAATAGCTTGCTTCAACGGTTAGTGATTTCGACCAAACTTCGCAGATCACCTTAAAAACATATAATATTAACAATGATCGAGGTTAAGAGTATAGTTAAGGTAATATTGAAAACAAAAAAGTTTTTCTCACAAAAACCCATTTTCCGACCGATCATTTGTATGGCAGCTACAAGAAGTAGTCATCCGATCCGGTCGGTTCCGATATATTAGCAGCGATTGCTTCATAACTGAGGATCAAGTTCTCGCAGAAACAGACAGACGGACAGATGGACAGACGGACAGACAAATCTTAATCGACTCAGCTCTTCATGCTGATCAAGAATATATATATACTTTATGTGGTCGGAGATGACCCCTTCTAAGCGTTGCACACTTTTGGGAAAAATTTTAATACACTTTTCAAGTGTATAAAATGGGCTAATGGCAAAACTAATACATATTTCGACGATCCACAAAGTTTGGTCACAAATTGGTTAGCTTATTTGCTTTCTGTAAGGTTCTATTCACAGTTTTTTGCTGTTCACCAATTGATTCATGATGTTCGAAAACGAAAAGCAAAATATTTTTTGTTGTACAATAACTTAAATCATGTTGTTTTAATATTTAAATTCAACAATGTGCTTTGTGTAAAAATTCTGTCGCAAGAAAATACATTTTAAATTAAAGAGTAAAAAAAAAGTAAAAATGGCCGTTTAAAAATGAGAAATCGATAATTGACAACTTTTTTTTGTGTACAAAAACAAGAGTAAAAAATTCTTTTTTCCAATGATCGAAGTACGGGCCAAAGCCACGCTAATTCTGCGTCCATTAAGCCCTACAACATCAAAATCGGTTCAGTAGAAATTGGGAAAAGCTGCGAACCATTTTGAAAAACGTGGTTTCGAGAAAACGGCGTTTAAAGTTTCGACAACTGTTTTCGATCAAATAAAAATTATTTATAAATTTAAATTACAGATTTATAAATTTATAAAAATCGGTTCAACAGTTCTCGAGAAAGTTCAGTCAAAGTGCGACAAGACAAAATATTTCCGTGCAACATTTTTTTTTCAAAAGAAGTCATTTAATTTTTAAAAAAATTTGATTTAAAAAAAATAATGTAAAAACATGGAATTTTTAAAAATATGAGGGTCGGAAAAAAATTGATTTTGTTTATACAATAAACATATTGTCGGATCTGCTTGAAAATTTTACAGGATGTTTTAAAGACCCTATTTGAACTTTTAAGTTAATAAAAAAAAAAAATCGAAAAAATAAATTTTGTAGACCTAAGGGCCAGTTTTTAAGGGCCTTAAATTATCATAACATAAAGCTTGCATTGTTGTAGTGGTCGGGCGTGGCGTATCAGTTATATGTGTGTCTGCTGGTGCGAGAGGTTGTGGGTTCGATCCCGCCTCGGACCATCTAATAGAAAAAGTTTTTTCTTTCTTTAGAAAAAAGCTTTTACACACCCGATCACCTTCACCAGCTACTGGCGCCAGCTGTGAAGTAACTAGCCATGAAAAAGCAAATTCTCTAACTATTGCCGTTCGGATTCGGCGTTAACCTGTAGGTCCCTTTCTCTTGTGCGAAAAATTATAAGCACACACGCCAAGAGATTGAGAGAAGCTTGGCCCTGGCCCTCCTGGAGGTGCTGTTTGAGCCAATTTTACTTTACAAAGCTTGCATTGTTGCATATTATAAAATATTTTTATCAAAATTTGTACATTTCAGTACTCGGTTTTTTGGTCAAAAAATGAAAACTAATGAATATTTTTCAAAACTTTTTTCTTCTTTTTATTCGATCACTTAATGACTATAAATCGTAGAACAACTTATTCAAAATGGCAGCCTTGTGCCTTCCAGCAACGCCGATGTCTCTCTGGCCACTCATCGATAGCAGTGCGCACCTCATGCATTGAGAAATTGTGCACTGCTCAGACAAGGGCGCGCTTCATAGACTCAATATTTGAGTGTCGAGTAGAGCAAGCCATAGTTTCGAGAACGGACCAATGTTTGTGGTCCAATGTATTCAGGTCTGTGCTACCAGCAGGCCAATCATCTGTAGAAATGAAATTCGGTAAATGGTTTTTAAGCCACGTTTGAGTCGTTTTTACCTTGTGAGCTGGAGCGGAGTCTTGTTGAAAGGTCCACGGATTGTTTGCAAATAATGTCGTGTTGAGAGGCTTCACAGCCTTTTCCAAAACGTCGAATTGATACACATTAGCCGAAGTTTTGACTCCTTTTTCCACAAAAATGGAACCTGGTGACCCTATGATAGGCGACTCCCCACCAAACCATCACATAAGCCGTATGGTGATCTCTCTGAACTTTCGGAATAAGTTCGGTGTTTTGATGAAACAGCATACACTCTATCGTTCTGTTTGTTGTCAGTAAACAGAATACGTCTGTGGGGCATTGTTCGCGCACTGGCGATGCAATGCTTTCGATTTTGTCTTGCGTTTCTGCTTCAATGCTGTTATAAGCAAGTGTCCGGTGTGTCTCTTGCATGCACTGAGTACCAAGTCACGTTTTATGATGCGCGACATGCTGTCCTTGCTGATATTCATCTAACGAGACATGATTTTCTGCTTGCGCAGTGGATTTCGATGAATTCGATATTTCGCGTCTTTGATGGCTTGTGGCGTGCGCACTATGCGTCCGGACGGTCGGATTTCGCGCGGTCTAATTTTGTAAGCCACCTAAAACGCAAGCATGGCGCATAGGCTTTGAATGATTATAAAGTATAATGCGCCGCCAAAAAGACTAGGATCGAAACTACTGTGCAGGGCATTAGCCAAACCGAATTTGATGCCAATATTGTGAAATTCTTTGTAAATGCAATGATTCCAATGAGAGCCATAGAAGACCAATTCTTACTTAAAATCTTTGTCTCTGGATATTAAAAAGAATGGACTAAAACTAATGAACCGCCGAGCACTAAAGAAGAATATAGAGGTGATGTATGTGGAAGAAAGGGATTGCGTTAAAGAAAAAATGATTGAGGCAGCTTTTATATGCACCACTATCGATATATGGTCAAAAAAAAAACGAAGCTTCTTGGGTGTGACAGCTCACTGGATTTCCGATTGCCTTATTAGAGAGTCGAAATCACTGGCTTGTCGCAGACTTGAAGGACGGTACACATCGGATCGACTGGCTTGCCATATAGACGAAATTAATGCAGAATTTTTACTTAACAATACTAAAATAGTTGCTACTATTACAGACAACGGAAGCAATTTCGTAAAAGCATTTCGTGAGTCGGAGTCGATCTCGAAAACGTTATTGATGAGATTGAAGAGCAAACTATTGACCAGGAAGATTCATTTAAGGAAGAATGTTATAATTATAACGAAGAGGATTTATTTAAAGAAAATAAACTTTCAAGCCATATCAGATGTGCCTCACATACACTTAATTTATGTGCTACGAATGACACAAAAAGTGTGCTGAAAACACGCCAATCAGCCCTCGGAAAAATGCTCCAAACCGTAATAGTAAAGTGCATTATACTTTGGAACTTGGCAAACCGACCTAAATCAGCAAAAGTTATCAAAAAAATGTTGGGACATACACTGACGCGTCCTGGAATAACTAGGTGGAATAGTTTGTAGGATGCTTCACGGTCAGTTTCAACGATAAAAATTAAAAGTTCGGAAGTCGAAAATGTTACTTTTTATGGGATCCTTTTGCCAAGCCTATTGGCTTTCAGGCGAAGGCTGCAAAAGCTGAAGAATATAAATTTGAAATATTGTTCTCCCCTTTTGGATAACTACCTAAAAAGTCTAAATGCAAGATTCCAGGATTCCAGTACAATGCATAAGTTGTTTACAAGTTGTGAACAAACGCAACTTTTTCGGACCTAGAGCCAGCCAACTCACACTTATGATTCCAGGAATTCTTTCTTATATCTTCAACTCAAGCAAAAAATGCAGCAATAGCAGCAATGACGTATCCCAGATTCAAAGACTTGTGGACGAAAACAAAGATATTTTAACACTAAACAATTATCCATACATTAAACAGATTTTTATTAAATTCAATACGCCACTTCCATATTCAGCGCCTGTAGAAAGACTGTTTTCTTTCGCCAGTATGACAAACACACCAAAATGTAACAAATTATCCGACGAAATTTTTGAAAAAGAGTTGTTTTGAAAGCAAATATAATAAAAAGCATAAAATAAGACAAAACATAAATATATTGGTTTGTAAGCTATATTCCTTGCAGCGTCGTACGCTGTACTTTGCCAGGGGGTTTTAACAATGTATTTTGTCACTTCTCAGTAAAGTATTTAGCATATGTATGTATTTTGTATGTATTTGTAATTTGTGCGAATGAATGACAGGATGTCTGTCCTTCTGGTGGAACGCCATCATTTTCGAGACTTCAAGAGCTAGCGTTTTTATTGGTTGGGAAGACGAATTAATATTGACTCTCCTTAACAGTAATTAAAATACGTGTCTTTTTTGGGCTTAGACCAGAGTTCCCCAGCCATGGCCCCTTGAGGCATAACACACTCGGCAATTCACACCGAATGCTTGCCAAAGTCATGCTTCACTATGTGTTAGAGAGAGAGACAGTCACATTTCCGCGCTCTCTTCTTGGGGAATCCTGGTTTAGTTAGCTAAGCGTATTATAAATAGGACAAGTCTTATGGACTTTTATAGCCAATATTTTTCTTATCTGTGATAAAATTTTTCGTAGATAATTTATTCTGACACGAACAAATTTTTAAACAAATAAATTTCATTTATCTTTATTTCCATTTTATTTTTCGAATAAAGCATAATTTTTATTTTATTCGAGAAAAAATAATTCTTTGAAAAATTATACGTTATCCGGGTTCAAATAAAAAAATGGCAACTTTGGCATAAATGTCACTTGTCGTATAGCCGATAAATTGGAGTGGATGCGTTAAAATGGTTTTGGAGAGCGAATGTGTTCAATACGTGTACCAAAACAATTGCGAATTCTAGGTAAATCCTTTAAATAGTAAAAAATTATTTTTACTTTTTTACTGAAAATATTCGTCTTTTCGAGTTTGTATGACTGTTGTACGTGCTTGTGAACCTATAAATATATGAAAGAGTAACACAAGGCAACAAAATTAGACTTTTTCCAGTATATTGAAGGGTTGGTGGTGATTCTAGATGATTTTCGTGTGCTGAACACGAATCAGTTTTCAGAAATTGTCCATCACGTCGAGATTTGTATTAATTTGAGCTTAATGTTGCAAAAATGTTTATTTTGACCCTTTTTAGACGCGTTTTGCGAGGAACCCATATGCACATGTATGCTGATGACGGACAACTATATGTTAGTAGTCCTCTGAGTCGTATCTGTGGATTAGTTAGTGCCTGTAATGACGATTGAACCGTGGTTAAAAACTGGGCTGTTGAAAACTGATTAGGGCTGAACCCTTCAAAGTCGAAGAGCTACAAGAATACTCCAAGATTACAAAAATTATTTATTGACATATTGAACCGGCTATTAACCTAGGTTTAACCTTTAACAAAAACCTTTCTTGAACTGATCACATTAATAAAGGCATTGGCAAAACCTATGCCATGCTGAGTCAATGTATTTTTGTCAATTTTAGAAGTTAAGCACTAATGCCTCATAATTGTACCCTTTATTCACATACATTTTGTGACGTGCTCAATAACAGAAGCTCTCTACAACTTAGTGCAAGGATGTCAATCATAATAAATTAAAAAGGATATATAAAATTAATGCCATCATTTCTGAGCAACTCTATCAATTTGTCAGCATTAGCTTCATTCCTGTCAAACTGAAATTGCGTAGCCAGTGACTCTAAAACTGTGCGCATGCTTAAGCTGTAAAGCAAACAATTTCTGTTCAAATAAATAGCAATTACCATGACTAATTGATCTAATGATACATACAAATTCAAACGTATAAATTATTGTTTTATAAAAACATAAATAGGTAGAACAATTTTGGTAAGCATTTTCAGTTACAAAATCTCCTTAGTTATATTTTTAGAATTACTCTCAACAGCCTTGTGGCACGACTGCAACAGTTGTTCCATTTTGGCGCCAAAAATAGCAGTGAAACGTAAACAAAACTTCACCCAAAAAATCACTCACAATCTGTACAAACAAAGCTCTCTCTTTCACTCCGACCGACAGGATGTAGGTCAAACATTGCGTATGAGTGATTTTCCTGCCAGCACCTTTCCCATTGTTTAGTTGTTTTCAGTCGTGTGAGACGCGTTCTAACAGAAGCAACTTTAGTCGGCAAATGTGAAAATGTTGATTCGCTACTGAAAATTTCGCTACGCGCCACAATCTCGAATCAATAGCACTGTGCCGGGCTTAAGAAATAATTGAATTTATTTTTGGCAGCTCATTGACATTGGGTGAGTGGCTGCCTAACCAGTGTGTGTGCCTTTAATGTGATCATTAAAAATTCATAAGGCTTAAGTGAGGTCCAGTGAGGTCCCTCTCCAGGGAGTTCATGGCATGCAAATGAAACTTTCAAGACGGGGATATTACACATACGCAATGTTGCCGCACAATTTGTAACTGACTGATACTTTGAAATGGCACAAAGAGCCTGAGCTGAGCAGCAGAAGCAGCAGGAGGTAGCGAGGAAGGTAAAAGTGCCTCTGACATTGGGCACTTGGAAAATTTATGACAAACTGCGCGTTTTTCTGAAACCTTCCGATGTTTTGTTCTTGTGTGTGAGAGTGTTTCGTTTTGGTGGCAGCCTTTTGCACTTGACATCAAGGGTAATTAACGTGTGGCCGCGTTTGGAGCAGGCTCTGTGCTGTTGACCACCTAACACAGGCAACAAAAATGTCTGCAGCTGCTACCACAAGTTAAGTTAGCAGACAAAGTGTACTTTCAGTTTTTGGCTGGAATAAAGTTTTACGAGCACTTTTACATTGACGAAAAGTTGAAGAAGCCATTCTGCATGAAATTTAATTTTTAGTTTTGTTACAGAACCGAACAATGATTTGTGAAATAAGAAAAAAAAAATTGTCTTGGAAAACGAAACTCACTTTTTTGCTCAAAGTTTGAAAGTATAAAGATGATATTAAATATTTGATTATCCATTATCCTAATGTGTTCAGAAACCTTAATTAAAGCAATAAAGTTCATCAAAAAACCATCAGGGAAACCAAGGAAATTCTTGTTGTTCAGATTGCCTAAACTATATGTGTGGGTGTTAACTGGCCGTTTTTTGCTCATAACTTGAGTATCGTTCATCCGATCGTTATCATTCCTGCAGCCAATCTATAAATAATATTGATAACTAAATATCTCTAGACAGTTGAAATCGTCTATCTGCGAAACTGTGGGAGATATGAAATATATTTGGTTTTTCCCTATTACATACTTTTGCACAAACGTAATATACTCTGTGTACCTTTGGTACAGAGTATAAAAACTATCCGTGGAATGGGTTATTCTATAGCTGACACAGAGTATGAGCAATCCATAGGAGTGTTGGCGTTGATTAAACGCTATACAAGCAAGATTTTACAACGTTTCGTTAACGTGGACTAAACACGGATCCAAGAGACCAAGAACCAGTCAAACGAAGTCATTCGCATCATTTACCTTAAAAAGGGTAAATCAATCACAGGCAATTGGGTTGTTGGACAAATTTGACTTTGATTTTAAATAAAAAGTACAGCATTTGACAATCCAAAAAGTGCTCTTAAACCATGACGCGTCCACAGTGTGTTGGGCTACGGACTGCTACCCAAACCAAAAGAAATGATTCTGCGTTTTTCTGAAAAAAATAACCTTATTTCGCAATTTTCACTTTACTTCATTTTTATACTCTGTACCAAAGGTACACAGAGTATACTGAGTTTGTGCAAAAGTATGTAACAGGGAGAAGGAATCATTTTCGGCCCTATAAAGTATATATTTAACAGCCGAGTCGATATAGCCATATCCGTCTGTCTGTGCATCTGTATGAACTCACAGATCTCAGAGATGGTAAGAGATAGAGGTATGACATGTATGGCACATACTTTCCTTATACTTGCAGGCAGATCAAGTTTATTTTCAATTTTTGCCACGCCCCCTCCCGTCTCCGCAATTTGGAAAAAACGAGTATCTTCCACAGTTTTGTACGTAGATGTTTCTTACCTTCTAGAGATATCTAGTAATCAATATTATTTATCGATTTTCTGAAGCAATGATAAAGATCGGATGAACGATACTCAAGTTATGAGCAAAAAACGGCCAGTTAACACCCCCCACCCATAACCACAGCATTCCTTTCAACAAAGGCAATCTTAGTGAGTGAGAGAGAGAGAGAGAGAGAGAAACTTAGAGATGAGCGTATAACAGGGGATAACGTGAATAACTCGTGAGCAAACGCGAGCGGCGGCATTAAGGGTACAGAGTATGTTATAGTCGGGCTTGACCGACATTCTTTCTTGTTTTTATATATTTTTTCACTTTGTTGCAAGTACGAAAGATGTTAAAGAAAAATGGGGGATGGTTTATGAAGTGTTAAGAAATTTGTACTTGATATTAAGCTAAAAACGTTTTCAGTTTGGTTTTTTAGGTGAGGGGAGTAAAAAGACGTATCTGAACGGAGCGTTCAAAATTCTGAGGATCATGAAATCCATATCTATAAAAATTGATCGTGGTTGGTTTGTGTGCTGAAACTTGAAAACGACTGGAGCAAATTGGGTACTTCCTTCTGCGGGTTTGTTGGTAAGTGCTACGCGAAGGTTTAGGATAAGTTGGAAAATTCTTAACAGTGATGATCATTTCCAGTTCGATGCAACACGAATCCGAAATGTCGTAGCACGTCGGACTGTAAATGGAATCGGCTGGAATCGGAATGATTGAAAGTCGTACGCAACGGTCAAAAGAGATGAACGAATCTTACAATGAGCAAAAACGGTTGAGAAGAAGAGAAGTTCGCGCATAGCAAAGTGCTGAAGCAAGCTTACAACGTGTGACTATTGAACGACAACACAAATACAGAATTTGCTTCCAACTATACAGAATAATGGACAAATTTTTCATTTCTCTAGAACGCTGTTGCCGCATCTAGATCAAGAACACAAAAATCTCCAAATATACTTTCTTGGAGATTCAGACGATGAAGTAAATCGGCGCTGTGCTATCTTTCATACAACGAAAAGAAAAATAGTCCAGCAGTTTCAACAAATCCCTGCAGTTCTACGCCTCAGTGTTGAATTTTTCAGTGCTGATTCAGACCTGAGAAGTAGGAATTGCTCCAATTAATGACTGACTTCAGTACTGTTCTCAGTACTACCCATAAACAACAACAACAAATCCCTGCAGTTCTACGCCTCAGTGTTGAATTTTTCAGTGCTGATTCAGACCTGAGAAGTAGGAATTGCTCCAATTAATGACTGACTTCAGTACTGTTTTCAGTAATACCCATGAAACTAACCCATGAGTTCAGTACTAAAAACATGCCTGAAAGAAGTGAAGGTCATGGCGTATTAGGCCCTGTCTGTGTTAATATTATGGCTGAAATGTATCTAAAGGCAGCCATGATTTAAGTACCAGCCCTTCCAAATCAGGGCTGATTCAGTTCTGATTCAGTTTTCTATTCCTTTTGTTAGATTTGCGTCATCTGTTAACGATAGCTAATTTTCAATAAAAAAAACAAATTTCGGGTGGAATCGTGAATGGTCGAAATGAATTCAATCAAAACATCTATTTTGGGCAAAACGAAGCTTGGCGGGACAATCAATCAAGGAGATTTGAAAGATGGCAAATGTAGACGGGTGAATAGGCGGTCTAAAGGGGGCGTAGAAACGCACGTCGGCGTTTTCGTTGAATATGAGAATTGGTCATAACTGATGACTATTGAGGACCTTGAGGAAAAATAATATTTGGAAGGAATGAAAAAATTATAAAAATTTGCCCTTAATTAGACTATCAGCCTATTTCTCAAACTTGCTTTGAATAAAACCGAATCGTTTACATAAGCTTGTAAACCGAATCTTTGTTCTTTTAAAAATGTATTATACACTTGAAAAGTGTATTATAATTTTGCCAAGAAGTTTGTAACGCATACAAGGAATTATCTCCGACCACATAAAGTATATATATTCTTTATCAGCATGACGATCCGAGTCTCTCCGTTGAGCTTTGTCCGTCCGTCTGTCTGTTTCTTCGCGACTAGTCCCTCAGTTTTGAAGCTATCGAGCTGAAGCACAAAGTCTTCTTTTGACTTCACGCTGCTAATATGTTGGAACCGCCCGAATCGGATGTTTACTTCTTGTAGCTGCCATAGGAACGAAACAAACACTTTTTTGTTTTCAATGTTAGCGATCTTAAACTTGGCGCCTGTAGAAAGATTGGTATACGTTCTTCTCGTTCAGAGAACTCTAGATACGCATTGTTTTCGAGATACTGTAATAGAGAATGCATAGTTATCCACATAAATGGTGGTGACTTTTCAAGTTTAATTTTAAGGGATTTGATTCTGATAACGCTCCGCTTGATCATTGTGAAAGTGGTGTCTGATTATTCTGATTATTTTTTAATCCTAAATGTTATAATTGATGGCACACAACTTGAACTTAAGCTAACCCATCCAAACCTCTTACAAACAAGTGCACCCTCTTGTTTTTCTGCCTGAGTCATTGTTTTCCTTTTGTTTTTTTTATTGCTGTAATCAGCAATTTCCGTTCGTGTTTCGTTCATTTTTTTATTCCCTTTTCTTTCTTTTCGTTACTTTTACTCCATTTTTTTTGTCGTCTTAAGGATTGCAGGCATTTGTGTTTGATTTTGTTATTCATACATTTTCTTGACCTCTGATTTTTGGGTAAGGGCCAGGCCATGGAGGCCGGCCGACAAACTTGTGTATAATTCATAAGCAAACATTCCGTTTGTACTTACATACTTTGTGCGCTTTGGTTTTTGTGGTGACTGTTTTGGTCATGTCCTGATGCCTGATTGAGGTGATAATCATGCCCAATAATAGCTGTGACCCTGCCATGCGGCTGACACACTAAAGAACAATGCTTAGCAAATTGAATGCTTTTTCTTACCTATGTCAGTTATTTCATATGTCTCCGGGTGACCATTTTACCTACTTGTGAAACATCCTTTGCATATGTGAGCCGAAATTGGATTGGGTTGGCTCAAAATTTGAACAAAGTTTGACAGGGCACATTGCTTAATAGGCCACATCCACATTATAGCACCCGCAGGCATTAAGGTCCTTTTGGGACAGGCCAAAAAGTACATATATATTTCGCTTATCTGACAGAAATTTGTTTTAATATTAGACTGAAATAGACGAATGGAAGAGGCAGGGACATTTTGTGTGTGAACAAAGACATGATTAAGCCGAAAGCGTGTACATGTGTACTGACATATGTAAATGCATAATTGAGGAAAATCCAAGAGTGGTCGGAGTATTTCAATGGCGTATGGAGTGAGAAAATAGATTTGAATGTTAGCTTCGCTTAATTATTTCAAAGTGTCCTATTGAACTGTTGCAAGTGTTGGAAATATTTAGGAATTGTGAGAAAGACATATATCAAAATAGTTTCAAGAATGGAACAAAGTGCAGAGCAACATTTAGTCGATCGTGGAAAATCAGTCGTCTTTCAAATCAAAGGAAATTAAAATGTCATCTCTTAAAATAAAATGGGTGGGATCACGCAGGAATCTCCTCCTGCTCCCTCCTGCTCTATCTCTTACCATCTCTGAGATCTGTGCGTTCATACAGACGGAAAGACAGACGGACAGACGGACATGGCTATATCGACTCGGCTGTTGATGCTGATCAAGAATATATGTACTTTATTGGGTCGGGAATGATTCCTTCTCCCGGTTACATACTTTTGCACAAACTTAATATACTCTGTGTACCTTTGGCACACAGGAAATTTTGAGGAAAGCTAACTTCGGCTCGACCAAAGTTTATATACCCTTGTAGCTTGTATAATTTATTAAATTAAGGTTTTAAATGATTTTCGTTGAACATTCTTTTCCCAAACTCAGCAACAGATGGCGCCATTACTTTGACCATTTGCTTGCCAGTTTGTTATCTTTCAGCTATGCGATATATTCTTCAGATTTTGAGCAAACTTCAAAAAATTGTGTGGAAACTGATAATATTCATAACTGGGAATCAAAATACGCTACCATTGAAAACAAAATACTTTTCTCACTAGAACTTCTTTTTCGAGCTATATTTGGCAGCTATATGCTATAGTCATCCGATTTCGATCAAACAAGTTTGCGAGCGATAGCATCGAAACCAAAGTTTTTTCTACTAATACTTTTTTTCAAAACTAGATTTTGTATGGCAGCTGTACTTTATAGTTGACCGATTTTCATCATACTTGGTGGAGTTATGTAAGAGCAAAAAAAAACTTATAGATACGAGGTTTGGGCACGTTCGCGTTGAAGACGAAAAAGTTTTTCTATTTAAAACTACTTTTTCGAACGATAGCTCCTATGGTATATATATGATATAGTCATCCGATCCGACCGGTTCCGACAAATGTGCAGCATATTTGTACCAAAAGATTTTGTGCAAAGTTTGGTTAAGATAGCTTTAAAACTAACGGAGGAGATAGCATAGAAACAGACTGACGGACGGACAGACGGACATGGCTATATGAACTCAGCTCGTCATGCTGACCAAGAATATACATATAATATATACTTGATGTGGTCGGAGATGCTTCCTTCTATGCGTTACAAAAATCAAAAAACAATTTTAATATACCTTCTACAAGGGTATAAAAATATCCTTTTCAAAAATAGGCTGCACAATTTTCGCTATAAATTTTAACTGCTCTTCAATTTGCAAATATGTACATCCAGTAGATATTTCTAATAATTTCATTATTAATCAAACAAGTTTTACTTGTCTCAAAACTTTCTCCCAAGCAAATAAGCCACATACACATTTATTCTTAAAGGCAAACTGAACAATTTGTTATTACATTTGTGGCTATTTGCATTACCAACCGCTGCTAGATCTAATTTGCTTGGCCTCTAATACAATATTGACCTCATTTATTGCTCTCGCAGGAGGTATTTTTTTTTTCACTCAACTCTCAACTACTCTGCTGACTGTAATTCCATTGGCAGAATTGTTACATTTACGCTTTGCTTAGCTTAGCGTATCCATAAATCAAAGGTAAATGTGACGCAATTTCCTTACAAGAGAAACAAACAAAATTGATGCTACCAACAAAAACACACACAAGAAAGAATCTGCCAAGTGAAGGGAACGAATTTTCCCTTTTGTTTACATATGTACATGTGTGTAGTTTGTGTTTGCCGTTGACGGTTCAATAAAGTCAAGGCACATCTCCGCCCGACGGCCTCAATTGATGTTGAAAGTGGTGTCACAAATTAAATACTGTATTTTAGTATTAATTTAATGTCCGGCAACTACTTTAAATATTTCATTCGAGTTCAAAGTTGAAAAATCAGTGGAAGTACTTCAAGCTAATTGATGTCAAAGTTGGATAAATCAAATATTCATAGAGCAATTAATTCAATTCATGTCACATGCAAGAATCCCCCTATGCTTAAGCAAGACCTTGCTGGTTGAAGTAAATGCTTGGTAAATTTCTCAAATTCTCCAAGTGCGTTTGGCTTAGGGGAATGCAAATTTTTGTTCTTAAGAAATGTTGTCAAGTAGACTGAAAGTTGGGAAAAAAAAACGTTGAGTACTTTCTTAGGTTGACATTGTATTATGGTGCCATCACAAGTTAGGGAAAGAATATAAATCAATATGACAAATTCTGTAGGCCAAAAGTATTAGGGCCCTTGAAATATCTATTTTCATTGGATGATGGATAGCTTCAACGGTTAGCGACTTCGACCAATCTTTGCAGATCAGCTTAAAACATATAATATTAACCATGACCGAGTTTAAGAGCGCTTATATTGAAAAAAAAACCCACTAAAACCAATTTTTCGACCGAACGTTCCTATGGCAAGAAGTAGTCATCCCATGAGGTCGGTTCCGACATATTAGCAGCGTACAGTAAAAAGAACACTCTGGGCAAAATTTCAGCTCGATAGCTTCAAAACCGACATACTAGTTCGCGTAGAAACAGACAGACGGACAGAAAGACTTTTTGTGACGGACGGACAAAGCTTAATCGACTCAGCTCGCCATGCTGATCAAGAATATATATTATGTAATGATATATGTAATATGTAATGATAATATAATATTTACAAGTGGAAGGTATAAAGACGCTACCATTGAGAAGAAAAAAGTGTTTCTCATTAGAACTACTTTTCGACCGATAGTTCCTATGGCAGCTTGGCAAAATTGTGTGGTAGCATATAATATTGATCAGTAACAATTTTGGGAGCGATGGCATTTAAAACAAAAAAGGTTTTCTTACTAAGACTTTTTTTATACATATCTTTTGTATGGCAGCTATACTATATAGTTGGCCGATTTTCATAAAACTTGGTGGAATTGTATAAAAGCATAGAAAACTTATAAATACGAGGATTGGGGACGTTTGCTTTGAAGAAAAAAAGTTTTTCTCATTAAAACTACTTTTTCGAACGATCGTTCCTATATGCTATAGTCATCCGATCCGGCTGGTTCCGACAAATGTGCAGCGTATTTGTACCAAAAGACAAATACGAAAAAATACGACAAATACGAAACAGACGGACGGTCGGACAGACGGACATGGCTATATCAACTCAGCTCGTCATGCTGATCAAGAATATATATACATTGTGGGGTCGGAGATGCTTCCTTCTATGCGTTACAAACATCTGGACAATTTTAATATACCCTATAAAAGGGTGTAATAAAACTGACGTTATTATACGTTAGGATTTAATAAGATCATAACATTGTTGTTTAAGAACAGAAATGTAATTCCCGATAATCCAAGTGAAAGGCGCAGCAACAACAAGTTTATTCTTCATTTAAGTCCAGTTAAAGTGCACAGCTGTTGTGTGTTGCACACAAAGTTTACTTAGCTTGTTTGTTGTTTCTATGGCTTTTCGAACAAAATTACGAGTCGGAAAACATTAGCTGACCATGCGACCATAGTTTAAAATCCTAATTTCTTTTCATTTTGATGAAATCGCAATTTGGCAGCTGCGGAGGGCTTGTTTAAAAATTAAAGCTTTTCCTCCTTTATACCTTTAGCAGATTTTAATGATGGTTTGTAAGAGCAAAAATTTTAAGAAAATTTCAACCCAAATTAAATGATAAATAACAGAAAAATATGAATTCTGATGAATTAAATCTTGCTTGTATAATTGGCGTATTCGCCATGGCTAACAAGCCGCACATCCGAATTCAGCGCCATCCGTTGAACATATCCTGCAATTGCCCGCAGGCTGCAGCTCCACGCGAACGCAAAGCAAACGCGTGTCCTTCAACATGGAGAATGCCGCCGCTATTTTGCCAGAGTCACAGCACAGAGAATGGCTGTTTCCTGCCCTGCAGCCAGACAATGTTCTTCTGTGTGTGCTAGTCGAGTGAGTGTTGGAGGTCATATTAAAGTTTTTTGCGCTTTTTCTGCTCTGTTTACCTTTCAATTTGGGCATCCGTGAGCATTAAAAATGCATATGCCATGATTATTACACATACATCGTGTAGGTCATTTGTTATTTATGAAATAAAGGGGATGAAGCGTGCAAACATAGCACATTCACACTTAATCCCCATTTAAGCGGCTTGTTGCGTCACCCGACTCGAGTGGCTCTCAAACTGTAGGCAAATTACTAAACCACAAAAACTAACTAAGATGTTATCCTTTGCAGTGACTCAGCCTTGGAAAACCATAATAATTACCACTTAGCCTAGGACGAATACTTTGTATTAAGATATGTTAATTACACTAGTCTACAAACAATTTGTTTTTCTTTTTTGAATTCCTAATAATTTTGTAAGTCTATATCTAAGTACAGATTATTTTACAGATAGTGTAATATAAAGTTATGATAATAATTTTTCTTTAAATAATTTTGAAAGCCGACTCTTTTGTCAATTGGCAAATGTAAAGACAGCTTAAGTGAACTTAAATGAAAACTTTATTTGCTAATACCCTCACTATTTCTAAGTTTGTATTTATAAAACTCGGTTGATCGATGGATATTATTAAGAACTAGGAGTAATAGGAGCATGTTCCAAAATCTGTCTAATCCGTTATCCATGATTGCAGATTTAGCAGGGCTTAAAATAAATATGGTTCCATACGCAAATAATATGATCAAATATGGCCAAAAAGTTGGCTTATTTGGCCTATTTAGAACATTTTTTATCAAAATTTCGACAAATTGCACTAGTTTAAAAAAATAAAAAAAATTTAATGACCCATTTCTCTTAGAAATTTTTTAGTAGAGTTTAAACAGGGACTAAAACCAAAACGGTTTCGGTTATGGTCGTTAAAATCAAATTGTTTCGGTTACGGTTTGTATACATACTGTTGCTACTCGGTTACAAAATAATCATTTTGTTTACCGGTTTCAAACCGATTAAAGATTCATTTTAAGCACTTTTTTCAATTCTATAACGACTTAAAATGGAAACAACTGCATTTTTCACTTTTCGCCAGTCACAATCAAACATTTCCTCCAAAGCTAGGATGAGTTTTCTTTTAAAACATCTTCGTGTTAGCTTTATATGTGACTAGTCAGGAGACATTTTTTGCTTGCTTAACGTAAATTCTTTATTACAGGCTAACGTTTTTAATTTTGTCATATGTAAAATATTTTCGATTCAGAGCTGTTTTTTGGCGAGGCATTCTGGAGCAATTTGTATAGTAACATTAATTACGTTCTAAAGAGGCAGAGGCTTTAATGAGGTGCAATCGTCAAGTCAGCAAGCCCAGGCGAGAAATGAGAGCGTTCAAGCTCGTTGATTGAATTTGCTAACCTCATCGACTGAAATTCTGCCGGCGTCTCTGCTGCTGCTGCCGAAACCTAAAATGTGTGTATGTTTACAAGCCTTTTGATATAGATGAACACGTTCCTTAGCGATGAGAATGTGAGTTGGTTGATAGTCACGATTAGTGTAAATTAATTTTTGTGACTTCTACAGACAACAATTAAATATTTTGTGTCTCATATGTGACCTCGAGCCAGTTAAAACTTTCTAGCTTATCTCATAATATTTAAAACAACGAAATGGTCACTGTTACGGTCACTTATAAATAACGGCTTAAAATAACGGTGTTTATTTCGACTAGTTGCTTTGAAATGCTGAATTTGAAAATCGTTGGAATTTCGATCGTTTTTTGAATATGCATTTTGCATGCAGAAAAGCTACACAAAAGTAATGGGTTTAAAATCACGGTCAAAACGTGTAGAAATCCTACATTTTTTTCTGAGTAGTAAATAATTATATGTGCATTTTGCGATTTGCCAAAATTAATGTTGTAATAAGTTTAGCAGTCAATATTGTTTTCATGATTCCATTATAGCCAAGTTTAGTCGAGATGGCATGAAATCAACTAGCGCTTTAAAGGTGGATAAATTAATATTCGCCCATTCTTCTTCAATTACCAATTTAAGCTGCCTTGCTGTCTCAAGACGTCTCCCATTCTTAAAAACTTTAGCAGAAAGGATCACCCATATATTTTCAATGGGATTCAGGTCCGGACTTAATGCTGGTCAGTTCAATACAGGCATTTTTCAGTCTTTAACGAAGCGTTTAGCCACCCGTGCGCAATGTATTGATGCATTGTCCTGTTGAAAAGTCCAGTCATCGCAATACATATTTCCAGCAAACTCTATTAATTCGATGTCCAAATGGTCGATATATATTTTTGCGTTCATTCTGATTGCAATGAGATATATTGGACTCGTGCCGCACTACCATACCATCCTCGCTTGAAACAGGATTTCCGATCCTGGTACATATCTCTTCAATATTTTTTTGCAGCTGTCAGGGCCATCTAAGTTAAAAATTTTTTCGTCACTAAACATGACATTATGCCACGTTTCGCCACAAAAACGGAATTTGTAAGCAAATTCAATGCGCGCCTTCATGTGAGGGTACAGAGTATGTTATAGTCGGGCTTGACCGACTTTCTTTCTTGTTTTCAATAATAGCTTGCACATCGTTACTTTAATATTGTATGCTGCTTTGGCTTGAGTACAAAGTATTTTCTTTTTATTTTTGGTGTTTTATTTGCTGCTATTGTACTTTTCTTGAGCATAAAATAATTGCAACTTATTGTTGATTCCATTATTGAGATAATATCAATCCAGCTGTTCGTTTTGAAATTAAATGAATGATGTATTGTTTTTTGGCTTTTCAAATCGTATTAGAATTTAATATCAAATTGCCAAAATTTGTTTAAGCTTAACATATTATTAAAATTATTCGGTGCGACTAAATTTAATAACTTATCACTTTTTTG
This sequence comes from Lordiphosa magnipectinata, assembly GCA_037044535.1. Classification (NCBI taxonomy): domain Eukaryota; kingdom Metazoa; phylum Arthropoda; class Insecta; order Diptera; family Drosophilidae; genus Lordiphosa; species Lordiphosa magnipectinata. The sequence goes on from JBAMBO010004433.1 coordinate 187,711, forward strand.
TGTTATTCGATATGACTTGAAAACGAGAAGGCCAAGCTAACTTCGTCTGTGCCGAAGTTTTTATACCCTTGCAAATGCTGTTTTTGAAATGTCAGAGTTTAAGAACGCTTACATAAAAATCTAAAAAATTTTAACTAAAACCCATTTTCCGACAGATAATCATCTGATTTCGACAAAATTTCGCGAATCTTTTTGAAAACATATCAAAATATAAAAATCGCCGAGTTTAAGAACGATAAAATTTAAAACAAAAAAGTTAATCTCACTAAGACTCATTTTCCGACCGATCGGTCCTATGGCAGCCTTTTGATATAGTCATCCGATTTCGACCAAATTTTGCGAATATATTTGAAAGCATACAGAATTAGTAATCAGTGAGTTTAAAGACGCTAACACTCAAAACAAAAAAAATTTCTTACTAAGAACTATTTTCGACCGATCGGTCCTATGGCAACCATAAGATATAGTCACCCGATGTCGATCAACTTTTTCAAATTAGTTTGAATGCTTTTAATATTTAGAATCACCGACTTAAAGAACGATTTACTTGAAAACAAAAAAGTTTTTTTCACTAAGACCCATTTTCCGACCGATCGGTCCTATGGCAGCTATATGTTATAGTCATCCGACTTTGACCAAAATTTGCAAATCTGTTTGAAAGCATATAATACTAATTATGGCCGAGTTTTATGACGCTAGCATTGCAAACAAAAAAGTTTTTTTCACTAAGACCCATTTTCCGACCGATCGGTCCTATGGCAGCTATATGTTATAGTCATCTGACTTTGACCAAAATTTGCAAATCTGTTTGAAAGCATATAATATTAATTATGGCCGAGTTTTATGACGATAGCATTGAAAACAAAAAAGTTTTTCTCACTAAGACCCGTTTTTTGACCGATGGTTCCTATGGCAGCTATAAGATATAGTCATCCGATCCGGTTGGTTCCGACATATTAGCAGCGTGCAGTAAAAAGAAGACTCTGTGCAAAGTTTCAGCTCGATAGCTTTAAAACTGAGAGACTAGTTTGCGTAGAAACAGACGGACAGACAGACGGACAGACAGACGGACAGACAGACGGACAGACAGACGGACAGACAGACGGACAGACAGACGGACAGACAGACGGACAGACAGACGGACGGACAAAGCTCAATCGACTCAGCTCATCGCCCTGATCAAGAATATATATAGTTTATGGGGTCGGAAATGAATATTTCTATGCGTTGCAAACTTCTGGGCAAAATTATAATACCCTTTGCAAGGGTATAAAAATGACAAAAAATTCTAAATGACCTGTGCTAGTTGGTGCTTGAAAGGGATATATTGCGTACATTTTGAACTATTTTAAAATCTTTGTGATCATACTATTAGGTTGGAATGGTGCTTAGTACAACCCGATTAGAATAAGTGCAAAATATTCTTCATTGAAGTCTACAAAATTCTAAAGTCAGCGCTCAATACATTCTTGAAACCAAACAAAAGTTCAGAAAATGGGTACAAAATGATCTTAATTTAAGCCCAAAGAATTCTAATGCTATTTTCAATTTGTTCTTGAAACTTTGTCTCAGTAAATAATTCAATCGATACAAATTAACCAAAGACCAAGTTGGTATTACTGCAGGTCAGAAATCGACCCTTACTCCATAGCCAAAGTGTTAGAACATGATGGCAATTTTAATTCTAGAATTTCGATTCTAGAATGTTTCATACTTAATTTAAGTACATCCAAGACCAAAACTAACTTAAAATTTTAAGTTAAATCGGTATAAATTCTATCCCTATCGACCTAGAACTCTGCGATTTTCCAATTTCGAATTCGCAAAAGCTTGCCGAAAGTTGACTTCGGAACCAGTACAAATTGTTGATAGAAGCTCGATTAACAATGCTCGCATCCTTCCTTCTTTATCGATCCGTAAGCCCAACGCCTTTCTTGAGGCCTGACTGTTAAGATGGCACTTCTTTTGATGGTGTATAACTCAGCTAGCTGTTCTCGCTGCCTAGCTTAGACACTAGCAATTTATTCCCTCTAACATATATGGTACAATCAGCACTCTCAGTAACTATTGTGTTGCGCACTGTTGCCCAGGCTTCACAGCATGGGCTCCTGGCGCCAGCTAGCCTACACCATAACCCTCACGTTACCCTTAATAGCTGCCCCCCATTTGGCTGCTGTGTGAATAAGCTTTTTGCTCAAACATGCTCAAAAGAAGCTTTCACTCAAAGCGCTCCACAAATCTTCTCTAGTGGCTGGCACTCAAAAAACACAAATTGAATTCAGTTTGAAAACACCGCCGAGAATGAATAGTCGCTAAAAACGTGTTGTGGCTTAATTAACACGCACAAATACAAAAAGAAAATTAACTAAAACAGTCAAGTTTATAAAAGTGCTGATTTCGGGTGCGTAATCACAAAACCAAATCCGGTTTGGTTTTTACAAGCAACCAAAACAAACTAAATACAATTGTTTATGGAAAATAGAACTTGATAAAAAAAAAACTATATACAAAATTGTTGCTCATATATGTAAATTGAATTTGTGTGAGAGTTTTAAATGGAAGGCATTTGGTTTGTGTATCAGATACATATAAAGATATAGATACAGATACACTTGGATCTAGACAGATGCCAAAATTATTAAAGTTTTCTGTGTTTGTGGGGAAAAAATGAAAATATGAAAAGAAAACATTTGCACAAAAATGCACAAATAGAAAATGAAAATCTAAATATTTATTCAGTTTACAAAGAGACTAGATAAAAGTGTAAATTATTTGATTTATTATTTATATTCCACATATTTTTTATTATTATTTAACTATTTCTCATTTCCAGCACTTCTCCAGTACTGCCTAAAAACATAAACAATTTAAGTAACACACACACACAACCAGAGAGATACCTTACAATTGGCATCCAAAACCATGAGGTGAAGCCACAATTGATTATAATTATATTTACAGCATTTATTATTTATTTATGCACATTTAATTTTATTTTCAACTATATAAATTCACACACACATACTAAACATTAATCAGGCAACGACGTCATCGTTAAAAAACTCGAAGCGAAAACTTGTACAAAATAACAACATAAAAACCCAGCTGAGTTCAAGTTCTTGGCACTGGCTTGGCTCCCCAGACGCCAGTTTTCATCAATTGAAGGTAGACAAGTTATGTCAGAATTGGTGTCAGTCCCTCTCTTTCGCTCTGGCACACACCATCTCTCTCTTTTTTTTGCTACCTCTTTGTATTTTTACTTTAGTTTCTGTATTTTTGTTTCTTAAGCTGATGATGGCATTCAACAGGTGCCACCCCCATTTGGCTCCAGCTATTGTACAGCATAGAACAAGTCCCCGTGCACCAAGTGTCAGCAATTTAAGTTGAAATATCAAATTTGTTCCTATTGGTAACCAAAAGCTTTGCTAACGCCCAGCTACCATGGAAATGGAACATACCACATTCAAAAATCGGGCGAAGGTTCAGTTTAATTTAAGTGGAAAGTTTTGTACAATTAACTGGATGCGCTTACCAAATATGAATTAAACATTTTATTAATGAATAAAACATACTTGAAAATTAAACTAGCTTAGCTTTCCAACTAGGGTAAGATACAGCAATAATACTAGAAAAGTATCTGCCTATTATACCGAGCAATGGAAAATAAATAGACCAATCAATCAGTCAATAAATTAAGAATTTATTAAACCACATGCCATTTTGTGTCTTTAACTTAATAAAATGGGACAAATTGGGGGTAAAAAAAAGCAGTTAATTCCAATAAAGCTTAAACTATATTTTATTTTTAGACTGCAAAACTCGAAATTGCATGTATAAAATCACATTGGACAGTGTTCATGAAATCTCTTTCGTATAGTCGATTTGATTTGAAACTAAACTAGGAAATATTTATATAGATGATAGCAGTTTTACTTCGAAAAACTTTAGAGATTTCTGGGACACCCCTGATTAAGTTCTTTTAAAAATAGATTCACCCCCTGGTCTACCAGGACTATAATTTTTCTCAAAATATTCAAAGTCTGCTGTCTAGATTTAAGTTTAGCTAAAAAAACTGGCATTTTAAAATATGCTTTTTAAAAAAGTTATAGATTTTCTATAGTTTGATATTTATTATTAAAACAAGTAAGAAAGTCGGTTAAGTCAGACTGTAATATACTCTGTACCTGCAGTACCAGCTGAAAACAGCGATGCTACTGCGTTGCGACAGCTAACTTGGTATTCGTCATAACTTGAGTATCGTTGATCCGATTTTTTTTATCATTTCTTCGGCAAATCGATAAATAATCTTGATTACTAAATATCTCTAGAAGGTACGAAACATCTATCTACAAAACTGTGGGAGATATGACGTTTTTTCCAAATTTCAAGGGCTTAATCTGCTTGCAAGTATGAGAAGTTTATGTCCCATACATGTCAAACCTCTATTTCTTACCATCTCTGAGATCTGTTTGTTCATAGGGACGGATGGACGAACAGACTGACAGGCACATTGCTATATCGACTCGGCTGTTAATGCTGATCAAGAATATATATTCTTTATAGGGTCGTAATTGATTCCTTCTACCTGTTACATACTTTTGCACAAACCTAATTTACTCTGTGTACCTTTGGTACAGAGTAAAATAAATATGGTACAGATACACCGGCATGGATATCAATCCGTCCGCCGGTAGAGTGTATATTGTCAAATACTGTTTTGAACTACTACACAAAAAAAATATCCGGGCTAAAATTAATCCCAAACGATGTCAGAAGTCGGTCAAGCCCGGACTTTCTCAAACCATGTATGAGAAGGATTAATTTGAGTACGGATGTTTCAATTCCAGAATTCTTGTCTTGATCCTCACTTTAGCTCACACGGGATTGATTTTATCTTGTTATTCGAGTTCGTTTTGATCCCTCAGTCGGATCCAATCAAGAAGGTACGAAATTGATTTAAGCTCGATATTCATACTTGATTTGATCTCGATGTCGGCTTGGTGCAAGAATACCAGAGATTAAATTGAGCTCGATACTCAAACTACATTCAATCCGAAAAAATATTGAGTCAAAAATCACTGAGATTGACTTCAGCTCGATGTTAAAACTCATTTTAACCACAAAAAATTCTTTTTCACTAGAACTCCATTCTACTTTTTTAACTACCCTTTTGATTATCAAACAAGCAAGTTCTATCCGGCTCGAGGTTTAGTTTGCAACTGTAAAAACAGGACTCAAACAACATTACCATAAATTACAACAACTGTACCCTGCGGTTCTGAAAACCAGTCCAGGCCTATGCCTTTAACTAGTCCGTATGGGCCACCCCTAGCCTATTGGCATAGCCTCGAACTGTTCGCTATTGAAGACTCTTCAGTAAACTTGACCTATCAACTGCAATTCAGCAGCTACCTTCTGATGCTGGAAGTGCTATAATTGGTAGGGAATTACAAGGCAACGGTTAGAGCAAAAATCCACACCACCAATAACTGCTAAGCTGTCAGAAAAATTGGTGTATGTGTGTGTACATATTTAGCCTGAGAGAGCTTGCTCTCGGCTTCTTTCCGCTCTTTCGCTTTTGCAGTGGAATTCCGTACTTGCTTCAATCTCGAGTCAGAATCATTTGCTGGATTCAAGTAGAATCTAGTACGACTCGATCTTGAAATTTCAATCCGATGGTCGAAATCAAATCAATTTTGTTGGATTTGATTTTAGCTCGCCTCTTTTTTTCTGTGCACACCGTGGTTGCCAAGCTCGTCGCCAGATACCCCATCGATTGTCCTCCACAGTACAGACATACACACACTATACATTTTTTTTTGTGAACATTTATATTTTTTTAAATCTAGACACATTATTTAACATTAATTTTATATTAAATACTAACATAATTTAAATACATTTTAATAATGAATGCTTGAACACAATAAAACAAATTCGATTATAATAAGTTTTCTATAAAGAATGGCCTTTTGTACATATCCTGCCAGCTTGACCCTATTTATAAATTTAATGCTGATATAATTTCTGCCTCATTTAGTGTTAGTTTTTCAAAAAACATAAATCTAAATGCTTTGAGTACTGGACAACTTCTTTTAAATTGCTCAAAGAACATGTTTTATATACTGTTTGAGGTGCACTTCCATTAAGCCATAGAAGGTCAGCACAAACCTTAAAGATCCAACTAATCATTTTCCTCTGATATTTATTATCACAGTACGTAACGCCTCTAGTGAAGTCAAGATGTTTATATATGCGACTTTCACTGGATGATGCACTATTCATATGGTCACTACGATCATTTTCCTTTAGTTTCCTTAAGAGCCGAATGCTCACATTGCACCACTGATATTTGGTCATATTTTCAACAAGTCGTAGTTGTTCCATCCTCTTTATATCCTCATTCCAAAATATATTTTTTCCAATTATTTGCCTCGTCAGGATATGTGGCAAACGACTTGCTTCATAGTTGAACATGACTCGCTAAATATATTTTAAGTGCAGTCTAAGACAATATAAGCATGCCTCTTGAACGCCAGTTTCTAGGCATAGGGTATAATTGGGTGTGCAGTCGTGTTATCGGAGGATCCTTTTAATGAAAAATCTTTGCAATATATTCGATTCATTAAACCATGCCCCATACTTGCGCTGCATATACTTGCACTGCTCTCTCTGTGGCTTGAAAAAGGTTCCATTTGCTACTCAAATGTATATTCGCCTTATCAGAAAACTTACTCCAAGTCGAATTGATGGCTTCCTTTGCTTCTCCATTTCTATTCTTTATATGTGCCCCAAATGACATTCGTGGTGTCAGGATTACGCCTAGATATTTGTACTCCGAAGTGATTTTTAAAAGGCTGGATTTGCCGCATTCCGAGTCGGTTTTCGAGTAAACGTTTGCAAGTGGAATTCCAATTGGACAATGTTACACGGAAGTTGATAATCATATCTATGATCTAGTAACCGTTTTCATGAAAATCGGAATGGCTTAAGCAGTTGAAACCTATTGCTTAATGTCAAGTGGTATCAATTCGTCAAAAAGAGACAACCTTTTCAAAACCTTTCTGTTCCTTAAGTCCCTTTTAATTCTGAAAGAGTTAAATTATATTTCAGGTCTCCGAAAACGATCAAAACAAAATGTATAGTGTATAATTTTCAATTTTATATAATTTTTAGGTGATCACTATTAAATCATTTCTTACGTGAACCAAATTGGTTTAGCATTTTTAAATAAAACGACAAGCATGAAAAATTAGTTCGTACGTGCCCACCTCCATCCTCTATACAACTTTAGAGACATCAAGCTCTTATTTAACATACACAAGTATCGTATTTGCACTTCTTGTATAGCTTTACAGTTGAAATGCTGTCATCAAAGTTCTTTCGCCAAAGTTCTCTCTACGCAATGTTGTTTTAATTTTCTGCAAAAAAAATCTTATTAACTCAAAGAGGACTGAGATAAAAAAGCATAAAATAAACACAAAATGAAATTTTCTGGGAAATTTATAACAACTTAACAGCTGTCAGGCACTGCTCCTGGCAAAGCTTTCAATTAATAAACAAATACAAGCAACATAGTGCAATACTAGGAAAAGGTTGAAATAAGCTTTCTTTTTCATAAGAAAATATTTAATGAGAGAGCATTTTTTATTTTGATAGTATAATTTATAATTTCCCAAATTATGTCCACCCGTAGTCAATTTATAAAGTTGAGCTAATGCACCTTTAAGAATATGTAAAGAACATTTTCCTTTAAGCATACTTAGAACCAATATCAACACAAACGTTCACCTACTTTGAAAATTATATAATATAATTTATATTTGAGAGTAATTTGATCATGTAAGTATGTATTTTCACAATGAAGTAAATTTTATAGAGTGTTTTTAGTTGTCGTGAAAGGCAAGTGAGTTCCTTTACATTTTGGTCAGCAGGTGTGGTAGCATCCTGCATAGTTAGTTAAAGGCCAACAATACGGTTAGGCCCGGCAGTTCGTGTTAAGCCCTGGTGGGTAGTTGATCGTGTTTTACTTACTATGACGATGGGGCAAAGGGAAAATACCGAGAACATTGAACTCAAGATGAGTACTAACGCTACCAAAAACAGAGCGTGAACGGATTTTTTCTCATTTGTAGTATATTGTTTCCACTTCAAGAACAATTTTATGAGAACGCAAAAACATGATTTGAGTTTATATTGTTTCGTTCTTAAGAACTTGATTTGAGATTCAAATGTAAAATTGGCTTAACAGCCCCAAAGGGGACTAGCCAAGCTTGCCTCAATCTCTTGACGTGTGTGCTTATAATTTTTCGCACAAGAGAAAGGGACCTACAGTTTAACGCCGAATCCGAAAGCTAAAGTTTGAAAAGCTTTTTCATTGCTAGCTACTTCACAGCTGGCGCCAATAGCTGGTGAAGGTGACCGGATGTGTAAAAGCTACTTTCTAAAGAAAAAAAAACCTTTTTATTAGATGGTCCGAGGCGGGATTGCACCCACGCCACCCGCACATCAGGCCGACACACTAACCGCTGCTCCACACCGGCCACTTGAAATGATATTGTTCCGTTTACAAAAGGATTAGATACATCGATGTACAGCAAAGCTTCAACGATCAACTCGTATTACTCCACCCAACTTGGTTCATTGAAGTCTATCATAAAATCTCAAAAAAATTGTTTGGGGCTTGACTGGGAGTCAAACCCTGGACCTTCTGCACTTAAAGATCAACTGGCATAGCGTGCTAGCACATTCCGCCACTGCCTACTTTTATAGCCAGTCGTCTAAACTGCTAATTATACTTTTCTGAGTGATTTGAGTTGAGTACAACTTTACTCATTTCAAAAGCATTTGGAACATTGAAGGCCCAATGGTCTTAACCTTAATTTATGAAAGTAGCCTCAAAGACATCTCCTAAAGACGACATTTCTGCTTATCATACGCTAATATTCGAATTTTGACCACCGAGAACTCTAGTTTACTTGATGAGACCAGTTTTTATACTCTTGTGGAGTGTATATTAAAATTGTCCAGATGTTTGCAACGCATAGAAGGAAGCATCTCCGACCACATAAAGTATTCTTGATCAGCATGACGAGCTGAGTTGATATAGCCATCTCCTCTGTCAGTTTTAAACTTATCTTATCCAAACATTGCCGAAGTTTTTTGGTACAAAGACGGTGCATATTTGTCAGAACCGGCCGGATAGGACGACAATAGCATATAGCTGCCATAGAAACGATCGTTCGAAAAACTAGTTTAAGTGAAAAAATCTTTTTTGTCTTCAACGCAAACGTCCCCAAACCACGTATATATAAGTTTTCTATGCTTTTACATAATTCCACCAAGTTTTATGAAAATCGGATATGTATATAGTATAGCTGTCGTACAAAAGACAGGTCTGAAAAATGTCTTAGTAGGAAAGACTTTTTGGTTTTCAATGCTATGTCTATATAATATAGCTGCTATAGGAACAATCAGTCGAAAAAGTAGTTCAAGTGAGAAAAGCTTTTTCGTTTTCAACGGTAGCGTTTTTATACTTTACAGTTATGAATATTACCACACAAAAAATTTGGTCTTACACCGCAATTTCTTGTACACTGAGGGAAAAATGCTCAGAAATTTTAATATTTACTGCTTAACCATAATCTTTTTACCATTGATTCAACGTTAAATAGCCCTTGGACTGAACACGATTGGAATGCTGTCTCAACGCCTTGCGCTATTGCAAGCGCTGGTGGCAACACGTCTAAGATACTACTTGTATTGAATTGAATCTACCATCTTCCTAAAAATATGAGAGCACTTGGTGTTTAAATATTTATTTAGTCAAATCAAAGTGCATATTAATTGATTTCAATATAAAAATTGCATAGTATAGTAAAATCTAATATGATTGTTGTTGTTTTTACTATGCGATTTAAAAAGTTTAAAGAAAAATTCAAGTCTTACTAAAATTCTTAGCCTGTTCTGCACGGTTGACTTTTGCTGTGGTTTTTGCTTGATTTTGATAATATACCTATTTACCCCTTTTTTTATGCAAAATGCTAACAAAATCATATTACCCTCAGTTACAGTATCAAATAGCAGATGCTTCACCAAATTGTTTCACTCAACAAGTGGTTTTTTTTTTCTCTCAACTCACACAAAACTGTGTCAATTTCCCTAGCCCACACGGGGCGTATGAGTAATGCACAAGTCTATAAAAGTAATAAACATAAGGTAAACAATAAGCAAAGACAAATAAAATAATGCTATAGAGAGGCACGCCAAGATCGCATTTCTAGCTAGAATACCAAAGCGAACAAAGGCGTATATAGTATGACCTCATCATCTTCATCATCATCATCATCTTAATGATCATTGACTTCGAAGCCGGCATTTTTTTGCTTAGAATGCTAATGAATCAGCTGCTGCTTGCGATTAGCACACATTCCTCTAAAAAACAATTTCCACTCTTTGCAGCGATAACGTCTCATCGGTGCCCTTGGCTGACTTTGTGGTTCCGCCCAATTCCGCTGAGGAAGAACCATTTGTACCCTTAGCAGATACGGTGAAAATGAGCGACATACCAACCACGCCCACTGCTAGCACTAACCCAGCGCCGGTTCCAGCTGCATCCAGCTCCACACCTGCTAATGGTGCACCAAAAGATGCCGAGGTGGCCGTTGTCAGCAATGACAACAGCATCTTCTCCGTACTGTACACCTTGGGCAAAAAGGTGGCCATAGTGGGTTCCATTTATCTAGTTGGTTATATGGGTTGGTCGGTGGCCTGGCTAATTGCACCGGTGATTCTGTCAGTGGCACGCGATCAATTGAGCAAAACATCGGAGAGGAAGCGTGACATAGCCAAGGCGTCGGCCATGGCCTCGGAGAAGGATGTAATACTGGCGCGTATAGATGAACTGCCGGCTTGGGTGTATTTTCCAGATGTGGAGCGTTGCGAGTGGTTAAACAAGGTGGGTTTGCTTTGGGAGTATACACTGTTATTTAAATTTTATTGTTTTACAGATTCTCAAGCAGGTTTGGCCTAATGCCAATCATTTTGCCCGCACCCTCGTTAAGGAAACCATTGAACCGAATGTGGCTTTGGCTCTGTCGCAATACAAAATGAATGGCTTTCGTTTCGATCGCATCATTCTGGGCACCATTCCACCTCGCATCGGTGGTGTGAAAATCTATGACAAAAATGTAGATCGCAATGAGATTATCATGGACTTGGATCTGTTCTATGCCAGCGATTGTGACATCAATTTCTATTTGGGCGGCATGAAGGGCGGCATTAAGGACTTCCAGATACACGGTTGGGTGCGAGTGGTTATGAAACCGCTGATCAGATCCATGCCCTTGGTGGGAGGCCTGCAAATCTTTTTCCTCAACAATCCCAATATTGATTTCAATTTGGTGGGCGTCATCGATTTTATGGATATGCCGGGTTTGAGTGATTTGCTTCGCAGAATTATAGTTGAGCAAATAGGCAATGTGATGGTTTTGCCAAATAAATTGCCCATTTCTCTAAGTAATGAGGTGTCAGCGGTGTCTCTGAAAATGCCCGAGCCAGAGGTGAGTTAAACATATTTCTTAGCTTACTGACTGAGTCATTCACGCATAGAACAATCGGCTTAAACTGTGCCCAGATATTAGTTAAAGCATGCAAGCGCGCAGTATTATAGAAAAATTTCAATATTCGATACATATTAGGTGAAGTAGTTCTACTTTAAAAATTATTACACTGAGAGAAAAAATACAGAATCAAGAACTATTTATTCTGTCAAGTAATTTTTAGCAGTTTTTGTACCTACTTGATAGTAGATCAAGTAGATCATGTTATGAAACTTTTGGAACAAGTATATTATTGGATTTCTTTCCCTTTTTATCCCTTCCTGACATCGAACAAGGAATTCGCTGTTGGATTAGAAATTTTCTATCTGACAGCGAAGATTGTTGATCGAATTTCTTTATCCTTATTTCAATTTTTGATCCAAGAGTTTGTTATCTTGATCTAAGCACAAAGAAACTGTCAAGTCAAGCAGGAGAATTTTGACTTTCCACTAGGCGAAAACGATAGAAAAAAATTCATTTTTACAAGCTCAATTTTAAATATGTCATGAGTCATGACCACATGAATAAAAATGGATTTAAATGGATTTTTCCATTTTTGTTTATCGCTTGAACCTCCCATTTGAACACACCCCGCCCTTTGTTTCCTATTTTGCAAGTGGGTTTTTCCAAATTGGAGCATACTCTTTCCATTTATTTGCTAAAAAAAACCTACCACTGAAATTTTATTAAGATCAGCTAGAAAATAACGATTGGCCTTCATCACAGTGCCGTAGAAAGCTTTTTGCAAGGGTTAGAGTGGAAAAATAATTCGAAATTTAAAAATATTTTTTTTAATTTTGATCTTTAAAATTTAAATACATTATAATTATTTCTTTTACATAATGAAATCAAGATTATTAGTTTTTTTCTCTGTTTATCAACGGATTTTTTCCCTGCAATTCCTATGTTGAACTTAATGAATGAAATGAACTAATCATCTTAATCCCCCCTATCTAAGCCACTGCCCGCAACCCTTTTTCGCACCTTGCGGTTGAATTTCCAAGACTGGAGAACTATTTTCCCATTTATTTGGCCTAAAGATCTAACAAGTCTCTCATTTTTTCATTTCTCATTCATTTGGCCGAAAGATCTAACAAGTCGAATTTTATACATTTCGTAAGCTATCCCTTCAAACCGAGATTCAAGTCAATCGGAATAAAAATAGTTACTTGCATGCTGTATTTTAAAAGCATTTTCACACACTGGGGGCGGATTTTCCAAAATCGGAAAAGCCCATCTCAAATCAATCGAACAAAAAACCTATTTTTTCCATTTGAAATTTTCCGGAAATTTTAAAACCCTGTAGAGGATTTTTCAACATCGGAAAATCCCATCACAAATTATTTCGCATACTATCCTTACAAACCGATTCTTAAGTCAATCGAATGAAATTGAGTTTTTTGCATGTAAAATTCCCGGGAATTTTCCCACCCTGGGATCCACTGTACTGGCTAGTTTTAATATCGTAAAAAGAATATCAATAAGATCCATTTAATGTAAAATTGATCTTAGATTTTCAATCAATGGACCTGAAAATCATTCAAAGGATATGAAAAATGTATTATTATGATATCAAAAAAAGGATATGATAAAAGTATCCATACCAAAAGTATCTTATTGATCTTTTTTTTCTGTGTACAAATTGAAATAAATAAGTGAGCTTAGATGCTTACCACGGCTAAATACCGAAACGAATTTCGGTTCCGGTACCGGTTCCGGTACGTCCCGAAATGAATGTTTCGGTTAAAGGTTCTATTTTCGGTTTTCAATTAATTTCGGTTTTCGGTTTCAATACGGTACCCAGATTTTTATTTCGTTATACCGTTACGTACCGGTACGTCCACGTCTTATGTAACTAATATAGCATTCTTGTGATTTGCTCGCGGTATCATAACTGCATTCAATGTGGTTGAGTCCATACAACTTCTTAGCGGATTCATTATAAATTTATCGCTACAGAACCTGCGTAGCTGGAACAGAAAGCACGACTTTTGAAATCTCATACAATTCTGACAACTTTGTGGAGGATTCTGGCGACCAGTTAAGAATGTTTTCATGGTTTCAAACAAGCTTAAGTGCGAGAAAAGTCTTAATGGAAACCAGTAACTGTTTTGCTACAGATCCAGTGTATCCAAATGGAATAAAAATCACCCAAAACAAGATGTTCGGTTGAAGTTTAGTTGTGGCCAGCTCCGCTGGTTCTAATAGAGTCCCACACTTTCCGGTGCAGAAGATAGTCACTATCTGCAGCCGCAAAACTGGAGCAAATACTGAAGATGTCTTCCGCCAGCAAATATTTTTGCATCTTGTTATGTAGAGCTCCAACTCGTGACCAAATCTACGATGCACTCTGCAAAGATAAAACAAGAAAACAAGAAAGAAAGTCGGTCAAGCCCGCCTATAACATACTCTGTACCCTTAACATCTCAGCTCGCATTTGCTCACGAGTTATACGCGCTCATCTCTAAGTTTCACTCTCTCTCTCTCTCTCACTAAGATTGCTGTTCAATAGAATGCTGCGGTGGTGGGTGGGGTGGTGCTGGTGCTTATTACTAGATATCTCTAAAAGTTACGAACCATCTATCATCAAAACTGTGGAAGATACACGTTATTTCCAAATTGCGGGGGCGGGAGGGTGCGTATCAAAAATTAAAAATAAACTTGATCTGCCTGCAAGTATAAGAAATATATGTCCCATACATGTCAAACCTCTATCTCTTACCATCTCTGAGATCTCTTCGTTCATACGGACGGACGGACAGACAGACGGACGGACGGATATGGCTATATCGACTCGGCAGTTGATGCTGATCAAGGGTCGGAAATGATTCCTTCTCCCTGTTACATACTTTTGCACAAACTTAATATACTCTATGTACCTTCAGTACAGAGTATAAAAACCGAAACAGTACCGGTACCAACGTTTCGGTTTCGTTCCGGTGCTATCGGTTCCATAATAACGGTAAACGGTTTTCGGTTCTCAAGAAAAAATTTGTATCGGTTCTGCTTCCGGTTCCGGTACTTGATTTGAAACGGTTTATTTCGGTTAACGGTTCCGGTACCGGTTCCGGTATTAAGCCCTGATGCTTACTCCTTCCAAAAATATCCAAAACGAAATCTTAGACGACTAATTTAAAAACAGGACTTGATATAATTTAATACAACGAGTATTATTTAACAATGTATTCTCAACTGCTGTAAGCGTGTCTTTAAGAGTCCCACAGGGTAGTCATTTAGGTCCGTTGCTTTTTGTACTTTTGGTCAATGACCTCCAACAAGTCATCTCGTATTCAACCGTATTTGTGTACGCAGATGATGTTAAAATCTGTCTACCGTACTCTGATAGGTTCTTGCATACGCGCCTTCAACTAGACCTTAGTGAACTGGAGAAGTGCTGTTAAAAAAATGTTCTTTTCTGAAACCATTATAAATGCCAAATGATGACTTTTTCTCCTAGCTCACCTCACATTGTCTCCTATTATATTGTAAATCATATCCTGGACCGTATTTTACATGTAAATGATCTTGGTATACTATTTGACCAGAAATTGTGTTTCAACAGCCACATCGCAGCTACTGTGAATAAAGCAAAAGGTGTTCTGGCATTTATTAAGCGTCGGACTAATGAGTTTGTTGACTCTTATACAGCTAAAACATTGTACATATCCTTAGTACGACCTATTTTGGAATACTGCTCTAGTGTATGAGGCCCACAGTACAAAGAATCTTGTGCAATTTCTAATTTTCGCTCTTCGCAATCTGCATTGGGACGATCAAGGTTAAAATTAATCGATCTTCGATCTTTGCATCACCGCCGAATATGCAATGGTGTCCTAATCGTCCACAAACTTCTTCTCGAATTGGTAGATTCTCAATCGCTCCTCCCTTCTGTAGACTTTACAGTACCCCGAGTTTCACTCGTACATTCCGCCCACTACGTTTGTCATTCTACAGATCCAACTATACAACACATTAAACCTTTCGTGTCTTATGATCTAATTATAATACCCTTTCATTTAGTTTTTCATTTGAAAAATCAGTTACTGTTATTTTAAGTTAAATTTATCAGCACATTAATGTATCTAACCTGTAAGACTATTATTCTATACATTTATGTAATACCATTACCAATTATTTTAAGTTAGTAGATCATTGTTAACCAAATAAATAAATTTAAAAAAATTAGATGGCCCGAATGAAGGTGAAATCGAGACGGGATAAAATTTTTTCAAAAACAATCTTATGTGAGAGATAAATATTTATTTATTTATTAATAAATATAATTTAAATTGTTTCTTCCCAGGGTATTCTGCGCATTCATGTGGTGGAGGCCAAGGATTTGATGAAGAAGGATATCAGTGTTTTGGGCAAGGGAAAATCTGATCCCTATGCCATTATCAATGTGGGTGCCCAGGAGTTTAAAACACAAATAATTGATAACAATGTCAATCCCAAATGGGATTATTGGTGTGAGGTGAGTACACACTGCCCCCATCTAATCCACCCATTTCCATACCCTACATACATACATACAAACTTGTTTATCGTTGAATGCTGCATTCGCTTTTTGTAGTCTGTTGTTGTTGATTCGCTCGATAATTGCTGCATGCCACAACACACTACACCTTACGTATCCATCATCTCTTTTGCCTAGTTTGTTTGTTATTATTCCACTTTTGATTTTCATATCTTACGCCTCAACGTAGGCAACAGTTTTTATTGAAATGGGTCAATGGGTCGAGATACAATTGAAGGACTCGGATGACTCCAAAAAAGACGAGAACTTGGGCAGGTAAGCCTTAACTAAGCAACTATCAGTCATCTCCCTACCCACCTCCCTCTACCTCTACTTAGTATGTGAGTAATAGCTAGTTGTGTCTTGGAATTGGTTCTCGGCTCGTTGTTGCATGCTGCTCTCGTGACGCCTAATCCGAGTTTGGCCACTAACCACACCATCACTATCTTCTCTCTCTATCTCTATCTCTTTCTCTCCCCCTCTGTACCATTTATCTCACTCACTCACTCACTCACACACACAAACACACCAACAATTGTTTTTCTAGGCGATTATTTTTACCACCATTGGCCACTTTGTGGGTTTTGCTTTGTGGGACTATGATCAAACAATGCCGGGTGTACAGGCCGATGATGTATTGGGCAGGTTGTATGGCGAAGCACCGCTGTTTTGATATTGTTCTGGATTTTTATTTATTCTGAGTTTTTTTTTGAGTTATGCCTGAATAATTACTACCATGCCAACTAGCACACACCACAGTTAAAGACTAACACGAACAAATGATGAGCCATCGAGAAGAGTTTGCCTGCTTAAAATTTAAATGAGGTCAAATGAAGAGCTTTTATCAAATATTTCGATGGAACCTATTTTCACTTAGAGAGACACAATAGAGATTAGTTCGGTTCAGTGGAGTATTTTTAGATAGAAAATTAAAGGAAAAGTTGCAAACCGGCTCTGAAACGAACCGAACCGCTTATTTGCTCAAACACCGAAACCCGAAACGAACTCGTGTTTGTTCGAAAACGCTGATCGAAACCGAAAAGCACAAAAAAAGTGGTTCGGCCTATTCCATCGAAGAGTTTAATGACGTTAAGACAATTATTGCAAGTTTAGAATCAAGGTACTGGACGAAGGAGGTTTCAACCCGTCGTAAACTATAATTTTCGGTTTGCGGAGCGGCTCATTAACTTACCTAACCTAAGTTTTTGAGTCGAACCTTGGTTCATAAAATCCTAATTCGTTGAAACACTTTTGCCTCAATTTTCCATGATTTTCTACAAATCGGTTATTCCTAAAACCTACACATCTTACTTTTGTTAAAGCAAAACATTATTTGAGGTTCTAAAAATTATGCATTTATGTTTTTAAATAATACGTCCCATTCAAAAGTTCCTGATCTTGCACTACGTACTTGTACATAAATATGCGAGGTTTGTTTTGTGATCTTCTGTTGATAGTGTGCTGACCGTTCAATGTATTTCTTCCCGCTATCAAAAAGTTTAAATAAAACCTTAAAAAAGTTACTATAGCTTTTTCTGAACCGAACCTTTTTCCAAACCGCGTCCGGTTTGAGTTCAAGTTTTGGTAGGTGAATAAGAAAGTTCGGTATAGTTCGAAGGATCCAAAAAAACGACATCCAAGGTTCGGTTCCGTAGCGGTTGTTCCTGCCTTCGTCATCTTTAAAAAAGTACGGCCCAATGATGCCACCGGCCCATAATCCAAACCAAACAGTGCATTTTTCGGGATGCATTGGCAGTTGTTGCAATGCTTTTGGCTGCTCTTCACACCAAATACGGCAATTTTGTTTGTTGAGGTATCCATTCAAACAGAAATGAGCTTCGTCGCTGAACATTATTTTCCAAAAAAAAAAGTGGATCTTCATCCAACAATTTTGTCACAAGATTCCGAATAGCCGCCTCAGAAGGTCGCCCAAATTGACCATTAAATTGAAGAAGTGCACGATGTACTTACCGTCTGTCTGTCTGTCCGTCTGTTTCTACGCATAGTCTCGCAGTTTTAAAGCTATCGAGATGAAATTTTGTACAGAGTCTTCTTTTTACTACACGCTGCTAATATGTCGGAACCGACCGGATCGGATGACTATATCTTATAGCTGCCATAGGAACCATCGGTCAAAAATGGGTCTTCGTGAGAAAAACTTTTTTTTCAATGTTATCGTCCTCAAACTCGTCCATAATTAATATTATATGATTTCAAACAGATTTGCAAACTTTGGTCAAAATCGGATAACTATATCTTATAGCCATAAGATCGATCGGTCGGAAAATGGGTCTTAGTGAAAAACCTTTTTTGTTTTCACGTAAATCGTTCTTGAGTTCGTTGATTATTAATATTAAACGCTTTCAAACTAATTTAAAAATTTGGTCGAAATCGAATGACTATATCTTAAGGCTGCCATAGGACCGATTGGTCGGAAAATGAGTCTTAGTGAGAAAAACTTTTTTGTTTTCAACTTTATCGTTCTTAAACTCGGCGATTGTTAATTTGATATGTTTTCAAAAAGATTCGCGAAATTTGGTCGAAATCAGATGTTCATCTGTCGGAAAATGGGTTTTAGTTACGAAAGTTTTTGATTTTTATGTAAGCGTTCTAAAACTCTGTCATTTCAAAAACAGCATTTGCAAGGGAAAAAAACTTCGGCACAGACGAAGTTAGCTTGGCCTTCTCGTTTTTTCAGTGTAGCTAATAGCAAATCATTCTACTTTGTATTGAATGAACAATGGCTTAAGATTTAATTAGAGCTGTCAGGAACAACATTTTATGCACGCAATGAATAAATTTCACTTGTTGAAACAAACATAAATCTCACACATCAAAATCATGAAAAGGTGTAATGGTTAGGGAAATAAAAATTGAGGAAATTAAATTGATATTTAAGACATTCAATAAAAAAAATATATGCATTTTTATTGGTACCTTCCATACTTAGATCAATTTGCAAACTAATTTTGAATGGATATAAATCATTTTAGAATTAGTGTTAAAAATTGTACTTCATATTAAGATGCTAGCTACATAATTCCGTATTCACAAAAAATTTAGTCGGATTAGATATGGAAATCTAATGAGACATAGCTATTTATACTGCAGCAATGAGCACATATTTACCCCGCTGAGACCCTGCAGCCCGGCCTATTATTTCGCTCAAAAAGAAATTCAATGAATTTGTGAGCATCTTTACACAATGCTGCGTTATAGTGTGTTTTTCGGCGTTAGGAAGTCAAATCGGAAGGAAGATAAGAAGCTATGAAAAACATTTTTTTTATTCCAAATAAAACGTGTTTGAACTGATTTCGAACTAGCTACTGCAGATTATTCACTTCGGGTGACTGTTTTAAAATTTTTTGTAAGATTTTAGAACTTCGGAGCTTTTCTTTTACGGCTCTTCAATTCGGAAATAGTTACAGGCAATCACTTCATAAATTGGTAACTCATCGACACTGCCCAATAATGCATAGAAAACTAACACTGGAAGTAATTTTGCATGCTTAGCACCTCCTGAATAAGTAAGGACCACAAGCTGTCACCCAGCTCAGCATGATACATCTAGTCCGTAGAATTGATTGATATTAATATTAGAGAGTACACTGTAAATACGTACACCTACCTAAAGCCGTAGTAATTTTGTGAGTAGAGTTGGTTATAAATCGCTAACTGAGTTACTTTACTAACGACAATTAAACCCCCAAATGTATTTCCATATATATTGCGGATAAGGCGGTGGTTGAGGTCTCACAGCATGCCATACTCGTGCTTAGGCTGTTTGATTGGGATCGCACTAGTGATGACGAGTCGCTTGGCAGGTTAGGCAAGAGTTAAAGGGAACACTTGACCTTTTCTTAAATAGATTCTCGTTGTCTTTATTTATTTTGAATGAACTAACCTAATGATTCCCTTTCCCCAAAAAAATAGAGCCAGCATCGATATAGCCAGCGTGATCAAAAAAGGCGTGGTGGATAGTGTAAGTATGTAACGAGCATTAGACGAACAATTAATTTCTCATCCCTTCCATACAGTGGCTAACCCTGGAAGATGCCAAACATGGTCTGCTACATGTGCGTCTACAATGGTATAAACTTACCGCCGATCCCAATGACTTGCAGCAGATTCTATTGGAAACTCAACTTTTGCGCGTGACCACCATGAGTTCGGCTGTCCTCAGTGTTTTCATAGACTCGGCTCGTCATCTTAAGGTGAGTCTTTAAATCTTACCTTAGTATTTTTTTATTTTGAAAAACTCTTTTACTTTCTCAGCAAGCACGTTCCAGCTCCAAACCTGATCCCTATCTGGTGTGCAGTGTGAATAAACAGAAGCATCAGACGGCCATGATAATGCGTGATGATTCGCCCGTTTGGGAGCAGGGCTTCACTTTCCTAGTCAGCAATCCGGATAATGAGAGTTTAAACATTAAGATCTATGACCAAAAGACGGGCAATGATATTGGACAATATAATTACACGCTGAGCACCTTGATCAAGCAGTTCAATATGGAG
Source organism: Lordiphosa magnipectinata (assembly GCA_037044535.1). Taxonomy (NCBI): domain Eukaryota; kingdom Metazoa; phylum Arthropoda; class Insecta; order Diptera; family Drosophilidae; genus Lordiphosa; species Lordiphosa magnipectinata. The sequence goes on from JBAMBO010004433.1 coordinate 208,342, forward strand.
GTAATACAGCAACCATTCCAATTGCAAAAATCTGGTCCAGAATCAAAGCTATACATGTCGCTCTCATTGAGAATATTGAAAGCGGGTGAAATTGATAAGGAATCGGATGCTTTGGAGCAGGTGGCTGCCTTGACACGCAGCAGTTCGGTGGTTAAGACACCCGAAGTGGCAGTGGTGGCTCCAGCTGCAGCTAAGATTTCTAAGGTAAGTTTAAACTGATAGTTCAAAAAATGTAACCAAAATGTTTCCAAAACTAGGCAAAAATATTTAAAAAATGATCCCGAAATGATTACGAAATCATATACTTTCTAAAACGTTCCAAAAAGTGGTTTTGAAATGTAATCAAAATTATATTTTAAGGCAGTCTGAAAGTTTGTAACATGATCCCACAATAGCAGTCGCAAATAAAATGAGAAATTTAAGTGCCTTACGCTTGCACTCAATTGCTTTGTACTTTGTGATCATTTAAAAGCATCGTTAAATAATGTGGATACACACTGAAAAAAAAATAAAATCATTCGGGGCCAACTCAAGCCAAGGCGGTTATAAAAAATTGATTGATCCCGGAATGAGTCAAACCAAACCCGGCAGGGTACAACTTCAAAAGACTTACAGGAAATAATAGCACCCACCAACCACCTCCTTTTTTTCTAGGCTGTGAGTAGATTTTGAGATACCATTAAAAAAAATTGGATTTTTCTTTTTTGAACTGAATTTTTTTAACTCATGACCTCGAAAGCTTAATACACGGACGACGGCGTCTTAGCTGACACGACTATCAAATTCCCATTTTTTTTAAGTTATTTTTTTTTAAACCTTCAAGTGTTGCCGTCTCTAGGTCTCGTTATGTTGGTACATAGCTTTAAAATAGGGACACACCACACCTCAAAGGAGGTTAGTTGACCGAACAGCTGTTTCAATGATATCTCTACATTTTCATTTTTATTTGAGGTTATTTTAGCTCCATATTTTTATAGGCTTTTTACACTGAGCACATCATAAAATGCTTAATAACTATTTGCTATGCCAACATTTGAAAATGTTGTTTTTTTTTGTCAAAATAATAAGTAGTTTGAAGTCGAAACGGCCCACCCAATCTTCTTCTTCTTCTAGTTCCAATCCCGAGTGGGACAAAGGGCATCAACTACTCATCTCCAGCGAACTCTGTTGTTAGCTGTCGCTTTGAGTTCTCCCCAACTTTTCCCGATGCGTTCCGTCTCTCTACCGACAGTCCTCCTCCAAGTTTCTTTGGGTTTGCCTGGTGTCCGCCCGACTCCGTCCAACGGGTTCCACTCCATTGCCTTCCTTGCGATGTTGTTGTTATTTTTCCGTAATGTGTGTCCTATCCAGCTCCATTTCATTCTGCGTATTATTGTGTCGACACTCTCCATATTCGCTCGTCTGAGTAGCTCGGAATTCCGTATTCTGTCAGGCCAGAAAATGCAGAATATGCGACGCAGGCAACGGTTCACAAATGTTTGGAGTTTTGACACTATGGAAGTTGTAATTTTCCAGGTGGAAGAACTGTAAAGGAGCACTGGTATTACGTTGGACTTGAAGAGCCTGATTTTGAGCCAGCGTGGATATGAAGAGCATCGCCAAACAGCTGACAGCATCCCAAAGGCACCTTTAGCCTTTTGCAGGCGCGAGTCCACATCCAGTTCCGTCCCTCCATCAACAGCGACTACGCTACCCAGGTAGCTGAATTGCTGAACTTGCTCAATTGGCTGTTCGCCCAAAACCAGAGCCTGGGATTTTCCGGAACGGATGCTGAGCGCTTTCGTCTTAGCCGTATTGATTTTGAGGCCTGCCGCTTTAGCTGAAGTGTCCAAGTCGGCTAACGTGTTTGCCAGGTCGCTTATGATGTGGGATTTTAGATGTGCTCAGTATAATTAGCCTATCAATGTACAATGCACTATGGTCCTTAAATCAATTTTTCGTCAATAACGCCAAATTATACAATGCATAATGTCGGGATCAATTCATTCTTTTTATACTTGAACTATCTGTCTCGGGGCGCGTTGCTATGCCCCTTTTTTTTGACCGTTTGATCTACACCTCCTATTTACCCGTCTGTTTACCCGTATATTTATCCGTCTTTATGATAATCTAAACTCCTGGACCATTAGAATATTTAACCGTCTTCATGACAATATAAGAGACGGAATCAAACCGAATCGTTTTTCGGTTCTGGTACGTACCGAAACTTATGTTTCGGTAAAAGGTGGATTTTTATTTCGGTATACTGGTACGTGCCGTATTCGATTAACATTAATTGCATTTGGCCCAATTTTGGACTCGAAATTGGAAAATTTTTGCGAAAGCGAAAATGGGAGCATGGCTGTATAACTATAGTTCTTTATCGGCTATCGGAGACATAATAAACTTCAGCGCGAAAAATAAACGTACTACACGTACTTGGGTAGCTGGAACAGCAGGAAATGTCTTTGATAGCTCGCACAATTTCGAAAACATTGTCGACTTTTTATCTTTATTATTTTGTTAACGTTGCCATTAAACTTAATTTGTGAAGATGCTGAACTATTTGTATTGTCTGTCATTACTCAAAAAACACGATTTTTGAGTTAATGATGCAGAAATACTCGCTATATCGGGTTTCTATATAGTGTACAATTTTCATATCGATATACTTAAGGCTGCCTTCACACTGAGAATATTTACATGATACATGAAACATGATAATATAGTAGTTGCGCTTGTTGCTAGGTTTAAATATAAATAGTTTGTCAAATTCATAGTAGAATCATGGCAAAACTACTAGGTTATCATGTCTCATGTATCATTAACATGATATCAGTATGAAGTCAGCCTAAAGCTCTGAGACTATGTTGTATTTCATTTTACAGGTTCATTCGACTTCGCCTCCACTTTCAGATAAAGTGTCAGAGCTGATATCCTCATTTAGTTGCACTTGAACAAAAATGGTTAAAATTCTTAAATACATATCTACCTAAGTAGTTACTGAAATAATTTTTTGTTCAGAGCTTAGCATGGTATTATAATGTGGGTTCGAGACAATGACTAGAAAATTCCCCAAAAACTAATTGCACGCTTTGCAGTCTAGTTGTTGCACTCAGAATCGAAACTGTACCGGTAAAATGTTTAGGTTCTTTTCGGTCTCTTCGGTTCCAAGAATAACTGTTCCCTGATACCGGTATACAAAAAACTAAAAAATTTTGGTTCTGAGTTTTAGTCGGTTCTTTTCTGGATACGGTTCCGATTTGATTCCCTGATATAAACTCATGCAAATTTTCTTGATTTTTTACCTACTTCTCCTATTTACCCGTCGACAATTGCCAACTATTAAATCTTGACGAAACGCTTCCCTTCAGTACCGCTCAGTACTGAATCAGAGGTGAATCATTCCTGATTTGGAAGGGCTGGTACTGAAATCATTGCTGCCTTTACATGCACTTCATCCATGAATTTAACACAGACAGGGCCTACTACGTCATTACCTTCTCTTTTTTCAGTTATGTTTTCAGTACTGAACTCATGGGTAAGTTTCATGGGTAGTACTGAAAACAGTACTGAAATCAGTCATGAATTGGAGCAATTCCGACTTCTCAGGTCTGAATCAGCACTGACAAATTCAGTACTGAGGCGTAGTACTGCAGGGTTATTTAGTTGTTTTTAAATTAATGTTCAAAAATATTTAATTTACTTATTCCTCTATTTTCCCCTCCCCCCAGGAATCCTCAATATCGAATAAGCGTCTATCCACCGAATCACCTATTAGCGAAGAGGAGCTAACAGTCCCCACAAAAATCTCACCCGCCCTCTCGGCCTCTACGTCCAGCGAAAAACCCATTAGCGATATGGCTGGTGGTGGTTCAGTGCTTACCCATCGCTTCCCGGACTCAATCTCAACGGCTGGGGAACATGGCCTGGGAAAAATACAACTCTCCATACGTTACAGTGCCCAGCGGCAAAAACTGGATGTTACCATACATAAAATCATGAAAATACCATTGCGTGATCCCAGCAATATACCTGATCCATATGTCAAATTGTATTTACTGCCCGGACGCAGCAAGGAATCGAAACGCAAAACGAGCGTCATTAAGGACAATTGTAATCCGGTTTATGATGCTTCGTTCGAGTACCTGATTTCCATAGCTGAGCTCAGGCAAACCGCCCTTGAGGTTACCGTATGCACACAGAAAGGTTTTCTATCCGGCGGCAGTCCCATCATTGGAATGGTTAGTAAAAATCAACCCTTGTGTCTTATAATTCCCAAGTGCTTATTCGCCTGCTGTTACATATAAATAGCGCAGTTTTGCGTTAGATTCTCGTTCTTGCTTCGGCAGAACATATACTAAAATTGGAACGATACAGAGAAGATTAGCATGGCCCCTGCGCAAGGATGACACGCAAAATCGTGAAGCGTTCCACATTTTTTTTGCTGTAATCTTATTCACATATTGATTTTTTTTATTTTTTATTTTCAGCTTAAAATACCCCTGGATGACAGTGAAATTACGACCCCGGCGGGCTTGAATAGCTGGTTTGATTTGCAACCTGAGTTGAGACACGAATGAAGTTGTAATGAATCTCCTGATGGTACAATAACTTCAAAATTAACTTGATCAGTTTTTTACAAATTCTTTTTTTGTATTTGTTGTTTGTAAAATGTCTGTGAATGTGTACACAGTTTGGTAACCTTTAACCAAACAAAAAGAAACTCTCTTAATTGTGCCTCTTCAGCGTAACTATCTACCTATTGTGGTCAAATAAATCTTAAAGAAATCTTGTGTTTTGAACCAACAATCAAAATGGCATTTTTTTTTTGTTTTTGGTGGCTCAAAAAAAACAGCATTGAACATTTTTACTATCAGTTAATTATTATAAAAAAAAAAAAATGTTGGGTTGCACCAGGGATCGAACCACAGACGCTTAGACTAAGAGTCCAACCGCAAACCCTTCGACCACCGAATCGAAGCTGCGGTCGCCGCTTACCCATCAACTTGAATATGAACATGTTTTTTTAAATTTATAACCATAGCCCAATTTATGGTACATTTATTTATTTATTCGGCTCTAGCCCAGTGCTACAAGATATTACTTATTTGTAACGCTCTTGTCACAACGATAAATTACAGAAAAAAAAAATATTATTATTTATAACTAACAATATTCTCTTACATACTACATGCATAAATTATAACTAATACATAGATATGATTTAATGATTTATTTTTTTCCTTTGAGAAGCTATTTAGTTTTTTAAAAATTCTTTTAATTTAATATTAAATTGAGTTTCGTTTCGTATAGTTTTTATGTCATTAGGTAAATTATTCCATGTTTTGATTGTAGGCTTAAAAAATTGTCGTTCAGAGCAAGACAGCTTTGTCCGTGGACAGATTAGGTTGTATGTTATGGCTGAGGTAGTGAATTTTAGTTTGTTATAAAGATAGTCCGGCTCTTTCGAAGTGAGTATTTTATGTAAAAACAATACAGTTCTATAGTCTATCCACTTTTTAAGGTTTAGATCAAATATCGTATTCGCCAATTGCGTTATTGAATCAGACCTTCTTCGGTTGAACATGAATCGAGCAATCGAGTTAAACGCAACATTGAGTTTTCTCATATCAGCAACACTGCAGTGGCCAAAACAGAAGGAATTAGATACGTTTTAGCTATGAGTAATCTGATGTGAACAGGTAAAAACGTTTGACATATAGAAAGTTGCCTTAGTAGCCCAAAGGTTTGACCCGTTGCCTTAAATATATGGTTACCCCACGACAGCGTTTTATTGAAAATTATGCCCAGATTAGTAGTATGATGAACATATTCAATTTTAGTTCCATTTATGTGGAGTTGGCTCATCTGTGCAGTACTAAAGGCCTTCTTGTAAATCAAAATACATTTCGATTTGGTAGGATTTAAGCTCAGTCCATTTTGCTTGGCCCACTTATCTATTTTGTTAAGCTTATCATTACATTCAACAATAAATTCATTAATTTCTACCACCGGCGACTAACATATATCTGTACATCGTCATCTTACATATGGACATTACATTTAGACAGTACATTTGGCAAGTCATTTATATAGACAGAAAACAAGAGAGGTCCTAACACAGATCCTTGGGGAACGCCACGTGTTAGAAGCTTGAATTGGGAAATAGAAGGGCCAGAGACAACTGCTTGGGATCGATTTGATAGATATGATTTTAGCAGTTTTGTCGCTGTTTCCGAGAAATTATAAATATTGCTCAGCTTGGTAGAAAGAATATCGTGATTGACAGTATTAAAAGCTTTACTGTGATCGAGAAGTGCTAAAAATGTAACTTTACTGTCATATAACTGTCCACCAATCTCCTCAACAATATATATTAAGGCTGATGTACAGCTACGCATTTTCCGGAATCCAGACTGTTGGGACCACCGAATTGAAGCTGCAGTCGCCGCTTAACCATCAACTTGAATATGAACATGTTTTTATTTTTTAAATTTATAACCATAGCCCAATTTATGGTACATCGCAATGGTACAAAAAATAATCTAAGAAAAACCAACAACGAAACAAAATTTGATATTGCAAAAAGGTGAAAAAATAATTGAGAATTTCTAGCAATATTGAACGTTCGTTTTTGACTAAAAGCCACCAAAGAATTGAAACTTAATTTCTTGAAATGACAAGAAATTAAGAAAATTATATCATTTCTTCCATACGATTTGACACTTAATTTTTCCTTTCATTTCTATAATTTTCTAAAAATGATGAAGAAAATAGTTAAAAAGTAGGTGTAATTTCGCTTAAAATATAAATTAGTAAAAATTAATTGTGTATTTAGCTTTCTGCCGATAGTTCAGGGCTATGGCAACGCGTTCGCCCCAAGCAATTGCTTTCCCGACGGGTATGTCTTTTTTTTTGCTAAATATTCCAAATAGACCACGTGAGTTTGAAAGTGCCGCCTGTTATTTAAAACAAACAAAGCAGCTGTTTTTGTCAACGTGTCAAAAAAATGAAGATTTGTCAATGGAAACTTCAAAAAATTTTTAAAATGATGCCAGTGGAAATGGACTATTAAAGAATATTTTATCGGACAGAAGAAATCATTTTAGTTCATTCAGTAGAGTAGCGAGGGGGCGAGCGCGCCACGGGCGGCAAATTCGTAAACAATATGTATCTATAATACTCTTAAATTAATATTTTTCTGCAATCTTTTTCATACGACTCAGAAAATTTTACTTTCCTTGCTTCGTTTCTTATGCCTTTGGGAATGGCCTTAATATATCAGTGGAACCTCCAAGGGGGGAAAAAAAATCCTCTTTTTATCGTTGGTAATAAAAACGTTAATTTCTCCTGCAAAATCGAACTAATGCGAAAACTTGTCGAGTCGATGAACAAAATCATTTGAGAATTTTAAGATAGGTTTCGGCAGTTGACGGACATGGCGAGCAAGCTTGCTTACCTTTCCTTGAAATTTTTCTGAATTCCGACGAATTGTGTTATAAGGTTTTAGTGAAGAAAATCTATTAATATTTTCCTCTATAGAAGTAAGGACGAATTTGCTGCCCCTATCTTAATAAATCAAAGTCGGGTTAGTTACACCATTTATAACTTAAAATGGCTGGACCGATTTAAATGATCTCTGAATCGTCTCCGTTTAAAATATACATAATTAAATGGTCCAAAAGAATTAACAAATTTTTAAAATGAGTTTATATTATTAAGAAGATTAAATGGCATGTGTAATTAGAATGTAAAGTTCAATTGGTACAAAAAAATCCCAAAAATATTATAATGAGTTTAGGTTGTTGTGAAAATTTAATAGTTGGTAATTGATGACAGGTAAATAGAAAGTGTAGATCAAATGGGTCAAAAAAACACTAAATTTATTAAAATTTTATATAGTTTTGATTATCATGAGACGGGTAAATAGACGGATGGTAAAGATCAAAATTGTTTAAAAATTGGCGAAAATTATTTAATTTATGTATGAGTTTAGATCGAAAGGTTCACAGATTTGCGAAATTCGCTTCATTTTATTATGAGTTTAGATTATCATGACAATTTTATAAATGGCAACCGTAATGTAAGCTCGAATTTTTCGCCCCCAACTTTTCCGAACTATGCAAAAGGATAGAAAACTTATAAATACGAGGTTTAAGGACGTTTGCGTGCCAAAGAAAAAAGTTTTTCTCACTAAAACTAGTTTTTCGACAGATCGTTCCTATGGCAGCTATATTCTATAATCATAGTTGATCTGGTTTCGACAAATGTCCAGCGATTTTGTACCTAAAGACTTCGTGCAACGATTGGTAAAGATATCTTTAAGACTGACGGAGGAGATAGCATAGAAAAGACGGACATGGCTATATCAACTTAGCTCGTCATGCTAATCAATAACATAAACACTTTATGTGGTCGAAGATGCTTCCCTCTAGGCGTTACAAACATCTGGATAAAAATCAAAATACGGCCTGCACTGCTCCAGAGATAGAATCCCCAGGGGTGTTTTTACTTTAATTTAACTGATGGGAAGCAAAGACTTAAATCATTCACGGATAATTCTTCTGATAACACTAGATTACAGCCAAAAATACCCATTTCTATGAAATATGAAAAAAGAGTTCACAAATTATTTGAACCTAAAAATCTCACTTCTAAGAAGAAAATAAGGCGTTGATGGACAAATAACGAAGCTTGATCCAATTGAGTGCAGGAATTAACATCAACATGAACACATAAAATACTCAAATTCTAATGTTAGTTCCACCATTCGACTTTATCCAGCTACGGTATTAAGCTATAGATCTTCCATTTCTATTTCTTTTTTCGGTCAAATTTTTCATTAGTTTCTTTTAAATCTCAACTCTTAAGCTGCCTTTACACTTGTCATACATCTCTAAAGAGACTCTCTAACGATAGTGTAATAGCAAAGCAAATAACTCTAAATATTTGGAAAATGTTGGCTTTTTTAATATAATTTGACAAGTTCAATTCGATAAGCGATTCTTTTTAGAGAAGTTTGACAACCTACTAATTAGATATATATGAAAAGTGTAAAGGCAGCTTTACCGATTCTGATCAATCGAATTAAATTAAAAATTAAATTCTCAGTAACATGTAGATGTAGATAACATGTAAGTTCTCAGTAATGTATTATGCATGTAGATAACATGTAGAATAGTTAATAGTTAGCAAACGAAAAACAGATGGCGCCACCACCACAAATGCTCGTTTTAAAATTCTCAAGTGCTTATTCTCCAATAGGTTCATTTATATAGAGGAATTTAAGTACAACACTCGTTCTTGCTTCGGCAGAACATATACTAAAATTGGAACGATACAGAGAAGATTAGCATGGCCCCTGCGCAAGGATGACACGCAAAATCGTGAAGCGTTCCACATTTTTTTGCCCTACCTACCTTTGCCTTTCAAATAAATGAAACAAATTTTTGGTTTGTTGGTTTTTTTTTTGCTTTTGCTTATGCCACTCATTTATTATTTTCCATATGTAATTTTGGTATGTATTTTGTAATAATATATGTGTATGTATGTAGGTGTAGATAGACAATTTCTTGTTTTTTGTTGACATGCTAAATTTATACATAATATTTATGTTTTTGTTTTTGTTTTTACGATTATTACTTATACACGAATGCATACAAAAATTTGCAATTTTCAACACAGGTTTTTGTTTTTTGTTTGTTTTTAATTTGTTTGTTTGCAATTTAATTCGGTTGCATTAAAATGGACACATGAATCAGGCTCTCAAGTTGTACATATATCTTCATATATATTTCTGTATGTATAAATTTTAGTTCCCAACTGTTAAATTTGTATTTAAGCTGAATGAAACTTGAATTTTCTTTTCTATTTTTTTTTTTTGTTGTTTTTTGAGGTAGTTTGCTTATGCTTTGTTTTTAGTTTCCATCTAGTTTATATATATAAAAATTGTTTCTGTTTAAATGTATGTATGTGTATATATATGAAGCACATTTATATAAAGCACACATTTACAATAACCATAACATTTAGGTATATTCGTTTGTTTTGCTTTTGTTAATTATTGAATAGGTTAATTATACAATATTAAACACTGAGGAACTGTCGTGCTTTTTTTATACGTTTCCATGCGGCTGCGGGCTTTGAATTTATTCTTGGATTTGGATCAAAGCTCTGCCTTATATACGATATTTTATTATATTTATAATTTGTAATTTTGAATTCTTATCACTTATGAACTGGAAATTTGAAAACCCTAAAAAACCGATGGCCAAATTTTGTATCAATTATAATGTGCGCTCAAATTGGGTAAGCCTAGACTAATAGCTACAATTTGTTTGAGGGTTATGTTCTAAGTTTTGAACTTGAATCACTTTTGTAATTTGTATTTTCGTTCGCTTTCCTAGCAAAAAAACAAAAGTAAATCAAAACGAAAGACAATCGTTAGAATGTTGTTTTTTTCTTGTCGAAAAAGTATATACGAAAAGTCGGTGGAATGAAGAGATATATGTATAAAGAGTACAAATTTTATATGATTATCAACCTATTAATTAGAAATAATTTGATGAAGAAAGTCTGAATAATTTATAGTCTGTTTTATAAAGCAGAAAAGGCTTTAATTTTAGCTAATTCTGATACCATTTTTTTCTACTTTTACCCAACGCTATGAACTGTTTCACATCATACCAACCCGGCTCAATACTTTTATTCGCTCAGTAATGCATTTTGCACAGTTGAATTAAAGCAGGAGCTCCAGGAATTGCTTCAATCTATGAGTAATTTCAATACTTTTTCAGTTCTACCCATTAATTCATCCATGTGTAAACAGTTTGTAAAGGAATTCAGGGTTTCAGAACCAAATCAGTGCTACTTTGGTGACTTTTAGTGAAGTCTACACATTGTGAATCTGTGACTTCCATCACCAAAGAACCTCCGTTCCAGCAAAGTAGTTTTGACTAAGAAACACAATTTACTGCTTCGACAACTTTTCACTCAGATATTAGTCAGCTGTTCGCTGTCATTTGGGCTCTCTGAGCAATTTTTTGGCTACGTCTGTCTCGCTCTAACCACCGTATTTCCCTTTTCACAATTATTTTGAAAGAATTGTTTACATGTCACTTAGGAGTTAACATCACTCTCACAAGATTTTCAAATAGAGTTTAGAGAATCAATAATATAATACCTTTTAAATCTTTTTTGGTTCCAGAATATGCTTGGTAAACATTTTTTGGTACTTCATCATTGTTATTCCAGCAGTTTACTAATTTATAATTCTGGAGCTGGTATTTCCCTTAAGTTGTCTTAAGACTTGTCATATATCTCTAAAACTTTTATGATGAAAAAGGACAGGTAATATTTGACAAGAGTTTCTATTAAGAGAATTTTGACAACAGACTCTTTAGAGCAAGGCCAAAAAGTGAGTGTATATTGTCGTGCGAAACTTAAGCGACGCAAAACCAACTCTGACCTACTTCATTTTCAGTTGGCCAGCGACTGAACAGATATTTGCTCTCCAGGCATCATTTTATGTAATTTCTCATCAAGTTCGAGTCTTTTTCGAGTCCTCAGTCTGATTAAAATAGTTAAAAATGCGCTTGATGATAGTTCTGCCGGGAGAAAATGGTACCCTAGCCGCGACTCTTCATGAAGAGTCGTTTACACCCAGTTTTCTGATTAGTTTCGACTCATTTTGCGAGTCTTTTATTATTGAATCACATTTTGAGCCAAGGCATAAGTCATTTTGGAGTCTTCCTTAAACCGCACATGAAATAAATCTCTTTGTAATCATCAAAGGGGCTAATAAAATACTCATCAAGGGGATTCTTTTCAAAATAACCTTCCAAATGCTAGGCACAAGCCCCAGCATGCGTTCGGCTCGTTACGGCGTGAATAGCGAAATTTGATCGGCCCACAAGGGCTATAGGGATATATGATAAGTGTTAAGGCAGCTTTATACTTTTTTTACGACTGCAAATCGGCTTGAACCAAACTGCTAACCGAAACGATGTTGTTTCGAAAGTACTATTCCGATCAGAAAGCGACAAAAGAAAATGTTTCCGAAACGTTTCGGTTCTGTTCATGCTTTCGACGACTTTGATAGGATATTGTAATTGTGAATTTGAAAATGTTTCAAAGAAAGTGGTGTTATCACTTTAGCCAGTACCTTAATTTCTAATGCGTTTCTTAACGTTTGTAAAGAGATTGATAATTTGACATTTCCACATTTTTTCCCCAAATACTACAATGGATACGCTAACGTTTTTCATGTGCTTTAGCACGCTTGCTTACCAAGACAATTCTGGAACTTATGCATATTAATGGTTCCTGAGCAGGTATCAAGAAAAACCTATGCATCGAATAGTTTCTGCTTTTAGAGGGAGCAGTATCACTTCAAAGTTGCGTACTATATCTTTGATACATGCTCCTGTATCATGATACCTCAAATTGGCTATTATGATGCCGCATCACTCAAGTTCAATAGGAAGAATATTGCAAATTTATACTTGATCATGGAGCAAGTTGTCCTGCTGAACACGGCCAATGTTATCTATTTCAATTTAAGGAAAATCGAAAGATGCGTAGCATATTAGTGAAAATATTTTGAGTGTACCCAACTTTTTTGTGTGCTGTCTGTGTGTTTGGTAGTTACCATCTGTCGCGAAACGCTACAAATTCGGAATGACATTCACTTATGTGTTTCTAGAGACTTTAGTTCCATCCCTTTAAAAATTATCTTTGTTTTCCTCATATCAAAAGGCCAAAGCCCGTTCTTTTAAGAAAACATAACGAGGGTGACGGTATCTCATCTCTTCTAGCAAATAAGTTAGCCTTAGAACTTGAATATGTTTCGACATATTTGAAGCTTGCAGTGAAAAATTGGTTTTGCAGTGCTCGATTTCGAGTTCGTAATCAAATCAAGTACAGCAGTTGAATCTCTGTTCTTCTCTACGCCGATTATCAAAATATAGAAAAGCCGTTCTCTGTTGAATAAAAGGTATAGCCCCAAAACCACACTGAACCTTTTGATTCGATTACCATTTTGTGGTTTGATCCGAAAAAATAATAATAATTTCTCAGCATTTCAGATTTTTTAGCAATGTAAAACTCTAAAAACTAGAACCCGGAAGATCCACTTTAATTCGAAAAAGAGCAATCAATTTCAAACTCACTAATCAGAGAGGAAAGGCAAGCAAATCTGAAAAACTGTGGAAGATGACAAAACAAAAGATCACCAAAGACCTTAAATAAGCTGTATTTGCAATGGATTTGGACTAGACTCGAAAAAGAGTTCAAAAACTGGATTTCGACTCAATTTGTAATGCTTTAAAGCAGGGGTCGGCAACAGAATTAAAGTCACTGCGAGCTTTTAAGCTCTGTATACTCTCACTCTGAGCTTGAAGCATCGGCAGCGGCCGAGCACAAAAGAGAAATTCTCTCCAATGCCAACTTCTCTGGATATGTTTAACTTAATCAAATTATATGACACACTTTCATTAAGGCAGGTTGATAATTAAATAACCAAATATTTGTTTTCTCTTTAAAAATATACCCTTCATTCTTTTGATATCAACTGAACACAACTCGTTAGGCCACATACACATATTTAGTATGCATACATATATAGAAATAAAGACATCAATACAAATATCACAAAATTAGCATCGAAGCAGAGCAATAAAATAAAGATTAGACATAATAAAACTCAAAATGTTTAGTGTGTTTTGTATTTTTTTTTTCTTATGAAGTAGCCCGAAAAACTGAAAATGTTTTCATGTGTATGTGTGTGTGTCTAGAAATTTATAAATTAAGATTTATATTGAAGGTATTTCATATATGTTTATATATCTCTCTCTATATATGTATATAAAGATGGGTTATAGAAAAAACTTAAATTATTTGATAAAGTTCAAGTAAGAAATTCTAAAAATTAACATCCAAAAATCAAAAATTAAATAGAAAGAAAATTAAAATTATATCACCACTCATATATGTATGTATGTAATATAAGTAAATTAATGTAGTGTTCAGAATCCTCCTGCTTCTGGTTTAACATAAAAACTAGGGCCAAACACATTTAAAAGCCCTCTTTCTCTCGTTGGCTCAACTTTACATTCAAAATAAACATTAAACCAATTAGACAAACTTAAACAAATAAATCGCAGTTGTATATAACTTAATAGCTTATTACTAAAATCCAAAATTAGTTTTGCATTTCAAAAAAAAACTTTAAAAATCTTATTATTTAAGCAGGTAAAACTGGTAGCTAAATCCTAGACAAATATATATATTTTTACTTGCTTCAGTTTCTTTTCATTTTCTTCTCTTAAGAACTATGCATTTTCTTTCTTAGTTTTTTGTTTTTGTGGTTGCCTCTTTCTTTACGTTTTTTGTTTTGTTTCGTTTCGTTAATCAGATATTTTCTCAAGGAATTTCTCGCGCTGGTTTTCTTTATGTTCTGTTCCTTTTCATACAAAAACAACATGCTATGCCCAGGCTCTTTAAAATCACAGTTATATCTCGGTTTTTATCATATTATCACTCAAACAGAACATATTTGGTTTGCGGATACTTCTTTTTAGGTTCTGTTTTCGAATCAAATTTCTTTTTTTCATTTTCATTTTTTAGCTGAAATTTTTGCTGTTTGTTGAAGGGGGTGTTCGGGGGGGGAAGGGGCAGCTAACCTACGTTTTTAAATCTAAACATGCTTAACAACTAATCTTGATGGGCGGTTCGATGGTTTCTCTGCATTTCATTTGTTGGTCTATGATGATTTACGCAGCTCCTCCAACCCACCATTATGCAGGCCACCACGCATATTCTCCAGCACTTTGTTAACAAAGTCCGTTGAGCCACCTGCTATGCGAATGCCAGCTATAAAAAAAGAAAACAGTTAAAGTTTATAATTGGTTAATTCTTTTAATATGTGTTACAAACTTACATGTTGCCGTGGTATAAATGCGTGAAATTTGTTGATCTACTTCCTCGGTGGATTCCCCTAGACTTTGAGTGCGATGCTTGAGGGCCAAGGCTTGTTTAAGCTCGGCAATGCCATTGATTAGGCGCTCTACAAATGACAAGAAGAAATTTGTTGAATTAATTGAATTGATTAATAAAAAAAAAAACTAAAATTCAAGAGCCAGTTTCTTTCTTGCTCTTCATGAGATATGGGCATCTTTAATAAAGCTTTAAATGAGAACGCAGTAAGGAAATTGTTCAAACAATTTTAAACTGCAGTAACGACGAGGGTAAACGAGTATGAAGCAGTAAATGTAAAAGACACAAAATTTTCGATTTATCGGCAATGTGATTTACATCCGTTGCTTTAGTACAGTAGCAACTGAAGAATATTCCGAACCCAAAAAAACTAGCGCAATTCAAGGGTAGAATGCAGATTGATAGAGATATATAAAAACAAAACACAATATTTGCAGAAGTTACACCAAGACAGATGTTATGGAGTCACTGAAACTAGGGTTGTATCAATCTCGTATCGATATACCGATGTTCATGTGTCGAAAATCGACTGAATATCAAATCAGTCTAAACGGTTCTGTCTCGTTTCATCGAGTTCCGATTCGGTTTTTATGCAATCAGTCCAAATATTTTATTCCCATCGTAATAATTCCAGCATGATATTTTAAGGCCTTCTGCAAATTATGAATGTGAACGAGTTTACTCAAGCCATGTCTGATTTCAGCATATGTACTTATTGTATATATGTTATTTATAATCTTTTCAGTGATTTTAAAAAGCTTTAACATACAACGATTTATGGATGAATCGATATTTTGTGGACTCTATATATCAAATAGCGACGATTTATTTAATTTTGATTTTTGATATAATGGTTTTTGATATTTTCGAAAATATAGATAGCCATCTGACAGGTTGCTGTTTCTTAAGAGGTTATTAGACACACAAATCGATGGAAAAAAAATCGAATGTGATGTGCAATCATGATTGTCAGTTTTTGTGATTGTAATGGATGAAAAAAACAGAAAAATTCAAGCTGTCATTCAAAATTTAAACGTTCAGCATAAGCCAATCAATTTTTTTGATGGATGATGTTTGATGTACGATTTTGATGTTTGATGTCTGCTGGTGAACAAGGCCATTCTCTCCTAAATTTACTTGCCTTAAGGTGCACAACACCTCAATGAAATTAATTTAACCGTTTTCTTTTGCGGTTTTAGATTCACGAGCTCGAAATAGCTATTCGATACTGTTTGATTCGGTTCAGAACCGGTTTGCATCCCTGGTATAAACAGATCGATACAGTCTTAGCGTCGTTCTGTAATACAGCATTTTCACAATACAGCTCTTTACAAAATTGTGTTATCGAATGCATCGATATATATCGTTTATGTATGCATTTTTCTGCACTGCGGGAAAAACTGCAGCTCCGAAACTTATTACTCATGTTGACAGAGGACTTCTGTAGAAATAAAAGGAGTGTGTCTCCCACTTTTTCACAAAAGTTTTGGGCTTCCAATTCCTTGGATACCTTACCAACACATTTTTGAGGTGTCCTAATGATTTCTGTGTGGATACAGCTTTTTATGGTTTGAAAAGTTTTTGCTAAGCCCTGTTCAATCTTTCATAGCGGTTAGTTAGGAAAAAAGGCATTGTAAAGATGCTTGATCCCGCCCGCAAATACACTTTTTTTCCGTCGTTGTGTAAGATTTTTCAGAGATTGAAAAGCAGTTAAAATTGAGGGGCTTAGCGGTGAGCGAGGACAAGACGTAGTACCAAAGTATCCAAATGCAGATATGTTACTACCGGCTCAAAAGAGGGTTTAAAAACAGAGCTCTCTCTCTCTTGAAAAACGAAATTAGCGATGTACAGGTCGCTTGTCCTCTCAGTGCTGGAATACGTCCCTGTAGCCTGCAAATTAACAGCAGATGAGGCGGTAATTGGCATGTTCGAGAAAAAAGTCGTTCGGAGAAAGTTGGAGATGAATTTAACATCCGAATAAATCACGAACTGTATGAGTTCTATGGGGACATTAATCTAATCTAGTCAAGCGCATAAAACATCCGTATGGATGAAAAAAACAGGTGTACGAGCGGAATGCGAAAGACTTTATGCGTGCAAGATATTGCCAAGCTTGATGTGCATAACTGGAGCCAGCTCGCTCGAATCAGAAGTATTTACTGTGCAATTTCGGTTTCATTTCGAAAATCTGGCAACATAGTGATATTTTGTTGTCTGAGAGTTAAAAAATGCTCATGAAAGTATACATCTCGATGTTATTCTATAACAGAATCAGGGACTAAAATCGAAAAAAATGTTGGTTTCGCTTAAGGCATTTATATTCGCCGAAAACTTTTTTTAAGGATTTTTTTTCAGCGTTTCGCATAATATAATCGTAACCAAAATTTAGCTATCGGCCTAGATAGACACAGCAACTAATACCGAAAATCGTTATGGTTTTAATATCTGTTTTCGATGTTTTAAAAGTAATGAATTTGGCAACTATCTGGTAGGCTCAGGTTGGCGCTGTTTCCCCTGAACGAAACTCTACAAACAACTATTTATCACAGCTCTCATCCTATAAAAAAGTAAAGGTTAACAATGGGCACTACTTTAAATAAACCGTTGAGAACAAACCTTTACTCTCGACATTGTGTATTTTGATTATTTTGCTTTAGTTGGTCGCATAGCTGTCGATGCTAAAAGAAAATGCATGATTGTTCCGTGTTTTTTGTCGGATCTTATGGAGATTTTTAGCATATGTATATGTATTGACGATTGTGGGGAAGGGTGGTAAAATTCTGCAGCTTTATGATACTCATTTCCCCCCTATTTTTAATTGGTACTCCCCTCGAAAGATCCAAATCATACTTACTATGTTCAATTTCCAGGCCATAAAGCTTAATCTTGTTGGCCTCATGCTGAGCCTTTTTCTTCAGGCGACAGGCACGTGAGGCCAGCTTATTCTTCTCCTTACGTGATTTGGGACGCACATTGAAGGGCAGCTCCGAAACTGGAGTCATATCGTTAATGGTGCGACTCAGTTTGTCCAGCTCTTTGCCTATATTGTGCAATTTCCGTGCATTGGGTGTCAAATCATTGCCATCTCCCTTCCGTGCTTTGCCGCTGTGCTGTAGAAAGAAATAAAAGGAATTAGCAAGGCGAAAAACTATACTTTGTCTTTGCTTACCTTGTACACCTTTATTCCTCTCACCGAACAAGTGGGACTAAATACCGGATCTGTGACCTCATTCAATACATGCGGATCTTCGAGCTTGGATTGAAATACCAAACGTTTGCCTTTGGGTCCCTTGGCCTGGACATTGTATTGCCAAAAGAAACGCTCCTTACCCTTGCTGCCAGACAATTGATTTGGTGTGGAGGTGCGGGTCTCATCCTCATCCCCAGAGCCACCGATGCCATCGCTGCTGAAATCATCATAGTTATCATCGCTATTATCACTCGAATTATCATCGTCATCATCCTGAGAGAAGTCAATGCCATCCGGGGACAAAACACTGCCCGTACTCAGTGAGGAGAAGCTCTCGGCCTCCGCCAGGGAGCCAGTGGAGAGTAAATGCTGTCGCGGCTCACGTCGCATCCAAATGTGCTCCAAGCCCAAGTGAGTGGGTGCCGAAGAGCTCAGGCGACTCAACTGGGATGACTCGACGGCTCCCTGGTAGGCAAAAGATTTGCGTACCCCCTGGGAACTGGAACCGGGTTGGGTGGAGTTGGTGGTGGCACTGCCAAAGCCGCTGCTGCCGCCGGGACTTAGAGCAGCCGATTGACTAAGCAAGGAGGATCTTTCGCCCGGGGGCGAAGACATAGGAAAACCTTTTTTTAATAGCTCTTGCATATTACGGGATTTGACCATTTGGTATTGAGAACGATTGGCATGCGGAGGCGGTGGTGGGGGTGTCAAAGGTGAGCCGGGCGAGAAACTGGTTCCCAGTTGCTGTTGTTGTTGCTGATTTGGTTGAGGCTTTTGGGGTGTACTATGATAGATCTCATAGGGACTAGTGGAGGAACTCGGGCTGTGCTGATTCTGTTGCTGGCTAAGAGTGAGCAGGGTCTGCAAATGGGGTAAACTGCCTGCCTGTTGCTGCTGCTGCTGTTGTTGCTGTTGTTGCTGTTGGAGCAACTCCAGCGGTGGTCCCACCAATGCCTCCTGCTGTCCAGGTGTCTGAGGTGAGAGTAAAAAGTTGACACTCTGACTCACAGTTGTGGGTGGCAATAGATCTTCGATATTTCCAATGACATCCAAAAAGTCTCCGCCATTAAGATCCGCCAATTCGGCTGCTTGAATCTCTGCCTTATCGTTGGGAAATATGTAATCATCATCGAGACTAAATGGCTCATGTTTGGTATGGATAATGGCACTGCTAATATCGCTCCACATGGCATTCGAATTGGGTGTCACCTCATAGAGCAGCTCGTTGTGCAGCAAGGATTGCTCATTGACCACACTCAGACTTAAACTGGAACTAAGATCGGGCGCAAAATAACCCCCACCAACACCGCCACCTCCTCCTCCTCCCGAATTTCCATTATATAAAGTGTTACTCAAGGGTGAGGCTGCACTGAGACTGACATCTTGCATCAAAGTGGGCGATAATGAAGCCGCATCTAAGGCATCCAGTCCAAAATCCGACAATTCGCCCAAAGGCATTTGATGTTGCTGCTGTTGCAGCTGTTGCTGCTGCTGCTGCTGTTGGTGCTGGTTCATGCTGCTGATGCTGGGCAATGAATGCAATGGACTTGGATGATGATGATACGTTGGATGACTCTGATTGGGATTATTACTACGTGGTATAGTTATGGCCGTTGTACTTGAGGAGCTCAAGGAATTGTTATTGTTGCTAATTCCATAGCCCGTATTAATGGTCAATGTGGGCAGGGCCGCACCCACAACACTCGATCCGAGCGTGTACAGTTCGTATTTCAGGGGATTACTGCTGCTATTTGAGCCAGTGTCAAAGAATTCCGATGACATGGGATACAATTGATTCTCGGTCATTGTATGTTCCAGTTGAATAACAAATTGCAAGTTTTTCTTTTTTGAGGGTTTTGCTGGGCGCCTGGCGCACAGGCGCTGCGCTGCGCTGCGATTGCGCACTTCACTTACACCACCTGCAACGAGAGAGGCAATGAGTTAAAAGCTAATTAAACAAGCATATTAAACGTTATATGTAATGACCATAGACAACCTTCGACAACATTCTCAGTCTACTGTCGACTGGGTTTGGCCAGTGGCATATTTAAGAAAAGATTAAAAAAAAGGAAAGCTTAGTTCGGCTCGACCGAAGTTTATATACCCTTGCAGCATGTATAATTATTATAAATTAAGGTTTTAAATTAAAAATATTAGCTGAGTTATTTCCCAAGCTTAGGAATGGATGTGGCGCCTACTTAGACCATGTGGAGGTTCCAGTTCATACAGCTCCAATCTCAGTTCCAACTGTTTCGCACATCACTGGCAACTCGTTGCTCTATGGAAGCCCGCCCTTTTTATCTTGCATCTCTTACTCACACACACATTCACGAATTCAACTCTTTGCATTCTGTTAAACTCATTCTTTGCCGCCAGACGCACTGCAATAAGCCAGACCTAAATTTAAATTGTGTTTTATATTAAATAAACAAAATGTTATTAATCGCCACAACCGTTTTCTTGCCAGTTTGCTGTATATACGATATATTCATCAGATTTTGATCATGACTGGAAAGTACAAAAACGCTACCATTATAGTTTTCATATTTGGATCAAACTTGGCAAAATTATATGGAACCGTATAATATTAATCAATAACAATTTCGAGAGCGATAGCATTGAAAACAAAAAAAGTTTTTCTTACTAAGCTTTTTTTCCAAAACAATCTTTATTATGGCAGCTATACTATATAGTTGTCCGATTTTCATTAAGCTTGGTGGAATTACGAAAAAGCATAGAAAACATATAAATACGAGTTTTGGCCCCGTTTGCATTGAATAGAAACAAGTTTTTCTCACAATAACTATTTTATCGACCGATCGTTGCTATGGTAGCTATACGCTATAGTCATCCGATCCGTCCGGTTCTGACAAATGTGCAGCGTGTTTGTACTAAAAGACTTTGTGCAACGGAGGAGATACCTCAGTGAAATAAGTATATGTGCATAAATGTTTTTCTCTATCTTTTCAATAATAGAGTACATTTGTTGTTGGTATACAAAAGTATGTTCTTGTATTCTATTTTTAGATGCCTATACATAATTCTTCTTTGGTCACCATTCTTAGTACCGTTATCATGAAATTTGTGTGGTGTGATCGCATTTTCTTAGGAAATAAGTATATGTGCGAGCTTAGTTTGATGTGCATTTTGCAGTGAGCGTCCACTTGATAAGCTTTATTAAAAAATAACGATAGGTAACTTGTGGATGCATTTATAATTTATATAGCATGCCACGTAGAGTGCATGTGTCAGCTAATGAGCTTGTATTAAGAAAAGTGGCACTAAAACTACTGATAAAGAAGCTAGCGTCAGCCGGAATAGGAACACGATTTTAAACTTTTTAAAAAACCTCGATTATTATGCTAATATCAAATGCTGTGGCAACCAACCAGGATTGACGCACGCTGCAAACTGTAAATTCGTCGTCTTGTGGATCAGAAAGACAGTTCATGTAACGAGATCATAGCCTAGAATAACTAAACTGCACAATTGCTCAGTCGACACCGCTTCTGTATGAAATTGGTCAGCTGTTCGCTCTAATTTACTCTCAGGATACATTTGGGAATATGTCCGTCTCACTCTAACCACTGTGATTTCCTGCTGGCACTATATAGTATCTTTTTGGGCACTATCGTTTAGGACCAGCAAAATTGAGAGGCAGCGGAAGTTTTTTCTCTAATACTCATTTTCCACGAGAAAACGTGTTCATCAAGTACTTCCCGTGTGCCTGTATCAAAACTACTTTCACCTCACCTGAAGGTGATATTTGCTGAAAGATACAAACTTTGGTCAAAAGTGGAGAAATGGAGTTTTCTCCGATAAGAAAAACTTTAATTTAGACGGTCCAGTTGGACTCCATAAATACTATCGCGATTAACGCAACTACAGCACTCCCCCACTAAGCGAAAACAAGGTGGTGGATCCTTAAAGATTTGGTCTGCTTTTGATCATGCTGGAATGTCTCGGAATTGTTTTATTCCAACTAAAACTAATGCTGAGATGTATGTACAGTTGTTAAAAAATGAACTTGTTGAATTTGGAAATAACCTTTGGGAGAATAATTGGATTTTTCAACAAGAAATGGCCGCAATTCACAACAAAGGCTTCTCTTTCATACAGAAACATTCCGGTTTTGGATTGGCCAACGATTAGCCCGTGCTTAAAGCCCATTGAGGACCTCTAGGGAATCCAGTCTGCCAGAGTTTTTAGGAATGATCGTAAGTTTGAGACACTCAAGCCTTGGTGTATTCTATGCCTGATCGCCATAATAAGGTTCATTTACTACTAAATTATAAACAAAGAGAAAATATAAGGATAATAAAGCAAACAAATTGAAAATGCACATATACTTATTTCCTATGGACTTCTTTTATTTAAGTATATATATTTTGAAGCTTAAACAAATTAAATTGTTATTGGCTTTTTGTACTGTATTAGTACTATTAAATAAAAATAAATTAAAACGCATTCTATTCCGTCATAATAACATATTCTTAAAAACATCTATGCACATATACTTATTTTACTGAGGTAGCATACCGAGAAAAAAGAGTGATCCAAAATTGAAACATCCAAATGAATCATTTACGGCGAAGTCGCGGTCAACATTTGAATGAAATTATCTTTAAAAAGTAAATGTCCGAGATAGTTCTTTCAGTCCAAAGATTCCACCATCCAATTACATTTTCAGTGTTTATTTGTAATTTAAAAAAAAAAACTTTTTAATGGATCACCTTTTAGAAGAAGTCTACGTTCAATACACTTGATCTCAGAGATATGTTCATACAGCTATTGTTAGTCCTTAAAAGTTTTGAGAAAATGTGTCAGCCATGAAAAGGAATTCAATACATTTATTAAAATTAAAACAAGCTACTGCTTTATTGTTATAAAACAAGTTTGCTTTTCAACAAAAGTGCTAAGTGTATTAAAAAATAAAAAATTACGTCTACCCCAAATGAAAATAAAATATCTAGCCATGTGTCCAATGCTCTACTCAGATATCAAGCATATTCTGCTAGCCTCACCCATAATATACATATACAATAAATGCAGCTGATATCTAGCCAAAGCCGGAACTACTTAAAGCATAAGTCATTCCCCCTCCTACGAAGTAATTAAATAATAATTTTATGTGCAACCAACTAGTTGGAAAATGTGATTGATGAAATTACGTGTAAAGATTCTGTTAGTTAAGTAAAAAGAACTGGAATATTCTTTCAATTCTCCCATTCTATTTGTTGATCTTCTCTAAGCCCTGAAATAACCCGAACAACAACTTTCATTTCGCTTTGGAAACACTTTAAAGATTAGCACAATCATTTGAGAGATGGTATAATTTGCAAATCTGAAAACCCACTTAACATTATTTCACTTTTGTTTGTGGTTTGTTATCGTTGTTGTTTTGAACGTTTGCCTATCAGCTGAGTCCACACACATGCCACGTCATTCTTTCCATCTATCTGAAACCTTTTGCTGATTTCTATTTCAAAACAAATTTTGTTTTGCACCAAATTGAGAGATGAAAACAACAATAACAAATGGAAAACAAAAACCGAAAACTATGCCAAAATTAGGTAGCCGATTGGCTATAGATGGCTAGTTGGTTCAGTGGGCTTCATGTTGTTGTTTTTGAGGTTCAACAATAATAAATTAATTAGTTTGTTTACAGGACTGAAAAAGAACATAATTTCTGTTGAATTTTAGGGTCATAAATATTTGCACCGAAAAGTGCATCTAGTATATAAGACTTGAGTGCGGCGCATTTTGGAAATCTTGAATTGCAGAAACCAAAACAGTATTTTTGAATTAAAGTATACTAAAATGTAGTATGGATTGTTGTGCAGTCTAGACCTGATAAGGATTCGTCACCAGATACCAAGTTAGAAAAACTTTTATCAAAATTAAAGCAATCAAAGATTACTATACTGAAAATAAAAAAAGCAAATATTAAATTAATATGCCAGCTCATCATGGCAGATACAAATATTTCATTCTCATTATTATTATAATTATTTAGGATTTTCACAGCGATTCGCACGATCTTAAAGCACGTTAAACGATTTTTACTTTGACAAAGAAGACTTGCTTGTTGAATGAATTCTATGTTATCACAACGCATTCCTTTCATTAATAAATTTATTTTTTAGAAAAGATTAGAGCAGCATGGTGGCGACTTCGAGGCAATGGTTGATACTATAAATTTGATTTAAAGTTAAAGAAATCAGTAGTCAGTTATCTTAGGTGAAACCAATTGTAGGGACTCGAAATACTCGAAATAAAATACGATTTATATACCTGTTTATACACAAAAAAATTATCATGATAAATGAAATACATAATCCACATTGTACATTTACTCAGAATGCTTAAAGTAAATTAGTGTTTAGACAAAAAAATTATAAATATTTTCCAATATTATTAAATAAAATCTTTGCATACTTTGAAGGTCATTTATCATGAAATTTTTGTTGTGCATAAACAGTGTAATAGATGCTCAATTCCGATATCATTCATTTTAAGACAGTTGTCGACTCATCTTTGATAAATTTGCTTAATCCGAATCTCAAAAAAATCTTTTGCAACCTAAAATCAACTTATTTTCGATTAGTTGTTTTGGGAAGGGCTTAAGCTTAATACAATGAACGTTAAAAACATTTAAATTAGTTGTACTTTAAGAATAATGGTCAGAAAACGAATAAGAAGGTGGAAACGAGGTTCTCGGTAAAATAGGGTGTCAAGTCAGGGCTGCAAAGAAAAAAAAACGAGACGATCGTGCACGGATGTGCATGATCGTGCATTAGCAAGCTTGCTCGTGACAGCTCGCTAAAGTTCTCTGATTTACTCAGATGGTCATAGTAGTTGAAGGTATTCAAAATAAATAAGTGGTAACCCAAATATAAAATAAATATATTCCTGAATTGTTAATAATTAAAAGCGTAGCATTTATCATGAAATTTATTTTATAAACAGGGCACATTACACTATCCAAACTCATACGAGTTTTTTGACAGAAAACTTCTGTATATGAGAACTCAAACAAGTGAAATAAAGCCTTAGAAAAAAAAAATCTGAATGAAACCCGTATTAAGTGTAACATGTTCTGTTTTAGAGAATAAACGGGCCACCATTTGCTAGGAAATGTCTTGGCTCATAGTCAAGTATTCATGATTCGAGAACTGTTACTATCTTATATACTTTTTTTTTACATTTCTGAATTTTTCCATCATTTTTTTAAAATTTTTTTTTTACTGACTAAAGGCCGATTTTAGATATTCTACATAGATCTATCTTTCACATAAACTAACATATAACAGCGTAAATTCTAAGTTTATCTGACAAATAGCAGCAATCTGGAAGGAGCGAAATCGGACCTTAAAATAGTCAAGGATAAAAATATAATTAATGGACTTGATTGTAAGTTGATGAATGCGTTCGGCCCCCAGGGGCTAAGGGTGGGAAACTCCGTTCTAAAAAATTCCCTTTATTTGTGATGATTTCGCTCTAAGGTCTATAAATAAACTTAATCGCTATGCGTTTGACTTTGGAATTCCCCAGACTTTTTACCGACCTTAAAGGAAGTCTGATGAGAGATATGGTTATTTCCAAACAATCTGTAACTCGAGTGTGTGTTACACTTTTTTATTTGATGCCCCAAGTGGACTATGCAAATAGTCCACTAAAAAAAAGTCCCCTAGAAATTCAAAAAATTAATTAATTAAGAAGAACCTGTGGAGGAACTTGTGCTTAAAATGTGCACAGACTTTTGCTACTTAGTTTTTAACAATCATAAAATTTAAGTTCGACCCAGAACAGACCTTCAATTGAATTTACACCCCATATGAGATTATCTTCAAATTTGAGCTTATCTTTCATTCATGACGTCGATAAGTCTACAATTGCTGATAACAGTCGGTTTACAACGAACTTTGTAATGTTCAATCTTGAAGGTCAAAACCAAGTACAAAGGGATGGGGGTACATCTCAACCAAAAGTCACGACACACACAAAGTAAAAACAAATTCTACTTAAGCTAAGTGATATGCTTGTTTCTCGAGCTTCTTTACATTATTGCTATTTCCTTTTTAAATTGTTTAATATTCGTCAAAGGTAGCTGAACGCTTTGAAGGCCAAACAAAATGCTGAGCAGAAAAATATAGGAACCAAACACAAATAAATGGGGGGGAGCTTATGTACATATACACACTCGTACATATATATATACACAGAATATAAAAAATAGAATTTATTACAGAGAAGCACACAAAAAACTTAAGTGGAATTTCAAGACAAGCAAACATTTTAATTTGAGCGACCGAATGTTTGTGGTCTGCGAAGTAAGCTAGAAAAACGAGGCAGGAACAACTTTTGATTTTACAAAATGTTGATAAGAAATATCTTAAAGCACACGTGAAACCTTAATGGCGTGTCGAATATGCAGCTGGACAGCCTGACGTATGCTTAATATGGAAAAATTATGATAAATTTGCAATTCTATTTCAAGCACTTAAATTATAAACACAATTTCAACACACAATGAAATTATTAACAAATTATAAACGAAAGCAACAAAAGGAAAACAGTTATCAACAAATCCAAAGAGAGCGCCACATTATTAACAAAAAAAAAAAAAACAACCCAAACTCAAGGTCAAAACTGTTTATTTTTTATATTTTGTTTTGAATATATTATTTATCGCACAGTTGCTTTTGTTTTACACTCTCTCTCACGCACACACACACATACATGCTAAAGAGTTGTAAACAAAAACGACATGCTTGTAAAAAGCTTTTGAGAGCGTGGGCGCGTGCTCTATCTTCCCTCTATCTCTCGGTCTCAGAGTGTAACATATGTTTTCTGTCTGTTTGCTTTTGTCGCCATTTTCGTAGACTATAGATATTTATACTATATATACTTATACATTTTCTATATGCTATATAATAATGTGAGCTTTTTTTATAGCTTTGCCTGACTGACTGGTTTTTTTTTTTTGTTGTTTTACAGTGGAGGGAAGCGAGGAAGCTTTTACATTTCGCCAGAATTTATACTAGATATACTCGGTCCGTATGCGTGTGTATGTGTGAGTTTCATGCGCTTGTTGATTGCGCTACGCGTGTAGAGCGTTCTTTAGGGCATATTTGCACGATTGTGAAACATGAGAGTATGGGCAAATGTCATAAGGAAAGAAATATGTAAATTTGCATGTGTGTATGTATTTGAAGATACTCGATTTCTAGAAATTTAATATGCTTTTGAAGCAATTAGCTGTCTTATGATTGTGCACACAAAACGTGTGTATTTTTGCTTTATTAAGCTATTTATTGCCTTTATTTGCTATGCGATCCTATTATAAGATCCTTCCATACTTATGTTTCTCATTTCCCTTCAGTGGCGTAGATAGGGGGTATTAAGGGGATCCATCTCCTCCTCTCCATTGAGTTCAAATATCGGAATTACAGGGGACAAA
This sequence comes from Lordiphosa magnipectinata, assembly GCA_037044535.1. Lineage (NCBI taxonomy): Eukaryota > Metazoa > Arthropoda > Insecta > Diptera > Drosophilidae > Lordiphosa > Lordiphosa magnipectinata. The sequence goes on from JBAMBO010004433.1 coordinate 235,971, forward strand.
ATCGCAGATGAACTGCAAGAAAATTATTGGTTTTTTCTACTTAGAAATGACTTCTACACAGAAAAAAAAAGGTGTTGGTGAAGAAACTGTTTAAATGACCTTAAATTTTAAGTCCGATTTGCACGGGCTAGGAATTCATTTTAGACCCATGGTTTCTTGGTGAAACTTTCTTAGAGTTTTCTGTAGATTTCGTTTCTGAATCAAACCGGTTCGGAGCCGAAACGCTCCGGAGTTGGATACTCCGGAATATTTGGGAAGTCTGAACCAAACCTGAACCGGAGCAGACAAATTTGTTCGGGTTTGGGAACCTGAACCTGAACCGGAGCAAAAAAAAATTGAAAAGGGGTCGGTTCAAAAATAGCTTTTCAATAGCATTTTTATTCTATCTGCTATAAATGACAATTTTCCCATTGCCCAATAAACCTAAATGCAAACATACAGGATTTTTTGTTGGCGGTTTCACGATTGAATGTTCGTACATATTAAGAAAGTGGTTAGAAAAACGTTCTCACATTTTGAACTGAATCCCAATTCTTCCATCAGTATTTTGGATCCAAGAAATCAAATATTTTTTATCTAAGAACAAAAACAGCTTGCTATCTTTCCATTGCTGAATTGTTTAATCGTAAATACAGGGTGGTCCATCTAGTGTTTGGAATTTGAACTATGCATAACTTGACTTTAAAAACGTCAAATGTCATTCGGAAAGCGACTAATATTTAGTAAAAACTTTGACATTTACGAAATGGGTCGCTATTCGCTGGAAATATTAAAAACATATCTCCAAAGTCGTGAGCCCTCTACTCAAATTGTGCGAAATTTGAAAAAAAAAAAAACATTTAACAAAAAAAGTTGCGAAAACTCAATTTGTAGATCAATTCGTGAAGCGAGCTCGTGAAACTGGAATGTTGGTAGATAAACCAACCCGTGTACGTACTCGTCCGGTGCGATCGACCGAAAACATTGCTGCGGTTGCTGAAAATGTGCGTAAACAACCATCGACGTCAACTCGCCATCGATCTCAACAATTGCACATTTCGCGCACTTCTTTGATGCGAATTTTGCATAAAGACCTTCCCATGAAGCCATACAAAGTTCAATTGGTGCAGCAGCTAAAGCCAAGTGACCAATTGGCCGAAGATGGTGAATTTGACCGAAAAATCATCTTTTCGGATGAAGCACATTTCCGCCTCGGTTGTTATGTTAATAAACAAAACTGTCGCATCTGGGGCACAGAACATCCGCATATAGTCGTCGAGAAGCCAATGCACCCACCACGTGTCACTGTTTGGTGCGGATTTTTCTTTGAAAATGAAGAAGGAGCCACCGTGACCGTGAATGGTGAGCGCTACCGCGCAATGTTAAGTGATTGGTTCTTCGAGGAAATTGATGCGGAAGACTTGGACGATATTTGGTTTCAACAAGACAATCTATCTTCTGCGGCCTATCTTCGAAAATCGAATAATCAGCAAATATGGCGATGAGAATTGACCGCCAAGAAGCTGTGATCTGACACCGTTAGACTATTTTCTTTGGGGAGCGGTCAAGGACAAATGTTATGCAAACAATCCTGAAACAATTGATGAGTTGGAGAACGAGATTCGAGTTGCTATTGCTGACATACGTCGAATGGGCTACTGTGGTCATTTGACCGAAATTGTTTTTCATAGATAAATGACATGAACCAACCTTTCCAATAAATGTTCAACCTTTGAGAAATATCGAGCCTTTTTTTCATAGCAAAACTAAATTCCGATTTTTAAATGGACCACCCTGTATTAAGAAAGTGCTTAGAAAAACGTTCTCACATTTTCAACTCAATCCCATTCTTCCATCTGTATTTTTTGATCCAAGAAATCAAATTTTTTTCATCTAAGAACAAAAACAGCTTGCTATCTTTCCATTGCCAAATTGTATAATTGTAAAAAGGAACAAAGAACTGAAAGTATCAATGATTCCTCACCATGTTAATCATCTGATGAAAATGAAATGGAAAATTTAGCTAAGGAGCTAGAAAACAATGAAAAATAGACAATTATTAAATCGGTCTACCACTTCATTGCTTCATTAAGAGATTTCCTCGAAATTCTAATGTTTTGGGAAAAATATTTTTGTAAAGAACCTAAAAATGTTGTTATTGTTGTATTAGCTTTTCCTGCAACACAAGTAAAAGTCGAGCGCGCATTTTCTACTCTTAATTTACACAACCCAACAGTTTTTGTTGCCGGTCTATTTCGATCTGATTATGTTCAGGCCTGTTCCCGATTTCGATCAAATCATGCGAAATCGGAAATGGTGCCGCTTCCAAAAACCGGCTAAGTTATTCGTTTTTTAGCTTTAAAACGCATTTAGATTCATTCGACCCTCTGGATGGCACAATGTTTTGGCCGAATTCTTCAATTTTTTCTTTGAAATCACAGCTCTTACCAGAATTGTCTGATCAATCGAAAATGGAAACAAGATAAGGCCTGGTAAATATGGATTGCATTGAACAAAACTGCATCTTTGCTTTTGTTCTATTAGCTCATGTTTCCAAGATATAGCGGAAAAGGGTTTTGTAGTATTTTTTCCCTTCTGGAATTTTTGAAGGCCATTTTTGGGATAAATTTCTGGATTTATGAGTCTTTTGTACATATCAGAGCATCTTTAGATCTAAGCTTCTAAATATGAATAAAATTTTTAAGTTTGGTCCAATTTAAAAACTTGCTTTCTCAATTAGCGAAAACCCAAAATTATTCTTGAACCTTGGTTCGAGCCTGAACGTAGGTTCAGAGATCTTCTGAACCCGCTCCGTGAACCCGAACCCAAAAATATTCGCTGTTTCGAACCCCGGAGTGAACCCATACCGATTTTTTGTAGGCTTGCGTCCCTGTTTCTAATATACGCTTTGTTAACTTTTTTCAACCATGCAAATCGACCATACATATCAGTATAAGATGTGATTTTTTTTCAGTTTTAGTTTCAGTTTTGGAATCTAGTTGAGCGGGATTGAGGAAAAAATAGAAGCTGGAGTTGGGCCATATCGGGTTGAACCCATTTAAGGCATTCAATCCCGACCACTTTAAAATATTGCAATATACAAACTGTGTGAAGTACTGCCCAACGCAGCCCTATTATAAGCGTGTGTGTATTCATTAATATGACGCTTTGGCTAACGGTGGATGGTGGTTTGGTTTTTTGGCTGACAAATTAGTGGTTTAGGCAGAAAAAATAGTTTTCTAGGGCAAATTTTATGGGACCTTAGCTGAAGTCATCGAACTTTTTCATTACTTCCCACGTATGTATAAGTCCATGCATATAGTTTTTTAGTTTCAGTGAAAAACTGAAAATGATTTTTTTTGTTTTCAAATATTGCGGAAATTTTCCACTTGCTAAAATTAACATAATTTAGCATGCAAGCATAAACAACCCCAAAGAGCGAGTCTCAAAAGTTTTTGAATGAAAACAGCTGATTTATACAATTTATTCACACGGATTTATAAATATTTTTCAGACGACATTTCTTGAGAATTATTTTTATTATTCATTTATTATTAAATAGAAACCCTTCATCGTGTTTCTACAAAAACAATAATAAGTACTTATTTGCAATAGCCAAAGTTCGTTGATCGTTCTAAACACAAAATTTTCCTCTCTTCCGCCCTAATCCTCCTTCTCTAAACGACGCGCTAGAATTTACAATTTACGTCAGCTGTTTTGTATAATAGATGAAGTAGGAACAAAATAAAAACAAAACACACCAAAAAATAGAACGCGCCCGAGCGTGTGTTATATCATCAATAGCCACCTAGCCACTTGCTATGCTATGCTACCACATTCCGGTATATTAATACGAAAAAAAAACCATAAAATAGAAACATCAACCCTCCACCTACCCCCACATCACATGGCATGTTTCCTATTCGAAGAAACGAGGGCACTAAAAATAAGTCGGAAGGTGGAACTTGCACTTGGGTGTTCGGGGCTACCTCAACATAAATTTTTCCTGTAGCTGTGGGGTGAGGTATAAAATCGGAGACAAAGACCTAAAGCAAAAATGACTTGCATAAAAAAACAAATGGCAAACAAAGAAAAGAGAAATACGATTGGCATGCACTCGCGAAACATGTGACAGCGATCACAAAGAGGGAGAATTATAGAGCAGCTACTACCTAGCCCCATCCCAGGCATTGACCACTGCCACTGACCCATTGATAATGCGGAACGGAAGTTGTGGGTAACGATTTTTGTTTTGACTTAGTCTCTGTGTGGATTTTCGCGCTCTCTCTTTCTCTATCTCACTTTCGCAAATAATTACTGATAAGACCCGTAATGGGATTTACGCCGCTTGATTCTGAAATATGACAAGTTGGCAATTCGGAGAATAAAAAAAAAGTTGAATTATAAACAGAAAGGATTAAATGGGCCGAGTGTAAATAAACACGAAATATGAAATGATGACTCATCATCATCTTGATTTATGTTTATTCAACTCAAGTTGAGAATGAAAGTATAAAGAATAAGAAGGCAAAGCTAACTTTGTCTGGGACTCTAGCTATTTCTCGCTTCAACAGATCTTTTCAATATGATATTTAAGTTGCCCTTACACTTGTCACATATCTCTAAATAGTCGGTTGTCATACTTCTCTAAAAATAATCTCTTATCAAATAGAACCTGTTCTATTTCATCAAAGAAGGCTACATTTTTTAAATATTTAGAGATATTTGATTTGCTATTACACTATCCTGAGAGAATCTTTAGAGATATACGAAAAGTGGAAAGGCAGCTTTAGAGAATCATTACGAATCTGACAGGGTATCCAATCGAAACGATAACAGCTATTTTTTTTACCGGTATAAACAACTCAAACGCGTAATCGTATGATTTTAAACCCATAGAAGTATTCATTTCCGAGAACATAAACAATTGCACAAATTCTTGATCAGGATGAGGAGCGCAAACTAGTCCATTTAGGAATGAATTTTTGCTCAGCGTCTTCTTTTTACAGCACTTTTACGCACCCGGTTCGGAAAACAGGTCTAAGTGAGAAAAACATTTTGTTTTTAGTGTTAGCGTTCTTAAACTCTTACTCTGTGAAATCGGTAGGAAAATGAATCTTAGTAAACAAAATTGTTTATGATCGCATGCTCAAATGAAGAGTGGAACAATCGAATTCTTAATAGTTCTAAATTTACCAAAATCGGCCATCTATATATGTTAAATCTTTTTAAGACAAGACCATTGTTTCACTGGCACATTCAAGGGGTCATTTTCTGGTTGATGTAAATGAACTTATTCTTTCTGTGTATTTCCTTATAAAAAAAAAAGGCCCTTGGGGTGATCATTCGCCACGGATGATCAAGTCACAGTCACCGATGATCAATTCAGTGTCACAACATTTAGCTCTTTTCGCTAAAAGACTAGATTTTAGCTCGATTTGCTATCGAATTCCCAAGCGCCAGCAATTGGAACAGCAGATATGTCAATAGCGTTGCCATTGGGGAAGAGGGGGCGTAAGCTCTGTGAGAGAATTTATAGGCCCCCTTTATTGAAACTGGATATTATTTCAGTATTACCCGTAAAAGTACTCTAATTCATGCTTGAAAAAGCGAAGGCCATGAAGGACCGCTCAGCCTATGTAAAATTCATTAACGAAAAGCATGTAAGGAAAGCCATGTTTCTAGAACCAGTTCTTCCAAATCAAGGCTGAGTTCAGTACTGGGCCCACAACAGTGGTCCTATAAAAACGTTGAACGTGCCTTCATCCAGATAAATTGCTGAACAGATTGCAGCTATATGGTTTTTAGAATTCTTCAAACCAAAATAGGCAATTCTGTTTGTTGACGTAACCATGGAGCCAAAAATGATTAAAAAAAAAAAGTGGATCTTCATGCAACTTTTCTAAGGCCCATTAAGCAAACAATCGACGTTGTGGAAGGTCAGTCGGCGTCAGTTCTTGCACCAGTTTTATTTTGTATGGTTTCATACCGAGGTCCTTACGTAAAATTTTCTAGGTGGTCGAATAATACAAGCAATAGCTTGAACAGCCTGTTCGGTGGGTCGATTATGACAATCATAAAATTGATGTAATTTGCGATAATTTATTCGATTTCATGGTCCAATTGACAAAATTATTGAGCATTTTTGGCGTTGTCACATGTTACGAATCACGCGCGAGGTGTCAACAAATTTACACTGAAAGACCAAATGGCAAATAAAGCACTATCTTCAGTTCAGCTCACAGTTGAAATTCACAAATTTTTGTTTAGAACCGATAAGCTTTATAGACACGGACTCCAAAAAAAAAAAAGAAAAAAAGAAGATTCCGACTCCAAAAGGTTTTGCGGACCTCATTTTCGGTATTTTATATAGTTTTAAGCAGGGTTAATCCCGAAACGAATTTCGGTTCCGGTTCCGGTACCGGTTAAAGGTTCTGTTTCGGTTTTCGGTTTCGATACGGTACCCGGATTTTTATTTCAGTATAGGTACTAGTTTTTTTAATATTGGAAAAATTAAATTCAGAGATAGTTTTAAATCATTTTATTTTAGTGTAATAAAACGAATCAAAACTTAACTCAAAATGGTTGGTTTCACATCTAAAGTAAAATTACATTTATAGACTATTTCATATTTCGTTTCTTTTTACTTAGTTGACATGTAAGAACTTATGATTAGATTATATACTCATAAATATTATATTATATATTATAAGTTTTCGAATTTTATACGTTCATGTCGTATTTAACTAACACAGAGAATGTTATCTCAAGAATAACAAGAATGTGTGATTTGATCGCAGTATAATAATTGCATTCAATGTGGTCATGAGTCCGTACAACTGCTTAGCGGATTCTTGATTAATTTTAAGCCAGAGAATAGGCGTTCCACGCTAACCTGCGTAGCTGTAACAGTTAGCACGACTTTTGAAATCGCATACAATTCTGGGAACTTTGTGGAGGATTTCTGAACACCAGTTAAGAATGTTTTCATGGATTCAAACACATTTACAGTGCGATTTTGCTAGAGAGGATGAATTTGTCCACCCTCTATCTCTTACCATCTCTGAGATTTGTTTGTTCATACGGACAGACGGACGGACATGGCTATACCGACTCGGCTGTTGATGCTGATCAAGAATATATATACTTTATAGGGTCAGAAATGATTCCTTCGTCCCTGTTTACACTTTGGTACAGAGTGTAAAAACCGAAACAGTACCGGTACCAACGTTTCGGTTTTGTTCCGGTGCTATCGGTTCCAAAAATAACGGTAAACGTTTTTCGGTATATAAAAAAAAATTTGTATCGGCTTCCGGTTCCGGTACGTGATTTGAAATGGTTTATTTCGGTTAACCGTTCCGAAGTTCCGGTTACGGTATTAAGCCCTGGTTTTAAGTGCTTGACGAAGTTATTTCCATTTAACTAATTCTTTGTAAGTTTTAACAACTAAGCTAATTTTTTAGCCACCTTTTTATTCATTTTTTGCTATTTGTGGTAATTAATTTTTGTAAATTTAGCAACTTTTGGGCCTCAATTTCTGCCAACACTGGTGTAAACTAACTTTCTGCAAACTCTATACATAAAGAATGTACATATTTACATTACATTATTTCTGTAAATGGCAATAAAAGAAAGAAATTTATATAATCACTTCCATACGATTTGCCATTTCATTATGTCATTTCGTTTCTGTCATTTCTCAAAAATATGACATTCGGCACGAGAGAATTTGGTATTTCTTGATAAAGTACTCGATAGTCTCAGACAGTACTTGTTACTCTCAGGCTACAAAAAGTGTCATCACCAACAATGTGTTCAATTGAATTTAAAAATATGAAGAAGTTCGTATGGGGAAAGTCAAATCCGTTTTGTAAGCAACGTACACAAGATCTATCTAATATACAAAGTGATTACGGTATATAGTATTCATTTTTAGACCTATATAGCGAGTAGAAAAAAATTATTTTAAATTGTTAATCATACACCACTTGAATTGTGTCCCAATTTAATAATATTTTCCCAAAACGATTATTGCTAAGCTTTCTTATCGTTCTCTCACTTGTTGAGTCATTTACAACTTTATATACAATAATATACTCTAGGGCATAATCCATATGCCCAAATCTAGTGTGGCGCCCCTTTCCCCTAAGTAAACCAATTAACTCAATTTAGTGGTTAATCCAGCAGCTGGAAACCCAAAGTCTTCGTCTGTGGCGCCTTTAGGCAAACGAGGCGCTGTCATTTGTGTGTTTGAAAAAAAAACTAGCTTTGATACACACAAAGATAGAGCGATAGAGTGGGATACGGGTGGGAAGGGGGCACCATCGGTATTTACCCAACATATGGCTAGGTTTTAGGCATTCTACTCGGCTGCGTTTTGTCTTTTCTCACACACATTTGGGTTTCTTTATGCTTATTCCAAGTCAACAGTTTTCAACCTTGAATTTTCGCACTGACACTGAACTCAACGGGCTCAACACAAAACGCTAAAACATTCAAATTGAAATCAATTTCAATTTAATTTTTGTATGTCTTGAATTTCTTTGTGTGTATAAGAATGGCAGCAACATTTCGCTGAGTTTGAGAAGAGTTCAGTTTACACTCTCCAAAATCAAAAGTTTCATTTTGTTGACGTGACAGGAAGTGTGCTCAAGTTTAGAGCTGGCATTTTCGATACATAAATAAATCTTGGAATGTTTATGGCTTTCAGTTTTGTTTTTGTTTGTGGCTTTGGTAGTTTCACATTACAATTTGGTGACTGCTTTGATAAGAAAAGTTTTGATATTTTAATTGGAACCGATGGGGACATAAATTAGAAATGTGTCGGCTTAACAACTAGAGCAAAGTTGCCAGATCATGAACTTGTATGATTTATGATCAAATATTTTGAAAGAACATGACATCTATTAAGCGAATTATGTTTAAGTCTAGCATAACATTTTGAAAAAACAATTTGTTGATTAATGGATACATCATAATATTGGAATATACGTAGGCGGCTACTTATATTTTTAGCCTTGACTACTGTAGGGTCCGACTGAACACTTTCATTAAAAAGTTTGTCATATTTAAGCACAATCTTACTTAAAACGTCGATTATACCGGTAAAAAGTTTTAAGTTTGTGACCTGCAGCGACTGCGCAACAATGTCAATTCTTTGTGTTCTTTTAATTTAAAGTAATTACCGTTGTAATCCGAACCATTTGATACCAAAAGAGGTTTTAGGCAGGGTGATACATTATCGTGTGACTTCTTTAATCTGCTGATGGAGTAGTATATGCTGCGCTAGATCTTATGCTACTCGCATCCGCCGATAATTTTGACATTATCGGCAAAAACGAACGGGCGGTAAGCAGGGCGTTTTCAGAGATTGAGAAGCAGTCTAAACTGATGGGCTTAGCGGTAAATGAGAACAAGACGAAGTACCTAGAATCCACGGACAAGAAGTCTACGCGCCTTATACAATCTGTTACAATGGGAGAGTACAACTTGTAGGTCTACCTTTGGACAATGACAACCAGCGACAACAGCATCAGCCTGAAAATTCGAAGAAGAATTACTTTTGCAAACCGATGCTACTACCGGCTCAGTAGGGAACTCAAGAGCAGAGCCTTCTCTCGAAAACGAAAATAGCGCTATACAGGTCGCTCATCATCCCAGTCCTGCAACACGGCGCAAATCGATTTTATTGACAGCAAAATATTAATATCGAAATTATATTTTTTCTATTTCGAAAAAAATATCGTTCTGGATATTTTTTAAATATCCGACAGCCCTACTCTGGTCCTGCAGTGGCAGCTGAAGCAGCGCTGCTGCAGCGAACCTTCTTTTGCTCATAACTTGAGTATCGTTCATCCGATCTTTATCATTCTTCGGCAAATCGATAAATAATGCTAATTACTAACTTGCACTAAAAAGTACGAACCGTGTATCTTTAAAACTGTGTTAATATACTCTGTGTACCTTTTGTACAGAGTATATAAACACCTGTCAATGATGCGCTTCAAATTACACGGTCGTCTTTTCCGATGAAAAAAGTTTAACTTTACTAAACTAGTTTACCTAACTGGACCAGACTGCTATAACTACTACTTAAATGAATCATATTATGGGACTGGTAAGCTTTAGTTTGTTACGTCAAAAATGAAAGCAAATGTCTACATAACTGTATTAAAGGCTTTTTCACAATTCTCGAAGATTTTTGGTTGGATTCAATTAATAATACCAGCAGGATAACGCCCCCATTCATATTGCTAAAGTAGTAAAACAGTGGATAAACGATCATAATGTAAAATTGTTCGAATGGCCGCCATACTCCCCATTATCGAGAAATATTTGGGGACTGCTGTTCCGAAAAGTATTAACGGGTATTAGACAATTTGACACTAATTGAGCCCATTAAAAATGCTGGTGAACAATTTCGCTTGAAGCTACTCAGAAATAATTTAATTCTTCTCCAAATCGAATGTATGAATTTATATTGAACAAATTAGGGTGTACCAAATACTAAAATATTCTTAAATTTCCAATTTATAAGTTAGAATGAATAACAATTGTAAATTATTACTTTATGTAATTTTTCTTTAATTTTAAGTTTATGAACCTAATCAGTTGAGCCGAAAAATAGGCATTTTTTTGTTACGTTATTGGAAACAAAGAATTATAAAAATTTACTTTCATGTTTTATTAACAAGTTAACACAAAAAATAAAAACATTTCATTGACATCGACAAGTTGATAGAAGAGATATAGCAATTTTACTTTTTGGAATGTGCTGAACCTATTCAGTTGAACGGCAGTGTACGTGGGCTACTTATATATTTAGTAAGTGTGATCAGGGCGGACTAAACACATTCATTAAAAACTTTGACATATTTGAGGACAACTTTACTTAAAAATTTTTGTAGTCGGTTTCTTTGATTCGGTTATACCGGTAAAAAACAACTATAGAAACACCAATTGAAACCCATTTCCTCTAGCATCTTATGAATTGGAACAAGTTTTGTATATATAGGTAGAGGTACTCGTACCTTACCCCCATTTTCATTCGATTTCAATCAACACAAAAAGAACCGCTGGTTTCGCTAATAGATAAATAATTAAAATCAATTTATATTGATTTAGCAACAAATACTCGTATACATACAATATTTGAGCAAGCAACAAAAATTAGCACAAGTCAGCTGAAATGTTAAACAAATCGAAACTTGAATAGAAATCGTGACTGCATTATGTATGTAAAGGCAGACAGACAACAAATATATGAAAAGCTTTTTAATAAGAAAGGGGGGCTTCGAACACGTGAGGAGAGGCCACTTATCAAGAGGCGTCTTATATCAGCTGTCGTCCTACGCCCCCCTCCTAAATGCTTATCAGCTTCCAGCCGCGTGCCAGCAGAAGCGACAATGAGAGCTGATAAAGACCCAACACGCTCAATGGGTCACAGGCACTTTGCAAATTTTTTTCTACATGCCTACAAACATTGTCAGGCCACAGACATAGAAACTTATCTTATCAAAAAAAAAAAAGCGAGTGAGATAAACCCCTAAAATATACACAGATGGAAGAACTATGTTCAAATTGTTAAGCCCCCTACAAAAAATAAACACATGAATCACTTAAGAACAGCCACACAATATATCTATTATAAAGATATATAATATTCAGAAATTTCACAAGAAAAGCAAACAAGTTTGCTTAATGGGGCATCCGCACAGCCTTCTTGCTTCAAAACAGGCAACAAAGAAAGTTGAAGGCCAAAGCATCCAAATGCATTGACCGTATATAGAATATATCGAAATATTTCTCACAAGTACTATATAGAACGAGAGAGAGAGAGAAATTTGTTAAACAAATCAATTGACCAGAGCCGCACTTTAAACTATACAAAATGGGGGCATAAAGCAAATCAGGCGATAACTGAACAATTGAGAGTTGAGAAAATGATGCAATTCTATTTATTGGAACATCATCATTTTCTTCATCTTGGAATACTATTTTAAGGTCAAGCTGTACAAATTCACCGACGGGTGTTTGGTACATTATTTATATTTATACATAATCGAATATTCTTGTTTTGACAGCTTGTATATAGGAAGTGTGATTAGATAAATAGTACTCGACGTGAATTTTTTTATTGCTTTGATAAGTACTCTGGAGGGATGTGTTAACAAGTGAGTAAAATGAATAAAGAACCAAGAAAATTTGTAAGTTTCTGTCGCCTAACAATGCATTTTCAATTTCCGGTGTTACGATTAAACCACAAATTTAATAGACAACGCGGTATACGATATCTAGATTTTATGGAAAAGATAACAGCTTTTTTAAATTATAGTCCAATAACTGAACTATCGAAATCTGTTCCGCCCTGGACGCATGGAAGCATATTTCTCACAGAAGCAAATTAAGTGTAAGCCAAGGCTGCAAGCGTCTAAAGCAGTGCAGGCCAGCCCATAGCCATCGAAGTCATTCGTGATTTCGCACAGACACGAGCGGAACTTGTGTGAATCGGTGAGGGCAAAAACCAAGTAAATCGGCTGAAGGTTTTTGTGATTGCCAACACAAGCACATTTTTTTGTGCTCTTTATTTGGCCGGCTTTGTTCTAAAAGCAGTGTTGGTCACGCGTAGCCCGCAGGGCCCGAACACATTTTGCTATTCACACCGACACGAACCGAACGCATGCCGAGGCATATGCTTAGAGAGAAAACAGTTTTTCAGTCGTTGGCCAGCGTTCGATGAAGTAGGTCAGAGCTGGTAAGCGTCGCTTTATTTTCATTCTGCTTTGTCAGAAAAAGTTGTATACTTTTGATTTGAAAGTCGATGAGAATTATGATTCACTAATCCATCCACATTCTTAGGAGTAGGCGGCGATTACTTTGAAATGTTTTCTTTTTTTTCGTGATTAAATGCAGTTTTCAATAGACTTCAGAGAAAAACTATGCAACCTAGCGTCTGAAACATATTATTTCCTTTTCTTTAATTCAAGAATCAATCCAACCAGACACAAACATTACAGCAACGCTTAGACACCCAAATGGTCAACTAAATTACACAGAGGACGACAACGCATGTGGAATTTTATTATTTCGAATTAATTAAAAATCAATGTGTAAGTGGGCTACCCTGGGGAGAGTACAAAAATAAAGTTGCAGTGAAGATTAAACTTAGTCCTGTTTAGAAGCTTCAAAATAGACATAAAATCTGCTGTTAAAAGCTTTAACAAAACTTAATCTGGAAAACCATTTAAGCAATGATCATCGTGTCAAATTGCTCTTAAAAATATACAAATGAATCGAAAGATGGTTCCTATGGCATCTTAAAGATATAGTCATCCGATCCAGTCGTTTCAGACATACCGACATAATCACTGAGTTTAAGAATGATAAAATTTACAGCACTGACCCATTTTCCGACCGATCGGTCCTATGACATCTGATTTTGACCAAATTTTGCGGAGCTTTTTAAATGCAATTAATATTAATAACGGCAGGGTCTAGGAAAGCTAAAATGGAAAAAAAAAAGTTTTTCTCATTAAGACCGATTTTCCGAAAGATGATTCCTATGGCATCTTTAAGATATAGTCATCCGATCCAGTCGTTTCCGACATACTCTTTGCCGAAAGCTCTTTGCAAAATTTCAAGACTGAGGGACTAGTTTGCGTAGAAACAGACAGCTGGACGAACAAAGCTCAATCAATTAAGCTCGTCTTCTTGATCAAGAATATATGAACATTTCCAAACTGACGATGTTACGTTTGTACAAAAAAAGTTTTTAAAAAATACGAAAATCTTAAAAAGATTTTTGTGTAATTGGATAGCAATTCAGAAGCACTAAAATCGACCAGAAGGAGTTAAAGATAAAAAATCAAATTTGGGCTGGCGTGACGTTACAAACAACGGAAGTGGGTTTTGAGTTGATTTAGAAAACAGCAAAACTCTGCAAATTAAGCAAAGCTTTTTGTAAAAAAAAAAATTTTTAAAGGATTTGAAATAATACAAGTTTATTTTCCGGGTTATAATATTAAAAAAAAAATTTCTTGATTTTTTTTATTAGCAAAAGTATCTAACGTGATGTTACCTCACGTTACACAGAGAAAAAAAATGCAAAAGCTACACGAAAATGTAGGATTTTCAACCCATAACGTTTCGTGTAGCTTTCCAACACGTCGCGTGTAGTTTTTTCATTTCAACACGTGGTGTGTAGCTTTTCTGAACGCCGCGTTTAGATATTGAAATCCTACACGTTTCGTGTAGCTTTTCAACACGGCGCGTGCAGCTTTCTCATTTCAACACGATTGGTGTAGCTTTTCTGGACGTCTCGTGTGGCTTTTCTGCACGCCACGTTTAGCTTTCTCAGTTCTCTTAGAAATTAACTTTTCGTGTAGCTTTTTTTCTCTGTGTACGTTACTTAAATTTCCTGGTTATATTTATGTTGTTTTTGTTATAATATAAAGCAAAAACTTGCAGTTAATTGCAATCACATAATTTCTTATGGTGTCTTATGCAATATTTTTTACCATTGTGCCTTTAGAAAGATTCTATAGACCAAAAATTAATGCAATCTAAAAGCATTTTTTAACACCGAATCAGAACGGCAAAAGTTTGAGGAGCTTTTTCATGGCTACTTAACTCACAGCTGGAGCTAATAGCTGGCGAAGGTGACGACCGGATGTGTAAAAGTTTTCAAAGATAAAACTTTTTTCTTATTAGATGGTGGGATCGGACCCACGACCTCTATCACAGCAGGCACACTACACACAAATTGTGACACATAATTTTGTTAAAAATGAAATTATTTGCATTTATTTTTATAACTGTGCTAAATAAAGGACCCCTTATAATTATAGTTCTGGGAACGAAGAAAGAATCGATCGTAAAGTACCAACCTGAATATTTTTGATGTATTTATTACTATAAACAACAGTAAATATCAATTAATTTGTTAAAGATGTTGAAGATGTGGTCTTCCGTAAACACTTTTTTGTAAATACACAAATTAGTTTAAACAATTTTTTTTATAGATTAATTGTAAATGTATTTTCATTTTTTTTTTATTTATTAATTATTATGCAGAAACACGCACAGATATATGTAAATTATATAGCATTTTGGGTGCTGTTGTTGTTGGTATGTTTGTTTAAACTGGGTCACACACATGTGCCGATTAAAGCAGAAAACTTATTTATAATGAATGTCCAAATGGCAAACACATCTTATCAGCCCGACACACTGATAGAAATAGAAAAAGTTTCAAAAACAAAATTTTTAAGCAAAAATTTACAACAATTTGATTAATAGACGCGCGTTGGTTGCTTTGGGTGGTATTTTGTTGTCAATTTTGGTTAAACAAAAAAAATGTTGAAACGCTGCTTTCAACCGAGCAGCTGAGCTAATGGCGAACAACTGATCGGAATATAGACGGAGGAAGGCGAGCTTGCTCGCTCGCTCGCGAGAGCAAACGAACCGAACGAAATGAAACGAAACTTTTTGCTGGCTCGGTGGACTCGGTGAGGGTGAGTAGTAGAAGGGGGGGCTGTTTCTAATAAGATTTTTTTTATTTTGTGGGCAAATTCCAACGCACAGCATTGATGTTTGGCTGGTTGGTTGGTTTATTTATTTATGCAAATCAGATGTGTTGTTTGACTGAATTTGAAAACTAGTTTGTGGTTAAATTAACATAGTTATACATTATGTATTTTGTGGGTTTCAACTGTTGTCTAATTAATTTAGATTATTTTGCACTTTTGTTTTCCTTTTCTTTTTTTTTTTTTTTGGTCTGTGCTCGTTCAACGTTCTTGACCGATTGATAAAAAGTTTCCAAAGCTTCGTCACAAAAACACCAAAAAACCAAAAGCTCACTCTCTTTGTTTTGATTTGTACAGCTGTGCAGCAGGAGCAGAGCGCTCTCACCCACACATAAGCAGAAAACTTGTCAGTGTCTGTTGCTTCTTTCACTTCCACTTTTCCATTTGGCTTTGGGGTTCTTGTTTAGTTTTTTTAAGGAGGGGTGGGGGGGCTAACCGGGGGGCTAACAAAGCTTGTGGGTACAGTCTGTAAATAAATAAATTTATTTGTTCCCTCTCTTTCACTCTCGCAGCGGCCCACTCATTTGTTTTTGACGTCACTTTTGTTGTTTACTTCTCGGCGGAGGCAAGCGGCTTGTTTTCGCTTTGGTTTTTGTTATTTTCGCTCTCTCTTTCTCTCGATTTTCTGTTTTTTTATGCAAATTTTTGTTATGAAATTGTCTGGCGCTTTGATTTTGATTTGGATTGGCTTTTTTTTTGCACTAAAGCGTAAAAATAAACTTGTTTACAGCATTCAAAAGAAATACTAGAATATCCCACTATATAATATAGTAAAAATTGCAAGAATAACAAAATTGACAACAAAATCGCGCGGGTTTTTAGCTACTGCTGACGTTGCAGTTTTCCTCCTTTATTGGTTTGTTTATGGCAAAAAAAAATAAAAATAAAAACAAGAAAGTCAACAACAGCAATATCACATTTTTTTTTCATGAATCGAATAACTGATGAGAATTGAGAATTTGTTGTCGATTTTGGATTTAGACTCGGTTTATAAGCTGATGCAATAGTCCATTTCTACAGAGTAATAGATTACTGAAATATGATTCAGAAATCCCGTTTTAAAGCGGAATTTCCCGGAATCCAATTTAGAAACTGAACAGCTGTTCTTAACTATCTTGATATATGGGAGCATATCAAATCCCATATTTTATCACAGCTTAATTTTATAATCGTTTTACCCTGATTAAAGCAATAAGTTCAAAAAAAATAAAATAAAAATTCAGAACCGAAAATGTTCCGAAAACAAAATGTTTCGTTGCTTTTCGGTTCCAAAAATATGGGTTCTCTAATATACCGATTTTTAAACAATTTTAAAAATTGGTTCCGGTTCTGTTTCTAAGTTTTAATCGGTTCTTTTCGGAATAAGGTTCCGGTTCGTGTTTCTGTTTATCAGTTTTAAAATCAGGACTACAAACTTGTTTTATACCAAACCGATTATATCCCGTAATTACGACTTTATATTTTCTTCGAACCTATCCTTGAACCAAACCAAGTGAATAAAATCTGTTCCAAGCCATAATGGTCGGTTCAGCTTTACCAAAATTATAGACAACTAAAAATATTAGTTCCTACTCAATGTGCAAAACTTTCTTAAATTATAGCGCCTTCAAGAGTTTCTCGTGATTAAAACGGGTAAAAACGAATCATCTTACAGCATAAATTTTGGCTACTTTAGTTTGTTAAAAGTATCATAGATGTTAGTCAAACGCTCGTTCCTAACGTCACTTTCCTAACGTCACGTTCCTAACGCTTGTTGTTAAAAGTATCATAAACTTTAGTCAAACGCTCGTTCCTAAGCACTTGGCGAATATTAAGCGAATCTTTATTTGAAGCTCGTTTGTTTGTTCGCGCCGGTTAACTTTTTTTTGTTCATAACTTGTGTATCGTTCATCCCATTTTTATCATTCCTTCAGCAAAACTATAAATAATTTTCATTTCTCTAGAAGGTACAAACAATCTATCATCAAAACTGTGTGAGATATGACGATTTTTCCCAATTACGGGGGCGGGAGGGGGCGTGGCGAAAATTGAAAATAAACTTGAGCTGCCTGCAAGTATATTGAGTTTTTGTCCCATACATGTCAAACCTCTATCTCTTACCATCTCTGAGATCTCTTCGTTCATACGGACGGAAAGACGGACATGGCTATATCGACTAGGCTGTTGATGCTGATCAAGAATATATATACTTTATCCTTCTGGCTGTTACATACTTTTGCACAAACTTATTATACTCTGTGCAGAGTATAAAAACCAAACCTTTCTTCAAACAGAGGGGGTCCGGTTTGGATTCAAGAGGTCCAAAATTTTGAAGAATCCGAACTGAATCTACAGTGTATGGATTAGGACCCCAGACAACCTTGGATATATACCAATTTTGTAACTTAACAAGATGTGAAAAGCTGGATTGTAATCAAGGCAACCTCAAAGATTGGTCCGAAAGTTCGAACCCTTTGTAAAGTGTAAGGTTTGGTGGGCACCTAATCCTGTACATATTGAATCGAAGGTTTTGGTTTAAATCTGGGTTCATAGATTGTTAGTTAGTTGACAGATTTTTGCATCTAATTTGAGGAATCTAAAAGTTCCTGGTCTTTAAATTTAAATTGTATATAAATGTACAACAGTTGCTTTCCACTTTTCCAGCTTGACTTATGGTTTATTATAATCACAATACGACGAATTTGGATTGGGTTTCTTAAACGCATCTTAAATTATCAATTCAAGAGATTCTGTACCATAAAATTATTTTTTCCGGTCATAATATTGAAAAAGTTCTTAAGGAATTGACCATAATGATACCGTCTTTTTTAGGTAAACAGGAGGTCCGGTTTGAACTCAGTACCTCGGGACTGAACACACGGCATGGTCTCTTAGCTCGCTTTGTCAACGGCCGTTACTTTTTAGGCGCAACCAGCGGCAGTATGGATGTACGCACACATGCGGCTGAAAGATGAACTGACGGCAGAACTTAAGGCTTATCTGGACAAACAACCACGCTTTGCGGAATCAATCAAGCATGTTTGATTATTTCGGCTTGCTGACGTAGTAAAATATCATGGTCAGCAGTCAGTTCATCGTACAGTCGCATGTGTGCGTCCGCCCCAAGAAGAGATTTCTGTCAGCTGAGTTCTTATAGTGCAACTGGTTGCGACCCCCTTCTAGAGCTTAATGAAACTTTATTCGGATCTTGGTGTCATTTTGTGCATTTTGGTCGCAACGGATTATATATTTGTGAGTTGCCTAGGACTTTAACAGTTTTTTGAGGAAGTGTTTTTTGTCCAGCTTGAATAAGAAGAAGTACATGTAACAATTTACATCTATTCAAGGCAGCAAACCAAAACAAAAATCGAACGCCTTAGAACTCATTCAGTAGAGGGTTATCGGGTCTGGTAAGTTATTAATCCCCCAAACTTCAATCCGAACTTGACCCCAAACAGGGTTTAAAAGGTTTGTTTCAAGACCTGAAGATGGATTATGTTCTTCTACAAATTGTTAAGTTTTACATAAGCCCATTAGACAGGTGCCTAGTTCCGCAAATGATGTAAAAATTTCGCATATGTAAAAAATTAAGCAGACATTCAAAACGGCCGGCCTTGTCAGCACAAGTGAAGGACAGGAGTACCAACGTAAAACCACAAAAAAAGTCGAAAACCGAATATACGTAGCCCGCGGAAATCAAATCAAAATTCTCGATACTTCTTAAACCAACCTCGTATCTTAAGTTCTAAGATCGAATAAGTTCGAAAAACCGGTCCCGGGTCTTTAAAATATCAGTATTTTGCAGCCTACCTTCAATTTCTTGTGTGCAAGTTTTGTTCAAGGAATAATGTCGAAAGGTTATTTGAAAGGCTTGAAAAGTAAAAGGGTATACCTAAAGCAGGAATTAAATTAATTATTGGAACCACCCTCGTTTATGTGTGTATATATCAAAACGCCCTTGTTTATTAATTAATACACAATTATGCTGTGGCATGTCAAATGCTTTTAACATTTAATTAAAAACCAAACTCACGCCTCAGCATAAGCAATGAAGCTATAAGGGAAGCAACGACAACGAACGCCCCCACAAACCAAATGGTTTGGTAGATGACTGCCAACGCCCAGAAGTAGGCAACGAAAAATATTTCAAGGTCTTTGTAAGCTTTTGCACTGCCATGAACTTCCCTACCGACTTGAAAGGCGAAAGTGAAAGTTGAGATACTGCTGCTGCTGCTGTCGCTGCCCACGTATTTCCCTACAACCCTGCGTTTAGTAGTGTAGGCGTCGGCGTCAGCATTGGGAATATATTGTAAATACTCAAAATGCCGGCGCCCACGTCCTTGACATACGTATATGTGTATCCTTGAATTCCTGGAAAGCATCCTCCCTCTCGCTCTCTCTCCTTTGCAAGTTGTTAGGTACACTGTTTTCGTGTTATGTGTCGCCATTTCTTATTCAAGGACAACTTGCCTGTGATTTGCTATTGGCCTTTCGGCAAAAAATTTTTCCATGCGTCAATTGTTGTTTTTTTTTGTATGTGTGTGCTTCATGCATTTTCATTAAGTATACCCTTCATTTCATTTAAGGGACTCCTCGGTGGGCAATTTGTTCGAAGTGGTTTGAATTGCTTACTTAATGTAATTTTTATTTATTTGGGCAAATTTTTATTGGCCCTAGTAGGTGGGAGAAAAGTAAATAGAAAGTCTGGATTTGTTCCGTTTTGTTGATTGGGGATAATAAAAATATGTTTGACTTATGGGTGCGTTGTAAGAGTTTCTTATTCTCATGGTGAAACCTTCAGTTACTCAGGGAGAAATGTCTAATAGCTTTCCCTTATGTTAATTACATATATTTATTATTAGCATATTAACATTATGTTAGCAGACAGCGCATGCTGACCGCAAATACATAACCTGCAAACATTTTGTCGTGTTTCTTATCTCTCTCGTCAAAAAGAGAATTTGGCGATAGTTTAAGAGGAGAGTTTGGTGATAGTTTGGCGATTATACATCCAACAAAATACATATGGTATCGAATTTTTAACATACAAGAAATAAATTAGCGATATATTATATATGGTATCGCTTTTTTTTCATCCAATCGGTAATTTCATCCAATTGGCAATTCGTTGAAAATTTAAATTGCACTATTTATATTGGTTGAGTAAGAAATTCGTTCTTGAGAATTACAAGCAAGCATAAATGGGTGAATGTTTTCAATACAAGTACATCTCATTTAATACAAGTAATCGCTTTTTTATCCCCAGAATGCACCGCTTTCTTATGCCTAAGAAGAGACGATTTCCTATCTCCCAGAAGAAACGCTTTCTTTCCTTCCAAAAGTGTCGCAGAGTGGTTCACTTCTTCCTGAAGGGAGATGAGAATGCGATTGCTATGCGATATCGCTAGAGTAAAGCGATACATACTGAAAGAATCGGATTCTTATCTTCTGCGATAAAAAATGTTTGCTGGGTGTACATATGTATGTATGTATGACAAAAGTTGTGTTCCTTAAGGAATAGACGAAAAGTATGCAACGTTTTTGTATAACTTCGCTATTTATTATTGTTTGGTTGCTCTAGCTGTTCTTATCTCTGAGATCTGAGTTTTCATACAGACAGACGGACGGACGGACAGACGGATATTGCTTAATCTACTCGTCTATTGATGCTGATCAAGAATATACATACCTTCTATGGTCGAAAATGTTTTCGTTTGCATGTTACATACATTTGCACCAAATTAGTATACCCTTTTTTACTCTACGAGTACACAGAAAATATGTTCGTTGGTTGAATCTACCCATTCTTACAGTAAACTTAACTGCGAAATATTGTTACATGTATTTCATTTTTGTTTTGTTTACTGTATTTTTGGTCAAAATGACCCATAACAGGCTTTTTACACTGAGCACATCTAACATCCCACATCATGAGTGCTTAATAACTATTTGTTTGCTATGCCAACCTTTGAAAATTTTTGTTTTGTCAAAATAATAAGTAGGTTGAAGTCTAAAAGGACCACCCAATCAAGATGACAAATTTTGTCACGGCAAATGTTTATGACTCATGATTTCATTTGTGGAATTATATAAAAGTATAGAAAACTTATAAATACGAGGTTTGGAAACGTTTGCATTGAAAACAAAAAAGTTTTCAGCATTCAGCCCTCAACGCCACCGTAGCATCTGACATTGGTAGAAAAAATATGAACTAAATTGGCCATGATGCTGAAGTAAATTAAAATCTAAACTAGGTAGCCTTTGGCAGCTGTGAAAGGCTTGTACCATTTTTAGATATCTTTGTTTGTTCATTGTTCAAAATAAAGACTTTGTATGGGTTGCGGTATCTACTATATCTACTATGTAGTGTCTGTGGTAAAGTGCAGCGGCCGGCAAAACACACATGCTCATTTCAGCGATGCGCGTGTGTTTAGCCACGCGAGAGCTCGCTCATTTAGCACTTCTTTGTTGTTGCAAAAGAGAGCAGTATAAGCTCGTACACTGTCGGTGTGTCGACGACGCGACGAGTCGCTGCTGCAGAGCGCTGTTGTATGCATATTAGATAGGGACACGCCGGACTCTGGTATAGTTTACTAGAAACGTATCAAGTACTGATGTCTTACATCAAAGTCTCGTAAGTCTTAGATACACTCTAATCTTTTTTTGGCGAAGATAATTCATTTTGTATACCTGTGCTCGAAATAATTAAATTGTCTACTGCCCAAAGGTATGCAATGCAAAAACAGTACATTAGGCTGGTAATTTGCAGTGCTGGGAATGCTGATTAGTTTTTTAATCAGACGTCGCTTAAATAAAAATTTTTTTTTAAATAATGGAGTTTTTCAAGCTATAAACAATTACTTGATTTAAATAGTTGAACTTTTCAATTACTATTAAAGCCTGTTAAAATTTGTTTACATTTTAGCTCAACTATTTTTTCAAGACAATTGAAATTTAATTGAGTTTTTCCATTAAAATGTAGAACTAGTTGAAAAATCAAGCTTTAAGTCAATTATTAATGGCACTTGAACCCAGTCAAGTGCCAGCTGATATATGTTTAATTACTTCCCTTCCATTAAAATTTTGTTTGGGATATTTCCCTACCATTAAACTTTCGATTGGGATTTTTCACTTCAACTAAATTTTCAATTGGGATTTTTCACACCAGCCAATTTTCGCTTGGGATATTTCACTTCAATTAAATTTTCAATTGGGACTTTTCACACCAGCCAATTTTTGCTTGGGATATTTCACTTCAATGAAAGTATTAAAATCATCTTTAAAAACGCCTACTATAACACGTTGGAACTCGCTCTATGATTGCGCAAAGCAACTGTTGGGATTTAAAGAAGAAGTAAATGGTCTCTGCATGCGCTTGAACATCACTGAATTTTCGGCTGAAGATTTTGAGTACTTAAACAGTTATGTAACATTAATGACGCCGATAGCATCAACTTTAGATTTCTTGCAATCTGAAGAGCGAATGTACTTTGGATATTTTGTTCAAACTATTGTTTCGTTAAAAAAGAAACTTCAGCAACTGCAAACATGAGTTGATGTTAATCGCCAGGCGTTCGCATGCGAAAAATTGGGTGCATCGCTCCAGGAACCTTTTTAAGATTATTTTATTATAGCGGAAGGTGCTGAAGACGCGATCGTGGCGGCAATTTCTTGCCCAAACATAAAGCTTCGGTTCCTCACATTTTTGCAGGAAACTACACCCTTAACAACTTTGCAGGACATCAAGCAATGTTTTTGCGCTTTTGCGAGCCTTTTCAGGTTGACGATGAGCCAAATAGCAATCATAGAGTGAATTCCAACGTGTTTTAGTAGGCGTTTTTAAAGATACTTTTAAAACTTTAATTGAAGTGAAATATCCCAAGCGAAAATTGGCTGGTGTGAAAAATCCCAATTGAAAATTTAGTTGAAGTGAAAAATCCCAATCGAAAATTTAATCGAAGGGAAATATCCCAAGCAAAAGTTTAATGGAAGGGAAATATCCCAAGCAAAATTTTAATGGAAGGGAAATAAATAAATATATATCAGCTGGCACTTGACTGGGTTCAAGTGTCATTAAAATTTGACTTAAAGCTTGATTTTTCAACTAGTTCTAAATTTTAATGGAAAAACTCAATTAAATTTCAATTGTCTTGAAAAAATAGTTGAGCTAAAATGTAAACAAATTTCAAAAGGCTTTAATAGTAATTGAAAAGTTCAACTATTTAAATCAAGTAATTGATTAGGGCTTGAGTATTTAGCCATGTGAAATAATTGAATGGAAAAAAATTGTAATCAGCATTCCCAGCTCTGGTAATTTGTATAAGATTCTAACGAAAATTTTCAACAAAATCTATTGCATACTTATGAATGATGCGATTTCATGTACATGTATTCAAAATGTTATATACTCGCTTTAAAAAATCGTAAAACTGTTTGGGTCAGTTGATTTGAAAGTGTAAACCCAGTTCTTTACGTTAAAACAGTCCTAAAAATGGTCCAAATTTGCATATTAAACCACTTCAAGCTCAAATTTCCAAAAACTCAAACGTGATGGATACGAAATTCTAGAAACCTTCTAAAAACTAGACCTGGTAGCCTAGTGTTTTCTATAAATATGCCAATGGATAAACTTTAAAAAAAAAAGTGGAACTCTTTTTTTTTAATAAACCTTAAATTAGATTAATTCAATGTTTATACTTTGGACTTTTGAAATCAGAGCTATATTTGTATGTATTTTTATATAGTTGTGACAATCAACAAATCGTTACGATAATAAGCAAATAATATAAGATAAAGTTTGTTCTTCCATCCGAAAACAGTGACCAAATTGCCCCTGAACTTGACTCAAGAGCCAGCTGTGCCTGTTGCTTGTTGGTGGTGGAAAACAAGAATGCTAATGCCTCTTCAGGTCTGGTCGGTCTCTCTTGTTTGTACGAATATGTGTGAGTGGTTGTACTATAGAGAAAAATGCTTAGTTGTTAAAAATTATATATTGTTGTTCTTTTGGTTTTGTTTTTTATTCTTTTTTTTCTTTTTGTTGAGGCCAATGAACGTTTGGCTGACGAATCAGCAGAAATAAAATAATATTAAAAAAAAAACAAGATAATTTTTGTTTGTTAAGCTAGCAAATTGTTAAATATCTCTATCACATGCACTTTGCATGTGAGTTTAATGGAAAGATGGTTTTGTTATCATTTTCTAAAATACTTCTTAAAATCAATAGCTCATCCTGTATATTGTGTAAATCCAGAGAGAACTAAATTGTTGATCAAATTGTACAAAAACAAATTGTTTTTCTTTTCGAAAATAGAGATTTGCCACCTACCCCTAACCTTCAGTTGATGCTCCCCTTTTTGCCAGTTTCATTTGATAAACATAAACAAATCGATACGCGTCACAACAGAAGGTCTATTTGTAAAAAAAAGGAGGGGGAATGAGCCGGGGGTAAAAGAGGGGCTTTCAGTGGGTATAATATATATGACAAGCTTTCGTATACGCACACACTTGCCTTGCCGGCTACTCCCACACACAGGGTTGGTTATTTTTGGGGGACTTTGTCTGACATATTGGAAAATTACGACGCAGAAATTATGTTAAAAGGAAAAATCCTTCAACAAATGCTGGTCAATTGCAGACGCGGCACTCGCGCACCCTCTCTTTTAC
This sequence comes from Lordiphosa magnipectinata, assembly GCA_037044535.1. Lineage (NCBI taxonomy): Eukaryota > Metazoa > Arthropoda > Insecta > Diptera > Drosophilidae > Lordiphosa > Lordiphosa magnipectinata. The sequence goes on from JBAMBO010004433.1 coordinate 261,176, forward strand.
TCTCTCTCTCTCTCTCAACGCACCCACGTGTCCTTGGCAGGCGTTAACAGACTGCAGTTGGCTTCTTTGTTGTGCTTCAGCACATTCATAACAAAAGTAATATAGAAAATGCTTTCTATGATAGGAGGAAACTGAGATGCACTTCCCCATTAGGTTCCATTTGTATGACCTTCCAGAGGATATCATAAAATTGGGCGAGCTGAGTTGATATAGCTGTTTGGATGTTAACTCTTCCGTTAAGCACCCTCTTAACTTTGCAGCCCGGTTCTCTCCAAAGACAGCATGAGGCAAATTCGGCTAACCTGCCGGTAAGTTTGATTAATCGGACATTGAGAAATTGGTCCTAAGTAATGTAAAAATTTCATACAAATAATTTGGAAGAGTAAAAGTTTCTGCAGACATAATTAAATAGCAAATCTAACTTTTTAGAAAGGACATTTACCACGCGCCACAAGATGACGAACAATGCGAGAGGTTCGAAACGAAGGCAGCTGCAAAAGAGGCGTTTTTCGCGTGTTTTGCTCAGAGTCCGGCGCGTCCCACATTACTCTGCGCACAGTACTGCTCTGCGGCAGCGACGTCGCGACGTCATATGTATCACTCATTTGGATAACACAAATAACTCAAAAGTTATGATTTTTTAAACGTGGTTTGGAATAAGGCCTCACTGTGCCTCGACACACCGACTCTATTAGCTTGTCTATGTGCCTTGTCGGCAATAACAAAGCAGAGCAAAATGAACTTCGTGTGAATGGCTAAACACACACGCCAACATGGGCATGTGTTTCTTGACGGTCCCTGCTCTACATGTATCGGTCGGTTCCAGATATGATGCACACCATTACAATGACTTCTGTTTAAACCACATCCGAGTGGACACGGAGCATGAAGTGCCCACTCTTGACGAATTAATTTCATTAGTGTAATTAAAATACATGTTGCAAGAGTTCAAAACAAAAGTAAATAGTTTTTAAAATATTATGTTTCAATTTAAATTGCATTTTATAGAGAACTGAATATCTACTTGAATGTATGTACAATATGTACATATGTACAAACTTGATAATAAAAAATATTAATTCATAAAAGCTAATATCAAAATGATACTAAGAGTTTGACAAATGAAATATCACATTGATAAGACCTAGTAGCAAATTGATACTACGAAAAAAGTATCCACCAACTTGTATCAAGTTAGTATCAATTTGATTTACTCGAAATATCATTTTAATACTTTCGAAATTGTGGTCGGGCGTGGCGTACCAGTCGTATGTGTGGCGGCTGGTGCGTGAGGTTGTGGTTTCGATCCCGCCTCGGACCATCTAGTAGAAAATATTTTTTCTTTCTTTAGAAAAAAGCTTTTACACACCCGATCACCTTCACCCCAGCTACTGGCGCCAGCTGTGAAAGTTAACTAGCCATGAAAAAGCAAATTCTCTAACTATTGCCGTTTGGATTCGGCGTTAAACTGTAGGTCCCTTTCTCTTGTGCGAAAAATTATAAGCACACACGCCAAGAGATTGAGAGAAGCTTGGCCCTGGCCCTTCTGGAGGGTGCTGCTTGAGCCAATTTGACTTTACTTTTCTACTAAATAGTTTCAAATTGATGACTAAATAGTGTCATTTTGATGATTTTTTTTTGGGTGTACTTTTCATTTCTTCATAGGTGGGTAGACGCCTTTAGGATGAAACTTTGCTCAAAGTCTTGAAATACACAAAGGCTGCGCATTCGTGGGAACTGTCCGGATCGATTGAGTTTAGCATATAGCTGACATCACAACGATCGGTCCGAAATCTAGATCTAGAGAGATAACTTAAAGCGTCTTCTATTTTTATACTCTGTACCAAAGGTACACAGAGTATATTAAGTTTGTGCGAAAGTATGTAACAGGGAGAAGGAATCATTGCCGACCCTATGAAGTATATATATTCTTGATCAGCATTAACTGTCTGTCTGTTCGTCCGTCTGTATGAACGCACAGATCTCTTAGATGGTAAGAGATAGAGGTTTGACATGTATGGGATAAATATTTCTTATACTTGCAGGCAGATCAAGTTTATTTTCAATTTTTGCTAAGCCCCCTCCCGCCCCCGCAATTTGGAAAAAACGTGTATCTTCCACAGTTTCGTAGATAAATGTTTCGAACCTTAAAGAGATATCTAGTAATCAATATTATTTATCGATTTGCTGAAGGAATGATAAAGATCGGATGACCGATACTCAATATATGAGCAAAAAACGGCCAGTTAACGTATCGAATTTAATATTTTTCCGAATCAAAACCAGTCCCGGAACAGTGGTTCATAAGTGAACTGGAGCCAAATTTTAGAAATGATTTAAGCCACCAACTTAATATGTACATTTAGGAAAAAACTACCCGCAGAGGTTTGTGTCGATATTGATAGAATTCATACCGCTTGGTACTTAAAATGTTAAGGTTTTGTTCTTGGATGTACTTAAATTAAGTACGAAACATTCTAGAATCGAAAAACGGATGTTAATGTTATTAACATCAGAACAAACGTTCTTGAATCAAGGACATTTCGTACTTACAGTTATCCGAAGATTTTTAGAAAAGATCGTTCTTAGTTCAAGTACAAAATTTCTTGTATTGAGGACAAAATAGACAATGCAATGTTCTTAAAATTCCCTCCTGGTTTTAGCACTTTGGCTATGGAGTGAGGCAGGTTTCCGACCTACAGTATAAACTTGGTCTTTGGTTAATTCATTTCCTCTGGAATTTTCGTCTCATGTGATATAATACAGGGACCTAGCTTCAAGAACAAATTGGGAAAAGCTTTTAAATTATATGGGCTTAAACCAAGAACATTTCAAACCTATTTTATGAAGTATTATTTCGTTTCAAGAATGTTTTGTTGAGAATTTATTAGACTTGGATGAAGAATATCTTGCACATATTTTGAGAGTAAATCGAGCTGTGCTTAAGACCATAGTAACCTTAAAGCTTAATGATCAAAATAATTTTTGTACTTAGAATATCCCGAAACAGTCTTAAAACAAGTATTGCGGGATTTAAAAAATCGTATTTGAAAAAAGAGTTTTGTACTTAAATCACGAATTTTCGAATTTAACTTTCTATTGACACCGAATGTACTGGATTCAAGTACAATTGTGAGGAGTTTTACTCTCAAGACCTGTTCTGAACCAGCTTTAAAAGTGGTTTGAAGCCATATCTCAGAAATTATGCAAGCTATAAACTCAAAATTCGTGGTGTAAGTTGGAAATATAGAGAGACACTTTACTGGTTCAATAGTGGTTCAGAACTAGATTCAACCAGAAGTTAATTAAGACGGAAACAGGGAGTTATATGTTTGCGTGGTCTAGTTAAAATTTGCAATGCGATTGCCAGGCAGTTTATACTTGATTTTTAGTTAATGTTTATGCCAAACTCAAAAAGAGTTTTCCAGAATTATTGATGGTAACCTAACCAGGTCTGCAAGTCGGTTCGGTGTGGAACCGCTTCGGAGTCGCAGTCTCTGGGATTATTTGAATGGTTTCGGATCAAAAAATATATAACCTTAACCCTAAAAGTCTCATTGGGCGTACACCGAAGTGAACCCGTTCCGACAACAATACTCGTGGTTGTCTGATGCACACGAAATCATTCGTCGCCAAGAACAAATTCTACGCTGAAGACGAATCAAACATATTTGTTGTTGCGTTCGAAATTGCTAGAGCCATAGGAGAGAAAGAGAAGAGATAAAACATACGAAGTTGTTGCAATATAGTTTGGTTTGTGATAAGCTGGAGCGCCTATTTGCTCTGCGTGCGCATAGGATCTGGGCACCCTAGTATACAAGGTATATAACCACAAGCAAAAATTGGCTTTTCTATGAACATCGGTGCATTCATACAGGCAAACATGGCAATATCAACGCGGCTTTCAACGCTGATCAAAAATATAGGTTATCTATATAGGATTGGTTGTAGGGCAGGTTGTCTGTATAGCGGTTTTAAGTTTGAAATCTATTGAAAAACTAAACGAATCGGTGAAATTTCTTGTTCTTAAATTGGTACTGAACTGTTTTGTCATCGCCCTACAAGATATTTCCAATTTTCAGGTATTACTTAACTAAAACTTACCTTTTTCGGTTATTTTGCACAACCTCAAACTGTGAGCATAATTCAGATGAATTATTTTGAATATTTAACACCTAAGCGAACAATCTGAAAATAAAAATCAAGGAAGCAATTATTTGAAACTAAAATGCAATTTGGTGCTTCATGGAAATAAAATTTAAGCGAAAAATTTAGTTTTCTTTTTTTTTCGAAAAACTTTTAAATGTCTCGGTTCATTGATGGCAGACGTCGGCAGCGAATATATATCGTAGACATATTGTATATGTTTGACAATGCGGAAGTTGTTGAAAATTATAACAAATCCAAAGCGAAACAAAGAAAATTGCATATGTGTGTATATAGAGACATGCATTGAGTGCAGATGTAGATATAAAAATTCGTATCGCTGTCTGTGCAGTTTTGCAGCGACATATACACATATATACATATACATATAGATATAGCACGCTATCTTTGCCTGGTGTAATTAATGGATAGCACTTAGTAGGCTTAATGTTCCACGACAAAGTTAAAAGCCGACAGAGATTTACTCCTTTCTTTCAACTTACCAAAGAATAAACGAAATGCGATTAAGTAAAAATTAAACGAAGCGTTACAGAATCATTAAAAGTTAAAGAACAACAACCCGATTGTAAGCAATGCTTGAATAAACTCCCTATCTAAGGATTAGGACAACGGACAACAGACAACAGACAAAAAACAACGCGAACCCGGTAAAGACGCGACGCGACGAAGGAAGGAGCGTATGACGACCGACCTATACGAATTGCACTCGATAACTGTGTCAGACTCTAGCGCCGGAATGCCACAAGAGTCTCACACGGCAGACACAGAAGGAAGGAGATGCTTTGCTCTCAGGTTAGTTGGTGGCGGCTACCCTTAACCACCACCAAAAATCAGCGAGTTGCGGGAGAGTGCGCCGCAAGAGAAGTCCTGCCAAAAGACGCAAGATAATCAAAGGGCAAGGCAGAAACTAACCCTGAGTTCGAGTCAGCATATCCTTCAATGGCAGTGCGAAGTCCTTGTGTGTGTGTTTTTTTTTCGTCTTCGTCGATTTAACTTTTTGTTTGGCCAGCAAACGACGCGGGGTGGAAAGCGCTGGCGGCGAAATGCAATAAGAAAAAAAAAAGAAAAAGTTCCCTGTTTTCTATGAATGAGTGAGTGGGTTTCCCCCCCTCCAACAAAATTTATTACTCACTTTTATAGATGGGAGTAGGAAAAAGTACAGTAAAACTTGGCAAGAAAAGAGGAGTAAACGGACATTAGCAAACAATTTCGGTCCATGCAATGTCCTTTCAATGCTTTAATTAAACTTTATTTAGAATTAATTTTAACCACACAGAATTTGCCATAAGATTGAAATTTCAATATCATCTTAAAGGATGTTCTACTTATTTTCAGTTTTTGATGATTGGCCCTATCCTTTCGAATCAATGCCGATGTGCTATGCAATGAAATGCCGTTCCATTGTACAGTGCAAGTTCGTGAGTTCAAATCCCAATTGAGCCAAACATTTTTTATATTTATTTGGTTTTCAAAAATTTAAAAAACAAAACAAAACTGGTGTGAGTTCTAATGTGTATAAGGATAACCTATGGAATCTCTGAGATCTCTTCGTTCATACGGACGGACAGACGGACATGGCTGTATCGACTCGGCTGTTGATGCTGATCAAGAATATACATCCAGCGCCACAAAAAAAGCCGTAGTCTAAATATTCACATACTTGTATGTTTTCTTGCTTGGGGTTTCTATATGTTTTCCGAATTGCCCAATTATTTTTTTTACTGATTAATGGAATATTTTTAAATAAAAATCTAATATATATTTTGTATCAAATTAATGTTAATTTTTTTTTTAAATTTAAATTAGTACTTTGTAGTACCCCCTTCTGCTTTAATTACACATTTTACCCTATTGGGCATCGAATTGTACAAAGCGCTTAAATATTCCTCAGTGATATCCTCGAACCATACTTTTTCTATCACATCCTTCAATTCTACCATTCCTTTTTTTATTTTCGCAGCCATAAGGGCCCAGACATTCTCTATTGGGTTGAGGTCAGGGCTGTTTCCGGGCCAATTTAGGGACTAAATGCCCAATTCTTCCTTCAAAATTGTTATCTTCGTTAAGAAGGTCAAAATTAATTGATTAAGTTGTTTTAATAACAAAAGCTCACTGAATTACTTACAGATCGAGCCCGATGGCAAGGTGCAGAATTATCTTGAAAAATAGGATCTTCTTCTTTCTCACTTATTGCCTCAATGCTAGGCACAACTCCACTTGAAATTATATCTTTATATTTTTCCGCGTTCACCATACCCTCAATCATTAAAATTGATTCAGTTTTATATTGTATGGTGAAATGTATGGTGAATGCTTAACGGTTCCCACACAGCAATTTTCCAAATATCGTTCGCCCCTCTACGGCGCACCTTGCAAGAGCCATCGGGTCCAATGAGATTGAATTTGGACTCATCCGAAAATAGGACTCCTGACCATTCGGAATCACTCCAATTTTTTTTTCCTTGGCCCAGTTTAGCCGATTTTCCTTCATTTTTTTATTTAGGAGTGGCTTTTTTGCAGGTGTCCTTGCCATTAAACCCACTTCATTTAAACGACGTTGAATTGTTCGGGTCGAAACATCCTTTGCAAATCGTTGCCGTACCTCAGATGCTATCACAGCTGCATTTTTAAAGCGATCCTGCAGGATTGAACTTTCATTACAACCTGTCTGAGCTGCTATTTGACGATTTGGTACATTTTGGTCAGATAATAAAATAATTCTCTCCTTCTCCCGAATACTGAACTGCTTTCCTTTAGGCATACTTTTAAAGGTGTCTTCAAATCTTCTTCTATTTTGACAACTGAGCTCTTGAAATGACGAATCTATGTGAAGAAAATTTAAGGGAACCCCCCAAAAAAAAAATATGAGCATAGAACGGCATTTAGGGAAATCCCCGCAAAGTGATGGCAAAAATTCATAAATTTTCGAGGTGCGGCTTTTTTTGTGGCGCTGGGTGTATATACTTTATAGGGTCGGAGATGATTCCTTCTGGCTGTTACGTACTTTTTCACAAACTTATTATACTCTGTGCAGAGTATAAAAACCAAACATTTCTTCAAACAGAGGGGGTCCGGTTTGGATTCAAGAGGTCCAAAATTTAGAAGAATCCGAACCGAATCTACAGTTTTCGGTTCAGGACTCCAGATAACCTTGGATATATACCAATTTTGTAAGTTATCAAGATGTGAAAAGCTGGATTGTAATCAAGGCAACCTCAAAGATTGGTCCGGAAGTTCGAACCCTTTGTAAAGTGTAAGGTTTGGTGCGCATCTAATCCTGTACATGTTGAATCGAAGGTTTTGGTTTAAATCTGGGTTTATAGATTGTTAGTTAGTTGACAGATTTTTGCATCTACTTTCGATCAAAATTTAGAAAAATTTTTGATCAGGAGAATGCATCCAGGCATACCTTACTTTAAAAGGTTCCTGGTCTTTAAATTTAAATTGTACATAAATGTACAAGATTTGCATTCCACTTTTCCAGCTTGACTTATGGTTTATTACAATCACAATACGACGAATTTGGATTGGGTTTCTTAAAGGCATCTTACATTTTCAATTCAAGAGATGCTGTACCATGAAATTATTTTTTCTGGTCATAATATTGAAAAAGTTCTTGAGGAATTGACCATAATGATTATTTATACCGTCCTTTTTAGGTAAACAGGAGGACCGGTTTGTGTCCGGAGGTTGAACATTTAAAAAGTTCGATCCATGGTTCGGTTCGAGGGACCCAAGAAACCAGAATCGACCGGTATGTAGCCCCACTGAGAAAAAAAAATCAATCTAAAACAGAGATGGGCGCGTCGCGACGCTCTAAAACCAAGACTATATTCTTAAAACGAGTCGAAACTGTGTCAGAATTCAACAGAGGCGAGATAATCTTAACCCAAGGGCCAGGGCCAAGCTTCTCTCAATCTCGTGGCGTGTGTGCTTATAATTTTTCGCACAAGAGAAAGGGACCTACAGTTTAACGCCGAATCCGAACGGCAATAGTTAGAGAGTCCAAACGAGATTGGCACTAGATACATAAAAGAGAGTCCACATTTGCAAGCGAAACGATCGAAAATAGTCGAAGATGGGAGAGGCTGTTTTTATACCCTGTTCTCATTAAAAATGGGAAAAGGGGATAGTGAAGTTGTGCAATTGTATGTAACAGCCAGAAGGAAGCTTCCCGGACCTTATAAAGTGTATATATTCTTGATCAGCATCAACAGCCGTGTTGATATAGCCATGTCCGTCTGTCAAAGACTATCTGCCATGTTCCGGTTTTCACTAAAGTGAATTCGAATGTTTTACATGTTTTCTGTTCTATTAAACAAGGTTAGTTGCTACTTACTTTCTACTCGACGGATTCGAATTATAACTTTCTAATCTGATTAACCCAACAATCTGATACAACAGCACATTTAACAAATTCAAATTCTAATTTTTGTTGGAGAAAATTGGTCTTGGATAAAGGATTTAAATTCTCACCGTACTTGTGACAACGAACATTATTGATCCGAGTATGAAATTCTCTCATTTTTCTAGGATTTTATATTGGGTTGGAACTACGTGGCAACCTTCTGGACACTTAAAGTGTATAAAAACCGAGCCTATTTGAGTTTGTCATGCTCCATTTCATGTGTAAATTTGGACTGTACAGTATTAGAATCGGAAACTCCGACTGCGAATTGTAAGCTGTATATAAATAACATGTGCATCTCTGATCTGTTACTTTTGTTTCGGAGTGATGAGGAGAGCGAACAATCGGCATATAAATTTTAAGGCCACCAAGCCCTTAATTTCGGCTCTTAAAAGCTTGGGAAAGTCAATTCGTTTGGTGGTTTTCAATTCCATATTTTAAGCGAATTTCGCGTTTTGTTAAAATAAGTTAAAAATATTATTGGTAAAAATTTAGGAAAAATAATATTTTTCGGATTGACACTACTGACTTCACATCGTCTGGAAAGATAACAATTTACTCTGTACTCTTATTTGTTAGGTTATGTGACACATAATGCTATGTAGAAGATGTGAAATCGACCCTCGATACTTATTAATCCGCTCAAGTTTTAAGCATAAACTTTAACAACTTATAACTCATTTCGTCATCTTAGAATTCTCACCTTCGTCTCTAAGTAGGCAACTCTTCAGACATGAATCACAGCCATTGTTGCTTTTGCTGCTTACAGAACTTGTAAAACAGCCGCATGCTAACAAAAGACAAAACTAGACACAAGAAAGAGAGAGACAGAGCGAGGCAACCCGCTGCCCTATATAAGCATGAAAATCATCCTCTTTTAGGACCTGGGATTATTATGATCATTTCAATTTCCAGTTTCTGGAACAAAAGCACACACAAAAACATTTGAGCATTAACTTTTTAGGAATGTGAAGGGAAGACCCATCATTGAATTGAAAACAAAGGCCAAGTCGCTCAGTGAATTGATAAGTATACGGAAGCTACCCCCCTTGGGCTTGGTTTTACGAGTAGATGCTGGCTGTTCCTCTTTTATGTTTTTCCAATTTTTCACGTGGGCTATAAAAACACAATTCCGATTTTGGTAAGTTCTTAGGTGCGCCGGCTTTCCCTTCTTCGAGAAACCAAAGCAATTCATTTCAATAGAAATGTAAATATCAAAAAAAAATAAATTTTAATAATAATTGAAATGAATTTTTAGATCGAGGGTTGCATGGAATTGCATGCGGCAACCCACAGTTAAGTATGTAATTTTCTGCCATGCAAATTGGAAAAACTTCAGTGACACTGCCGCTGACAACGTTGATTTATAAACTGTTTTTAAACGCTTTTTCCCCCCGCTGTTGCTTTAAGACTTTTTAAACATTTTCAATCGATTAAACGTTGCATATTTAATTAAGCGTAAGGAGCGTGGAAAATGAAAATGAGAGAGGAGAAAAGCATGGAAAATTCCATCCGGCAATTGTGTGTTATGTAAGCGGATATGCGATGGATTTCCAAGAATAAACTGTAATTGTGTAGTTGCTTCCTTTTGTAGTTTAAGGCCTCTAAGGACATGCGAAGTAAGAAGTTTTATACAAAAATTGAGAGAGAAAAAATAAGATGAAACGATTTCGCCACACTTAACATTTTGCATGTTTGCAGCTACGAATTAATGTGTCCCTTAACAGCATATTTGTGGAGTCTATGAACAGTTGAACTAACATTGACGCATCTCAATGTCACGTCGCCCTTCTTGTACTTTGAATTCATTAGAGATTATCTAATGTTAAATTAAAAACAAGAATTTGAATTCACTTGGAATTTTGTGTGAATATTAGTTATCTTATACTAGAATTTCTTAAAAATATTTAGGCAATTGGGCCACGCCTAAACTTTCCGCCCCTGACTAACATCTGCAATTGTATAGAAAAACCGTCATTGTATTTGGCATACATTATAAAATCGAACTCATAGATGTGAAACTTGGCACTGTTGACAAATCGGAACATACTTTTGTGTATTTACCACGAGCTCTGCCTCTTGTCCCTTCCCAACCATCCAATTTAGCTGCAATTAGACTTGATCCACAAAACGAAGAACTCTTTCGTGGGGTCTACAAAAGATTTATTAATTCTGTTTTCTTTCTAATCTGTTTAGTATTTCATGCGTCAATTTGAATGCAATTTATTCTAAAAAGAACAAATATGTGCAAAAAATGTTAATAACACTTTATACTACACAGAAAAAAAGGATAGTTTTTGATGATCCTCAGGATGATTTTTCGATATCCATATGAACTAAATAGTTAATTATTCCTGTCCATAGAATATATAACAACTATCCATTTAAACCAGCGATGTTCACGAGTATCCCCTGGGGGGGGCGAAGACATTTCGCTATTTACAAATATACGAGCCGAGCGCATGCCGAAGATGAGGAGAAGAGAGCAAAAAGCCTTTCAGTAGCTGGCTAGCCTTTGATGCTGTCAGGTTGAGACAAATTCACGCCGCTTTATTTTCGCACACCAATACACTCACACTTTTTGGCCGCGCTCTCGTTGGACAACGCTGATTTAAACTGTTGAAAATATCCTTTTTTTTGTATAAGGTTGTCAAAAAAGTCTTGCGGTATTTTTTATTGAATTTATAATTGTTTATAAAATTGGTTATAATAATGCGATTTAAGTCAAATATGCACCGTTTTGTTCGATGACGAGTTCCCAACGAGATGCCAACTTCATAATGCCCCTCTTATAGAAGCTCGCTTCCCTATTGGCAAAAAACTCGGAGAGCCAATTTTCACAGAACTCTCTTGTGGCCAACTTCCGACTACCAAGCTCGTTCGCCATGGACAGAAATAGGTGGTAATCACTTGGTGCGAGATCCGGACTATACGGTGGATGCAAAAGAACCTCCCCATCCGAGCTCCCGGAGCTTCTGGCGCGTCACCAAAGATGTGTGTGGCCTGGCGTTGTCCTGATGGAAGACAATTCGGCCTCTGTTGATCAAAGATGGCCTCTTCTGCATGAGTGCTGCATTCAAGCGGTCCAGTTGTTGGCAGTACAGGTCCGAATTGAGCGTTTGGCCATAGGGGAGCAGCTCATAGTGGATGATTCCCTGCCAATCCCACCAAACACACAGAAGTACCTTCCTGGCCGTCAATCCAGGCTTGGCCACCGTCTGGGCAGCTTCACCGCTTTTCGACCACGACCGTTTGCGCTTCACGTTGTCGTAAGTGACCCACTTTTCATCGCCAGTCACCATCCGCTTCAAAAACGGGTCGATTTTGTTGCGATTCAGAAGCGATTCGCATGCATCCATACGGGCAAAAATGTTTTTTTGCGTCAAGTCGTGTGGCGCCCATACATCGAGCTTCTTTTCGAATCCTAGCTTCTTCAAATGGTTTATAACGGTTTGATGACTCATGCCCAGCTCTTGGCCGATGCTACGGCTGCTACTATGCCGGTCTCTTTCGATCAATTCAGCGATTTTATCGCAATTTTCGACGACAGGGCCTTCCGGACCGTGGCGCATCTTCGATCACCTCTGCACCAGAACGAAAACGTTGAAACCATCGTTGTGCGGTGGAAATGGAAACTGTATCGGGTCCATAAACTGCACAAATTTTATTCGCAGCATGAGATGCATTTTTGCCTTTATCGTAGTAGTACTGTAAAATATGCCGTATTTTCTCTTTATTTTGCTCCATGTTTGCGACGCTATAACTCACGAACGACTAAAAACAAACAACAATAAATCAAACACGTGTTAGCGCGTGAAAAGAGCTTTCCAAAAAGCTCTAGCGTGAACCGATGCGACGAATACAACTAGAACTACGCGCTTGCAAAGACAAGCTTGCGGAAATACTGCAAGACTTTTTTGACAACCTTATATTTGTTGGATCTTTACGAAATATCCTTTGATCTTTTATTAATATCCATTTGATCTTATAGCCTAGTTCCACTGACACATATATATATGTACATTTTCAAATTTGGTGATTATACTGGAAATGTACATGCTCAAAAAAACAAAGCTGGTACGTTTAGGAAAAATACTCATAGTATTCGGGGCGAATAACAAATATATTTTCAAATTGTTAAAAATTGGGGGGAAAATAATGTATATACATAGACCCTGTCAAAAATATGTACATTTGGACGATAGTACATATACATATATGTCAGTGGAATCAGCCTATTAATAGCATACCCCATGGATCTGTTATTTATATCGTTTGAAGTATCCAAAAAATTCTTTTATGGATATATCATTATGATTCTGATTTACATATTCCATTTGATCTGATCATTACATATCCTTTTAATTTTTGATCTGATATCTACAATTCCCATGAATCTGTTATAAAGATAATTTCCAAATAAAATATGTTTACCGTTGCAATTGAATTATAAATGTATGGGAGGACCTTCAAACTACTTCAACTAATCTTTTCGTTCACTAGCTAACGTAGAACTTCAAATCGTACCAAAGTATGTTTGATGCATAATGATTGTCAAATATTTAAACTACTTTAAATAGTACCAAATAGTTTCATTTAATTTCGATGGGTTAATGGTTATCAAATAGGGACTTTAGTGAACTACTTGTTATTTGCAGTCCAATGGCGCCACTACCAATAGATAGCGCCACTACTGTGACCATTGTGGCGGTTCCAGTTCATCCCACTCCAATCAGAGTTCATCCGGCTCCAATCATAGACGAAGTTCCAATCACAGTTCCAGTCACAGTTCCTGACTGATTCACACATCACTGGCATCTCATTATTCCCGCTCTTTGTGTCTACATCTCTAACTCACCCACACACATTCATACTTCGCAGCTAGACGCAAGCAATAAACCAAACCTAAGCCTAAACTGTGTTTTAATTAAATAAACTAAGTAGTGTTTGTTGTTTATGAGTGAGTGAACAAAATTGAGTTGTTCACTTAACTGAACAAGTAAACATGTTCTTCAATTGTTAATTTTTGTTCATGGTGCTTTGTTCAGTTGTTCTTGCTTAGTCGTTTTTGCTCAGTCTGTTGTTCAGATTAAGTTGTTAAATTGTTCTTGCTGAGTCAGTTGTTTAGTCCCTCTTGTTCAGATTCTAGTTCATTGAATTGTATTTATTCTCAATGTATAGCCACCAGAGAACTGCAAAAATCACTTTTGTTTTAGATTGGCTCATACACAAAAATTCTTACTCACATTTAATCAATCAACAAAACTCAGAGCTGAATATATTCAACTCACAACGGAACCGCATCGAGCGGCGTTATGTGATCCAACGTATGTTCATATTTATTCATCGAACAGAACTCAGTGCTGAATATATTCAGCTCATACCGGCAGTCGCATCGAGCGGTTGAGCTAGAGTTTTTTGATTGGACATTAATGTGTTCGATCGAACAAAACTCAGCGTTGACCGGCCCCCGCGTTGAGCGAGAGGTTTCACTCTTTCCATATCTCTCTTTTTCATAGCTGTCAGCAGCGCCGTCACTTCCTATGCGTCTTTGCAAGAGTTTATTCATACGAGTTAATTTTCGCTCACTCTAAACAATCGTCGTTGAGCTAAACGAACAATCAGCCGAACTGATTGGAATGAAGTTGAACATGATTATAATCAGAGTGCCCACAATTGGTTCGAATAAAACTCTGCTGCGAACATGTTGAGTATGCAAGTTTGATGAATAGAGTGCGAAGCCTGTTTATTCGGGTGTTGAATAATGTGTGAGCGTTTTGCAATCGAACGAAGCCGTTCTCTCATGGCCACGCTGTTTGAAGCAACATGCTGGTATGTCAATCCAAAGCGTTTATTTTCAATAACAATTTTTGAATAAAAAGTGAGTAAAGGATTACAATTTGTTTGAATGATTGCTAATTGTCAACATGCCTTAGGGTTAGTTGACGAGCAAATGAACAGCTGATCATCCGAACAATTGAACAACTAAACAAATGAAAAATAGAACAACAAACCTAAGCTGTGCTTTATTTAAATAAACAAAGTGGCCTAAGTCGCCACACCATTTCAAAACTGTTCAATAGATGGTGCCACTACTGTGGCGCTGCGGCAGAGAAACAAAAACTGAAAATAATCTTGATCTGCTTGCAAGTAAAAGAAATATATGTCCAATACATGTCAAACCTCTATCTCTTACCATTTCTGAGATCTCTCTCCGTTCATAAGAACGGACATGCCCTGTATCGACTCGGCTGTTGATGCTGATCAAGAATATATCTATATGTCGAAAAAATATTTGGTAATTTATCTGAAGTATTTACATTTTACTCAGACTTTCGCACAAAATGCTGCTGACTGAGTAGTGTAATCAGCCCCACCAAGAACTTACAATTTCGGCGTACTTTTTTAAGTCTGGTCACACTAGACTTATGTTCCACGTTGCCAAAATATATGACAAAGTTCGCTAAATTACTTCGCAAGTCCCATTACGATTCAACTTAAAACTAAAGAATCTTTTTTGGACAATAATTTCCAACATTTTAGTTCTCTCCTGTTGACTTTTGTTTTAATTTCTCATTTATTTTCCTCAAAATTTGGTTTAATCACTTCCACACCACTTGATGCTTTGAACTTGTCTCCCTTTTCCTTTTCTCACTGGATGTCATAACAAGACCCTAATTATCTTGAAAGAAAAATGAAGTTTTCTTAAAGAATTCTTCAAATTTTGATGAAATATTAACATTAATTTCCTGTGTCAATGGCCTCAAGCATTTTGAACCCAACACTTTCTCTTTCGGTGTAACCAGTTTTCTTCAAAAAGGATCTTTTGTCTAAGGATTTGCACGTGTGCACAAATTAGCCAAAAAAAAAAATAAACTGGTTTAATGGAAGATTTACAAGACATTTGCCTTCTGGTTTTGCTAGCGGGGCGCTTTTTTCCCTAAGCAGATGTGAGGGAAAAATTATGAAAATTGTATTGTTTAACCAGGTTGGTTACACCCTGCCAGGTTAAAGAAAAATTTCCCTAATTCCTGATTGGAAATGTCTTAGAATTCCAGTTCACTTTTGCATTCCTTCACCACCTAGCAACCCCTGCTGCTGAACACTCATTAGAGTTACCACGTGGTAGAAAATTCCCCGAAACGAAGTCCCATTGAAAAAAACAAAGTAGAACAAAAGGCAATTTGAATGTAAAGGAATTAAAAAACGCTTTAAAAAACTCGAACTTCAGGGTTGAACCCCTCACGTTTCTATATGGGGCGGGGGATCAAACGTGTCTGAATACATCATGCCAAGCGTGTAAATTTCTAAGCCATTACAATGTCACTGGGTCCTTGGAAGCACCCTAAAATAAAGCCCACAACAGGGCAACACATTCTTAGCAAAAGTAAAGTACCAAGGACAAGGGTTGAGCTTGCCAACTGGGAGAGAGAGAAAGCACACATATCGTTGGGGGATGCTAAAATGTACGAAGGTCCTTTTTTTGGGGTGCGTTTTCTTATGTTTTTCATTTAATGGAGGCCACGGTGTACGGCAAATGGCATTGATCTACGAGGCCATCCAGATCATCCAGATGGAGAATGCCACTGTGAACAAAAGCTATTTGCAAATTTTTTCAGCAGTTGGGAGGAAAAAGTTGAAGGCACTTTTTCATGGCCAAACAATAGGGCACAGAAAAAAAAACAAAGAACTGTTAGCTGTGTGTTGGATGCCTGAAGTTTGAATACCCTTACAAAAAAACAATTACACTAGCTATAATTTTTTTCGCAAAAATGTGCAAAATTATAATTCTATGAAAAAATACTAAAGTTATTCGCACTTAGAGATTCAAGCTTTAATATAAACTTTAGCCAACGTAGACCTTGAACCGGCTTGAAACAACCAGTGAAAAAGGAGAACGTAAGTTAAAGTTGGCCCTGCCCGACTTCGATATACCCGTTACTCAGCGGAGAAATGGTTTTATAGACTTCCTTAATGTTAGTTAACAGAGCACCAACATTATTGTTAACCTTTTAAAATACTGTTAGTAGACAGCGCAAGCTGCCCCCAAATAAATGCCAAAATTTGTGGCCCTTAAAAAACGCCTAAAAGTAGGCGACATATTTTTATTAACAGGCCCAATATGTACCACAGCCCAAATATATGATGTGATGTTCTTATAATTAAGATAACTTTCAGAGATTATAGACGTTGGGTATATACCTGTAAGTTTCGAAGCAGAGATCGATATCTTAACAAGTAAGAAAGTTGGTCAAGCCCGACTACAACATACGCTGTACTTCCCAAAGGTTGTATTTATCTGATCAATTTAAGTTAGAAGCCACACAAAGTGGCAAAAAAGACATAAAGTGTGTGAAGTGCTGCCCATCGCCATTGTGGCCGGTGTTACCCATGTTAATTTTTGGTTTTCCCAACAACTAGACTATAGTTCATCCAATTTTTATCATTCCTTCGGCAAATCAATAAAAATTGCTAATTATTAACTATATTAGGTAAGGTACGAACCATCTATCTTCAAAACTGAAGAAGATATGACGATTTTTTTTTCAAATTGCGTTGCCGGGAGGGAGCGTGGCAAAAATTGAAAATAAACTGGATTTGCGTGCAAGTAAAAGAAGCTTATCTCCCATACATGTCAACTCTCAATCTCCTATTTTCTCTGAGATCCCTTCGTTCATACGGACAAGGCTGTTGATACTGATCATGAATATATATACTTTAAAGAGTCCTCCCTGTTACATACTTTTGCACAAACTTAATATACTCGGTGTACCTTTGGTACAGGGTATAAAAATCTGCCGAACAAAAGCAAAATTAAAATGAAAATCAGAAATGATGAAGCCTACGACTGCTGCTGCTGTTTGCTTTTTCTCAATAATCATTTTTTGCTTTTGATTTAGCTGCGGGTTCTGGTTTTATCAAAAGCTAAAGCAAAGCATACGAAATGCAACTTATTGCTGTTTTTTAAACACTGACGAAGAGGACTAATCTATTTACTTAATTTGTTAAAACTATATTTCTCGTTAACATAATTTTATAAGTACACACTTGAAATAGAAAACATAAATATTTAATTTTTCATTGTTCTATCATAAAAAAATATTATATTTAAAAAATATATTAAAAAAATTAGAAAAAACGCTCTCTCTGATCTGAAATGATCTTATTATACCCAAAGGGTATTACAATTTTGCCCAGAAGTTTACAACGCATAGAAATATTCATTTCCGACACCATAAACTATATATATTCTTGATCAGGGCGACCAGCTGAGTCGATTGAGCTTTGTCAGTCAGTCTGTCTGTCTGTCCGTCTGTTTGTACGCAAACTAGTCTAACAGTTTTAAAGCTATCGAACTGAAATTTGGCACAGTCTTCTTTTTACTACACGAAGTTAGATTTGTCTTCTCATTTTCTATTAAAAGTGGCTGAACCCTACTCCTACTTTTAATCCTTGGATTAGTCCGCGATCCTCGGCTGACAAATGCGTTCCCCGAGGCTTTCTTAGGAAAACCCGCAATTGTTTAATTTTTAAAATTGTTGCTTCCTTCAACAACTACTTAATTTTCGTATTTTTCTAATCCAACAACCAGGAATTTGGCTTACTGCGCTCCAAAGAGTAAAGTTTCCTTTACACACCTAAATTTTTACTTGCATCATTCTGTTTAAGATGGTTTTTTAATAAATTTTTGATAACTGCCTTTTTAGCACGGTTCTCTAAGTACCGTACAAAATACCGTACTTATGTTCGGTAGCTAAAAGGTACTGAACAAAGCCAAGTAGCGTACTCAGACAAGTACGGTAAATCTTCCGTTATGTACAGTTTGAAAACACAAGTACGGAAAATAATTGTACCGAACTTTTTTGTGTTCTGCACTCGTGCGTACTAAACATTTTTAGATAAGTACAGTTCACTACAAGGTCGGGCGTGGCGTATCAGTTGTATGTGTGTCTGCTGGTGCGGGAGGTTGTGGATTCTCGATCCCGCCTCGGACCATCTAATAGAAAACGTTTTTTCTTTCTTTAGAAAAAAGCTTTTATACACCCGATCACCTTTACCAGCTACTGGCGCCAGCTGTCAAGTAACTAGCCATTAAAAAGCAAAATTCTCTATCTATTGCCGTTCGGATTCGGCGTTAAACTGTAGATCCCTTTCTCTTGTGCGAAAAATTATAAGCACACACGCCAAGAGAAGCTTGGCCCTGGCCCTCCTGGAGGTGCTGTTTCAGCCAATTTTACTTTTACAGTTCAGTACAAAATGATTTTAAGTAAAGTACGCGGATTGGAAAACGATATTAGTTACAGACTTTGTGATAGGTGAGGTAGTTACCATGACTGACGGCTTAATAAATAGCGAAAACAAATATCAAAGATGATTAAAAATAGTAAGAATGCAAAAGTTAATGCCAATCAAGTGGAAAATTATGCCAGGATCAATGCATAAGCGCAACTCGCAGCTAAGGGATCTCCATGGTAATAAAACCGCTAAATGATCAAAATTCTCTATCTATTGCCGTTCGGATTCGGCGTTAAACTGTAGGTCCCTTTCTCTTGTGCGAAAAATTATAAGCACACACGCCAAGAGATGCTTGGCCCTGGCCCTCCTGGAGGTGCTGTTTCAGCCAATTTTACTTTTACAGTTCAGTACAAAATGATTTTAAGTAAAGTACGCGGATTGGAAAACGATATTAGTTACAGAAAGTGCGTACTAAGACGGGGTTTTGGAAAATTTGAACCGGAAAAATTTGAAAAGCGTCGGAAAAGTTTGTATGGGAAAATTTTTTTTCATCCGATTGACTTGAAATTTGGTTTGTAAGCATAGTACGCGAAATAATTCGACACGTGTTTTCCCGATTTTGGAAAATCCGCCCAGGAGGAAAGTGGCCGGAAAATTCTGCATGCAAAAAACTATTTTTCATCTGCTTGAGTTGAAGCTCGGTTTGTAAGGATAAAATACGAAATAATTTGAAATGTGATTTTTCAATGTCGGGAAATCCGCAGGTGAGAAAATTTTGTAGGCAAACAATTATTTTTCATCCGATTGGTTTGAAACTCGGTTTGTAAAGATAGAATACGAAATAAGGTGAAACGGGGCGGTAAAGGTAACGATAACGATAACGATAGCGGTAACGGGAACTATACTGATGGCGACGCAGCGAAGCCCGACGGGTTATTGGCTAGTATAACTATATAACAATGGTGTCCAAAATGCCAAAAGCCTATCCCATGGGATAGGAACTTATAGTTCTGCCGGCGTCGCAGCCGACGCAAGTATAGAGAGAGAGAGGATACGTGTGTTCTATAAATAAAACGATCGGCAGCTTGCTCTCTTACGATGCGCGTGTTCGGCTTCTTGTTTTACTTCACGAGGCATTTGTTGTGTTTCGCTGCTAAGCACACAAGCGCAATGTTTGATTGTGTGAGTTTGGACACCACTGCTATATAACCATGATGAAGACAATACTGAACCGCGATAAATACCATGGACGACCAATGGTAAAGAATACGGGCATTTCCAAACTGACGTTACGTTTGTACAATAAAATGTTTTTAAAAAATATGAAAATCTTGGATTTTTAAAAATATTGTTTTACATTTGGGTAGAAAATTGCACAACTCTGCGAATTGGGCAAAGCTTTATGTATAAAAATTTTTTTTGGTAGGATTTGAAATAATACAAGTTTATTTTCCAGATAATATTATTAAAAAATATTTTCTCGATTTTGTTTTATTTGCATATGTATCTGACGTGACGTTACCTGACGTTACGTAACTAAAATTTCCTCATTTTATTTATGTTGTTTTTGTTACAATTGCAATAATTGCAATCACATAGTTTCTTATGGTGTCTTCTTATGTAATATTTTTTAACTCTTTGTACCCTTAGAAATATTTTAGAGACCAAGAGTCAATGCAATCTAAAGGCATTTTTATGACAACAAAACGTATCCAAATGAGAAAAATGGCGCTTGCGACTTGGCATTCGAAAATCTCGAATTGGGCTATGAATATATTTAAGATTGGCTTATATTAGTTCATTTTGATGGTTTCCTCATGAAAATATGATAAAACAAGTAAGAGCGCTGTAGTCGAGTTTCCCGACTACAAAATACCCTGTTCAATTCCCTTCAGTTCCAGAATTCACTACTCGTAAAATTCACTAGGCTTTCACGCATCTGCGTTGACGTCGACGTCGGCAGAGCTCAATTCTGTGTATATTTGTTGTTGCAATATTACCCACAAAAAACACAAAAAAAAGGCCACGCCTCGCGCTGCTCTCACAGGCAAAGACAGAATTTTTGCCAAAGCCAAACTAAGAAGTTAGCATACCCTTTAAATTTGAGCAAGCACAAAAACTATATTTTAGAATTTTAAAATAAGGGGCTTGGACAGATCGTTTGTGGCATAGCCTTATGATGGACTTTCTTCATTATATTCCCAAAAGTAATCAAATATTTATGAATCATAAAAAAATGTATTCATATACTTTATATAGTCGGATATGTCTTTACATTGAGTAGGTAAAAGTAACCGATGGTCAAAAAAAGATTAACGGTGCATCAATTGTTGCTTTTGTTTTTTGCGTTTCCGTGCCCGTCGTCACTTGTGTAGAAAAATCTAAGATGCATTTGTGTTTTTACTGGCAGCGCGAGACGTTTAACTTGTCAATTTGTTTAATTTTGTTGTGGCCGAAATGATCGTATGTGCATTAATTGTCTGCAGACTAGTTGCTGTGATGTGGATTGCTTCTCTTATGTAGATTTTTTCATTCAATTCTATTATTAGTTTTCTATATTTATTAGTTATTTGTAAATTACGTTTATTATTCAATATATTGATAAATAAAATGAGTGAATAAAACCAATATAAAATGTTGCGTGTTTGCGAATCGGGGGAAAAGTCCTTGGTTTATTATTTTATGAAATTCATGAATCGAATTTTAATCAATCTAGTTTGAATTCATCGGTGATTTTTGCAACAATTTCATCGAAATTCTAATATGAATTTATTGGTGAAATCATTGATGAATTCTGATACAAATTCATCGATGATTCAGTGTTAACTTCTTTGCAAAAGTCATGCAGGAATCATGGGTGAACCATAAGTGAAATAATTGGTGAATTCATTAATGAATTTTGCAAAGAAATCATGATGAAATCATCGATGAATCTATACGTGATTCATCACTGATTCACCCATGAACAGTCATGCATGACCGCCTAGGACATGCCCATGTTAAATTCACCACTTTTTTGTATGGGAGCTCACCGATGATTCATCGATACCCTAATCCAATTCATCGGTGAATCATTGGTGATTCATAGGTGACGCGAACTGAAGGGTTGAGACACACATGCAAACACACTCACATACACAAACGCTAATAACTTTTGTGTTTTTACTCGTATCTTATTTTCCTTTGGAGAGTAGTTAGGCTAGGATAGTATATATTAAGCCACCAGGTTCTAACTTTAAAATTGTGGCTGTGACAGTTTTTTGCGGTTTAAGGGGGGAGGGGGGGGAATTTTCCAAATCTGAAACAAACTTGAACTGGGTACGGTATACACCTATGTGCATGCCAAAATTTGTGTCTCTATCTCTTATGGTCTCTGAGATCGACGCGTTCATACAGACAGACGGACATGGCTATATCGACTCGGCTGTTGATGCTGATCAAGAATATATATACTTTATAGGGTCGGAGAAGCTTCCTTCTGGCTGTTACATACATTTGCACAACTTCATGATCCCCTTTTCCCATTTTTAATGGGAACAGGGTATAAAAAAGTGTTTTTAAGCACTTTTAATTTTTTGGTCTAGGTGGACTTTTCTGTGGAAATGCTCATACATATAGTCAAGATCATAAAGAATGTTTCAAACCACTTTCCGTTACGGACAAATCATTAAATCGCGGAAAAGTACCAGTACGTAATGAAACATTTACCGTACTTTTCCGAGTACGGTACTTGTTGTGTTCGGGACTTTCGTTATGTATACGAACCCTGCTTTTTAGGCACTTTTAACAACTTTGACCATTGATTTCTCAAAAACTTGACATGCTAGAGCAATTTTGAAAGCTTGAAAACCTCCGTCGAACGTTATCAATTTCATTTTCCGAGTCGCGAGGACTCAATATTTGTTAAACTGTGTAATTCTATCGGGACTGAACTAGAGATTAAATTTTGACTGAGGCTGCGGTTAAAATTGTTGCTAGGTTCTAGCCAAACAGCATTTGGCTAACCTCAGGTTAGTTTGACTAACCGGACATTGAGAAATCGGGCCTTAAATCTCTAGTTTAATTGAACTAGTTAAAATATGAACTGCCTGCTCTTGGGGGCAGCAAATAACATTCAAGAAATTAGTAGATTTAGATCTTTCAACAGTTGTGGACTGCAAAAGTGTATTATTAGTGGTTTGCTACCAAACTGAATACAAAAAAGAGTACAAGAAGGCAATTGCCGCATATTGCAAACCCAATGCAAAGAGTCCACAGGGGGTTAGTGGGGTGCCAATGCCATGAATGAATTCCAAGTGCGGAAGTATGTCACACAGAGCGAGAAAGATGCAAGCAGCTTGCACACACACACACGCACACAGACGAAGACAAAGACAAGAGCGTGCAAGTGCTGGCACACATTTTGCATTTGGCAGCTGAAAAAGTTTTCGCGCCAATTTTTTTTAGCCAAGTAAACTGCAGCAAACAACAAAAATCACAAACAAACAGGTTTTCAACGGCTGACCAACTCTTTGAAGGCTAAGGGCAGCGCTGCGGCAGCAGCTGCTCTGCTACTGCCTTTGTTGTTGTATGTTAATTAGACGGGGGCGGGGTCGAATACAGCAACAAAATAGGTGGACTCTGTCCTAAGCCAGTTCTCGCTCTATCCCTCTTTCTCTCTTTGTTTAAAGCGTCTTTTTTTATTTGTCTACTAGAACATCCTAAATCAGAACTTACCCTATTGTTTTGAACTCATAAGCTGATGCCACACTTTAAACTTTATTATTTTCAATAAATTTCCACAATTTCAACAATATTTAACAATAACAAGCAGGTCGCAGGTGTGAAGTGTAGGACACTTTTTAACCATTTGCTTTTGTCTTGCTATTCTACACACAGTGTTGCATTTCGATAGAAATAAAATCAGTGCTGTAAGTTGACTGTTTGCTGCGAAGGTGTTGCCAAAGGCAAAAAGTGGGCGTGCAGTTGAAACAAAATGCTATCGATTAATCGAAATTCAAAAGTTTTATTTAAAATTGCATTTACATATCTTCCACACTGTATTTGTAGGCCTCATCCTGCACGGCTCGCCGCTCGTTTTGCTTATCAAACCACCGCTGCTCATAGCCATTGGAACGATCCACCCCATCCCAACGGTAACCGGGTGGTATGCCGAAACGATTCTCTGGAAAGGATCCCTCATATTTGGGCATAACTGGACGATTTTGTTGCTTTTCTTGTTTCTGGCGCTTGGCTCGCATATACGCCAGCATGGGATCATCGGCATGCTCTTGTTCCCTTAGATGCCGATCCAAATCCTCATCGTTGGCATAACGTGCCACCGGCTTGGACGCCTCATGTGCCATTTCCTCTTGACGCACCTTGTGATCCTCCAGCTGTTTGAGTCCCTTGCCCCAGCGATCGTACAACTCCTTTTTACGTTTTTCATGCAACTCCTTGCGTTGCTGCTCAACCGGATCTTCCTGGGCGGCCTCACGGGCACGTCGACCACGCCGGCCAGTGCTACGCATTTGTACCTCAGCATGGCGACCCGACAGCTCCGTCGACATTTTCTCGAAAAGATGATGCTCTTGGCGGCGTCGCTCATCGGTTTCCCTTTTCAGGGATTGAGCGTCCTGAAGGCCCGCCATTTTGCCATCCAAGGTGCGACTGGATTTGGGTTTGTGGGTGGGAGGCGGTGATAACGAGGGCGAAGCCTTTGCCCAGCGACTTTTTCGCAACGGCGGTGGGGAGCGTGAACGGCTGGCACGCCGGGGAGGACTTTGATCAGGGGAAGGAGAGGATTTTCTTCCCCTTCTGGGCGGACTTTGATCCGAAGAACGTCTTTCCCTGCGATTGGGTAACTGATCCTTACGTTTCCGTGGCGGACTTTGATCTTTATGGCTGGTACGTGATCTTCGTGGTGGGCTTTGGTCCGGGGTACATCTTTTCCTGCGATTTGGTGACTGATCCTTACGTTTCCGGGGCGGACTTTGGTCCGGGGAACGTCCGCTTCGACGGGGTGACTGAACTGTATCTCTTTTAGCAGAGGAAGATCTGCTCCTGCGTGAGTTAACTGTTTTTTTCGATCTTCTTATGGGACTATGATCCTTGGAAGACCTTTTGCGACGCGGCGGAGATTGATCCGAGCTAAGGCTGTCCCTACGTTTACGAGGCGGACTTGGATCAGAGGAAGGAGATGATTTTTTCACTCTTCTGGGTGGAGAACGCGTTTCCCTGCGCTTACGATCTGTTCGTGGCGGACTTTGATCGGATTTGCGACGATCTCGGGTCGGACTAAGCTTCTCCTGTTTGATTCTAATGGCCAGAGGACTTGTTTTCCGGCGGCTAGGAGAAAATTCATCCTTAGTTTTAACTTCATTTGCGGTTCGACCCCAACGATCCTGCTCCGGCTCATCTCTATCCCTGGGCTCCTCTTTAATGCGCACTGCTGCTGCTGCTGCCGCTGGCGAATCCTCTCGCTCTCCCTCTTCAGACTCATCTTTAACCGCTATATTCTTCCATTTGCTACGAACATTGGGATCCATTTCAATGTATTCACCTACAATTTGTGGTGCATCTTCTCCACCCATTAGCAAGTCTTCATCCATTTCCCCCTGGTCATCCTCGTAGGCATCATCGTCTATGATTTTCACTTTTGCCGCCTTTTTGTGCTTCTTCTCCTTCTTTTTCTTCTTCTTCTCCTTATCGCCAGATAAATACTTCTTGAGGTATTCCTTTTGATTGATTTGTTTGGCATTTTGCATGGACATTTTGGCTAGGAATTAAGCGAAAAATAATATTGTAAATATTGTTGATAGAAATTAGTAAGACCATATTTTAGTTTTTTTAAGAGCGACCACATTGGATTTTTTTTGAGATTTTATTTTTAGAGCTAAATTTAGCTATAGCTATGTGACAAACAGCGTGCGCTGTTAACAGTGATGTCAACTTTGCGGGAAGAAAAAAAGCCATTTTAGGCAGTTAATCAAGCCAAAAAAATGCTTTGAAAAAAAGCCAATGGGTTTTAAAAATATTTATTTGATATTATCTTAAATAAAATTTATAATTTCGCTCATTTGAGTACATTTTCAGTATTTTCTCAATACACAGCCGTTGAGCCTATCAATTTCAGATATTTGTATGGCATTTGGTAATCAAAGAAACATTTGTTATGTCTGTGCCATCTAAATCCATGATACGTTCCATTTTTTTGGTACAAAAACGATATCTCAAAAATTGTGGGAGTTATTCAACATTTTTTATTGTGGGTGCGGGGGTGGGCGTGGCAAAAATTTGAAATAAACTTGATCTGCGTGCAGACAATAGGAGTGTACATTTCAAATTTAGTTGCTCTAGCTCTTCTAGTCTCTGAGATCTAGGTGTTCATACAGACAGACGGACATGGCTATATCGACTCGGCTGTTGATGCTGATCAAGAATATATATACTTTATATGGTCGGAAATGATTCCTTCTGCCTGTTACATACATTACATATAGAAATTTATGAAAAGCATCACAAGAACAGCGTTAGAGAAAGGCTTGTCACGTAACGTACGTCACGTTGCGTATCATAATGAGTCAAATATTAAAAAAGCAACATTTATTTTTGAGCGAATCAGCTATAAATACATAGCTACATCATATTGTTATTAATGTTGTATTATTGAATTAAAATGTTATATTGTGTGCGATGCCTTTAAGGTATGAAATTATGTCGTCGTAAGTGTTGTAGAATGAAACCACTTTTTTCAGTCGAGCGTCGTAGTCCCTGTATTTTTTCCGCCTCTTCTGGTGTTGCAATTGTGTTGTGTATCCCTGATAAGGTTGGTACTACACACTTGAATTTTATTTACTATCTCCACATATTAAACTTAAATGTGGTTATGTTGAGTTGACGTAGTGTTGAATTGTTGTGTTTGTTGAAATGTGATATATGTGTGTTAAATTTAGGGACCGTATTTAATAATTATGAGTTTAAAAAATTGAAGCCCAAAAAAGCCTCCAAGAAGAGTGGGAAAAAACACATATACATATGTTATTTTTTAGCGGTAAATTCGAAAACATTATTATTTATTATTATTATTATTATTTTCATTTTTGTATAATAAAAATCAAAAATAATTATTATATTTCAATTTTTTTATAAAAATTAAACCATAAGTTTTATTTTCAATTTTTATTTTAAAAATTGAAAAATAATAATTACTCGTCAATTTTTATAATATAAATTGAAAATAAAAATTGAACTCAAATATCTTTTGAACTGAATTAGCTTAATTAGATCGTCGCAATACTACCTTTCAGTTGATATATAATATGTTTATGAAAAAATTGCAAAAAAAAAAGAGATTTTTTTTCCCCCTTTTTCCCATTTTTTCGTGTTTGCCGATTTTTGAAATTGTTTATAAAATTAACAAAAAACTTTTGGCATGTCGAGATTTTATTTCGGATTTTTTTTCAATTAAATCAAAAATGGCTGGTTTTAAAACTCGGCTATTTATCATCCGATCTTAATGAAAATTGGAGGGCTTATAGATGTTGCGAATATAAATGTAAGTTTTGAGGTCAATATTTCAAAAATTGTGGGAGTTATTCAACATTTCTTATTGTGGGTGCGGGGGTGGGCGTGGCAAAAATTTGAAATAAACTTGATCTGCGTGCAATAGACAGACAATAGGAGTCTAGATTTCAAATTTGGTTGCTCTAGCTCTTCTAGTCTCTGAGATCTAGGTGTTCATACAGACAGACGGTCAGACGGACATGGCTATATCGACTCGGCTGTTGATGCTGATCAAGAATATATTATATATACTTTATATGGTCGGAAATGATTCCTTCTGCCTATTACATACTTTTGCACGACTTTAGTATACCCTTTTACTCTACGAGTAACGGTTATAAAAATTGACGAGTAATTATTATTTTTCAATTTTTAAAATTTTTGATTTTTATTATTTAAATTAATTTTAGTAATTAATAAACCATTTTTTTAAAAAAATTAACAAATAATTTTTATTTCTTAATTTTTTGAACAAAAAATTATAATCGTTACGGTCCCTGGTTAAAATTGATTTGTGTTGAATTTCTTCGTGTTTAATTTGTTTTGTTGTGGAGTTGGCGTGTTGGGTGAAATGACTGTGTTATAAAGACGAGTGTTGAAATTGTTTTGTGATGACTTTGTTTGGTGTTGAATTTCTTTGTGTTGAGTTGACGAATTGTTGAATTGCTGTGTTGAGTGAAATGACTGTGTGTTTTATAGACGTGTCACCACAAAAACTGAATTTTTCAAAAATTTATTAAAAAAGAAACTTTTCTTCTTCATTTAAAGAGAAGTCTTTAGTTTGGACTTGGACTTTAGCTTAGACTTGAACTTAAGTTTTGCATAATAATTCTTCATAATTTGCGGTCCATCGAGAAATGGTTTTCGGAATTTTTTGAGCATAGGTCGGTATACTAGACAATTACCATAGTTGGCAACTGTCGACGACAGGCCGATCGGTCAAAAAAACCGAGAAATTTGCAAAACAGACAGACAGACGGACATGGCTAAATCGACTCGTTGATGCTTATCAAGAATATATATACCTTGTAGGCTAGGAGGCCCTTCTTTCTGGCTGTTTCATACATTTGCACAAACTTAAAATACTCTTATAGCTGGCGAAGGATCTTTCCAAACAAAGTCATAATGCAATGAGGCTTCGTAACATTCAATTCGAGAAATCGCACGAGAGGAGCGCCGCGTTAGTATGGTCCAAATTCGTGTTTCGCAAACACAAGAGCAAAGAGAGGCATCTCACAGAACAACAACGAAAAAATCTTCGACGCGCAAGAAGAAACGATTTGAATCAAGCAGCGTTTCTATACGATTACACAATTGAATACAGCTCGCATCGTTTCGTTCACTTTGGTCCAATGGACGTTGTTTGTGGGCATTGTGGCGTATTAAAGTTTGTTGGAGAAACGCCTGGACTGTGTCGACTTAATGGCAAAGTGAAATTGTCAGTATTGAATCCGCCACCTGAGCCAACGCATTCATTGCATACAGCAGCATTACGACATTTTCTAGCGAATACTCAAAAATACAATGGCTGTTTTAATATGACTTCATTAGGGGCAGACATTATCCAAGAACACGGATTTAATCCTAATCGGGAGTTGGCACCAACACAAAGACAGATTCACCATCGCATTGGATCATTGCAACCTGTTAATGATGCACAGCATAAATAATTACAAATATACTTCATGGGCAATATACAGAAACAACTTAATCGGCGACAAGAGATCCACACAGCAATGAAAAGAGTAATTCTTCATGTAAAACATCATGCATTGGTCAGGCTGTTCAAGACTGCGTTGCAGCACATGCCAAATGATGACTACAAAGTCATGGTCAGAGCGGATAAACGCAGATTTACCGCTCCCATTTTGCAAAATTCGCTATTTTTTTGACCATTTGATCTACACTTCCTATTTACCCGTCTATTTAAACGACTTTATGACAATCTAAACTCATATATCAATTTTCCAAATTTCAAGACTTGTTGAACCGTTCGATGTATCCGAATATTTACACGTCTTCATGACAATCTAAGGAAATGAAGAGAATCATTTAAAAAATGAAGAGATATAATAAGAATATCTAAAGAATTGAAAAGCCTATTTCGTAAGAAAACTGATGATCAATGTGATTCACGCCATGATACTCAAAGGAAATTTTAAAGGTAATAAATTTCTCATTCCGAGGATTCCGATGATTCAAACAGATGTGCCCTTTGTGTTTTAACGGATTCAAAGCCAATCCTTGAGTGTTTGTGGTCTGAATTTAAAAAATGCATGTTTTATTCATGGTCAATGAACTATTGAACTTAATAAATTTTGTGCATTCATTTTATTACATTAAGTTTAGCTAAAAGGTATCACAACATTCATTGTCTGTTAGGCGGTACGAAGTTCGCCGGGCCAGCTATTATTTAAAAAAACATATATTTAGATCAGAGATGGGCGCGTCGCGACGTTCCAATGCACACGAGGCAGCGTGTGCATAGGACCTCTGCCGCGGCCGAATGCACAAAATCACACGTGCGCTATAAGCATTGTAAGCTATTTATAGAACACGAATGCGGCGCACGCAAATTGTGCTTGTATGCGTGTGAAAAGTCCCTTCAGTTCCAGAATTCACTACTCGCAAAATTCACTAGTCTTTCACGCATCGGCGTTGACGTCGACGTCGGCAGAGCTCAATTCTGTGTATATTTGTTGTTGCAATATTACCCACAAAAAACCCAAAAAAAAAAGGCCACGCCTCGCGCTGCTCTCACAGACAAAGACAAAATTTTTGCCAACGCCAAACGAAGAAGTTTGCATACCCTTTAAATTTGTGTAAGCACTAAAACTATATTTTAGGTATATATTTTAGAATTTTAAAATAAGAGGCTTGGACAGGTCGTTTCTGGCATAGCCTTATGATGGAATTTTTTCATTATTTTCCCAAAAGCAATCAATTATTTATGGATCATAAATAAATGTATTCATATACTTTATATAGTCGGATATGCCTTTGCATTGAGTAGGTAAAAGTAACCGAAGGTCAAAAAAAAAATTAACGGCGCATCAATTGTTGCTTTTGTCTTTTGCGTTTCCGTGCCCGTCGTCACTTGCGTAGAAAAATCTAAGTTGCATTTGTGTTTTTACTGGCAGCGCGAGACGTTTAACTTGTCAATTTGTTTAATTTTGTTGTGACCGAAATAATCGTATGTGCATTAAATGTCTGCAAACTAGTTGCTGTAATGTGGATTGCTCCTTTTATGTATTCTTTTTCATTCAATTCTATTATTAGTTTTCTATATTTATTTGTTATTTGTAAATTATGTTTATTATTCAATATACTGATAAATAAAATTAGTGAATAAAACAAATATAAAAAGTTGCGTGTTTGGGAATCGGTGGAAAAGTCCTTGGTTTATTATTTTATGAAATTCATGAATCGAATTTAAGTCAATCTAGTTTCAATTCATCGGTGATTTTTGCAACAATTTCATCGAAAATCTAATATGAATTTATAGGTGAAATCATTGATGAATTCTGATACAAATTCATCGATGATTCAGTGTTAACTTCTTTGCAAAAGTCATGCAGGAATCATGGGTGAACCATAAGTGAATTAATTGGTGAATTCATTAATGAATTTTGCAAAGAAATCATGATGAAATCATCGATGAATTTATACGTGATTCATCAGTGATTCACCCATAAACAGTCATGCATGACCGCCTAGGACATGCCCATGTTAAATTCACCACTTTTTTGTATGGGAGCTCACCGATGATTCATCGATACCCTAGGCCAATTCATCGGTGAATCATTGGTGATTCATAGGTGACGCGAACTGAAGGGGTGTGACGATATGTGTGCATGCCCATCTCTGATTTATAGCCTATTTCCACTGGCTTCATTTCTTATCATTTTCATTTCTAAAAATGATGCTGTTTCCATTGACAAATCTTCATCATTTTGATATTCGCAATGCCACGTTGACAAAAACAGCTGAATGGTTTGATTTAAACAACAGGCGCCACTTTCAAACTCACGGGGAGTTTTTGCAATATTTACCCAAAAAAAGACATACCCGACAGGAAAGCAATTACCCTGGGCGAACGCATTGTTAACGCCCTGAATAATCAGCAGAAAGCTAAATACACAACTTATTTTGACTAAATTATATTATAAACAAAATTGCGCCTTATTTTTAAATTCAAATCATTAGTTTATTGGTGATGACACTTTCTATTTCCAGAGAGTAACGAGTAGTGCCGAGTAGTAGCGAGTACTTTTATAAAAAATACCAAATTCCTTCGTGGGGAATGCCATCATTTTTGAGAAATGAAGGAAATGAAGGGCAAAATGCAACAACAATTTGTATGGAAGAAATGATATCATTTTCTTCATTTCTTGTCATTTCTAGAAATGAAGCTTCATTTCTTTGGTGGAAATAGGCTATTAGATCCACTGTAGGTGAGACATACACGAACAATCACATGGAAAATCTACATTGGACATCACAAGGCCTATTGTCTATACTACAAGGATTTTAGTAAGGAAATTTTAGTAAACGAGTTTAGGATCATTGGAAAATAATTCACCCACACATACCTCATGTGCGTTAATGCAATTTGGCTCTTCGAAATTTTGGAAAACCAGTTATAGGTTTCATAAATCAAAAATTCCAAACACTCAAGCTGGATTCGTGTCATCCTTTCGAATCTAATCTTTAAATTCCCAGTTTTTCAGACAGGCATCGCGACTCTATTGTTTATATTTCTTTGGCATTTCTTTTGTCCTTATAATTGTACCACTTTTTGAGATCAGTATACATATTTGACAACTTTTGGAGATCACAGTATAACAGGTGTAAGAGGTCATCTCTAGGTCATCGAAAAAAAAATGAATGGAAATATATAGCAATACCATCGATAATTAAAATGCGTAGCTTCGATTCGATTATTGACGAACAGAATTGCCACACACAAATAATTTTTTTTCAAGTTAAGGGTTTTCAAAAAAATCCATTCTTCCCGCCTCCCGCCATTTACTAATTTTTCAAGCAAATCGGTTTTGCGAAAACGCCAGATTTGAACGGAAAAAAGCTAATTTGACATCACTGAAAGCGTCTAACAGCACACAACGCACTGTAGCTGTTGTTCATGCTCTCTTCTCTTCTCTCTTCACTTATTTTTTGTGCGGTTTACAAGTGCAATTAATTTGCTCAGCAAATATTATTAAAGCAGAGACTACAAATTTATACAAATTTACAATACAATATTATAATATTTTTAAATGGTGACAAAGTAAAAGGATTAACAACAAACGCTTAAGTTGCATGGGCCGAAATAACGGTGCCGCCGGCCATGCCCTAAAAAGGCATAGGCAGGCGGCTGAAGGAGGAGAAAATAAGATTGGTAACAGACACACAAACATACATACATATATGTCGCTGTAATTATTTTTAATCCCTTTTTGTCTGAAAGCTGACAGCCAGAAATTTGAGCTGTCCTTTATTTTGCAGATTAAGCCATTTGCTGCCCAAAGTCATTCAAAACTTTTGCTGATATTTGTTTCTTTCTGCTTAATTGGCTTTTGCTTATGCTGGGCTGAATGCAGCAGGGCCGTATAGTGTGAGAGAGAGAGGGAGAGCGGTAGAAACAGCTGATTTAATATTCACCTTTATTTAGAGACTTACTCACCACTCAAAGCAGCATGAGTTTGAATGAGCGCCTGATTGTTGAGTTTGAATTCAAAAGTCGTCGCGTGCAGTTCGTGCGGCAAAATCACAAACAATAACAAAAAGTCGTGACAATAAAAGAAAAATAAAACGTAAATTTTCGTCAATTTAAATTGCCATTTAAAGTGTCTCTCTGAGTGTGTGTGTGTGTGTGAACTGATTGGCCGCAGCGGCCAAAAAAGCAAAATATTTGATGTGACTTTCCTTAGCACACCATAGCATGCAAAGCAACCATATAAATTGGTTTAATTTTAGCCTTTTACAAGAATTGGCCCACTAAACAAAACTTGCTCACACACACACACACACACACTAGGCAGCGGGGAAAGGTCTTAGGTCTGCCTCTGCCACTTTTTTACATATTTTTGTTTTTGCCTGTTCTGGTTTTTTTTAGGTCTCACTCGTGTGTCTTTGTGGTCAAAACGAAAGCTCCGACAATCAGCGTCTAAATAAATGTGGAATTTCTGTATGTGTGTGAGAGTGAAGAAGTGAAAATTATCATCAACAACAAAGTTAAACAAATAAACTAAAAATTTGTGTTTTAAAACAACAACAAAATGAGTGCCCATAGAAGAAGACGCAGCAGCAGCAGCAGCCTGGCAACAACAACCGAAAGTCCCGCTACTTCCAATCATCAACAGCAACAACTTTCTCTGCCAGCAGCAGCAGCCACCTCTGCCGAAATGCCGCATATGTGTCGCTGCTGTTGTAAACGAGATTTGGAATTATTTCACCTTTTTGAGGCCAACAATACAACAGCAACAACCACGACAACAACAGCAACAACATCTACATCCACACAAAAGCGCCAACTTGATAATCCCGTCGATTATGCTTTAAATGGTGCCCATACCGGCATGGACGTTGTCTTAGAAGAGATGATCATTTGGATGCTAAATGTAAGTGTCTCCCTCCCCTGACTCTCAGTTGTTGGCTCTGTTTAATTTTTAATGTGATTTATACGAATACCATTTACCCAAAGTGGGGGCGGTAAGGGGGAGTGTGTGTATGCGTCTTTTTCTCTTTCTTGATTTCTTAATGCAGGCAAATAAATTAACTTGTCTGGCCATTTACCCAAAGCTTTGCTCTTCAGAAGAAAAAAAAAATACGAGAATTTCATTCAATTTGTTACTTGGGAGGAGTCCACGATTCTTATCTAAATATAAAATCTTATCGGCATACATACAAAGGAAATACTTGTACATAGATGTTATCTGTTTATCAATAACCTGGAATTAGGTGCTGGATTCGGTTATTTCATAACAACATAAATCCATATAAATTGACCCATAGATATATAGGCGTGCGATTGCAGTATAAGAACAAGTTCGGTATTCGTTTTTCAGTCTTAATTTTAGTATTTTTAATTCAGTCGAAAATAATTTTAGCTTGAAGAAAAACTTAAATAACATTTTCGGATTAGGGATGTTCGGTTAAAAGTCCGGCAACAGGTTCTAAGCCATGCTCCCTTTTTCACTTTTGAAAATATCTTATGATTTGAAACCGGTTTTTGTACCAAATTTTCTAGTAAAATCGCAAAACTGCAGTTGCAAACCTGAAAATTGGTACTCATCAGAATAATGGCATCTAAAACATTCGAAAAAAAATTTTAGAACGGTCCGACAATGCCTTTTCCTAGGACAACATGGGGGTTCATTCGGATGGTCCAATTTTGGATCACTCTTTCCAGTGTTGCTACGTATATTACGCGAACTACGCGAGTAATTTTGGCTTTTAAGTCTTGAATCGTAGCTGGTTTATCGGGGAAGACCTTTGACTTCACATAACCAACCTGGAAAAAAGTCCACTGGTGTGATATCACATGATCTAGACGGCCAGTTGACAGGTCCGGAACGCGAAATAAGTTGCTCACCGAAATTATTTCTTAATAAATCCATTGTTTCGCGCGCTGTGTGTGCCGTAGCACTGTCTTGCTGAAACCAAATGTTGCCGACATCAAGGGCTTCAATTTCAGGAACAAAAAGTCATTTATCATGGTGCGGTAGCGCTCGCCATTGAATGTTATGTTCTGTCCGATCTTCATTTTTAAGGAAATACGGATCGATGATTGCAGCAGCCCATAAGCCCATAAGTTGGAGATTCTCTTTGGGTTGCTCATCAGCCCAAATGCGACAATTTTGTTTGTTGACTTATCCATTTAGCCAGAAAAGTGCCTCGTCTCTACAAAATGTTGCGCGAAAACAGCGGATCTTCATTGAGCTGTTGCATAGCCCATTGACTGAAATTCAAGCGCAAATTTAAGTATGGCGGTTTCAATTCTTGAACGAGTTGGATTTTGTAAGCCGCCTTTAAACCAAGATTCTTGCGTAAAATGCGCCAAGTTGTCGAATACGATAAACCCAAATGTTGAGATCGGCGTCGAATGGATAGGTCACTGTGTGCAGACTTACTGTCCGCTGCAATCGCTGGCTGGATGTGGTCTATTTGGTCGCGTATTATCCAATAACGTACACTGAGTCTCAAATTTGTCGATGGTTTTGTGTATAGTGGTCTCGGAAGGTGGATGATGCACACCATTATGTAGCTTGAAGAGCACGAAAAACTTTTTTTTACAGAACTCTGATTTTCATAATACAGCTGAATAATTTGGAAACGTTGTTGCGGTGTGAGTCTTTCCATGATGATTTGTTGAACAATCCTTCACAAAAATAAAATGACACAATGACACCAGTCACGCTTGATATCTGGAAAAAGAATATTGAAAAAAACTCTTCATGAATCAACATTTATACCTTATAGCTGCCATAGGAACAATCGGTCGGAAAATGTGTCTTAATGAGAAAAACTTTTTTGTTTTCAACTTTAGCTTACCCAAACTCGGCCATTCTTAATATTAAAGGTTTTTTAACCAGGGCTGCAAACCCAAAAAATTTTTTGGAACCTCCGGTTCGCAGGTTCGAAACCAATATTTACCGACGGTTAAAGTTCGGAAATTTGAAGTTCGATGTTTTTGGGCTTTGGTTTTGGTTTGAACCTTGGTTCGTTGCGCGTTTTACCCAATATATATAAAACTACAATACAATTGTTATACACCTGACGTATAAATACATTGTAAGACTGTAAGATGTCGATTATAATTGACGTGAGGTTGGAGCTCGTGTGCTGGATATGGACTTCCTTCATTGCTAGTGTAGAAATCTTCAGTCCGATTGATTATGCTTTCACGTATGCACTTTAATCAGTCTTTCACTCACAAAATTGAGCATCGATTGGTGTTTATTCGCCACACTTGGAACTTTTTTTCACAATGATTTGATCAAAAATTCATTTGTCTTCTTTTGAAGGTGCCGTATTAAATTTGCTGCATGCCCGTCGGTCATACTTAGTCTGCACTCGTGAATTCTGCTTTATCAGTGCTTACATTGTATCTAAATTGCGTAAATATTAAATATATCGTCAATGCTTCACATCTTCTCAGTCAAAACTTCTCAAACGAAATGAAATGCGCGTTTTTATTGTTCTAACTTGTGTGTTTTCTATCTCGTTCTGTTTCGATTCTTCTAAAAAAAAAAGCAAAGGTGACTATGAGTGCCGTTTTATTGACTATATTTTAGAGCTGCGCGTACCTCGGGAGGTGTTCAATCCAGTGAAACTTTAACGGTTCACGGAGCGGAGAGCAGATTCCAGCTTGTCGAGGTACTTTTACTTTGGGGATATTACAAATTTCATTAATTAGAAAATACATTAT
This sequence comes from Lordiphosa magnipectinata, assembly GCA_037044535.1. Lineage (NCBI taxonomy): Eukaryota > Metazoa > Arthropoda > Insecta > Diptera > Drosophilidae > Lordiphosa > Lordiphosa magnipectinata. Next base: position 297,961 of record JBAMBO010004433.1, read on the forward strand.
TTGTTTGGATCTGAACCCTTATTGTTTTTTCTGCTATGGTTCGGGTTTGTGCAAATACTTTTTCTCCGATTCAGTACCGGTTCGGACTTCCCAAAAATCCCAGAGACACTGACTCCGGAGCGGTTTTACTTCGTAACTTTTATTAAAAATCCCTTATACTTTTGTGACGTTTTCTAGTTTTGTTGCACAATATTGAACAGATAACCACAAAATTTCCTAGATTTTGTTAGACCGATCAGAAAATGTAGGTTCGGAACAGGTTCAGGTTCAGCAATTTTCTCAGAAGTGAATAAAGCAGTGGTGGATTAGAAATAGCTCCAGTATATGAGTTATTTCAGCAGTGTTTGGTTTGATTCACAGTTTTCAAAAAATCGGAACTCTCGTTTTAAAACGGTTCAGTTAATGTTTTATATTGAATTAGGACACAGTTCTGTTACATTTTGATCAATTTTTTTCAAGAGTGTTTCTATCCCTGTAAAGTTCGACGTAAAAATGTACTTTTGTAAGTTCTGAAAGCAGCCTTTAAGACGAAACCACAACGACTCCTTTAGTTCAGCCAATAAGCCAATTTAGGTTTAATACTGAAGCTTCTATCTGCTTCTATTTTGACTTCAGAGCGGTTAGCAGACTACATTTTAAATCGAACCTCATATTCTAGCAATATTAGCTACAAAGTATATTACAGTCACGCTTGACCGACTTTCTTACTTGCTAGTCTAGTCAATTTCGACTGAATAAATTACGAATTAAATGAAAATGTAAAATTTTTTATTTGCTTCCTCAAGGGGAGAAATACAATTTTTCTTACAACTTTTATTTCGCCATTTTTAGTTTCCAAAATGACTAAAATATGTTCAGTCAACATTTGAACAATTTGTAGACTTTTCATATAATGGAACATACTTTTGGAGGTAATTTTGCTTACTCGTACTTAAACGAAATACGATCTAGTGTGTAGTAGCTAAACACCATATATATTCTGTTAATAATTTTATAATAAAACCCTAAACGTGCTAGCTTATATTTGCATGCACTAATTTTCTAGGAAGAGCTATCTTTTGTTTTGTTTTTTTTTCTTTCAATATTTTTATCACTTTTATTACACATAAGGCAAAATTTTGTTTGAAATTAAATTTTTACTCAGAAAAATTAATCTCAAAGACTGTTATCAGTGGGGAAACTGTTTTCATCACACAAATTTCCAAAAATTAATTCATTTTGTTTAACAAAATTTTGCTAATTTTGAAGCGTATCCTTAACTTTTGCTTTTCTTGAGTTGTTATTATTTGCTATTCTTAACTTAATGTTAAACATTGCGTGCTAGGAACTACCGGTTGAGCGACGGTACCACCAATATGTGCTCACCTCCACCTCCATACACACACACACACCCATAAACACGCAGGGGATCCCGTTTTGAGTACACAGAGAACCTTATAATTGCAAATAGCCGCTAACGTCAACGTTACTTTCCGGACAATTACCAAGGCACCCGCGCTACGATGACGGCAACGTCGACGAACGGCCATCAACATACTCCTACCTCAACTCTTACACTTGGACCTAAGCAATTATTCCATACTCATTATCCATAATGTGCGGGGGGGTCTCATATAAAACTGGTTTCTTTTTGAAGAGGCCTGGCCTGGCCCGCACCTCTGTGGATTTGTTGATTTGTTGGCCGCCGCTTCTCAAGGTGTTGCATGAAAAATTGTTTGACCTTAAGAGTCTTGCGACGACGCGTGTAGCAGCCGCAACAGCAGCAGCAGCGTTTGACTTGTAATTATTTTTTTGTATTATTCTTTATGTTTACGTCTCTTGAAGTGTTTCACGATCGATCTGACATACACAGACACACAAGCAAAATGAGTTCAACTGCATTTCATTAGCATTTCAAAAACATACAAAATACAAAACTAATGACCAAATTCAAGGTGCGTGTAAAGTGAAAGGGGAGAGACCATAATTGGAGCTTGTAAAACAGCCGAAAAAATAAGTGTATAGAACTTTAACGAGGCAAAGAAACCAGTTTTGGTTTACCATGACAACATGAGAATTTTGTTAAGAATTTGATTGAAAGAAATGACGGAAAGAATGAATTAGAATTAGGTAATAATACAATTTGATTATAATTGAATTTGATTGATTAAAAGATGGAAATTAAATTGAAATTTAAGAATGACAAACTTTATAACGTTTACTTCAGAATAAATACCAGATTAAAACCGAATCTAAGTTCAGCCTACAATTTTAATTCTTCCTAAACGAAATTTTCAATTCCAAGAACAACTTTTTTATTAAACCCAAACAAGCACATGCCCCTAGATTACAAATAACTATAAACAAAATAAACTCGGCACGACCTCGCAATTAATCACTATCATCTCCTCCAAAGTGAGCCGACCACTTATCGCCTTGCCATTTCACCCGGGCCCTAACTATCAATAGCTATAAAAAGTGATGCAACCGAAAAAAAACACAACAAACACATATTTGGTTTCTGATATTTTTATTTATATTTATGTTATGGCTTATTAATTTATGCGACACATTATGATCATAAATGCTCAATAAACTATAGGTAAACAGAAGAAATTGGGAGCATTATCAATAGGTTGGCTGATTGGACAAATGCAAATTGAATCTGGCCCTTGCCAAATGGCTCGTTAACTTAAAATGGGAGCAACAACAACAACCATAACGAACTTTCATAATTTTATTTGTAAATGTTTGCTAATAAATAAGCGATAACAGATAAAGATAGATTAAAAGGGGAAGCGCAGCACATTGTGCTGTCAAGACCACGAACCTATAAGTCTAATCGAATGACCCATAAATTAAACTTGGAACTCAAAATAAATAATACTTGGTAATTAATGAAAAGCAGAATGAGCATATTAAATTGAAGTGCAGAATAAAACAAGTTTAGTAACATTTTCTGCCGATATTACCAAAGATTCCGTACTGACAAATCAATTTTTTGTCACATTACTTCTTTTATCTAGAATAGAAATATTAGTTCCAGAGATTAAAACCAAAACGAATAACAGTTAGGGTTACGGTTACTATTTGGGCCGATCGCTCCGGTTATTATTATATTATATAATATTAAGGTTGTTGTATATGGATTTTGATTATTAAACTAGTTCTGTTTCGGGTTGCGGTTACGGTTATTAGTATGAAATATAACTCTGACAAATCTTGCAGACAAAAGCGGCCCATTTGTAATCCCATTCGTTCAGTAAATGTACTATTTTAAAGTTTAGCATTATAAGTTTTAACTAAAAGATAAGAAATTACTTCATTCACAAAAGTTTATGTTAATTAGAACTGTTTCATAATAAGCGTCAATATCACTGAAAATTTACAACAAATTCCATCGAATTAATGTTGTTTTTATGGATATTCGATTGTGCGTATTTGATAACAATTTAATTCAGTTATTTTTTTTGCTCTGCAGATAAAGAAACATATCTCGGACTAAAAAATATTCCACATAGGTAAGCATCATTATCTCGAACAGACTAGGTTCTCTAAACTCTAACTCGTGAACCAAAAGTCTGTCCAATGCCGAGTTGTTTTCGATTTCAATTTTACATTGAATCCAGATAGAATAAAAATCATATAGACTAACAGTTCGCTCTGCATTTTTGTTGTTTCAACTATTGCTGGTGCTAAAACTGTAACAATTTCGCTAATATTGTGCCACGCCTTAGGTTTCAGAAAAAAATCAGAACTAGCTGCTGCCAAAATTGAGCAGAAGTCGTGCATTTCAACAACTTAACAGTTTAATATCACATATTTATAAGAAAAGATGAGGAAGGTAAAGAAATTGATTAGCTGCACTCTCTCTTTCTCGTTCGCTCTCTTTCCTTTGTGCCTATTGGCAACATCGCAATGTAAATATGTATGTAAAAAGATCATTGTACACTAGACTGCTTTTTTTGTATGAAAAATGAAAGGTCATACGGGCGCCCCTTGATTCTAGTGTTAGGGAAAGGTTGTTCTTTTCACTGAACATGTTCACTTGATCTTGTTTTCTAAGTGAGTCAACTCACTCAAATTGCTCACTTGTTCTTGTTCAGTTGTTCTTGTTCACCTGGCGGTAGGTTGTGTGAGCGCACGTATTTATGTTTTGTTTTTGTTTTGCCGACGGCATTTCTAAGTGGTTGGTTTCGGTTGCACTGACCGCGCTGTTGTCTTTGTTGTTTCAGCATTGCTTTTTTGTTGTACACACATACGAAATTTGTGTGTATGTGCGACTTTTACTCTCGCGCTCTCTCTCACGCGCTTAGTTCAAAATGTTGGCGCCATACTTGTTATAGTTGTACGTACAGCCAAAGACATTACATATATGTAGTAGATCCCGCAACTCATACAAACTTTTTTATTTTTCGTTTTTGGGATGCAATGTCAGCTCCCAAGAACAATCTTTTTTGCATCACATGCGTCATCTATAATATCTATAAATCTTTTATACAGCCCACAGAAAAACACTTAAAGCAAGACAGAGCAAGCTCACAAAGCGAGACACACAAAACAACTCATACAGCAAGAGAGACTGACCTGCTCAAAGAACACAGAACAACACTTAGAGCAAGACAGAGCAAGCTCACAAAGTGAGACAGACATAACAACTCTCTGAGCAAAAGAGACCGAACAGCTCTTAGAACAACTCAAGAACAAACCAGAGCGAGACACAAAACAACTCTCTGAGCAAAAGAGACCGAACAGATTTTAGAACAATTCAGAGCAAGAACAACTTAGAACAAGATGGATTGAACAAGATAGTCTGAACAAGACTCGCTGAACAAAATTGAACAATTAAAGAACATGTTCACTGGTTCAGTTTAAAGAACAACTCAATTTTGTTTTACTCACTCATGAACAACCCCAACACTTCTTGATTCGTAAGATTATGCTGTATATTGAACGGGGAAAAAAATAAGTTGAAAAAGTTATGTTTTAATGGGAGCGAAGAGGCTCCAAAGTTTTAGTTGAATTTGCAATTTTTGTTAAAAATTGGTAAATATATCTTTTAAAATCGCAATATGACAAATTTTAAAAATTGACGACCCGATGGATGTAGCACAGATTTGGTTTTTGAAATTTTTATGTATCTTTAAGGCCTATTCTCAAATGAGAAAAAAATTTAGTTCGGCACTATATTTCATATAAATAGGACTTCCGTTCAAAAGCAATCAGATTTCAAACTGTTTAAAATTGTTTCTATTTATGTGAAGTATCGTGCCAAACAAAATTTTTATCTCATCAGAAAATAGTCCTTAAAGGCTTTATTCTAGATGACATAAAAATTGATTTCTGCACAATACTTCATACAAATACATAAGACTGCTGTGTAATTGCATTCAGATTTCAAAACATTTCAAAAGTGTTTCTATTCATGTGAAGTTTGACATAAAAATTTATTTCGTGCGTTCTGGAAATAGGTCTTAAGGCGAAAGGGTAATTTTAGTTCAAACTTTGTGGTTTCGTCGCGCCCAATAAAACTTAAATTTATTTTTTTTGTTTAAAATATTATTATCTATAATACAAATGGAATCCGTTAAGGGGGCGCCCTCTCCAAATTTCCATTTATGCTTAAAAAAAGGCAACCTATTGTACATACATCAAACAAATTTACATTTATTGAATTGTGTACTAGTAAAGGAAAAACCAAAAATGAACCAAATATTTGTTTCTGTTTCGGTACTGATAACCGGTTATGTTAATAAAGGTTAAAGGGTTTGGTTTTTTTTCTGAGTGTATGGAGTTTTAACCTCAAGACCTGTTCTGAAAAAGCGTTAAAAGTGGTTTGAAGCCATATCTCAAAAATTATTTAAGCTATAAACTCAAAATTCGTGATGTAAGTGGGTTATATGGAGTTAAGACACTTTACTGGTTCAAGAATGGTTCAGAACTAGATTCAACCAGAAGTTAATTAAGACGGAAACAGGGAGTTAGATGTTTGCCCGGTCCAGTAAAAATTTGCAGAAGGAATGATTTCCGACCCTATAATGTATATATATTCTTGATCAGCATCAACAGCCGAGTCGATATAGCCATGCGTCTGTCCGTTCGTCCGCCTGTACGTCCGAATGAACAAACAGATCTCAGAGATGGTACGAGATAGAGGCTTGACATGTATGGGACAAATACTTCTTATACTTGCAGGCAGATCAAGTTTATTTTCAATTTCCGCCACGCCTCCTCCCGCCCCCAATTTGGAAAAAACGTCATATCTCCCGCAGTTTTGTAGATAGATGGTTCGTACCTTCTAGAGATATTTAGTAATCAAGATTATTTATCGACTTTCCGGAGAAACAATAAAGATCGGATGATCGATACTCTAGTTATGACGAAAAACAAGTTCGCGCTGCTGTCAGCTTCTACTGTAGGTACAGAGTATATTACAGTCGGGCTTGACCGACTTTCTTTCTTGTTTTTTTTTTTATTTTTTGTGTGCCGACGCTGGAGTCGGATGTACCCTGCATAACTTGGATGTTTTTTGTCGGATCTTTTTATTTTGTTTAGAATAGATGAATATTTGGCCAAAGTTTATATATATTAAGACTTGTACATTTGTACAGATTTCGATGTTCTCTATTCTTGAATTATAAATGAACTAAACGTATCAAACTGATACCAACGTGGTCACCCAACAGATAATGCAACGTCATTTTCTAAATCGAAACTCACAAATGTTGTTTTGGATATAAATTAATAATGAGCTCTGTTTTCATTAATTTAGCACGCAGGCTCTCATCATCGTTAAAATACAACAGAATAGACAGGCTCTTATGGGATTGCATGTTTTATGTTGTGTACATTAAATGGTTGTTGTGCAGAATTCTATTTCGACAGAGCTTCGCTAATTCAGAATTCTTTTAATGGATACATTTTTGTAGTCTCATCAAAAAATAAACAAACATGAAGTCATCAAATAGTCGACTACTTGATTACCATGTGGCCACTTATAGTTTTGTTTTGTTTTTTTTCTTTTTTGCGTCACAATCTCCTCTCTGGTTTAACGAAGTGATATGATAAGAGTTCTAAAGAGGCTTCCTCTATGGTGTTTTTGGTTAGATCCAACTTGGGGGTAAGTCAATTAATTAATACAAGCGAAGTTTCTGGGGAAATTTCCGTTCACTTAGAAGGAAAAAGAAAGTCTTGTCAACACTTTATCTGATGCACAATAAATAAATACATTTAACAGTTACTAAATTGTTATACATGGGGCCCAAGTGATTTGTCGTTGTCGGAGACCTCTGTTAATTGCCACATTTTTGCTTGATTTTTTATTTTTATTTTCTGCTTAATTGTTGTTGGTTATAACAATTAAATGGACAATGTAAAATTGTCACTAATCGATGTATAGTGTTCGATTACGTGAGAGTTGTATGATTTTTTTTGTTTGATGATTGAGCTTGAGCCACTTACAAATATTATTGAAATATATCGATTTAAAATTGGGATTGAATGAACAGTATTACAAAACGTTGAAATTAAAGCTATGGTCACAAATGTAAAATTTACAAATGGAAGTCACAAATCTATTACAAGTCTATCGCAATCTACATATTAGTAAATTATAAGACTTAATTTGCGCTCACACACACTTGCAGGCTATCATAGTTTTAGTTTAGTCGGTTGCTTCCATACATGTGCGAACGCCTGCCAAAAGCGGTGCCAGTCGACTGTTGCTTTATATGTTCAAAGAAATCTGTCAGAAATCGCAAATATTCTACTCACTGAACAGACTTAATTTTTCGACAAATGTAGTCTCAGACGCATAAGAAATTGCGTCGTAAATGCCTTGACTAGAAGTGTGTAACAACAACAAAATCCATGCGAATTGGCGCACGGCGACCGGCGCCAGCAGAGCAATTATAAATTTTCATAAAACAGTTTAATGGCATCAATCATTATCAATTTTCCAAAGCTTCAGATGTTTACAAAATAAAGAAGATGTACTTAATAGGTAGACAGAAAACTAGACAAAGTTTCCACAATTGAATGTATGCCTTTAAGAAGGGAAAGTAAGCGTAGAACGTTTATTTTCCAGGGCGTAATTATTATGTCTTCGCTAAGAAATCGGATGGACGTAAATCCAATTACAGATCTCTCTTTATATTTTACTGGTTCATACCGGTATACCGAAATACAAGCCAGGTACCAATACGCAACCGAATACCGAAATAATGTTAGAATCAAACAGAAATTTTTACCGAAACTTAAGTTTCGGTACGCACCAGAACCGGAACCGAAATAAGATTCGGGTGGATTCCCTGGTTATATGTTAGTTTACGTGACCGATAGCTCTATGTAAAAGATGTGGAATTACTAATAACATCGGGAAAAATTAAAAAAAAATTCATTTAAAAAAGTTGTAAAAATGTGGCGCCTTATTCAAAATCCACAAGAAAAAATTTTCTATATAATGAATGGTATAGCCTATACCGAAGATAAGGTAGAACTAGACTTCAGGCGGTGATCAAAAGACAAAAAACAGATTTAAAGAAACTGCGCAGAGAATAAGATGATAGAATGCAAAAAGAAAGAAATATGTATGTAGTGCAGTCGAGAGTCGATGATGGAAGAAATAGAGCAAACATTACAGAAAAAAACAATATACGAATCAGAAAAAACAAAAATTTAAATAAAAGCAAACAATAAAAATACGAATTTTTTTGTTTTTAAAATAAATTGAAGAATAAACAAATGTTTACTCTGTATCTGGTTAGGCTACAAGCTCAACTGACGATGTCCGATAAAAACGACTTGACGATGACTTGAAGGAAAATGCAAAGGCAACTGATTTGTACAAATCGAATAGTTTAAATTGTAAAAAAAATAGCTTGATTTATAACAGATTTCTGCCACGTTACTAAATTATTGTGCCATAGGCTATTTTGGCAATTTAATAAAACTATTTTATGGATTCAAATGAAGAATATTTTGAGCTTATCCACATTGTACCACCAAAGACAAACAACGGGTGGGGCGGGTCTTAAATTAAAAATGTATACATAAAACACGCCGTTCACAATTCCTCAATGCCAAGGACGATTGTCGTTTCCATTTTCATAATGGATTTCAGCGGTATCGGCGGCTTATAGCGCTGAATGCATAACTATTGTGCTCGACCCCTGGAGCTGACATTTTTAATTTTATTTATCCAGTTGTAATATCGCTCGAGTATAGAAGCCTGTATCTGATTCCCTTTTCTGACTATCGTTTCTGACTATCTTTTGAACAGGGAAGCTTAAGCTGCCTTTAGACTTATCCACTACACCAAGCATTTGTTTTTGCTTTACGCAAAGGAATAGCCCGCGCGCATACCATTTGCGCGTCCATAAGATTGTAAAAAGCAAAAGCAATTTCATATGCGTGCTCTCCTCTGTTTCTTTCCGAACGAAGGTTTTGTTGTTGGCGCTTGCAGACCTGCAACCACAACAACATATGTGACTCTGTTCTCTCTCTCCTATGTCTCTGGCAAATTAAAAAGCAACAACAATGTTGCCTTTGCGTAGTCAGCGCTCGCAGGCGTGTGCTTGAGACAGCAATGACCACACACACACTCTCACACCCAAACAAAAAAAAAGGTTGTTCTTGCTTGAGTTGTATTTTGTGCATTTGAATTGGCTTTCACGCGCTCGTAAGCTCATTTGCTATTTAACACTTTTTGATGAGCATTCACCGTCATAATGTGCACAAAAAAGAGTCCGGAATGAGCGCTTTTTTCTATGAAAACGGTCGCACTTCATGTGGAAGTATTCTGAGCCTAATCTGATTCTTATCTGACACAGATATAAGTGCTTTCACCCTCCCAATAAATCATATAAAAACCTTATAAATTACACATAGGAATTACTTTTCTAGGCACTTGAAGGACTACTGAATTGCCTCCCCAAAGGCTCTTTTCAGACGCATACTGGAGTGCAACTCCGAAAATGCTCAGACATAAGTGCTTTTAATGAGCCCGTGCTTCGATAGCACTGAATATGCTCCGAAAACCCTCAAATTTATGTGTTTAATCCAAAAACGCTCTTAAGCTCGGCTCTTTTCAGACACATAATTTGAAGCGCTCCGAACTCAATTTGTTGGGTTCTGGGCACCCCTGCTCTAAATAGTCGGTTGTCAAAATTCTCTAAAGAGAAACTCTTATCAAATTGAACCTGTCAAACTACATCAAAAAAGCATCTCTTATCTAATTGTACCTGTCAAACTACATCAAAAAAGCCTTAACTTTCAAAATATTTAGAGTTATTTGCTTTGCTATTACACTATCGTCAGAGATTCTCTTTAGAGATGTATGACAAGTGTAAAGGCAACTTGAAGCCGCCTTTACACTTATCATATATATCTCTAAATAGAAGATTGTCAAAAAACCTCTAAAGAGAAACTCTTTCAAATATAAACTGTCCTATTTCATGTAAGAAGGCTAAATTTTCTAAATATTTAGAGATATTTGCTTTGCTATTACACTATCGTCAGAGTTTCTCTTTAGAGAGATATACGACAACAGTAAAGGCAGTTTTAGAATGAGCTTACGGCCGCGTGAAGCAATAACTACCACAAGAAATAGAAGGAGAAACCCAATTTTTGTTTGTGTGTGTGTGTGTCTACTTAAATAGCATAAAGCAATGTCGACCACTGCGACTGAGGTGATCGAGGCCAATCGCTAACCTACGTGTAGTGAGCATAAGCAACATTGTTGTTGCGTTAGAGATTGCCAGAGACATGACACCAATTAACAAAATAAACAAAGCAAGTGTTGGAATCAGTCGTTTGTCTATCAGTACTAAACTAGAGTTTAAAAGTTAATCTGAAAATGAGACTGCGGCTATGTTTGTTATTCGGTTTCAGAGAACTGCAAAAATCACATTTTTCTTGATTGCATCCTACACAAAAATTTCTACTTACATTCATCAACAAATCAACACATCAATCAACAAAACTCATCGTTGACTAATTTCAGCTTCATACCGGTAATCGGATAGAGAGATTGAGTTTGAGTCGGCTGATCGAACATGTTTGTAAATATACATAAAGCGATCAAAATTCAGCGTTGAATAAAATCAGCTTCACACCGGCAAACGCATCGTCCGGTTGAGCGAGAGTTGGCTGATTGAACATGTGTGCAAGTATATCGGCTTTCGGGCTCACCAACTGCTCTCTCTACGTAGAATGCTATTTATATTTCGGGAACTGGTCACACTAAAGTCAATAGCTAACATCTGGTAATACCACAAAAAGTTGGACATTTTCTTAGCATAAACGGTCTCACGTCGTTTTCATGTACGAGTGCTATTTGTGTTGTTTACAGTGAGTTGAATCAATTTTTCCATACCATTATTGAGAGATTGTCAAATTATGCGGAATCCGACGCGAACAAACCTTTTTTACGGCAAGGTGATCATGAAAATCTTACATATGCTGATGGAACTAATGTTTAGGGATGCCTCAATCTCACGGTATGTCACATGATGATCTTGCGTTATCAGTTTACGCACAGCATCGATGATTTCTGGCACAATAATGGATTTTGGACGACCTTCACGGAATTCGTCGAACTACGACCACTTTTGAATTCACTATACCAGCGATAACCAGTGGTTTTTAATACTGAACGGAGTTCATCGACACACTCTTGTTAAGATAATCCAAATCAAAAGTTGTGAAAAATAATCCAACGAAAACCTTTTCTTGAAATTTCCATTTTCAAGCCAAATTGATTACATAGCGCTGGTACAGGAAAACGTTGTAAGACCGTTTATGTTCAAAAATGTCAAACTTTTTCCCGAAATAAAAATAGTACCCCACGTATTTAGCTGGCCCTGGCGTAGCCCGAATTGAATGGAATGAAGACGAACATGATTAGTTTGATTGCACATCAATCAGCAGCGAACATGCGTGTGTATGCAACTTTGATCGGTTGAGAGCAAAGCAAGTTTGAGTGCTGATAATCACATGAAGCCGTTCTTTGCTTGGTTCTCGCCAAACTTAGCATGAGACACTCAAATTGGGCTAAACTCAGGTTAGTTTGACTAACCGGACATTGAGAAATCGGGCCTTATTGTGCATGACTCTCAACGAGTATGTTAGTTTACGCAAGGTTTCTGCTCTTGTTATTGCTCTTCAAACACAATACACTAATACGTAATACGAGTAAATGCGTGAGAATTCGACAACATTGGTCTAGAAAGAAGCAACTACTGCTTTAATTAACACTTAATTAACTCTCCCACCAACCTCAATTCGATTCATCAATAACAATTTCGTCATAGAAAGTGTACAACAAATTGTTGAAGACCAAAAAAAGAAACCATTGAATGTGAACGGTAAAGCTGTTAAGGGGGGCAGTTAATAGAGAGCAAATCGAGTTACTTTGACTTTTCAAGCCTAAACCAGCTAACGAACAATACAAAACAAGTAAAAAAGCTGCAGTCGAGTGTCACGACTAAAAAATATCTTCTACGCTGGATTTGAGATGTTTTCATTCATTTGCTTGCTAGAAAAGACTGAAAAGAGCAGCTTAAATCTTGCATAAATTCCGTGTTTTTTTGTCCGATTTTATTGAGACTTTGAGAAAAAACATTTTTTGGCAATTTTGTTATGATAAAAATTGTGCCTGTGACATTCCCATTTTGAAATGTTACAGGGTAACAAAAAGGCAACAGCAACAACTCTGCAAAAGTTTAACCCATACAAGAAAATGCCAACAAGTGAGCGGTGGTTGGGCCAAGACTAGCAACAACAACAGCAAGCAGACACGTGGGAATCGAATTCATTCAGCAAAAACAAAAAGAAAAAAAAACTAAAAAACTACTACATATAAAAACAAAAACAAACTCGTTGCATTTTATGACCAGGCAACAATTACGAAAATGTCTTTGAAGGGGTTGGAAGGGGGTTCTGTCTTTCTGTTGGTTATAATAACAGCGTGGAAAATGGGTTGAAAAACTTTTTGTTTTTGTTTAGTTTGTTAAGTGTTCAATGACACATACGCAGGTAAATACAAAATACAAAATACATAAACAAATAACAATAATAGAAGAAAATTGCAAAATAATATTGTGCCAAAGGCCGAAAAGCACACAAAACCGAAGGACAAACCAAACAGTAAGGGGGAGAGGGAGTGAAGAAATACAATAGTTAGAACACTTTGGTTTGGAGGGAGGGGGGAGAGGACCGAGCGTGTCTTTTCCCTGTCTCCTTGTTTGTTATCAAAAGTAAACAAAATAAAAGTAGAGTAAATCGAATTCAAATCGAAATGAGAACGCCGCAAATAAAATGCACGACTTGCAGACCGTTTGTTGTGAGTGTGTGTTTGACAGAATAATAGAGAATATGCCAGACTAAGCGAGTTCCCCCAAAAATCCAGCTAAACCCTGTCCACATCACGTACACACACCGTCCAGAAGGTTGATAAAGGTGAGGGCGGGGGCTGCTGCTTGTGCGTGCCGATTCGTTTTAGTTTCTGCTGCTGCCACCTAATTGAAGCGTTCAAAATGCACTATCCAAAAAAAAAGAAGAAAGGAAATCCACCCTCCCACAGCTACTTAATTCAATCCTGTTCCCCTTCCCCAGACAATTCTTCCCCTCATTCATTGAGAACTCTGGCTGTCTGTTGTTGAATTTTATTTGTTTGCCTTCTTTTGTTTGGTCACCCATTTACAATTTTACAAATTTCCCAGGTTTATTTTTTTTTCCTTTCCTTTCTTTCGTTAATTAAAAGCAGCCAACCGCCACCAACACATTTCGAGCAAACAACAAAATAGTTTTTGTGTTTTCCATGTTCATTGACAAAAGTGTTTCAGTGTTAATTAGCATAGTTTAACCTACGAAGTCACTGCCCTGATAAGCAATCAAAACAAAACTTTAGTAAAATTAAAGCGCGAAACTTTTGGCACGCTCCGAGCCTGAACTCAATCCAATTGGTGTGAGTTAGAGGTAACAACGTGGGGAATGATTATTAGAGATCAAATTGGCGGTGCCTGTCAATTTTCGTGGTGCTAAACGATAGTGCCCAAAAATATACTTTATAGTGCCAGTAGGAAATCACAGTGGTTTGACCGTGACGGACATATATTCCCAAATGTATCCAGAGCAGTGCCGGTCAAATGGAGAGGAAAAAACAAAGTTTGCTTGTGTTGGTAAGCAAGAGAGCTCTCTCCAGACTACAGCCGTTTTACTTGCAATTCAGTGCTCACCGATTCACAGAGTCATGAGTTCGGCTCGCGTTTGCGAAAAACACGACTGACTTCGACTCGTGGTAGCTATTTCTGGCCGGGTGTGATCCAGAGAGAGCTGACCAAATTTATCTAGAGAGCGTAAATGAGAACGAACAGCTGACTAATTTTTGACAGAAGCGGTGTAGACTGAGTTATTTTGCAGTCTTTCCTTATCTAGACTCCTTGCAAATGGAGGCATTTAACATTTATTTCACATTTTTGTCTTAAGACCAAATATTTACCAATTTTCGAAGTACATGGTTCCACATTTCAATATTATTTGGGTCCACATCAGAAATCGGACGAGGAGCGATCGGTCAGAGAATTGGCTATTATATTCTGATTTTTAAGAATTGTCGACATATAAAAATAAAATAATGTTTGCTTTACATACAAAACAGAGGGATTATTTGTGTTCCTCGAATCGGACCTCAAAACAAAGATTCTTAACTTTTTATCCCTTGAACATAAACCCGGACCGGCGCCCCTCCCAGGGCTTAATCCCGAAACGAATTTTGGTTCCGGTACGTCCCGAAATGAATGTTTCGGTTAAAGGTTCTATTTCGGTTTTTAATTAATTTCGGTTTTCGGTTTCGATACGGTACCCAGATTTTTATTTCGGTATACCGGTACGTACCGGTACGTCCACGTCTTATATAACTAATATAGCATTCTTATGATTTGCTCGCGCTAACATAACTGCATTCAATGTGGTTGAGTCCATACAACTTCTAAGCGGATTCATTTTAAAGAACCAGAGAACCTGCGTAGCTGGAACAGAAAGCACGACTTTTAAAATCTTATGCAATTCTGGGAACTTTGTGAAGGATTCTAACCACCAGTTAAGAATTTTGTCATGGTTTCAAACACGCTTAAGTGCGAGAAAAGTAATGGAATCCAGTAACTGTTTTGCTAGAGATTCAGTGTATCCAAATGGAATAAAAATCACCAAAAACAAGATTTTCGGTTAAAGTTTAGTTGTGGCCACCTCCGCTGGTTCTAATATGCGTACAATTTCGCGGACTGAGTCCCACACTTTCCGGTGCAGAAAAAAGTCATTATCTGCAGCCGCGAAACTGGAGCAAATACTGAAGATTTCTTCCGCCAGCAAATATTTTAGCATCTTGTATGTAGAGCTCCAACTCGTCATCAAATCTACGATGCGCTCTGCAAAGGTAAAAAAAACCGAAACTGTACCGGTACCAACGTTTCGGTTTCGTTCCGGTGCTATCGGTCCCATTAATAACGGTAAGCGGTTTTCGGTCCTCAAGAACAAATTTGTTTCGGTTAACGGTTCCGGTACCGGTTCCGGTAATAAGCCCTGCTTAAAAGACAACTTTAAAAAGGAAAATAAAGTAAAAGCTAATTTGCAAAAGGACCATATAATCGGTCCCCCGTTTTCCGTGGTCACAAAGAAAAACAGTTTTTGCGCGACACATTGAATAGAGGTAGAAAAATAACCTTCAACAGCGTTCTCTGTTTCCGTTTGGTCATGAGAGGAGAGAAACACATTTGCCTTGTTCAGCAGAACAAGTTGCTCCCTGATCAAGTATTAATTTGCACTGATCTAAGGATCATATCATGATAGAGGAGCATGTATCGAAGATATGGTACGCTGCTTTGAAGTGATACTGCTCCCACCAACAGTAATTGTGTATCGATAGGCATGCTATCGATAACAACATGAGCATTTTGTGCATTGATTGGTCTTCGAAAAGCACACATTTTATAAGCACTTGACTGACATGCGCCTGTTATTGGTTTGCAGTCAAACAGATCGTGCTGTGTGCGAGCGGATTGTAAAAATGTGTTGCGAGTTGTTTACGAGCTATGATATATTCATATAAACATAGATGGAAGAGACCTTCCTTAAAATTTCAAAGACCAGGCAGATTTGGCAAACAATAATAAATGAGGTCCATTCGATTAATAGATCCATTAGATTGACATATCAACTACCTTGAAAAACGAAAAGTTGTTCTTTCGAAAATGCTGAACAGCACCGATAATCGCATAAGAAAAGGTTCGGTACATTTTATCGATGATTTGGATAATGTTGAATGTAATTTTTATACTCACAGTTCCCCTCTCTACATATTCTTTGAGATTGTTGATCTTAATGCAGCTTTAACTTGGCGTAATCTGTGCTAATCTGTGTTTTTATTGAAACAAAATGACCATGAAATCGTAACCACTTGTATAGTAAGGGTGTTTTCCTATTCTAAAAACTTAGAAACAAATATTCAATGAATTATTTTCAATATAGCAACTAAATGGACAAATCGTTACGATGTTGACCGTTTAGAGGATTTGCGGTCTAGCTAAAAATAATCGTATGAAGGTCAGTCGAGTGGGAAAAGCAAATTGTTTATCAACTATTTCTCAAGAATTTGAAAATGACTAAACTTTTTTTTTTAACATATGGAAAACATCTCCAGTACAAAGGAATGTGTTTTATTTACATTATCAGTTTTTTTTTCCTTCTACGCCAATTTAATATTACTCAATGGACGAATCGCACTCTTTCCCTAGCAGATCATAAATCAAACCAAGAGCATTTCAACTTCGACGCACCCAGGTACGAGCAAAAAAAAAAGAAAAAAAATTAATGTCTGTATACGACGAATATGTTGTTTTTCTCTACATAATTTGATTTTTTTTTCTATCTCGGCCCACAGCCGGTTTACTAAAGCCCAAGTATGTACGTAACTTTGAAATTGTTGTTGTTGCTATTGGTAGTGGTGGTACATGCTCGTACTCATACATGGTTGTCTATGGGTTGTCTGGCGGCTTTTTGCATTTGCTAGCGTTGCGCTCTATTTGACTTTTACTTTTCATTTGCCGTTCATATTTCCGCCTTCTCCTACTCCTCCTCCTTCTCTCGCCAACTTCTCGTGCCAAAGAAAGTAAAAGCAAATAATAATGGTTATCTGGACTCATATACTGTTTACCAGAGGCTTTTAATTGTTTCTTTGGCTTTTTAATGATTTTTATTGAAGTGGATTTATGACTGGATGACCTCATTTCGGCAAGATCTCTCTTGGTGTAATCAATTGGGCCACATCTTTCCACGTCCATTAACTTCATTTTGCCTTACCTAATTTGTTACGGCCTAGAACAAATGACCTCAAACCAGCTGGAGACAGTAATTATATAACATGCAATTAAAATGTATAACAAAAATTAATTTTTGTATGTTAATGCCCTCCCACCAAATGTTTTAAGCCACATTTATGACTGATGATGACGAAAGTCAAAGCTAAACAGACAAAATTCAGATAACAAAAGGCGCAAAAAGTTGGAAATTGAATTTTGGCGCGGTGGCGGTCTTTCATTGTATGTTAATCCGATTTAAGTTTGCATGTCAGTTAATGTAAGCCACATTATTATATAGTGCCATATCTTTGGGTCGTCTTGTCGTCACCATCCGCCGCACAATGAAACCCAATTGTGCGTTTGCTCATTCACATATGCCACTGAAGCGGAAGCGTTGTGCCGGGGTAAAGACACCCCGCATCCTCATCAAATTTACAAGGGTCTCTCCTTTTTTTTCTCTCTTCTTTTCCATTTTCCATTTCAATAGGTCTCTTGTCGTGGCAGCACTTCAAATGGTTTGCAATTGCCTCTCTAAGTGATTCTCAAGTACTGTGAAGCACGTTTTGCGGGGGGCTTTAACAAATCAATTGATAAGTCAAACCTCATGTTCCATTTTAAAACCTGAAAAATGGCCATTTAAGCTAAATAAACCTATAGACTCTCAATCTGTTGAAAAGTTTGATCAACTTGGAGTGTTATTGGGTCTTTAGCGTTGTTAGTTGAGGCATCAAATAACAAGTTGGAAAAGCGCATACAGAAGTTTGGCATAAACACAAGACGGGATTGGTACGGAAATGGCGTCTTGGTTTGTTTTTTTCGAGTTGAGTTGAATTGTGCTCATTTCAAGCATTTTTAAAATATTTGTAATAGGTGTTTTTTAAAATTTCTTTACTATTTTAAAGTAAACGACAACTTGTGGTCTAAACTTGTGTTTTATTGGGTATAGTACGGAGCACGCAAAACAGATTGGACGCTCGAGCAAACCAATTTTTGTGAGAGTGGATCCTAAAAACTGAGATAGCCAAAAATGCCAAGTTTGGTATTTTTTTCCAGCTGTGATTTGTTTAAAAACAAATGCAGTGATTAAAACCGAAGCGAATCACTTTTTCCAGTTACGGTTATATTACGGTTGTGGGATATGGGTTACGGTAGGGGTTACGGTTATTAACTTTTTTTCTGTTTAGGGTTTCGGTTGTTCGTATAAAGTATCACTTTGACAAATCAAGCAGACAAATTCGGCTCTATTTGCCCATTTATTCATTTATTTATTTATTTATTCGCCAATTGAACAAAGATTTTAACTGGCAACTCTATTTTTAAACTTAAACTATATAACTATTATTAGTTTCTAAAAGAAGAAAAGTATTCAGCTAACAAAATTTTGATTGCCAATTTATTTTAGTCGAACTCTAATCGCTTGCCAACGAGTAAGGAGTTAAAGTTTTTAAGAGCCCTAGATATAGGTTCATTAATGGAATAATTGGTTGGAAAAGGGTTGGAAGGTTCTAAGATTTCTGCCTGGTACATTTAAATTTATCTTCCCTAACAAGGTAGGACAATCAATGCAGCCAAAAACAAGGTCGTTCAAAAACAAGTCAGTAAAAGTACTGAATGCGTTGGGAATTTCGCGCTGTGACACTGAATGTGACACTTTGTGACGCAAACCCAGCATAAAGGCACACGAAACCAAAAAAATGTGCCAGAAACATTTTTCTCTCACACATATATACATTGTATTTATGTATGTATTACATGAATAAGCATGTTTAAGGCTTTATTTGTCATTAAGATTCAGAGGAAGAAAGTAACTTGAAAAGGCGATCGCGCGAACTACAACAATATATGTGAATACCTACGTTTTCATACTAACAAATTGCCAAAACAAAGAAATGGAAAGATGAGGAACGAGAAAGAGAGAACGCAGCTAACTAAAATTTGTACCTTCTTCATCTTTCCTTTTATTTGTTAATTAAAAAAATTTAAGTGTATCGAAACTTTAACTAATAGAGGAAAAACCGATATCCCATATATTAGTTTCTGTTTCGGAACTGATAACCGGTTATGTTAAAAAAGGTTATAGGGTTACGGTTACAAGAAACAATTTTTTTTCGGTTTCGGTTACAAATTTTAAAGTGTTAAAATGTTAGCTGTTTCGGTTACGGTTTTAATCTCTGAAAAAATGTATGGCGATTTGAAAGAAACAAGAAACAAGCGGTAATAGCGGTAATTTTGTCATGAGGTAGCCTCTGCCTAGCTAATTGAAGATAGGCAAAGATCGCTGATGATTGCATTGAGGAAATTCATGAAATAGCTATATGATCAAGCCTCCTTTGTGGTGTTGTCCGAGTCTTGATTTGTAAAAGCTATGAACATAAATCATAATTTATTGACCTGGAGCCTGATAAAAGATCTTTGATTGATATTCAAAATATAAAATGCTGATCGTCAATGCCCAAAAACGTAACCAAGGCGCAGAGATCTCCCTCCTAAATCACAGAGTTTTGGTCTAAAAATTCCCGTTTTCATTTATGTTGCACAAACACAGCAGAGGAGGAAGAAGAGGAATTAAGAAATAGACGCCAACGTCTCAGCTGAAATATTTTCAGCATAAAAGATCAACAAAAAATTGAATGCATTTTCTATATGTATGGGTTTTAGCGACCTGTTTTGATTTTAGTCCAAGGGTTTTAGTTTAGCCGGCCCAGGGTCAACAGTTGATTATAACTCTGTAATCAAAACAAATCAACAAAGATAGCCATGGTTTGTCTGTACAGTACTGTTTAAAGGGCCTCCCGGTCCTCTCATCAGCAGACTTTCTTGCTGTCACACTTTATTAAAACTCAAACAGCTGTTCATACCATCCACACATTCAGAGTTAGAGGGAAATTCTGACGTTTGGAATTACTAAGTCGCATTTTACGTTTTTATTACTAGTTTAGAAGAGAGAACAATGGGGTAGACTATTAGGCAGACGACTTTTTCTGGTGGTGGGGACTCATCATACTTTTCTCATTTGGCTCAAAGCTAGCTATTTGCTGAGGTTTCGAAGGGTAGATCTAAAGAGTATGCTAAATGGAATAGCGGTTCGTAGCTCAAAAATTGGATTTTCGACAGTTCCGTGCATTGTCATGTTGTCGAATCAGAGCAACAGCACATAGTAATTTTCGACGACGACCGTTTACACGACAATCGACGTCAATATTACCGGATGCATTTCAACTTGGCCATCTTTAGGGCATGTTCGCCTGACGAACTGCACTAATATTCATTCTACGAACGACTAATATCATTTTCTTTATTTTATTGACGATTTCTGGCATGAAGACCTCTTCGAAAAAAAAATACATTATTCAAACGCTAAAGAAGGGGTCAGGCTTTCCTTGGAACAAAAAAAGGAGTGGACAAACGCTATATAGCGTACTGAAGAATTAGCTAATGACTAAAGATGAACATAGTCCCGTAGTCGAAATAGGAGACACACAAATCGATTACCAACTTTAAAGAAAGAATACAGAAGGATGACAGGTATATTAAGAAACCATTGAAGAAGATGTATAAATCCGTCATCACTTATGATCCATTTGGTCTATTAAAGGGTCGTAAGACACTTATTTTAAGTGAAATGTTTATAATTCCAAAATATTCAAGTAACATTTTACGCAGGTTACGGCTTTACTTCCTAAAACCAGTCAATGAACTGAACCGCACAGTTCATATTTGCGGTGTTCGGTACGGTTTAACAATTTCGAAAGATCTTCGCATCTGATTGCGAACTATGCAGCGTATATGTGTTTAAAGCAGGGTTTGTCAAAAAGAGCGATGCTAAAATGTGAGAGTGTATTGTTTTGCGAAAATTAAGCGACGGAAACCAGATCGGACACACTTTATCGACCGCTGACCAGCGACTGAAAAGCTGTTTGCTCTATTAGCACAAGCCTCGGCTTGAGTTCGGTTCGTGTCAGTGTGAATAGCGAAATGTGTTCGGTCACTGCGAGCCAGGCGTTCCAATCGCTGGTTTAAAGACTTCATTAAAGGTCAAGATAGCTTTCAAACAGACGGACATGGTTATATCAACTCAGCAAGTTGATATGTGCCCAACTCTGGAACTAGTACCCTAGTCGTTGGTGTTAAGCGCATGTATCGAGTCATCGATACACCGACAGCAGGCTGATTTGTGATCGATACACCGAGCAGACCGATGACGATTTATCTATCACCTTAACTTAGCTCTCTAATTTTTCGTCTTGTACAAAACACACGTGCGAATAAAAGACCTGTCTGATTTGAACTGAATTAATCCTTCTTCTCTCTCTCTCATCCGCGCCGCGTGCTCTGGCCAACCGTCGGTTGATTTGGCCCCCATCACCTAACAAAAAGTATACCGCTTGGCTAACCATCATACGGCGACCTCCCAAGTGGACACAAATTCGCTACAATATATACTTTGTGGTCGGAGATGCTTCCTTTTATGCGTTAAAAACAGATGGTCAATTTTAATATGATCAATATTGACACAGCTTACTTTAATCTCGACAGTTTTATTTTTTATTGTAGTTGACCATCGTATCAATTTCAATTCATTTCTTTAGTCCTTCTATCAAATAAATCTCCAAATAATAAATACATACAAATCACACAATCAAAGATTTGCGCTTGTATTAGCAAAGCTCTTCCGTCGTACACAAACACAAAAAATGTGCAATAATAAAAGTAACCAATGCAAAAGCAAAAATAGCAACGGTCTCAGCAGGAAGTCTGTACAAACAGGAATAAATTGAAAATCCTAATTGTGAGAAATGGCTGAAAATGTGCCATGAACTGCACACAGCTTGAGAAAATTACGAAATGTAAAGCTAACGCAAAACATGCGATATAAAAATCACATAAAGGGCAAACTAAGGGACTTTTAAATGTCTCTGAACAATACATGAAGTCATTTTTATGAGAAAACGAGAAACACAGAGAAAGCTGAAAAAATAGCGAGAGTAATAATGCAAGATAGGCCTACCCCCTGGTGTGAAACACACATTAAGTACGGTAAATGAATACGCATCACAGATTGCTTACAATAGTCGCACAAATAATGTGTAGCAATAACGAACAATGGCTTAAGGAGTGACCACGATTGTTTAAAAAAATTCAATCACACAGTACAATCTCAATCCAAATAATTATTTTGTATAGAAGAACTTTCTTTGAAAGATGTTTAAGATGTTACACAACAAAAGAGATGAACTTTATACGCTCTGCATTAAAGAAAGAAAAATCGTCTTGTACGAACCGTTTGGATAAGTAGACGATTAGAAACTAGATTCCAATAGCAAAGTGTGCTGAAAAATATAATTTTCTAAGCTAGTTACACTGTGACAAACATCTCTTGGAAATTTCACTCAATATTGTGCATTACGAGTCGGAACTTACCTTTCTGTTTTTCTTTGCAACCACCTTATTCGCCTGACTGAGCAACGTGTGACTCCTGGATTTTTCCTTTACTCCAAAGAACGCTCCGGGGACACCACTTTTAATGTGAACCCCCCCCATACCGAAAGTTAACATAATTCGACACTTGGAAATAATTATTTTATTTCAAATGGTCGACCATTTTCTCCTACTGACGTTTCCTGAAACTTAACTAAAATTTTGATCCTAGATAGAAACACCTGGATTGTTTTTCTAGGCAAAGCTGGAATCAGGTCCAGTTCGGTTTAAGTCTTTTGGATCTCTTAAACCAGTCCATGGAAATGAAACCAACAATATTATGTATTAAAAAGTTCGGTTCAAGGAATTACCTTAAATAACTTGTTATTAAGTATCTAAATACAGGGGCTACCGGTACTGAACCGAACCGCTAATTCATGTTCGTAAACCCGAGCTCCTAATCGAAAACTGAACCCCGAACCATTAACTGAATAGCTATCGAAGAACCGTTCTGCGATCCAAAATCCAAACCAAGAACTAAACCGAGAATCAAAAACAGAACCAAGAACTGAACACCAAAAAAACTGATCCAAAATCCGAAAATTGAACCAAAAACTGAACCGCGAATCAAAACAATACTGCAAACTAGGCTGTCGGATTTTTTCGATATTGAAAAAGTATCATTTCGACATTGATATTTTGTTGTAAAAAATCGATATTATCGATATTTTCAATAAATATAGACATCTTTACAATAAGCAGGTCTATTGAGATAATTAATGTGTCATTTGACTATTTTAAAAAACTACATTCTGATTACGTTCAATATCTTAAGCTCCGAGCTCCAAAACACGG
This sequence comes from Lordiphosa magnipectinata, assembly GCA_037044535.1. NCBI lineage: Eukaryota > Metazoa > Arthropoda > Insecta > Diptera > Drosophilidae > Lordiphosa > Lordiphosa magnipectinata. The sequence continues at coordinate 321,567 of JBAMBO010004433.1, forward strand.
AAAAAATATAGACCTAGCAACGATATCTCTTCTTCCAGATAGCTGCTATGTGTCAGATAAACCTACAATTTACTCTGTTGTTAGTTTTTGTGAGAGATATCTCTATGTAGTAGATGTGCAATCTCACCTAAATGTATATTTTTATAAGTTTAACAAAAGATATATATTTTGAACTAGCAAGTTTTAGCCGACTCGAGGTCATATTATGATTGCACTTAGCTTTAAATCTGAACACAAAACACCACAAAGAAGGCTCAACTTGGCATTGTCCTTTGCTGTCGGTTTTTGCACTTATGCTGACTTGCAATTGCAAGGCTTTTCAGCTAGTTTTAATTCTGTGCCATCAACATAGCCAATGCATTCCGGCATACCAGCAATTGAAGCTTCTGCAAGGGTCTTAAGCTCTGCGCAATTGGGTCACCGTATATAGCTATCAGCAAGCATCAAAATAGCTTTAAATACCCCTTGAGTAATTCGTTAAATATTGCCACCATCAGCAATCCCAAACCATGCTGCCGTTTTAACAATCGAGGATCCTTCGCCATTGGACCCAAGACAATATAAAATCAACATAAGTTGTATGTTAGTTGGGATCTGTTAACTGCTGCGCAAACCATTAAAAACTTCATCATTTTCTATTAAGCTCAAAATAAAGTTGAAGCGTTCCCAGTTTACCCTCATATAGTGCTTAAAACGACACTCGTCCAAATTTGGCTGCGCATCGGTTATGAATTGCTTGCATTTCGGGACAGAATGCTTGATGTTAGGAATGTCATAGTTCTCCTTGGACACCATACATTAACAGTTCGTTAAAAATTTGGTTCTGCCTTTTTCACGAACATCTGTATTATTAGATGAAACGTTCACAAATCATAAAAAAGTAAGTTTTCAACGTACATTTACAAAGCTGCGAAAATTCCAAAGTTATATACTCCGCGAGTAAACTATTTTTGATTGATTTCAATCAACGCTGTCTTACCAGTTTTCCTTGGCATTTTCCGGAATTTATTTATTTATTTATTAAATTATTGTTTTCTTTTTTTTTTAGTAATCAACATGAATTTTGGCTCGATTTTTTTTTTTTGTCATTTTCTTCAGGTTATCTTGTCATACTGAAATTAAAATCGGAATCAGTATCATAATCACTTGCTGGAACACCCCTATTACTGGGACTGAGAAAAAATGATTAACTTGAATAGAAAACATATTTTGATGTTTTATACATAGAGTAGAGTTAAATTTTTTTGGGTTTAGGTAATTTGGAGCAAACTTATATCCAAATAATGCATTCAGTAAACCTTAATTTTTGTGGCCAAAGCCAACAGAAATATCGATGAAAAATATCACCAAAATATATTCTTTATCCGATATATCGGCTCAGAAAAATAATCGATAATGATAAAACGTCTTCTTTTTTTTATATATTTAATAATATCGATATATCGATATTATTTCCGGCATTCCTTCTGCGAACCAAATACATAACCGCGAACTAGAGTTGCCGGAAACAATTAAAACGAGGGCGTAAGTTAAAGTCGGCTCTAACCGACTTCGATATACCCGTTACTCATGGAAAGAAATGTTTAAGAACCTTCCTGTGTGCCTGATGTGGGACAGCCGAAAAGTATGCAACATTTTTTAACTCGGCTATTTATCATCCGATCTTGATGAAAATTTCAGGGCTTATAGATATTGCGATCGATATCTTAATAATTGTGGGAGTTATTCAACATTTTTTTATTGTGGTGGGCGGAGGTGGTCGTTGCAAAAATTTGAAATAAACTTGATCTGCGTGCAAACAATAGGAGTCTACATATCAAATTTGTTTGCTCTAGCTCTTCTTGTCTCTGAGATCTAGGTGTTCATACAGACGGACGGACAGACTTTCAGACGGACATGGCTATATCAACTAGGCTGTTGATGCTGATCAAGAATATATATACTTTATATGCCTTCTGCCTCTTACATACATTTGCACGACTTTAGTAGACCCTTTCTACTCTACGAGTAACGGGTATAAAAATATCTGTATCGATATTTTGTTTGATATGGAAAGTAAAAAAAATAGATTTGATCGATATTTTCAACATTTTCTTTACAATAATTATGGTAATTATGGATGATATTTAACGAATTTTAAAATTACATTCTGACTGCGTTTAAAATCCCGAGATCGCAGCTCCACATACTAAAAAATTACATGGTGGGCGAATTTACTAGTTTACTAAGTTACTAGTAGTATATTATTTCATTATAACAAAAGAAGTTGTGGAAACTTATTTATGAATAACTGAAACACTAAAAGTATTATGTATAAAAAAAACAACATCAATATATCGATATTTAGTTATTTTGATATTATTTCCGTTATCCCTACCGCTAATCAAATCGAGAACCAGAAACAGAAGCGGGTAGAATCGAAAACTGCAAATGTAAATGGTTTGGTGCTCTTTATTTCTACAACGTGTTAAATTAAGATATTTTTAAAATCAAAAGCAAAGTCTGCTATTGAAAAGTTTTTCGGTTATTGAATGGCCAATCTTGGACATTAAGCCTAAAGACTTAATAAATAATTATTAGATACTTGTTTATTTTATAATTTTTATTACCTAGAAGGATAAATCATCTCGCCTTTCAGTGAAAAATGAGCTGTTGCAGTTAAGATGTTACCGTATTTCTAGTTTGGCACATTTCCTTCAATTATCTTGCTTCCTTGGAAATCATGCAATATTCACTGAAAACGATCCAATATGCTAAGATAAGGTTCGATCCAAATCCTTCGTGCCTTGAACAGATCCATTAGCTTTAAGCTTCCTTAAGCTTCTACTGAAATTCAGCTTGCAACTTTGGTCTACAATGTTTAAATACCATCACAATTAGTACACCTTTTCTTGCGTTGAATTATAGCGCTTGATCTTCTTAAAGGGTTACCGGGTATGCCGTTAAAAAAGCAAATAAATTTTCTTAACAAGCCAAGTCGCAATAGCGTAAATTCTTAAGCCTATTTAAGCCACATAGAGAATAGAAAATGCTTCAGATAAGCTTGGCTGCTTAACTCAACTTCACAAAACAGTTCCGCTTTGATAAACCCAACTTCAAAACTCATAGAAGTATAAAATTGTTACGACCCTATTAGCACTCGATCTTAAATTCCTAATGGATGATCTTCATTTAAGCAGCTGTCGTTCTCCTTGTCCGCCTCTTTGGCCGCCACTTACAGGTAACTGATTAATATCTCTGTTTGCATACATTTTTATGGCTTTCACGCGGAGCGAAATTCACAACATTTTTTATGATGCAGCAAACACAAAAGATCGCCAAAAGTAAAGAAACACGTCTTGTGTTTTAGGAAGATTTTTAGTGTGTCAATTTTATGAAAACAAAAGTCGAAAGAAAAGAAGTTTCTTTTTAGCCGCACCATGACTCGACACTAACTAACATATCTTCTCTCTACGTTGTGTGGGCTATTGAACCCAAGCGAAACCGGCTAAACCGCATGAAAGCCGCGTTCGTTCGATTTGTCTACAAAATTTAAATATATGTGCAAAGCAAATGTTATCAAGTGAAGAAGAACCCAACACTTGGACAAGTTCCAAAAACAAAACCAAACAACATTTGGTATGGACTTTACTCATTTCCATTATGCAAATGACGTTGTCTTTTCTGCGTTGACTGCGTCATCATTCTCCCAGCTCGTGCTAAGGTCAATGGCGACATATGCACAGACAGAAGACGGAGGCTCTGCTGAAGAAGGCTTTTCTCGAGAAGACTTGAGTTATGTATTTATTTAACTTGACTGACTGATTTACTTAAAACTTTACGTTTTATTTGCAAAGTCCGTTGTGTGCGATTTTATATTTGCCTTTTTAGCAGAAATATTTTGTTATTTTTGTTAGCTTTAGGATAACCCCACACTCATACACGCACTTTCACTCTGCAACCATTTGGAAAGATCTTCGCTCTGGCCAGAAATCTTTTCAATGGAAAATTTAGCAGCATTCTTTAGAACTTATAAATAAACTTGGACAAATTGTACATTTATTTTGTCTAACGTCACATAAACAATTTTTGGGGGCGTGGGCGCCACCTCAAAATGTTTATGAACGATTTTTGTCGACACTTTTTCGATGAGTAATGTTTATTAGCTTTATTATTGATTTATTTTTGAACATGCATCCTGTAGGAGGAAGTAGTTGGGGTATGCTCATGGTTGCGGACAGAATGCCCGATTGATCGTTTATCAATTTGGCACAAGACGTACTTTTGTGTACTCGATTGTTGTGGCTAAAACAAAAAGCAACTCTCAAACGTCGTGTTTTATTTGTGCCGCTTTTGTATTTTTTCCATTTTTCCTTTGACATTTTCCTAAATTGTCAATCAAGATGATTCCACGCAAAATTGAAGCCATTATACACTTTTTGATACTTCCGACGACTCTGGAGTTTAAAGGTTGATCTATGTTTTATCCAACGTAAGGCTAGGAGGCAAAAACTGAACCAGATTGCGATAGTAAAGCATCAGACAAACTTTTTGTATCGATCAGTCGATAACGTGTATTTTCCTTAGTCAGCATGCTTAACTTTCAAAATGATAACCACTGATCAAAGTAGTTACTGCCATCTATACCAAATTGTGATTTACAATAGAACTAAACTATTTGTTATTTGGAATAAAAAAAGACTGTAAATTTTAGATATGGCTAAATGCATTCCCGTTGACATCATTCAGGAGGCTTGCAGCCCTGATCTTTGTTGCACTTCTAAAGAAGCTCAAATGTGCAAAGTAGTTTTGTTTGTCTCATGTGTTTAGTGTCAATGTTGATTTTTAGCACATTTCAACTTGTGTTAACACTTTATTTCTTAATGAGAAAAAGCCAAACCCGGCAAAAGTTTTAAGTGCCCTCTGATACTGCTTTGAGGACGCTCTTAAACTAATAATTATTTTCCCATGAAATCGAAACGTGTTAGTTCAAATATTAAGTATATATGTGTATAAATTGTATTCTCTCTGATTTGAACATTGCTAGAAAAGCTAGCGCAAATCCCTTCTGTCAGTTGAGTGTATTTGCAACACTTTAAGCTTCTCGAAGGTGACACATCGTAGGTTTGCTGGCATTCACTTTGCACATTTCACAGTCCATTTTGTTATTTAATTTTATGTAAAAACCAAAAATATGTTTAATTAATTTGGGACTGCGGCCAATTGCACATTAAATTTAAAAAAAAAAAAAGAAAAGTTCCAACAAAAAGGAAAAATTGTACCAAATGTTTATTTTACTAAGTGAGCAGCCAAAACTAGGTAGAAATAAACATAAACAAATACAAAGAGCAGCGCTCTCCTACGCCGCTGGCATTCTTACTAATTAAATTGTGATTAATGTCAAACAATGTGGCGAGAAAATGTGGCATGTGATGAAACTAGAAAAAAGAGCTAAAACAAAATGATGGTAAAGAAGACAGAATGGAATTTAAGAATTATTTTTAAAAATAGAGGAAAGCTAACTTCGGCTCGACCGAAGTTTATATACCCTTGTAGCTTGTATGATTTTTATAAATTAGTAGTCCGATTCCACTGACACAAATATGTACATTCGGCCAAATGTACACATTTTTGACAATGCCTCCTATATACATTTTCTACACCTAATTTCTATGGCTGCTGTACTATATAGTTGTCCTATCAAACTTGGTGGAATTATGTGAAAGCATAGAAAACTTGTAAGTACAAGGTTCGGGGACGTTTGCGTTGAAGACAAAAAAGTTTTTAACCCCTAACACGAATCATTCTTTATTCCTTGCTTTTCATTTTTATTTACATATTTTTATACCCTTGTAGAGGGTATATTAAAATTGTCCAGATGTTTGTAACGCATAAAAGGAAGCATCTAGGACCACACAAAGTATATATATTCTTGATCAGCATGACGAGCTGAGTTGATATAGACATGTCCGTCTGTCCGTACGTCTGTTTCTATGCTATCTCCTCCGTCAGTTTTAAACCTATCTCAACCAAACTTCGCACGAAGTCTTTTGGTACAAATACGCTGTAGATTTGTCGGAACCGGCCAGATCGGATGACTATAGCATATAGCTGCCATAGGAACGTTCGGTCGAAAAAGTAGTTTTAGGGAGAAAAACTTTTATCTTTAGACAGGCTCTTCGATACATGAATCAAACCGAACCGTTTTAATCGAGAGATTTGAATCCGCCTGCTCAAAGCCAAGTAGATTTAATGCGTACGGTTTCCCTTCCATATGATCTAGTAGCCGGTCTTATTCTTTTCCCTTTACAAATAAAGTAGTCCAAGTTTTTGTTCGAAGTGCAATCGTTTATACGAAAATCTCTAGAGATTTCCAGGACACCCTTGAATTTGAGGTTTTCGCATACACGGGTTCGATTCAGGGTTCGGTTTAAGATCACGAATTGGCGGTTCGGTGCAGTTTGGTTCGGTTCATAACCGGTTTGCATACCTGACTCGAAGAAGTGTGTATCTGAAAAACATGCTTTTAAAGCAGCGATTGAAACGCTTGGCCCGCAGGGGCCAAACGCATTTCGCTATTCACACCGACTCGAGCCGAACGCATGCCGAGGCTTGTGCCAAGAGAGCAAACTGCTTTTTAGTCACTGAACAGCGGTTGATGAAGTAGGTCAGAGCTGTTTGTCGTCACTTTATTTTCGCAATACACTTTAAGTTTTTGGCCTCGCTCTTATTGACAAACCCTGTTTTTAAGTCTCGTTATTTTTTTTGATATACAGGAACGAAAAGAAGTGTCTTTGTTCGGATAACTCTTGTATGGGCCGACTTCTGATCTGAAAATAATCCGCCTTCAGTTGTTAGCGTACCCCGATTCCTGGCAACTGGTGATCCGCTTTTGAGTTGGCGTCAACCCATTTACGGAAATATGGAATGCTTTGCCTTGTCATTTTTCGGGTGCAAATTGTATCATTTGGACGTGTTGCTTGTTCAGAAAATTGGTGTTACTAAAAAACCTTTTTTGGTTTTTACTAAAGCTTACATAAATTTAAAAGTAATCAAGCAGCTTCTTAAAGGTCCAGAATTTACTCAAATCGGGCATCTATATTCTATATATATCTTATAGGTGAGATTAGTTTGAAGAAGCTTTTGCAAGTGTGTTAAAAGAAGTTCGCTTTGCCTTCTATTTTCATTTGCTGTTAGTGCCATCCTTGAAAACTGCTTGACCAAAAAAAATATCTTGCTCTATTTCATCGGTTTTTCGTCTGGAACTCTTATTGTCGCATGAAAATGCGCCTTCATTTCAGGGTTGTTCTAAAGTTCCACAGATAAGCAATGCAATCTAATTTTGGTCTCCAATTTGATAAGGATCTGTGATTTAAAAATTACAGCTCACCTGGCTTAGCCGTGCTCATTTCAGGCATATCAAAGTTTATCTCAATTATGCGCAGAAAGAACACCCGCTAATGTTTACTTCCACAAACGAAATAAAATATACTAATAAAAACATTTCACACCCCGGAATTTCTGAAGTGAGAGAGTCTGGATATAAAAACATAAACCGTTATGATGATGTGTGACAAATCCGAAAGCGACTGCTGATGTTGAGTCCCCCTTATTTAGGTTAATCAAGTAAACAAATAAAAGCCAACAGAAGCAGCTGGTCCACAAGAACAGCAACAACAACAACCACAACAAACAACCAGCAACCCCCCCGCACACAACACAAGTCAGCAACACTTAACGCCTTTTGATTGTTTAATTTCTCAAATTGTTTTATGGATTTATCCATCCTACCGGCGGCTGTCCCGGACACACGCCAATGAAAAATTAATGCTAAGGGTGGCCCAACAACAACAGCAGAACATCAAAAGCCGAGAGCTTCATTTTTCACCGCTTTTGACATTTTGCAGCCACCGAAACAAGAACGGACGGACGGACGATGTCGAGAGCCAGAAACAATCAGCCAACCAAAGCGCAGTAGACACACTGACAGACAGGATGATGGTGGGGCGGCTGCTGTTGTGTGTGCGTGCTAATCCCCCACTGGCATACCACACGACCATGCCCTGCACCTCCTGTGCGCATATTCCAATCAAATTAAGTAGAAAGGTTTGCCCGTCGCTTCCTTCTGTTTCAGCTTATTTCACTTTTTTTTGAGAATCCCCTACGAGAACAAAACAAAAATTAGAAGTGACCTTTGTCTTTGATCTTAAATAAAATTTACTTTGCTGCCTACTGTGTATATATAATTGCTGATCTTGATCTCTGGTGAGTGTCGCAACTTGTCTACAACAGATAAGATAAGGCCCCTCTCTGCACTTACAGCGGAAGATGTAGGAACAACTATTCTTTAAGGTCACATGATAAGATCTTATTTCTGATATGGGTTGACTTTGGGAAAACGGATTTAAAACGAATTTGTCAAGGAGTTGTAAAACCATTCTCAGGCATGAATTCTATGGAACTACACAGAGAGAAAATATCAAATATTCAGGAAACGAGACCTTGAGTACCGGTTCGTCGGTACTGCTTTTAAGAGTCCTTCATGTCGTAAATTTAACTGAAACTATTTAATTAATGGCCTCCCGAACGCACGCTTTTATTAAAACACAATATAAATCTTTCAACAATTTTAGCAGCATAAAGGTTAAAATTCTAAAATATATCCATGATCCTCATAATATGCTTTACCACCTCAGAGCTCACAATAAACGGTCAACACTTTCAGCGTGTCTCCAAAAAGCTGGTTTTACCGAGAGCAAACTTCCAAAGTGTCTTTTACGTATGTAAGCGTGGTTTTGACTTGGGCGCTTGTGTGTGTGTCTCAACTACCAACGATCTTTGAATATACGTATGTGGAGTATGGGGAAATTTATTATTATTATTAACAGTGATTGGAAAGATACTCAATTTTCTTACCTAGGTAAAGTATAAGATATACGGTAAAGGTAAAGGTACAAAAAAGGAACTTTTAAATTGAAAAGAATGGTTTAAAAATGGAATATTGTGCTTATTGTCTTATATGATATCTCGATTTTTTAACGTAACATCAGCTACGAATATTTCGTCACCTTGTCTGTTTATATTTTGTGCACAGCTAAAAATTCTTTCAATAGGGGTAGAGATAGGCAAATTGGTATTATACTTATAAAAAACATTTCAAATATTTTTATAATTAAGTATAGATTCAAAAGATTTGCTATTATCGACAAGATAAGTTTAGGCTTCCATTTAAATATTAGAATTTTCATAACAATTCTCAGTTTCATTCAATCTCTCATTACTGGTATCTTAACAGTCTTCAGAATCCTTTATATTTGAACTCTCATTGACAACAGTTTTAAAATTTTCCGTAATTCTTTAACAAGCCAATCTTTAAAACACTTAACAATTTAGTTGTTTTAATATGGAATTCACGTCAATTGAAATTTTGGAAGTATCGTAGTAGACAAAACCAAAGTCTAAGGAATAATTCTAGAGCCTGTTCAACATCTTTCGTGACAACTAAGTTCAAAGTCTTTGATGCGCATCCAAATCGCCTTAGCAAAATTATTTCAGCAACATCTGTACTATCCAGGTCTATTACTTTTAGATCAGACTCTTCTAAAAACTGTACACTATAAATGCTTTACAGAAGTTGGATGAATTGTCTGTATCTGTTCCACATATATTGGTATTCCGAAGTCCGTCTAATATGTATTCGTATAAATATGTATTCGAGCCTGTTCCGAATTTCGAGTCGATTTTCGTGTGAACGTTAGTATTTTACGGTTACTATACCAAGTATAACAAAACTCGGAATTGTTCGAGCAGCTGAAACCGACTGCTCAATCCCAAGTGAATTCAATTCTAGAGAAAAGGACGACGGAATCTTGTAACTACAGATTGGCGTGTTACTTGCATAAACTTTTACACATTTATTCAAAATACAAACGCTTATACGAAAATCTACTCGGAACTCGGAACAGGGCTCTTTATGATTTATGTATTTTCGCTTGGTGGCATTCCCATTAAAATATTTATCCGCTTTTATACAAAGCCTGTTGTAAATTTTTTGTATTCCTGCAACCAGCGCGGATTCTGAAGAGCATTGTCAGATGCAAGGAATTTAATAACTAAAAAACGTTGTAATATTGCAACCAACCCCAGACAATGTAAATAAAATAATGTACCTTCATTCCAATATTAAATTGTAAAACCAATAAAGTTTTTGAAACTGTTTCATTTAATTTTGTTACAGAATAAATTTACTTTCGCGGTTTTGTAAATTGTTCCCCTCCCATTTTTATACTCTGTACCGAAGGTACATAGAGTATATTAAGTTTGTGCAAAAGTATGTAACAGGGAGAAGGAATCGTTTCCGACCCTATAAAGTATATATATTCTTGATCAGCATCAACAGCCGATTCGATATAGCCATGTCCGTCTGTCCGTCCGTCCGTCTGTCCGTCCGTCCGTCCGTATGAACGAAGAGATCTCAGAGATGGTAAGAGATAGAGGTTTGACATGTATGGGGCATATATTTCTTATACTTGCAGGCAGATCAAGTTTATTTTCAATTTTTGCCACGCCCCCTCCCGCCCCCGCAATTTGGAAAAAACGTCATATCTCCTACAGTTTTGAAGATAGATCGTTCGTACCTTTTAGGGATACCTTGTAAACGAAAATTATTTTTCGATTTGCTGAAGAAATGATAAAGATCGGATGAACGATACTCAAGTTATGAGCAAAAAACGGCCAGTAAACACCCACCACCCCCCACCCATCACCACAGCATTCTATTGAACGGCAATCTTAGTGAGAGTGAGAGAAAGAGAGAGAGAGTGAAACTTAGAGATGAGCGAGTATAACTCGTGAGCAAATGCGAGCTGCGACGTTAAAAGTACAGAGTATGCTATAGTCGGGCTTGACCGACTTTCTTTCTTGTTTTCATTTTGAAAATTACGATTTATTTTCTGAATATATTCGACCCTCACTCTATATTCACTTCAATTCAACTCGCTCCCTGAACGATTGAATATTATAAATTTGAAACTCAACCAGCATTCAAATTCATTGAAGTGAGTGTCAAAACTCATCCAACATACATATGTGTTTTTCTCATTTGAAGACAATTGTTTCATGTGCGCCCACTCAAAATTGTACCTTTTGCATTTTTTTTTGGCAGGAAGTCTCGTTTGTTTTGCTCAACCGAAAATAAGAAACATAAAACACAAGAAGAGGAAAAATGAGAGAAGAAAGCTAACTTCGTCTGTGCCGAAGTTTTAATACACTTGAAAAAGCTCGCTCCAAAGGTTAGCTATTTCGACCAAACTTCGCAGACCAGTTTGAAAACATTTAATTTTAATAATGACCAAGTTTAAGAACGCTAACATTGAAAACAAACAAGTTTTTCTAACAAAAACAAATTTTTCCCACAATTATAATACACTTTTTAAGTGCATAAAAAGTGTTTGGTCAGTGAGAGACCGTGTGTGCTTTGTTTTTTGGCTGATTGCACTTAAAAAAGTGTTGAGGGTTATTTGCGAGCTCTGGTTAAGATGTATCAGTCAATCAGCGATGTAAACAATGTTTGCCACCAAAAAAGAGGCAAGACAAGAAGAATGCTGTCCAGAGACGAGAATGAGGACGGTCTTAACTCGTTGAACTAATCGGATAGGAATTTTTTTGTCAATACTTCGAAACCAAGATTTCTTAAAACCGGTCCGGAACCGTTTTGGAACCTCTGGACTTAATATTTTTTTCTTTTAATTTCCGAATTCTACCAAGTTTAAAATTACTTAAATAAGGAACTCCAGACTCATTTCAAATTGGATTTTTTAAGGTGTATTTCGGCAACTTTCTTGTATGTTATGAATTTTTTTGATCAAATTGCAAAAAATATAAAAATAATAAAATTCATTGTTGTATTTTTGTTCTCATATTAAGAAAAACGAGAACCTTATATGACCCTTAAGTGTAATTTGACATATCTAAAGTTTGCTTTATTTGATTGAATTTAAAATTGTTTGTACTCATTTTGAGTAAAAAGAACTTGATATTAGTACGCTATTTTAAAAATCCGTTAAACTTAATTTAATTACTAATTTTTTATCTGTGTAAAGACCAAGACTTATTTATGATAATTGATTCTGTAATTTGTTTAACAATTTGTTTAAGTAGAACGTGAAATGGGTGTGTTTGTATACTTTGTTGTTGCATTGCCAGTTCGAATCTTCTTTGAATATCTTAAAAAAAATCGTTTTCACCTTCGGAATAAAAACGAGGCAAGAAAAGGCTGCAAGTCAATGTTTGTGCTGCCCAAAACCCCTTACCCTTAACCTTACGATATCAATACGTGGACATCTTCTCATTTGGGTGTTTTCATAAGAGCCTTCCACTTGAATAAGAAGATCGTAGACAGAGAGAAGAGAAACTGCAAATCATACAAACAAAGATATGCGCATGTGTTAGTCGTGTATTTTGTTTGCTTTTGCAGAAATCGACGAAATACGGAACAACAAGAGCAGCTGCCTTGCATAAACAAAAACACTCTCTGAAAAATGTCTGGCACAATACATATTTATGAGACGAAAATGTAACTGTAAAATGGCCGCATCGGGTCTTATTTTTTCGGCACACGATTAGGATCTTCCCATACATGCGCATCTTTTTCGGTAAACATGATGTGAGTTTTTTGGTATAGAAAAACAAAGATCAATTGAGGAAAAGGAAACAAAAGCACGAAAAATTAAATACCCAGCCCACCCATGAATTCAACGCTGCTTTGTAGGGCTAAATCAGGGGCCGGTAAAAATACAAATGCCCATTTTGTCATGGCGTGTGTGTGTGTGTAGCCATTGTCACGAAGTTAATTTTGCACTTTTTTGCTTATAGTGTAAGTGTGTTGACCTCGCTGCCTCAGAGTACTTTTGTATGCACAGTAGATAGTAACGCGCCGGACTCTGGGCTAAATAAAGAAGACGTTCAGAAAAGTAATCTTTCACTTTTTCTAAATTCAATTTTTACAAATAATTTAAAGATACCAAAAAATTTAAAATTGTTCAAGGAATGAAGAATTATTTACATTTTGTACGTAGCTTTAGTTTTTTTTTTAATGCTACATTTTTTTTTTCCAAGGCTTTTGTGCAAATGTTCTGGGACGAAGCTTGGGTTTGGTCAACATGGCGGAGATAACTTTATTTGGATTTTCTGAAAGCTTTATTGCCAAAGGAAGCCGAAACGCGTAGGAGAACAGCTGAGTTCAACAATGTTTTAGCAAAGGAGGATGGCCTAAAATAACCCCTGTAGAACAACACATAACAAACGAAACGGACGGCCTATATCAAAACCAACACAGAAAATTCGTAACCTAGACACTAGTTTGAATCTGGTTCAGCTATTTTTCACCCATGGCTCGGTTTTAGGTTCAGAGCAAAGATATTGATATTCTTTTGTAAACCAACCTCAATTTCATTCGTATATTCTGTGCAATCAATATGCCTGATTTCGAATGTAGGGCACAATTAATTCCCATTCCATTGAAATCCCGTTGGTGGCCTGGTTTATGTCATGTGTCCCCTCACCCCCACACGTTCTTCCTCTCGTTTGGTTTGCGGCTTTTATTGCTCCGCCTATTAGCACGCACACACCGGGGAAAAGAGAAAGAGAGAGAGAGTTTTGCACACAGCATCCTTTTTCTGTTGTTGTTCTGTGTGTGTGTTTTGCTTACTTTGTTGCGTCCGCTGCAATTAAGCCAAATTGTCAAAGCCAACAAGATCCACAAGTGGGTTGGTTTGGATTATGTGCAAAAAGGCAACCAGTCAGTGTTGAAAATCCTCACGCCCCTCTCTTAACCAACATTCTGTACTGGGTTGGCTGACAAAATGCTAACCATTAAGAGGGGAGCAGGGTACTGTCTAATTTGCTGTGTTTTGTTGCCTGCCTGCCATGATTTATTAAGTGTGTGCTTGCTCCTGGTTGGGCTTTCCACTCTCTAGCTCTCTCTCTCTTTCTTTTTCGCTGTCGGTTTTGGGGGCATTTTTTATGGCTACATTAGAGTCTCAACTGGTTCCAGATGAAATGTTATCCTCCCCTTCTCGACGCTTAATTAGTTAAACATTGGCATTGTCAAAGAAGTTGGCGCCTTTTGTAAAGCAAGAGAATTATCATCAAAAATGTAAATTTATGTTTGCATACCAGCGATTTGTTATCCCAAAGTGTCTGTCTGTCTGTTGTCTCACTCTCTCTCCCGCCTGGACAACTTTTATTTATGGTTGTTGCTTTCTTTGCAACAGTTTTCAGTTATTAATTTTTCTCCCCTACCCAACAGCAATTTTCTTTGGAGTCTAGCTGAAAATTTTGTTTTCTTTGTTTTTTCATTTTAAGGTTATACGTGAAAATTAACACAGTTTTTCTCTCTTTTTTCTGTTCAGTTTTTGTGTTTTTTCTGTCTGTGAGAAACTAGGAAGCAAAAGGGCAAAGATTTTCAATTGTTTCGAAACACAGACACATTTAAGTCTTGGTTTATTTGTTTATTTTTTTTACTATTGATTGGATGGTTATTTAGAAGAAATGTGGCAATTGTAAGGGGATACAATTCAATTTTTTTTTAAATTACAAATAAAACACAAACGAGAAGGCTAACTTCGTCCGTGCCGAAGTGTTTATACCCTTGCAAGTGCTAGTTAAGACGCTAACATTAAAAACAAAACAGTTTTCCTCACTAAGACCCATTTTCGGAACTGAAAATTATAGTTCCTACGGCAGCTATAAGATATAGTCATCCGATTTTGAACAAAATTTGCAAATATGTTTAAAAACATATAATTTTAACTAGACAATTACCAAGTGAATAATTTATTTATGGAGTTTCCATATGAAACTCTGAATATTATGTTGAATCCGATTGAATGGAAAATGATAAAATTGTTTTTGTAACAGTATACTGCCAAATTTTCCAAATTGTGAATATTACATTGGCAAAATTTTGTTATGAGAAGATTTGAAAATAGGTTTGGCTGATAGGATGAAAAACTTGAAAATTGCGTTCAACATTCTTCCGCCCATTTTTTGACTTTGGGGTAGATTTTCCATAATATAAAAGTACAATAATTCATACTTTTTTATGTCGCTAGGAACTGAGTTTTTGCCCAAAAAACTTTGACCTACCATTTTGAAAACAAGAAAGAAAGTCGGTCAAGCCCGACTATAACATACTCTGTACCCTTACACTCGCATTTGATCAGGAGTCAAACGGCCAGTTAACACCCCGCGCACAACGCGGTGCGCTCTCTAAGTTTCTCTCTCTCTCTCTCTCTTTCTCTCTCGCACTAAGATTGCCTGTGTTGAACGGTTAGGGTATGTTGCTGTGGTTGTTGGTGGGGGGGTGGTTGGTGTTAACTGGCCGTTTTTTGCCCATAACTTGAGTATCGTTCATCCGATCTTTATCATTCCTTCAGCAAATCGATAAATAATTTTGTTTACAAGGTGTCTCTAGAAGGAATGAACGATCTATCTCCAAAACTGTAGGAGATATGAAGAAAATTGCGGGGGCGGGAGGGGGCGTGGCAAAAATTGAAAATAAACTTGATCTGCCTGCAAGTATAAGAAATATATGTCCCATACATGTCAAACCTCTATCTCTTACCATCTCTGAGATCTCTTCGTTCATACGGACGGACGGACGGACAGACGGACAGACGGACATGGCTATATCGACTCGGCTGTTGATGCTGATCAAGAATATATATACTTTATAGGGTCGGAAACGATTCCTTCTCCCTGTTACATACTTTTGCACAAACTTAATATACTCTGTGTACCTTCGGTACAGAGTATAAAAATTGGGTAAATTTTTCGGAAGATTCGAATGTATGTAGTTATTGTTGAATATTCATATAGATCTTTAAAAATGAGTTTGAACCTGATCGGATGAAAAACCAAAAAGTTTCATACAACAGTTTTCCATTTTCCGTTGCCATTTTCCGACTTTGGGGGTAGATTTTCCAAAATTTTAAAATCACATGTTTGATATTTTGTTATGTGTAACTTTCAAAATGAGTTTGGAGCTAATCGCTGGCAACTAATCCTGCGTCCACACAACCTTCCACCCACTTTCCACCCAAGGGGGTGGAATTTTCATATAGATCTTTGAAAATAAGTTTGAACCTGATTGGATGATAAACAAACAAGTTTCAAACAACTGTTTTTCGCCTATTTTCCACATTTCAGACATGATAGAACTTTTCAAAATTCGATCTTAGTACTCCCTTTCAGCATAAGACAAAACTACTGTGAAAATCTAAGTTTCCTATCTTTTATGGTTTAGGCTGTGCGGCAGTCACCAGTCAGTGAGTCAGTCAGGTTGAACTGTTTTATATATTATATATAGACAGGAAAAAGTCCAGTTGTGTGATATCACTTGATCTAGGAGGCCAGTTGACAGGTCCGGAATGCAAAATAAGCTGCTCACCAAAGTGATTTCTCAATAAAGCCACTGTTTCGCGTCCTGCGTGTGCCGAATCACCGACTTGCTGAAACTAAATGTCGCCGACACCAAGGGCTTCAATTTCAGGTAACAAAAAGTCATTTATTATAGTGCGGTAGCACTCGCCTTTGACTGTTATACGGACCGATGATTCTAGCAGCCCATAAACCCCACCAAACAGTGCATTTTTGTGGATGTAACGCAGAGTCCGGCGCGTCCCTATCAAATGTGTGTACAACAGCGCTCTGCGGCAGCGACGCGTCGCGACGTCGACACATCAACAGTTTACGAGCTTATACTGCTCTCTTTTGCAACAACAAAGAAGCTGCTAAATGAGCTCGTTTTCACGAGGCTTGCACGCAGCGCCAAAATAAGCATGTGTGTTGTAACGGTAGTCAAGAGTCTCGTTGGGTTGCTCAACAGCCCAAATGCGACAATTTTGTTTGTTGACGTATCCATTTAGTCTGAAATGTGCCTCGTCACTGAACATAATTTTGCGCGAAAACAGCGGATCTTCATTGAGCTGTTGCAGAGCCCATTGACTGGAGGTTTCAATTCTTGAACGAGTTGGATTTTGTAAGCCTGTAAACCAAGTTGCTTGCGTAATATTCGCCAAGTTGTCGAAAACGACAAAACCAAAATGTTGAGATCGGTGTCGAATCGATAGGTCACTGTCTGCAGCCTTACTCTCCGCTGCAATCGCCATATTGTCCTCTCAACGGGCTGGATTTGGTCTATTTGGTCGCGTCTTTTCCAATAAAGTACACTGAGACTCAAATTTGTCGTTGGTTTTGCGAATAGTGGTCTCGGAAGGACGATGATGCACACCATTATGTAGCTCGAAGTGCACTAAAAACATTTTTCACTGGACGCTGATTTCCGTAATACAGCTAAATAATTTTGGAGCCGTTGTTGCGGTGTGAGTCTTTCCATGATGATTTGTCAAACAATCCTTAACAAAAATAAGATGACAAAATGACACCAGTCACGCGTGATGTCTGAGAAAAGAATATTGAAAAACCTCTTAATAAATCATCATTTTACTAGTCATAAATTTTTTTGGCCATAGGAAAACTTTTCTTTCTCAAAGCTTCACTTACGAGCCGCCCCTTGTATGTAGGAAAACTGATATATATATATATATATTTCCATTAATTTCTTTTACCGTTTCTCTTTCCTACCTAAAAGTGGTAATCAACCAGATATCGCCCTCTTAATCAAGGTTAATGTCCGCCATTCATAGCTTACGACTTCCGTTTAGTTTCTTTCTTCATTTACTTCATTCATTGTTAAGTCATTTTCAAATTATGAATTAATTAATTGACATTGAAATTGACAGGGCCAACAAAATGTTTGTATTTGTTTTGGAAAGTAAACGACATTAAAATTTATGGCCAACTATAATCTGCAAAAAAAAAAAAACAACAAAAATAAAACACCAAACACAGGTGTTAACTGTGAGAGTCTAGCGAAGCAGTCGACTGGCAAACCTGATGACGCTGTCTGCTATGATTTGGAGCAAATAATTTGCTATTGTTTTCCAAATGAGCGATTTTATTAAAAGTGGCAATAGCCACAACAACATAAAACATGAAAAATATTTTTGAAGAAACTGAGATCATTTGAATTAGGTTACATGTTGAGCTGATACTAACATATAGGTGTCAGATAACAGTTATGGAACTCATAAAAATGACAAAACTGAAAACTGGATTTAAATTCGGATTTTAGACTTTTTTTAAACTGTGGAGGGAACCACTTTTGAATAAATAAATGAACCAGAAGCTATTCCGAACCTAAATTTTGTTGTTCTGTTTAACAAAAATGTCATAGAGTCTTTTTAGTTCCAATTATATGGGCTTTTGAAAAAAAAAAATTTCAAATTTCATTTCCAAATACGGGTTACGGTTTGACTAGCTGACATCATAATTTGAATGATAAAATTAGATTGTTCAAAACTAAAGTTTGATTTTGAGTCTGTTCTATCAGCCATCGAATTGAATCAGCTGTTTCTGCCTGTCAAGTTAGCGGCGTATTTGTTTTTAATTTTAATTTGTCTGAGTTCAACCCAGCATAGAGACCAGTCAAAATTTTACAAAAGCTTTCCGACACCCTTTTAATTATATGGAGTTGACACTCAACAGAATCGATTTAATTTGTTTGAGTACTAAGCTTATATAAATAAATCGGAAAGAAGCGGTCCGAGGTGACTTCCTTGAGGAACACCAGAAGACACCGATATAGATTTGGACAGTGCTGTTCTAAACACGACACGCTGAAACCGCATATGCAGATAAGAGCCAATCCATCACAGCAGAATGAGGGAAAAAGAAGTTGGTGATTAACCGAATCAAATGCCTTACTAAAATCAGTATATATCACATCTGTTTGATAACCATTAAGAAAACCAGAGCTTACTAAGGATGTAAATTAAGGAAGGTTGGTTGTTCTAGAATGTTTTGAAACAAATCAATGATAAGATTGACTAATAATTGGCAAGCAGAAATGCTGTAACTGCTTGGTAACAAACATTTCAAATAGCTTAGGAATTGCAAACAATTTATATATTCCTCTATATGTCGTAGTTTGATCCTTTTTTATAGACAGGAATGATGTGAGGGTCCTTTCAAATACTGGGGAAGACCCCCAGTTTTAGAGAGAGATTAAAGAGCACGCTCAAGCAGACGGCGCAACAACTGCAATTCCCTCGCTTCGAAGTAAGTTAAAACAACACAACCATACTTACCGGCGCAACAAGTGCTGTGTTTGCGACCGAACATAGCTGACAAGGGCTGTTTTTTTTTGTTGCTGGTTCATAATCATCCGCAAGAGTTTTTCGTGACACCGAAAATTAGTTTTGCGTTGGCATTTGATTGGAACAGATTTCCGTGACACGTAACGGGCCGGGTGTAGAGGGCGCAACGGACCATTATATGCCCAGCGCTGATCAAAGTAATTTTTATTTAAAAATTGTTATTGTTAACGTTGGATTTAACCACAACATTTGATTTGTAATAATTTATAAAATAATTGTTACCGCTGTTAGCTGTTACCGGTCCCTGCAAAAAAAAAAACCTAACTACCTTTTCCAACAATAGTGTGTTACTCAACGTAAGTGAAAGTACACAATGGAACGACAAGTTCAAGATCTTTGGGGTTTTTTCGATTTTATTTCATAAAGAATACCTGCAATTGGTGAAAGGAAAGAGCGCGATGGAAATAGTTCATACAAAAAAAAACCCGCATAAGCAAAACTTGAAAACAAAAGACTCGGCAACGTGATTTGGTTAGAGATATGGCTATGGTAATTCGGAAAGGGGGTGCCTAGTAGGCACTGCCTACGAATTCTTCAATACCGAAAAATGACATAAAACTTGAACAGACAAAATTTATGCATAGGTTGACAGTAAGAGGAACGGAAATTTAACATTTCGGAAAAAAAAATAAAAAAAAAAAAAAAACTGATGACAATGCCAGAGGAAAGACTGGTGGACGACGTCGTCAAATGACAATTAAATTAAATGCCGTTGCCGGCCGTCCCTCAAAGACGAGACGAGGACATAAAAATAGATGCAAATGCACCGAATAAAATGTAAAATAAAATGAAATAAAATTCTCCTTGTACATACAGAGAATCTCATATAAATAACAATTGAGCTCCCTGAAAGAGACAATACAATAAATACATACAAAACGAGTACAAACGAAAACCAAAGTGAAAAAAAGATGAAGATTTGTTAGGTGGTGTAACGAGAATCTATAAATCTGTTTAAAAATAATATTTTGTTTTGTTTGAATAATTGATAAGTGTCAAACATGAATGAAAAAAAAAAACAAATATTTTAATTAGCCACAATTTACGTGCACAATTAGTAAATGCTGAAAAAAAGTGCAAATTGCCGTCGGAAATTTGTCACTGCAAAATGGTGAAGCGACAATTTTTAACCGTTGAATTGCCCCAATAAAATGACATAAAAACAAGACATCTCATCTTTGAGTTGGCAACTATACCAACGATATGGAACAATGCGTACAAACGCGATAAACTGTTTTTATAATTAGAGCAAACTGTTGATATTTTGCTAACAGTTAGGGAATTATTTTCAGTTTGGTTCGGTGGTTTAAAGAGCTCTGTAACCAAGGATTCGGTTGACAAAGTGGGTTTGTACATCAAATTTAAGTGGTTCACGCTTTGGTTCTTAGAGAAATAATTTTACTTGAAATAATTCTACTTCCTTGATAATTCAGTCTACAAATTGAAAATAAACAAGTAATAAAGTCGGTCAAGTCGAATGTAATTGCACCTATAAGCATACATACTATGTAGACATCTTATTCTCTTCCTTGTAATATATTTAGTTAAAACCCCGTTTAAGGTAATCTGTCTTTTCTCTATTTGTATAAGATACATTTGTAGTTTAACTGTCTCTGATATACATGGACAGTTTTAGTTTTCTAAGAACATTAAGAAAACATAACTAGACTCTATTGTCTGACCCAAAGCGATTGTTTTCGTATTTCCTCGGTCCAAAGCCTCTGAATTAAAGCCAACCGTATCCACTTGGTTTTGGTACACCACGCTTACAATTTCAGGTTCATATATAATAGCAATCAACGTCAAACTCTATCCCAATCCGGTGGAAAAATTTTTACAGATCAGTTTTAAGTGGATTGTTTTAAATGAATTCTTCTAATACACCAGTTCCACTGGCAAATTCAAGAAGTCATTCTATTGATGATCTAAATGACCACATTCTTTCTGTGTATTTCCTCATAAAAGATAAATATTTATTCGGGTAGCTATTATCCAATAAAAGGCTAAATTTTCTATCGATATGCTATCGAATTCCCAGGTGCCAACCACAGCTGCTGTGTCAATGGCATTGGCTTGGGGGTAGAAGATTTTAACAAAGTGGGATAAGTTTATGGACCCTCTTTATTGAAAACTGACTACGCCCCTGAATTGTGTACTGCCAAGTAAAGCGCCAAATGTTCCTTTCTTTGTTATAGATTGTTAAAATGCCGTAATATTTCTTATGAATGAATCGCGAGAACTGACTCTATCGTGAAGTCCCCATGAGAGCATGCTGCTTGACATGTGGATAGCGAACTTTAATTAATGCAAATTTAATGCAAACAAAGCAATCTAATCAGCTGATTATTCCCTGTACACATTAAAAATTGGTAAAAGGGCATCATGAAGTTGTGCAAATTTATGTAACAGCCAGAAGGAAGCATCTCCGACCCTATAAGGTATATATATATTCTTGATCAGCATCAATAGCCGAGTCGAATTAGCCATGCCCGTCTGTCTGTATGAACGCGTCGATCTCAGAGATTATAAGAGATAGAGCCACAAATTTTGGTATATATGTAGGTGCATACAGTACCCAGATCAAGTTGGTTTCAGATTTGGCAAATTTCCCTTCATCCTCTTTTTAACCGCGAAAAACTCTCAGAGCTAACATTTTTAATTTGAACTTTGTGATTTAATATATATAAAGTTAGGCCCAAAAACTATATATTCTGAAAACCACAATAAGATCAGAGCAAAAAGACCGAAGTTATGCAAGTGCGTTGACCCATTTATTTGAAATATATTTGTATTATTTTAAAATGAAAAGCAGGCCTATCAAACACTTTACAGAGTTTATGAGAAGCATGTCAAGCCACAAGAAAATATATTCAGTCGAAGAAGTTAACTCAATATTCGGTTGTGTTCCAGAAATCTCTTGAGATTGTCGTACAAACGATTTGATTTTGAACTAAACTAGGGGGACTTTATATGTAAAATGATAAGAGTAAGGTCGGCTACTAGATCATAGGTCGTTAAAACCGTACGCATTAGATCTATTGAGCAATGGAACTCATTCTCATTAAAAATGCGACAAGCGAAGTATACTAGATTTTTTACACAAACTTATTCTGTCAATGCTCTACTCTAATTTGTATACTCAGTACCAAAGGTACACAGAGTATATTAAGTTTGTGCTAAAGTATGTAACAGCAGGGAGAAGGAATCATTTCCGACCCTATAAAGTATATATTCTTGATCAGCATCAATAGCCATGTCCGTCTGTCAGTGGCGTAGCGTGATGTTCTGCCGCCCGGGGCGCAAGTCGAATTTACTGCCCCAACTTATGTACCTATGATTTGAGTATCTATGATAAGTTAAGGACGGAAAATTTGATTCAAGTATCTACTTGCAGGTACCCGGCGTAGAATGCAACGCCTCCTTTACATAACAATTGCCATCTATAAAATGTTCACGTTCAATCTAAACTCATTAAATGTTGCGAATTTCGCAAATTGGTGGACCTTTCGATCTTCAACATCAATACATTTAATTTTAGTAATTTCCGACATTTTTTTTAGTACTTTTAATCTTTACCATCCGTCTATTTACCCGTCTCATGATAATCTAAACTCAAAATAAAATTTTTTAAATTTCCCTTTCTCTAGTGCGAAAAATTATAAGCACACACGTCAAGAGATTGAAAGAGAAGCTTGTCCTGGACAATTTTACATTTTTTACATGACAATCTGAATTCATATAAGAATTTTGTAAATTTCGCGATTTTTTTTTTTAACCGATTGGCCTACACCTCTTGTTTACCCGTCTTCAATCTAGACTCATTATACATTTTTTTACAGTTTGGAGATTTTTTTGACCGTTTAATCTACACCGCCTTTTTACCTGTATAAATATACGCATAATACAAATACAAATAAAATACCCACGATAATTTAAACTCATTATTGAATTTTGTAATTTTGCAAATTTTCCCGATTTTTTGGATCGATTGACCTTCACATCCTATTTACCCGTCTACAACTGCCATCAAAACTTCTTAATAATATAAACTCATATAAAAAATTTGAAAGTATCGCGATCTTTTGGACTTTTGAAATATATTTTAATGGGTATTCATTTGTATTAGGCGGAGACGAATCCAACAAATCAGAGATCAATAAAATCGGTCCGTTCTTGATTTATTAATGGTGTGACTAACCCGACTTTGTTTTATTTTATAGAAAATAAGATAAGGGCGGCAAGCCAAAGGCTTCAGATCTTTTGCATAACATTACCTTCGCGTTTTCAATAATGTCGTCTGCAAAGCATGTATTTTCTGGACGCTCAATGTTATATTAAGGTCATTGCTAAAGGCCTAAGAAACGAAGCAAGGAAAATAACTCCATCGCTACCAATTTCCAAAAATTTCGAACTTAAATTGCTCAGATATATACAAACTTTGGGGGTACATAGTATGTTGACCGACTTTCTTTGTTGTTTAACTTCAATTTACCTATTTACTTAATTTCCCTTCTCTTTAATTTCCAGATCAGCCGCGATGATGGACTACCCCAAGAGATTTGCCGTCAATGCAAAGCCCAATTCCTAATGGTGGCCAAATTTAGGCGAAAATGTGTTCGTATGCAGCAACGTCTGCAGGATTATGCTCAAGAGATTGCCGACCGGCAATCTGAAAAATTGGCAAAGCGACAGCTACAACAGCAGCAGCAACAGAATGATGCCTACATCCATCTACCCGAATCACAGATTGAACGCAAACGTCGCCTTAAGCCAGCGATTGAGTTGGCATCACATGAACAACCAGAACATCCAGAGCCACAGCCAAAGCATGTAAAGACTGAAATTGAAGAACTACCGCCACCCAAGGTACGACGACTGCAGCTGCGATTGCACAAATTGCGCGCCAGTCTCACTGAAAGCTTGGAACAGCCAGCTGAAAGCGAAACCGCCTGCGAAAAGATTAACCTACCCTGGAAAACGAAAGCGGCAAGGAAACAATTATCGGAGAACTGGTCGTTGACCTCATCCGAAATGGAAGTGGAGGCCAGAAGAAGTAACAGTAGCAGTGATTTATCTGTAGGACCATTTTGTGGTTTTGAAAGCGGCGATAGCAATCCCTCATCTTCATCCACTTCAACTCAGTCCAAGGCAGACCTTAAATATCCCAAGCGTGGGACAATGCCGCGTCGTGGACGTCGCTCACGTAATGCGCCTGTGTACACTTCAACAGCAAAACGACAAAAACGTACGCAAATAAAGAAAACGCCTTCAGATGCAAAAGAAATGATGGAGAATGCAAAGTCTGATGAAATCTCTTTCACCAATAGCAGTAAATCGTCGGTGGTTTCCTTTAGAAAGCCACAGGACATAACTTCTTGCCGTGCAAACTTTAACGAAGTTCCGCTCAGTAATTTGAATAATCTTTCGGAACAACTTTATCCCGCACAACAGCCAGGAAAAACAGTGTCGTGTCTTAAAATCTCCGACGAAATCCCGCCCAGTACATCGGAAAAGACAACGGAAAACAGTTTCAATGAAATTTCTGTTGAAAACAAGCCAAACACCTCAAATGAACAGCCAGAAACGTTTGTAGATGAAAAATCTACTGATATTCTCTTCACCAAATCCGAAAATGAAAATGAGGAAGTCAAATCAACTTCCAATCATATCTGTAGCAAGTCAAAGGAGGACGAGAACAAGGAAATCCTCTCCAGCACTGTCAATGAAATTCCCCTCACAAATGAGTCTACGGAGAGCTCTTCCGATCATCAAAAATCCTTACCGGAAACCACTTCAAACGAAAACTTTGTTTTAGTTCCCTCCAGCAAGTCTGACGATTTGCCGGAAACCAGTTCCTATGAAATTACCCACACAAATAATTCGACGGAAAACTCTGTCTCTGAAACTAACTTTGATGAGATTCCATCTAAAAAGCCACGACAAACAATATGCTCTACCAACGAGCCCGTCGAAATTCCTTCAAGTACGCAGTCGGAAATCTGTTGTACCGTCACCTCGTCAACTGAACCCAGCGAAGCAACCGAGCTTATTGTGAGCATACCCCTAGAAGTACTTAGCGATGATCTACAGCGTCGCCTCTGCGTGGAAGGAGAAGTGAATCCGGTCCAAGAACAGGAGCCTGCCAAGGAAGATGACGATGTTAATAACAATGCAAATGCTGAAAATTTTTGTCAGAGTGCTACAGCAGATAGCTTCAATGCTGCTGTGGCACTCCCAATACCCCTTGAAATTGAAGCAAAACAAGAAACGGAAATACCACTCTTGGTAGCAGAAACTCCACCAGATGACAAAGAGAAGGAGCAGGAGAATGAGGAACAGGACTTGCCCAGGGTAAGAACAGCTCCGACACCCATGGATTTCTTGGCCGAATTTGAGAAACATTGCGAGCTTAGGACAAAAACACCTTCTCCTCCTCCTCCTCCTTCGCCACCACCACCAGCACTTAATGATTTGGAGGCCAAGCAACAGCTGGAGGTCGAAATGAATGATGTGGAGAGCACATTGAATGGCATTTTAAATGAAATGCAAGATCAGCATATGTATACACCAACATGTTCGCATATAGATGAGTTCCTAACACCCGCTGATTATGCACCCCTCACCGAACAGGAGCCACCTGCCCCTGAACAGTCGACGACAGCAGCCACCACCGGGAGAGATCTCTTTGATAGCAATAGCTTTACGAATGAACTAATAGGCTTTCAAAATGATATTCCCTGCTTTGAGAATATTGAAGCCTCACCGGAGTCACATCAGAATTTGCAAATGGAGCTGACGCAATTGCTCAATGAGTTGCAACCGGCTGCTGCTTCTGCTAGTCAAGACCCAAATCTGACCAGCTATGAGTCCATACCAGCATATACTTCAGTGGATACTGCAGCCACATGGCCCCCAGCGCCACAACAACAACAGCAGCTGCCACCTCCTCAGCCCCTGCAAACGACTACCCAGCTACAATGGTCTGCTGTGGGTGGTCTGGAGGCCATTAAGACCACACCTATTGAAAGCACTCATCCCGCCACCACCACCTATTACATACAAGCCAGTGATCTTTATGCTCAACAAGCCAATGTTAATCCTTCCCTGGAAACCTATGCCATGCTGCCTCACAGTCAAATGGATACCAATGAGAACTATGTGCTGGAACAGGCTAATGCACAACCAACCGCACAGCAGCCCATTATGATACTAATACAACAGCCGGAACTGCAACAACCTGTGGCGTCGGCCAGTAATCCCCAGCAGGCACCCCTACACATCTATGGTGCGCCCATCAGCAATGAGTTGCATCAACTCCAAAACCAAGTACAAAATCATACAGTATTACCCAGTCCCATGCCCGCCACCACACCCAAAGGTCGGGCGCTTTCGCTTAAGTGTCGCTTCTGTCAGAATGGACCACGTTTCTCGAATAGCCTCGAGTATAGTCGTCATATCATCGAATTGCATCCAGCGGTGGCCCCATTTAATTGTCCCCATTGTCCCTTGGCCTTTGCCGGGCGTAGTAAACGCTCTCAGCATATACTCAGCAATCATGTGGTCCAGCAATATCAGTGCGGTCAATGTACACAGGTGTTTCCGGCACAGCGAGCCTTGGATTTGCATATACAACGGTTTCATATGCCAGCCAGCGGAATGGGAAATGGTGGAGGAGGAGGCGGAGTTGGTGTACGTGTGGAAGAGGTACAATTGCAGATTGCAAATGAGCCACATCCACAGTTGATCACACAGACAACGCCACAACAGCCAGGTGAGTCGGGGAACTGCGGGAGGTGGTAATGGTGTGGTAACCAGGGCTGTAAATCTCTCAAAAATGCGGTAGAAGCGGTTGTTGTTAAAAAATTTAGTTTTAGTGAAGTCAAAACAAGAACTCAATATGAATGACTACCGAAAAGAAGAAGAAAAGTAAAGGATCTACCACTAGACAGTAAATAAGATCCGTTAAGATCATAATTCTGCCGGCGTCGCAGCAGACACACGTATAGAGAGAGAGAATACGTGTGTTCTATAAATAGCACGCTCGGCGACTCTCTTACGATGCGCGTGTTCGGCTTTTTGCTCTCTCACGAGTCAATTGTTCGTTTGTGTAAATTGTAAAGCAATAAAACGTCTGACTTCGTGACGTTTACTTCGTGTTTCGCTGCTACGCACAAAAGCCCAATGCCTGATTGTGTGAGTATGGACACCACTGCCCTACACCAGGGTTCCCCAAGCAGAGAGCGCGAAAATGTGACTGTGTCTCTTTCTAACACACAGTGATGCATGACTTCGGCAAGCATTCGGTGTAAATTGGCGAGTATGTTCGACCTCCAGGGGCTAACGCTGCCCTACACCATTGCTGCCTTGAAAGAGGTGGCAGCTAAATATGCTCAAAAGTATCTTTTCTTTTTTTATTTGATCTTTTCTACAAGATAATATTGTCCTTTAATGTGCCTCGATTGGGGGCTTCAATGTGCCTCTATGAGGGCTTTAATATGCCTCGATTGAGATGAACAAGCGTGTGTCGTCCGCCATGGTAAGAAGAACTATCTGTGTACACAGGCTCAGTTCGATTTTCGTTTAAAAACGTTGAAACGTTCCGAGCGAGATCATAATTGAATGGCAAACCCGGAATGAATCCGATCGTATCCCTGAAATCTCGAAATTTTTAACGAAGTCCGTTCGCACATGAAACAGGGTAGGGAGACCAAGTTAGGTGCTAAACAGGCTTCAAACCTACAAAATTTTTCGGAATGGAAATGAGGACAAATAATTGAAATAGCTTTTTAAAGAAATTTTCCCAATTACATACATATATGGGTTTGCGGGTTCAGAATTTTGAGGCTTGCAGCCCTGGTTCAAACTATACTTAATAATTCTAAACTCTATACTCTCCCCCTTCACAGCCCTGGAAATGCAAACAAATGCAAATGTGCCACGCAAGACTCGAATACTTTGCTGTCCGGACTGCGAGGATTGTAAGTTGAGATTGATATGTAAAAAAAATTCCACACTATTTTAATATTCCCGCTTTCCATAGGCCCCTCTGGACATCATCATGGTGGTGGTGGACCCTTCGAAGAGTTAACCCATCTACAACCACCGCCTACAGTATTGACACCGCCCTCAACCATAGCCTCAGTGCCCTCACCACAGCCTCCCATGTGCAGTACACCACACATAACGCTACCCTCACCCGAACAATCGGAGCCCGATTCTACAACAACTTTGCGGCAGTTTCGCAAACGCAATTGTATGGCTACACCTGTTGCTTCTCCATCCCCATCCTCGTCGCCTTCGTCGTCCACCATGGCCGAACCCCAGACAACGCATCCAACTACAACACCCACCCCGCCCACCACCAGCACCACCACCACCTCTGCTCTGCAAGTAAGCGAACTACGTGCAAGTCATCAGTGCATTTACTGTGAGGAGCGTTTCACCAATGACATTGCTTTACGTAAGCATCATCAGCTGGCCCATGGTGCCCAGACGACCATGCCTTTTGTGTGTACCATATGTAAGCGTGGTTATCGCATGCGTACGGCACTGCATCGTCATATGGAGTCCCACGATGCGGAGGGACGACCCTATGAATGCAATATATGTCGTGTGCGTTTCCCGCGACCCTCACAGCTGACGCTGCACAAGATCACTGTTCATCTGCTGTCCAAGCCGCACACCTGTGATGAGTGTGGCAAACAATTTGGTACGGAGAGCGCCTTGAAGACGCACATTAAGTTTCATGGTGGTAAGTTTTGGGTGCTCGCACGCATGCGGATGCGGTGTCTAATCAAAAACTGGGGTCGGAGCTTGTCGAAATGTAGTTGATATGTAGTAGTAGTAGTGTGTGATGTAGTTTCCTCTACTAATCCCAAACAAAATGTTATTGTTGTTGTACTTACCCATGCTCCCCCCTCTCCATATATTGTTAACAGTTTATTCAACCGTGATTGTGTGCTCGAAAGGTAAAAGAATACAAAATAAAGGAACAATGAATCAACGGGAAATGCCATAATGAAAATTTTCAATTGGAAATCAATAGCAAAAATTTTTTCATCAAAAACTATGGCATTTCCTAATCACAAAGAGCGCACCATTATTGCTTAGCTTCAACTAACCCCGGCTTGGGAAAAAATGCATGAAAAATACATATTTCGATCACTTTTCGCTTAAATAGGTGTGAAAGTAAGCCTTTTACCATAAGATATCAAGTAACTATATATAGTACTACTTAGTAGTAGTAAGTAGTGTTAATTGTAGTAGTTTACTTGTAAACCCCTGCGAAACCCCTTAAAAAGAAACAGAGTTTCATGTAAACATTACTTCCCGTATTTAATTACTTTTTATTACAATTAACGCGATTATTTAGATAATGGAAAAACAATTCCTGTTAACGATTTTTAAATAATTGTAATTGTAACTTGGAATTGCGATTATTGAGTTAATATTAAAAAAGTGAATTACTTTGATAATTCTACCAGTATAGTGTGTTTGGTAATAATAAAGCTTGAAATGTTCAATTATTCATGAATTTGTTGGTGAAATTAAGATTTTTAAGTAGTCAAGATAATCAATCTAATAAAAATCTAGCTAATTTTAATAATTCAAGTCAGAATTCTTTAAAGTCGGATCTTTTAACTAACATGAATTATATTATATCTGAATGAAGTTTTAGATGAAACCAATAGAATATGGTATCGGCACTTCGCTTCCACTAATTAGGTGAAAAAGATGATTTTTTTTAGTAATCAAGTTAATCAAGCTAATAAAAATCTAGTTAATAATAATAATTCAAGTCAGAAATCTGTAAATTCGGATCTTTTAACTAACATGAATTATATTATATCTGAATGAAGTTTTAGATGAAACCAATAGAATATGATATCGGCGCTTCGCTTTCACTAATTACTAGAGCCCGGATATATATGCTAAAAAGAATATGACAATTTTTCCAAAAAATATTCTAAAAAGCATATGAGTATATTCTATTTTTATCTTATATATGCAATTTTTCTATTCCGAAAATGAAGGTGCCTTGGTGTAGATGTAAGGTGTTAGAATACGAGTCTAGGATACACAGGCTCGAATACCCCAGTAAAATGGACTGAATTTTTATTTTTTTTAATACATTTTTGTTATGTATAGAAATAGTATTAGGGTTTTTTGGGTCCGATTTTATTTTTGACTCCTCGAACCTGAACCCGAACCGGACCACTTTTTCGAAAAATAAGGTTCGGTTCACAGAATTAAGAAGTTTCTCAACGACAGGGAACAGGGAAATATAGAAATTTCTTGTAATCTGACTGCTTTCACTCAAGAAGTTCTCCAATCCTACGACATTTCTTTAGGTCAGATTTATACTATCACCGTCGATAATGAATCGAATATTGTTCGAGGAGGAGAACTTTTAAATGACAACTGCAAAGCAGAAAAGGAATGCAACTATGCAGGATATAATGCAGATGAAGGTTGCTAATGTGAATCAGAAGCATTTCGGTATTTGGACGATGATCAAGTTACCTCAATAGATTCCATTGAGGACACTATAATTACAGTTCGTTGTGCTAAAACTTTGTTAACCTCTGACCAAAAGAGTGTTGCAAAACAGCACGTTACTGACATGCTGAAGATGCAAAAAGAAATTCTTAATGAGAGTTTTCATTCAACTTTAAATGACTTAACTTCTGATTGTGAAGAAGAGAAGTTTTTGAAAGCAATAGAAAGAAATAAACATATGGGCATTTCTCAAATGTATGCATTCGCATGCGACAAAAACAGGATCCGCTTTTAAAGTCAACAGTTCAAACACTGATTTCAGCGGAACCTGAAGGAATATTTGTGTCTTTGATGTATCTTAAAAATGTTTTTTATTTGATTCAAAAATATAAAGTAGGTTATTTTTTATTTAATTTTAATCACTGTCGCACGCAACATGTCGCATGCGGCATTTTGTTCCATCATACTTGTTATGTGTTTTCCATTATAATGCGAAGAAAAAACTTAAAGTTTTTTTGCAATCACATAGTATCTCATGGTTTCTTGTGTATTCTTTTTTGACCATTTGTAATCTCAGAAAGATTTTAGATAGCAAAAGTAAAAGAAATCCAAAGGCACTTTTATCAAAAAAAAAGTGCATAATGTCCAAATTAGAAAAATGGCGATAGCGCGGCTGTAAATCCGAATATTTCGAAATGGGTTATGTATAAATGTAAGATTGGCTTTCATTAGTTCAATTTGACTGTTTCCCCATTAAAATTTTTATAAAACATAGTGTTTTTCACCACTTTAAAATTTTTGGGTGCGGTTGACATTTCTGTGGAAATGCCCATATATATCAAATATAATATCTGTAAATGTTATAGATTCCTTCGAAAATTGTCCAACACATACATCGACGAAGGCTTTAAAATATTGGAAAGGTCAACAAAATGAGGACTTTTAAAATATTGCCTTAACTATACTTGCTGTTCCGGCAACTCAGGTATCAGTTAAACGAGCCATTACAAACAGTTAAGTTTGATCTTTCTAATCTAAGAGCTGGTATAGATGAACAGCTCCTAGAAGATATAATGCTTATTATCTTAAACTAAGCAGTTTTCATAAATTGTAAATGTTGATAATTAAAATTACATTATTGAATTAAAGAGAATTATTTTTAAAAATTAGTATTAATAAATCGAAACTATTCTTTTAGGTTCAAGCGAACTGAGGTCCAAACCGAAACCTTCAGTTCAGTGGGTCCAGGAACCGGTCCGCGAACCGAACCTTAGACTTTGCAACGGGTTCGAACCCCCGCACAGTGGGAGATTTCGTATATTTAGGAGGAATTAATTCAAATTTTAGATTTAAAAGAATGAAATCCCTGGTATGAAATTGTCGACTAATAATAAAACAAAAAGAAATATTTTTAGAGTTAAATTTTTAATTAAAATATAATATTTTAAAATAATATATTTTTTTTTAGTGCTGAACTAGAAAATCAATTTAAAATATTTTTAATGCGAACGTTTTTTTAAATATATATATATTTTTTTTTTAGTAGGAACATTTACATTTTAAGCCATATTTAAAATTCAGGAACTTCAGATTAAGTCAAGCGAGACACCAATCGAAAGGTAATTGAATTTCCCATCATCGCGTGAGCCATTGTTTTCGAATCGGCTTACTAGTTTGAGCACAAAGATCAGAAATATATGAAAAAATCGATTTTTTGATCATTGTACTTGAAAATTTTTGTTTACTAGTTGTGGCAGGTATAGGCAGCTAATGTTTATTTTTTTAGTATCACTATAGACGCACACCTCAATTAAAACAAAAATCACAGCTGCAGCTGGCTGCAGTCACAAGTTCTAAGCCACGAAATATTAAAAGTGAAATATTTTCCATAAATCGATGCACTCGCAAATACATCACTTTATTCAACTAAAACACATACTCAACGAACACACAAATACTTTTTAAAACGCATACATGCCTTTTAACTTTAATTAAAAACAAAAATTATATCAGCTTTAATGTTTTATGTTTTTGTAATGGTTTTTCTGCTGCTTCCAAATAAGCTCCAAATTATTTTAGCACGCGATCTTTCTCATACGGCATGTTTGGTAGCTCATAGCTGATCGGATATCGATAGCACATAAAAGCTTTAAGTACCGTTAAGCTCAGGGATTTATTGACTATTAATTAAAAAGAAAAATTGGCACCATTTCAAATTTGAAATTTTAATTAATTCCACCTAAATGTACCAAATCTCCCACTGTGCTCCGGACCGACAAATGGTTAGCTAGGCTAAGATACTTACCATCTTAGCAGAGAAAAAGTAAGTTTGCAAATATGCAATTAAATTGTCCGTTTATGCGAGAATAGAGATTATTTACCTGCAGTTGTGTATTTATCAGAGCTCGCAAAAAACTGTTAACACTATCAGCGTGTCTGTGTAAAACTGTTCTGTTACAGACAAAACGAGAAGAGGTTATATCTGTTTTGCTCAATAGCTGTTGTCGCTCAACCAAAGATCGCTTTTTTCGTTTCTGTTTTGCTCGTGTCTTTCACTGACCGTTTTGCCGAGAGCCGACTTCCAAAGTGTCCTCGAAGAATGTAAGCGAGTTTGTGCCTGTGTGTGTGTGTTTGTCTCAGTCAACGATCTTTGTACATATGTGTAGTATGGAGAAATTTATTATTATTAACCTATCAAATAAAATGCAGAAAATATTAGTTTTTGGTAATTGCTTAACGCCTAAAAACCATATTTATTTAATTATGTACATTGTACATAAGCCCACCGCCAACCCCACTAACAAAACAAATAACACTTTTTGCTTACTTTTTGT
The DNA here is from genome assembly GCA_037044535.1 of Lordiphosa magnipectinata. Classification (NCBI taxonomy): domain Eukaryota; kingdom Metazoa; phylum Arthropoda; class Insecta; order Diptera; family Drosophilidae; genus Lordiphosa; species Lordiphosa magnipectinata. The sequence continues at coordinate 355,159 of JBAMBO010004433.1, forward strand.
GTTTTGCTCATTTGAAGACAGTTTTGCGTGAGCGCTCGCTCACAAGTGTTCCTCTCAGTAGTAATTGGCAGACCGTCTCGTTTGTTTTGATCAACCGAAAATGCTCAACAGAAAAAACATGAGTAGAGAAAAGAAGTGTTTTGCTCAGTGAGAGACCGAGTCGTCTTTGTTTTTTCTGTTTTGTCAGTGGGCTGATCGCACTGAAAAAAGTGTTGAGGGTTATTTGCGAGCTCTGGTATTTATTCAAACCATTGAATGTATAAGCATGCAAACTAATAAGTGATTTCAGTTTCCACCTACAAATACACGAATAAATGAACATTTCTAGCTTAATTACTCAATAATCGAAGTAATTGTAAATCTAATTACATTTTGCAATATTTACTGAATAATCGCAACTTCAAGTAAAAATAACGATTATTAAAAACTAGTTATCATGAGTCGTTATCATGAATTGTTTTTAATTATCTTAAAAATCGTCATGGTACTCTGGAAAGAACTAGTGTTTAATTTATTTAAAACTAATGTAGAAAATCTTCAACCACTCCTTACTTATTCAATTTGGATCCTTATGTTTGTACATTTGAGTACTGAAAAATAAATGTCGTTTATAACAAAGATACAAAATATCGATTCTAATATCGATTTCATTTAAAAGCAAAATCCCAGACGTACTCCCGTAACCGTTAACCGAAACTATGCTATCGTTATAGTATTTTTGGATCTTAATACTGAACACCTGTTTTTTTGTTTCAAAAAATATTTATTTAATTTACATTTTTTTGTTGTCCCGGCTCGCGTGGCTACGACCCCTTTAGTATTTTATAGACAAAACGAAGAAGTTGAACTTGCCATCTATCAAATCTACATGATAATTTAAACGCAATTTAAAATTTTGCAAATTTCGCGGATTTGTGGACCTTTTGATTTCAGTGTATATAATTATCTAAACTCTTAATACAATTTTTAAAATTTCGTGTTGTTTGACCGTTAGATCTACACCTCCAATTTACTCGTCTATTTAACCGTCTTTATGACAATACAAACTCATATATGAATTTCGCAATTTTTTAAGAATTTTTGAACCGTACGATGTGCACCTTCTGTTTACCCGAATATTTACCAGTCTTCTTGTCATTTCAAGAAATTAAGTATCATTTATTCGGTGGAAATAGGCTATAAGTTTCAATGAAGAGAGGATAAATATGTCCCTCCCCTTTGGCAAAGCCCTTGACACAATCAGCTGTTTCAATGCTGACATTTGACTATTCGACAACATATCGATAGCAAAACTAGATTTTTAGGGGAAAGTGAGTGGTGAGTGTTTTAACAGTGACTTGAACATTTGTCACGGATGTTCATCCGAATGCGGACATTCATCTCTTATAAGAAAAAATACACAGAGTGAATGTTAGCATGCAGAACATTCAGTGAATGTTCGCGAAAATGTGCCAGTCAAACAAGGCTAGAGGTATATAATTCTGATTTAGATTTTAAAATATCAATTGTCAAGCAATCCGCAAAATCAAAACATTTCACTATAATCGTAACTGAAACTTTTTTTTTTAAATAAATGTATGGAAATTTCGTGGCTCAGAATCCCTTCGATCCCTTACCTAAGCTACACGTGGTACGTGTCTGTGGTTAACACATTGTTTTTGTTGTTGTTGTTTGTTTTTAATCACTTCAGAAAGCTCAGCACTATGAATTTTCGTTCCCGGCACTTTCTGTGTATTGTGTAATCCTGTTCAATATCAAATTCCACCTACAGAGGCAAAAACCAAAAATTGTGTCTATATTACAGAGTTTGGTTACCAATGCGAAGAATGCGATGAGTCATTCGCTTATATCAGAGATTTGCGCAAGCATCGACGCACTCACAATGGTCAACTATTTTACAAATGCGAACACTGTCCGCGCTCGTTCTTGCATTTTACGGGTTTTCATGGTAAAGTCTAAAATCAAATTTCTAGGTGCTTTATTATTTAAAATTAGACTAATTTTAGCTGGCTGTGCATGGCTTTAAGTAAATCAACAAGTGCACTTTTAGTTAGATAAGAAAAAAACTTCTTTTAATAAAGTAAATTAATTAACTTCCTTTGATTCTTTCCAAATAGCTCATATGAATTCTCATCTACCCTTGGGTGTATTCCTGAACGAAGACTCCGCCTTAATGACGACAACGAAATCCGAGCATTTAACCACAGAGCAGCAGCCACTGACTCCCCTCAATCCAGATGAATCACCCAGCTCGGTGGAAAGTAGCAGTGCAAACACAAATCTTCCTTTAGAAACAATTGCCACAACGCCATAACCCATGTGGCCGAATTATTATTTAGTCTATAATAATTATATTTTATATCATAATCATCAACCACAACTAGAAGAAGAACAACAACCAAGCCATTTAACGACAACGGCGCCTTCCTATTACTATGGCTATTTTTAGCTAATAGCTTCCAAAAGGGAACAAAAAACCTTAAAGAAAAAATGTACAAAATCAAATTTGTAAAAGAAACGAAACTGTAAACTTGAAATTTGTCAGATTTTGAAGGGAATTTGATAGTGACTATTGAAACAAAAGTTTACATAAATTCTACATTTAAAAAAATCTCGCGAAAATTCATATAAATTTCAAAGGAAATTTTAATTAATTTATTCAGTGCCCTCAGTCGGAATTTACACGATAATGCAAATTTAAGTTTTACTCCAGAGGTCGGCCAAAAACACTATCACATTTTGGCATTGCGTATGTGGGCTGCAGACCTCTAAAATTCTGTAAAAGGTGCGTTCCGGGTGTTTGAACCATTCATGAAGTCTACTTAGTTCGCTTAAGCTGTATTTACACTTGTCTGGTATCTTATATGAGATGTCATTCGGAGTTTCTCATTTGAGTTTTTTGATAGTCGACTCACAATTAACTGAGGTATTTTTACACTTATCATATGAGGTGTCAGACAAGTGTAAATGCAGCTTTAAGAATTTTTCCTTTATTTTTGGTGAATTGGTAAAAATGCTGGGCCCCAATTTGATTAAGGTCGAATAGACCATGTTTATGATCGTTTTCTTTCATACCGACCTCTACCATTGCTTTCAAGCGTGCCTGGTCTTTGACTGCCATTCTTTGACTGCTGCCTGGCCTTACCTTAAAATGCGACGTGAGTAATAAAATTTCGCAGCTTGACTTTTGGGTGAATCCCCCTTTCGAACTCGTAATATACCGAACTTAAATTCGAATTAATAGACGCATCTTCCCAAAAAAATGCTCAGAAAACTATCAGGTCTGTTTCCGTTTTTGATTTCGAGAATTGGTAGCTGTTCCCGTTTCCTAAAAACGGTCAAGTTATTCGGTTTTAAAAGTTTTGCCTGAAAATTAATTGACAATTTTTATGTCAACGGTTATACTTTTCGTCTATCAAATATTGTCAAGTTTCTGAAGTATCCATAGATATATTGAGCATACAAGTTGATTTCAAATTAATTTTTTTTAAAGATGTACCTCAGAAATTGCATGTAGACGAAAGCAAAAATGATCGAAATGAAACCGAGCTGTTCGGAATTCCGCATCAGCGCATGTGTAGTGTTGATCGAAATGGTTAAGTTTGCCATTCAGCTGAATTATAATCCGAAAACGATTCGAGTATTCATTCGAAAAGAAAATCAATTTATATTTCACTCGGAAACGGGAACATCACGATTCGAAATTTCAAACGTCTTACTTTTAAAATCAACTCGGAAATGGGAACAGACCTGTATATTTGTATGCTCAGTAAATAGCGATTAGCCGGACTTTGAATTAGTCCACGGGTCGGCAATGGGTGCAGAGATATCGACAAAGCTTGAGCAGTTGCAATCAAATTTGTAAGTCGGCAGAGAAAATGTTTTGAGCGCATTTAAAAACAAGAAAAAAAGTCGGTCAAGCACGATTATAACATACTCTCTACCCCAAAAGTTGGTATATATCTGATCAATTTAAATTAGAAGCCACACAAAGTAGCAAAAATACCATAAAGTGTGTGAAGTGCTGCCCATAATTTTTTGTTTCCCTTCTAACTCTACTTTCGTTTATCCGATTTTTATCATTCCTTCGGCAAATCGACAAATAATACTAATTTATAAATATGCGTAGAAGGTACAAACCAATTTTCCACAAAACAGTGAGAGATATGAGGTTTTTTCTAAATTGGGGGAGGCGAGAGGCGAAATTTGAAAATAATCTTGATCTGCCTGCAAGTATAAGAAATAAATGTCTCATACTCGTCAAACCACTATCTCAGGCAGACGGACGGACGGATATGGCTATATCGACTGTTGAATGTTGATGCTGATCAAGAATATATATACTTTATACTGTTACATACTTTTGCACAAACTTATATTCTTTATACCTTTGGTACAGAGTATAAAAATCAACGCATAAGAGAGACCATTTATAAGGTATACGAATATTTTATCAGCTGCCACCGGTAATTCTCTGCTCTCATTGTCGACCCCTGCTTTAAACACTACAACGCTTTAGAAACAAACTTCATCGTGTAAATCCCGTCTAAGGACGCTCGCACACATGCGGCTGAAAGATGAACTGACGGCAGAACTTAAAGCTGATCTTAGCAAATAACTAGTATATCTAGTATACACAACAAGCACTTGTTTCATCTTTAAAACTGAGTTGTAATCTCAGCTTTGCAGAAACAATCAATCATGTTTGTTTGTTTCGGCTTCCTGAAGTGCTAAAATATCATGGTAAGTCCATAGCTCATCTTTCAGCTGCATGTGTGTGCGTGACCCTTATTATGCAAATTTACTTTTAAACGAAATATACACATTTGATGGTGCGTTTTCTGTTTTGTGACAGTTAACCAATAATATTGGGTGACAACAAATAACATACGCACGCAGGCTCATGTTCAGCTAGGTTTGCCGAAAATTATAGATATTACCTAAAACTGTTAGATCAGAGAAATTTAGAAAAAATGCATATCTCAAATAAGTATTTATCAAGGGCGTCCTGGAAACCTCTAGAGAATTTCGTATAAAAGATTGATTACTTTATTTGGGAAGTGACAAGAGTAAGACCGGCTACTAGATCATATGCAAAGTATTCCGTACGCATTAAATCTACTTGACTTTGAGCTCGCGGTTTCAACTCGCTTAAATTTCGTCATTTAATCTAGTAGCCGGGCATATTTGTGCCACTTCACATATATAGCTGTTGGACAGCGAACAGCTGAGAAATATCTGAGTGAAAAGTTATCGATGCAGCAAATTGTGCTTCTATATTAAATTTTCTTTGCCAGCCGTCAATGAAGTAGGTCGTGCAGAATGAGTTTTAGAGATCAAATTTGCGCTGTCTCTCAATTTTGCTGGTGCTAATCGATAGTGCTCAATAAGATACTAATAGTGCCCAAAAAGATACTTTATAGTGCCAGTAGGAAATCACAGTGGTTAGAGAGAGACGGACATATTCCCAAATTTATCCAGAGAGCGTAAGTGAGAGCGAACAGCTGACCAAATGTATCCAGAGAGCGTAAATGAAAGCGAACGGCTGACTAATTTCAGAAGCGGTGTCGACTGCGCAATCGTTCAGTCTAGATATCTTAGTCTATGCAGATATTCTAGTCAGAGCTGGTTTGCTTCATTTTCGCAAACCAATACACTCTCTTCTAGACAAACGCTGGCGTAGACGGTTATTTACAAATATTTAGAATTTATAAATTTTTTTTTTTTTTTAATACCTCCGAATTTTAAGGCTAAAGCAATGCAACCTTATACCATTAATTGTCTTTCCCACTGCAAACCCCAACTACTACCGTTTAGAACCTGATTGCATCACTGACAGAAACATCTTTCCCCGTCTTAAAGGAAAGCTTCAAGTACTGAACCGGCTAGGTTTGGACACACTTGTGTTGCTATGAACTATTTGTTTTCACCCTGTGTAGGTTTTAGCTAATTTTGAATAAATGGTGACTACTCAGTTTGGCAAAAAGAAAATATGGTGTTCAGCATTTTCGAGTCACAAATATAGAAAATTTGTATTACATATTTGGTTGGGAGTATTGCAGTTTTAGTTAAATTTTAATATAAATATTAAGTGATTGCATTAATGCCAACAGAATGTTGTAACGGTTTTGTAATTCATTCATATGCAAACTGAATCGGAGCAACCAAATTTAGAATTTCAAAATGGTTGTCTGACCATTTAAAACTAAAAATTTAAGTACGACTGAAGACAACTTTTCGATACATGCAAAAACTTATTAACAATTTGTTCAAAATTCTTTGGATTTTTGTTTCTTTATCTTAAAGCACCTATTGGAGCTATGTAGAATGCTAGAAAATCAAACCTGGAGGCACAAATCTAAATTTAAATTTAGTTTTAAATGAGTTTTAACAATTCTGATAGCGTTGGTATCCCTAGCTACTGCTCACCTTTCCTCCGGTGGTAAGAAAAATCGCTAGCTAGACTGATACGTGTTTAGCACTCCGGTGGGGTCCTTTCACACACACACACACACACATCCCCACTTAAATACAGGTTACACTTAAATCTAAGCCATAGTTTTAGTTATCTAATAACTTAGACAGAGTTCATTGAATGAATTGAGATATTGAGAGACATAATTAAATTGTAGTTTAGTCTTAAGAGCAGACAATGAAAAGTTATAAAGCACACCACAGCCTAGCATAGAAAAAAAGAAATGAAACTTAATTTTTACATTTTTTTTTTTATATAAATTTTAAGTTTATTATTAATTGATAAATTATGTACTTTAATAAACCAAACTATGTTTTCTGAACCTGAACCAACGAGAGCATCAAATTGAGTTTCATTCAATCGTAATACCAATCCAGGAAAAGCAATGAGAATGACATCACCAGCAGAAAGAACAAGGACCAAACGCGCAGTCCAGCATTACGTTGAGTGGCCTGACGGATTTGTTCATTGGCATCCTTGACATTCTCCGTGGTACCCACCACTGCGCTGACAATGCGCTCTATGTTATGCTGTTGCATGGCCACCTGGAAATGGAAAAGGGATAGAAACTAGTATAAAATATAAATGAACCAAAGAACTTTACCTTCTCGGTGAATACATCCTGCAGCTGGGCTATGTCTACCACATTTTTCTCAATTTGTTCTACCTCCTCGGAGACACCTTGCAAGAGATTATAAATATGCACATTTTCTGCCTCAAATAGCTGCATATCCTCAGCGCTTAAAGCATCCTCAGCGGCATCTGCCTGCTGCTGTTGGGCCGATTTTTGTATATCCTCATCCAAAGCCACTTTGGCGGAAGAGTCCGAGTTGTTGTTATTGTTGACAATCAATCCCTCGGTTGGCGCTTTGCTACGCTTTCGCACACGCGGCTTTATTGTGTTTGAAGATGAGGCCGTATTTGCCGTCAGTGTTCCCCCGTCAGCTTCCTCCTCTTCTTCCCAGTCGCCCCAGCCCTCGTTATTCCAATCATTATCCTCCTCCTTGTCCTGCTTCTTTTGCGGCAGCTCCTCCAGACGCTTGCCAATTTTGGGTCCTGCTGGCCGTACTGGTATTTTCTTTTTATCGGCCGCCAGCTTGATCAGTCTGTACGTCTCCAGCTCATGCTGTACACGATATTTCTTTTGATCCAAATAGATCTGTTCCACACTGTGCAAATAGCTGACCAACAGATCTAAAACAGCCTCGATATGCTGACGCTCTTGTGGTTTCCGTTTGGAGCTCTTCCAGTCGCTACGCATTTTGGCCAAATGTTGTGTGTAGAACGTAACAAATTTCTCCGATTCCCGGTCAATCAGATCCCGCTGGGCATCGGTCATGTGGGTGGCACTTTTCAAATGCTGACCAATTCTCATATATGCAGTGCGATTCTCTATGAGAACATTGCGCAGGGTGGTGATCTTCCCGCACACATCTTTGGCCTGTTTGGCAAAATCATCTCTTAGTCCAGCCGGAGATTTGCAAGCTCCTGCTCCGGCCGATTTTGGGGCAGTTTTACCCAAAGCAGCTGGTTCAGTCTTTCGCTGTAGACGCACCGTCATTACGCTGGCCTTAAAGTGCTGGGTTATGTCCATAATTCAATTTAATTTAAATTTTTAAACACAAAACTAATTCCACATCATCGTTTCAGTTGGTGAGAGTAAATAACTATAGAGATATGAATTGCTCTGCTCCGCTGTCAGCTGCTCAGTGTCGATTTCCACTGGTCTGGCAACACCTTAGACGTTAAGCAGTTTGCAGGTTTATACGCTAGTCAAGAACATGATTTTCAGTTTATTAGGGAAAATAAAAGTAGTAGATGATAAGTCAGTGGAGTTCAGCTGCAAAATCGTTGGTAATAAATAATTGATAAGGAAGCATTAAATTTTCATGCAATTTTTAAACTTCGCGTGCCGCTAAGTACCTGCCAAGAGTTATGTTCCTTGGCCCCAAGGTCTGGCGCCGTCTGGACAGGGTACCGCTCAACGGAGACGATTCGGGACATCCCAAACCCACTAATAGATCCACCAAAGCACTGGTATCCTCTACAATATATTGCGGAACATTTAGCATTTCGATTTAGCCCTCATGATCGGTGTGCTTGATGTTGGCGCCATTCTAAAAGAGTTTCTAAGGATGAGAACCAGTGATAATCTTCCATATTTATAAGCTAACCTACCCATATCAATAGCTGGCACCGACCAGCAGCAAGGGTGTGCCCACATCTCGTGCACTCACATTGGCATTGCTCACTTCTGCCGGGCGAGTGGCCAATATGGCCACTATAGACTTCATGTCTGACAGCTTCTATCAATTGTTGTCCTGGACTGGGACTGGTGTGTCCTTGGCTAAGGGTTGTCAGAAACTCCTTGGCCTCGTATTTACTGTGTATCCAGCGTTCCTTCTCCTCACGTCTGGTCTGTGTCGTGGGTTAAAGTCTTTGTCGGACATTTGCTTTGATTTTCAGTTTGTTCATTTCCCCACCACCAGCTATAAAAGTCTGTGAATTGGAATGCATTTGCCAGCTCTGTTTAATATTTCGTGTCGTTTGCCTAATTCATAAACACGTTTCGACTTCGTATAAACGTTGATGATTCCTGTTATCGTTATCGATAGCGCGCGCCCTATTCAAATGGTTGGGTATGACTAGGTTTTTGTTTTATTAAAAATTTACAATATTTAAATTCATTCAAATTATTTTTTTATATTATTGCATATAATTTACATAAAGATATAAATGAATTGTTTAGGTTGTTGTTTTTGTTTTCTTTTTATACAGAAATGCACTTTGGTCGCATACTCAAAATTACACACACAAACTAATCCTTAACTAATTAGAACTTAACAGTAAATACATTTTTTCTACACATACACAATTTGCATTCTTCTCTGCTTGTTTTGGGAAACGAACAATTATAGGCTTATTTTTATTTGTTTTTTTTTTACAGAAAGGAGCACTTTTGCGGCGTAGACTTTGGTTTCTTCTCCACGGCTCTAACAGCCTCCTCGAAAACCTGTTGCAAATTTTGTTTTTTCTTTGCCGAGCACTCGACCAAATTGTAAGCACGGATTTCCTTGCGCAGTCGAAGACCCTCCTGTGTGGTGACGAATTTCTCCGATTTGGGTATGCGTAAATCCAGTTTGGTGCCAACCAGAACAACGGGCACATTATTGGAGAAATGTCGAATCTCTGGCCACCATTTGCTTTTGATATTCTCGAATGAGGTGCGACTACTAATCGAATAGCACAACAGGAAGCAGTTGGTCTGTAAATGGCAGAAAAAAAGAATGAGAAATTTGGAGATTAGCAAAATTAAGATAAACTTTGGACTGCTAAGAGATCTGGGAAAAAAATATCATACACTTACAGAAAAATAGCTCATAGAACTACACTATACACCTATACCTCGCTACACGGCTGCTCTTTATACGGCATTTCGCTATAAGTCCTTTTTTTTAATATGGCAGTTTTTCGATTTACGGCCTAAAATGTTTCATTATACGGCCAATAGTTTAGTTGGACTAAGCAAAACGTAGCGCGCCCAACAAAGGGAGTAAACTTTCAATCACGTTTAAGCAGCGGGAAACGCCAGAATTACGTTTTAGTAAAATAAGCAAAAGCACTCAAGAACGCACGCATTTGATGGAAATGTAAGTGACCAATATATGTAGTTCTTAATTGCTAAAACCTCTGTTAGTAAGTATGTCACTCAGAAAATCCAAGGCGATTTTAAGGGCTGGAAATCCGATAAGAAAGGCTGAATGACTAAGATTCTTTTCGGGAACTGTTTTTAAAAATGCTTTTGCCCAGAAGTTAAAACAAATATTTTAAGGAAAAGAACTTGAGCAACAAGGCATTACTCATTTTGGATAATGCTCCAGAGCACCCTGGTTAGTTTACCCGAATCATCAGAAGATGTGGAGATTGAGTACCTTCTCAATAATACAACAGCTCTGATTCAACCAATGGATCAGGGAGCTATAGCAACTTTCAAGACCTATTGGTTACGCAGAACTTTTCGTAAACTTTGCCAGCAAAGCGAAAGCGATCTTCGATAAAACAATTTTGTTAAGCTACAGCATCAGAATTAATAAAAATCAACTAGAATGAACTATTCTTGAAAACATATATGTCCAGAATGCTAAAAATCTAATGAGTTTGAAGTTCATTCTCTTCCTGCGATTCGAGAAAACATTTTGAGTTTAGCAAACGATAATGATTTGGAAGATTTAGAAGTAGGTGATTGGATGGACTTGCTCGTTGCTGACAGAGCAAACACTTGATGAGGAGCCAGAGCCTGCTATATCCAGGCAACTAACAGCAAGAACCTTAACAAATGCTCTCTCTTATTTCGAGAAGGGAATGAACATTTTTCTTTAAAATTACCCCTTCTTCTTTTAAATGAGAAGTAAACTCAGTCTTAAGCTGCTACAAAACCTACAATTGATTCGTTGTGCGGCTTTTCGCTTTACGGCCAACTTTTGCGGAACGTATGTATTTTGGCCGTTAAGCGCGGTAATGGTGTACGGACAATCTTTCTAAGATTTGATCTTTGAGAGTCTTTCAGTTATGTATCAAATCGATTATCCGTGATTGACACCAAAATGATGAGTGTGTGAACCGGCCGGCTTGAATAAGAATTTTCCCTATATTAGGGGTCGGCAATGTGAGCAGAGAAGCTCCAACTGGCATTGGCGAAAATATATATATAAAAGCTTTTCTGTTTTGCAGTGAGTTTTTTACTTGACCGCTGCCGACGCAGCAAGCAAGCGACTATGCTCACTTAGCAGAATCATTTGCTTTTATACAGAGGGCTAACTTCATTTTTGGATAGCGGTCTAAATTCATTTTGCACCACGCGGTCTAATTTCATTTTGTGGTCGCGGTCTAAATTCATGTTGAAGAATGAATTAAGGCCGCGCGGTCTAATTTCATTTTGAGATGGCGGTCTAAATTCATTTTGAAAAATGAAATAAGGCCGCACGGTCTTATTTCATTTGATGGTCGCGGCCTAAATTCATTTTGCAGAATGAAATTAGACCGTCATACAAAATGCATCGCGATCTTAATTCACGCGGTCTAATTTCACAGAGCCCTAAAAATTTAATATTGTATAAACGAGGGCTTTTTTGGTTTTCGGTTTATTTACACACTATTTACACACGGTTTTCTATGTACATTGACATTCAATACCATGGATGCAAACCGCTCGGAAATAAGGACTGGTTCGGTTCAGTGGTTCACACCGCCGGTTCCGTTCATTACATGTTTTTTGTAGCTAATTAAGCCGGGGTTATGGTTCGGTGCAGTGCTTCGCCCTGAATTTATTATATATTTTATGAAGGCCCGTTACCGTTTTCGAGTTCGGAATATAATGATTTCTAAAGTAAATAGGTGACTCTTCGCACACTTTGAAAATTGAATTCATAGAAAACATTTGATAATCTTTAATTCCTTATGTAAGTGCTCCTTACAAGTGCTTAATATCTTACAGAATATGGAGAATATCATCTCGTGGAGATAATGGGATATTCACACAAATCAATTGGCAAGTTTTCAAGGAAGAAATGTAGTCCTGATGGCAGTTATATTATGCGGTCACAAGAAATCATTAAAAGCTACATCGATCCGGCATCGCTAAGGATCAATTCGTACTATATGTAGTCTCCCTTGTAGGGGTTCCATCAGCAAAACTTAATTTAACCTAATTTCGGATAAAACTTATCTTAGGAAGTCGATTAAAATTTACAAATTTACAAGTATCATTGTCTGAACATAAGCGCTAAAAGCGGTAAAACTCGCCGTTTTTGCTTTGTGGTTTTCGGGTCGGCTCGGCATTTTCGAAAGGACGCCGGGTTGGTTTGCGGTTCAGAACCGGTTTACATCCCTGGTCAATAAGGATTGTGACATGCGATGGTTTGTCCATACGGGATTTTTCTATCTTTCTACTATACTGTTTCACCCATCATCCATCTTTATATACAGTGTGATCATCATTCGATTTCTTAAAACACCTTAACACTAACATATCGATATATTTACATTTTGGCGGTCGTTTTCAAATAATTCCAAAACACTACAAAAAATATCATTTTGTTCTTCTCGTTATGGGAAAAGAAATTCCAAAAATGCAAGAACCTATCGTTCGTGATCCTAATAAACAAAATTGGAAAATATTCGAAAAAAAAACTTGGAATTTTTAATTTTTTTTTTTAATTTATAACTTTTTTGAAAATATCAACCAATTCTCATACTCACATTGGGATAGCTTAATGGTCGCAGTCTTTCATAATCCTCCTGTCCGGCCGTATCCCATAGCGTTAGATTGTACTCATGGTTATCAACCAGGAAATTGCAGGCATGATTATCAAATACTGTGGGTATGTACTCCTCGGGGAATTCATTCTGTGTGTATGTAATCAGCATGCATGTTTTTCCAACCATACCATCGCCCACAATGGTGATTTTCAAAGGGCGCACGCTCTTCGATACGCTCGTCGTCATCTTGAACTGAATCTAAAGAAACTGCAAAAAAAAAAAGGAAAAGAAAATAAGGCGTGAGTTTTGCTTTAGTGACAGCTTTGTGATATTGCACCATTTGGTGGCAGATGTTGATGTCTTGGCTTCGTGTTTATCTGTGCCACACCCACAGGCCGCGCAACCGGAAATCTGAGCGACCATTCATCGTCAGCCTTTACTCGCAGAGCGTTTCACATGAACTTCAAATTCATTAATCTAATCAACAACAATTGAAGCTTTTATAGATCCACAATAAATTCTGCGAAATCTCAAATGAAAATTGTTTCTCTGTCAGCTTATATAACAACAAGACTTTCACCGCTCAAACATTTCGTTTTTAAAAATTTTTCTTTTTGCTGTTGCTGTTTAATTATAACTGGTTTCCTAAACTAGATTTCCCTCGGCAGACTTTTGTCTAATTTACATATAAGTTTACAGTTTAAACACACACTTCCACTGGAGCAGGTTGGAGATTCTTCAATACGCCGAAAACTCATTCAAATTCTGGGAATTAATTTATCTTGGAGGTGTATGAGTCATTGTCATCACTTCACATTGTGGCTGGGCGGTTTTTGCAAAAAAAAAACTCTTATTGCAATTATAAACAGTGAGCAGCCTATGGAAAATAAATAGAATAACATTTTGACATGAGTCATCCCACAAAGGTTGACAAGACGATCAACCCACACGATTAAACCCATATCATAACCGGTTACATTTGTTTAACATTTTTACCGTTCAACGGGAATGATTTCATTTTGAACTTTCCAGCGTCATATGGCACGCGATGTGCTGAACTTTGACTGAGGAATCACTTTGAAGATTGAACATAAGAATTTTCTCTCGGGGGGGTAGACAATTAAGTCTAATTGCTATGGGGGAGGTCACCTATGGAGGTTAAGTGCGGCTATCAGTGTACTGAACATTCAATTTCTGCAGAAAAAAAATATAAGTGGAGTCGGTGCATAATCGACTCTAAAATCCAGAACCAAATTCATTTGGGCTTTTTATCTTAAGCTGAAAAGAACTATTGCAGATCTACAAATCGGATTCCCACCAACTTAAGGTATTCATGGCAACGAAATGCAACATATTTTTGCAACGCACAATAATCTGAGCTTATTATAATTTAAAGACGAAAATTGACAAAAAAAATTTAATAAAATTTTTAAAGAATATTTGAAATTTACATTTTTGTCCAATGGTTTCACATATTTCGCTATTACTTCCGTAAAACTCATTACATTTATTCTTTAACATTCCTACAAATAAGTAGGAGGCACTTTGTAGTTAAAGCTAATCGTTTTCAAGGTATTTGGCTTAAAACTTCAAATAAACAATTTTTTTTTTGAATTAAATTTTGTTTTTAAAATACTAGAAAAATCTAACAAATTAAATAAGTTTATTTTTATTCCTCCAATGACATAAATACGTTAATTAGCTGTCTATCAAGCTTAAGCTTTATGGCAGTTGACTAAGAGAAAATTTTGTGATATTTGATTTTGATAAACAGAATAGTTAGTTAGAAAAGTTATGAACAAAAATCATAACTTAATGACCTGGAGTCTGCTAAAAGTTCTATGATTGATATTCAAAGAGGTCTCTAAAACAGTCACATTGTTATAAACTATTTACAACAAAATCCCCTGTTTGATTGCATTCAAACAAATTGGCTCCTGTGTTAGCTGGGTGATGAGAATTTCTCCCACTAACAAACAGAAGTACCGATATGGGGCGCACACACACTCAAAGGCTCTGTGACTTGGCGTTTGCTGCTGATGCCGGACTTTGCTATAAGCCTGATTTTGGGATTCCCAAGCGGTTATATCATTGCTGGCATGAGGTAGCTTCTGCTAACTTCCTGAAGATCTGAAGATCAAAGTGTGCTGATGATTGAATTGTGGAGATTCATGAAATTTTGTGGTGTGTGTGGGTCTTGTTTTAGAAAAGTGATGAACAAAAACAAAAATCATAACTTATTGACCTGGAGCCTGCTAAAAGTTCTATGGTTTAAACAGAAAAAGTCATAGCTGTAAATCGAAAATACCATTACATTTTTTGAGTAATTAAAACATTATATACCATTACAATTACAATTATTTCGTAATAATTAATTTAGTTAATTTAATTTTTTGGTAATTAAAAATAATTTTATTAATTTTACTTGCAAGTTTTAATTACATATTATAACAAATTTAAAAAAAAAATTCAATTACCAAAATTACTAATACAATTACCCAAAAATTAAAGTATTCGGTACAATTATTGAAATAACTGTAATGCTAACTAAATTTTTATGTACGAAATAAATGTAATTATAATGTTAATTAAAGATTTAATTACCCGAAAATTTTGATTTTGATTTACCCATTAAAAAGTAACTTAAAATCATTGTGGAACGTAACCTTTTCAAAAAATGTAGATTATATACGATATTTTAAAGGTTTGTAGTTAGGTTCGAAGGAGACAAAAAACTCAAGCCGACGTAGATCTGAAACCGGTTTGCAACCCTGGAAACTCTGATTATGGTACGTAACAGAGAACGGCTTCGTTTGATTTCAAAATGTTTATATTTCACACCCGAATAAACTTACTTTGAGCTCACACATGTTTGCTCCCGTTTTTTAATCAATTAGACCAATAAAACCTTGTTGGTGCCCTGGCTATAATCATGTTCGCCTTCATTCCATTCAATTCAGGAATTTGTTCGCTCGGCTCAATAATGATTTAGTAATTTAAGCTTAAAATTGCAAGAAATGCATATTTTGAATCACCACCAAACTTTTCAATATAGTGGAAAAATTGCGCCAGCCCGATCTTGCAACCGAATTTTTCGAAATGGGTTATGAATAAATGGAAGATTGGCTTACATTAGTTCGATTTAATTGTTTCCCCTGAAAGTATGAAAAAACTTAGTGTTTTCAAAGAAATTTGCACATAAGTTCATAGACCTTTGTTCTATGGTATTTGGTGTTTTGGTGGACCTTTTGGTGGACTTTTGATCAGACAAAACAAGTTTTAAGCTGTAAAAACCAGTCGATGGTACTGATAAGACAGTTAGCTCAATAGCTTTTAGCTGCTTACATTGATAAAAAGTCGAATTCTTTAAAATGTTTGAGCAAATAGTTTATCCATAAATGCCATCAAAGTCATTAATGATTTCAATAATATTTTTATAATTTAAAATTAAGCAACAATGGCAGCTCGGAATCTAATTACAATTAAGTTGCACAGTCTATAAAAAAAAATTTACAATAGGAGTTTCAGTTTTGATTTTTAAGAATTACTCAATAAATTGGAATCAAGTATCTTAATAATGCCTATTAAGGGTGGCATTTTTTTTTGCTAATTTTGAATACAACTCGTATAAGTCTTTAAGCTTTTGTCGCTTGGGTTCACATAGTCTTTAATTTTGTTGAACCGAACCTCGAAGGTTTAGCAATTTTCATGCACAGTTCAAAGGGATTCGAAACGGTTCTAGGGTTTGTAAGGGCCTCTCGACTGAACGATTTAAAAATAATATTTATTTCAATTTGTGTTACCCTACGGACAGTGAAGAACCACATTTCGAAATTGTAAATGCAAAGTTTACTCTTACAAACTACAATAACAAACAAATAATTCATTTGCAACACTTAATACAAATCTTACATATTTTAGTGCATTGCAATAATGTCAACAACATCTTCCTCAAAGTGAGTATCGAATTGGCAACACAAGTTTCTTCTTTTTTTTTTGGTCAAAAACGTAAATTCCAGCCATTAGGTAGCACCATAGCCGACACCAACATCCAGCAACAACCACAGAAAACAGCAAAAATAAATAAACAGCAAAACCAAAATGTGTTTTTGCTTCTGTTTTTGGACGCGATTTAAATTATTATAAACAAACAGCTTTGAGGCGCTGCTGTTTTTAGTGACTTCAAGAGTGCAAATAATTATTTCACACACAAACACACACACCTGAGTGTTTATGTATGTATAACCAGCTGATTAGGCAATACCCAAAAAAAAACTATTCATCGATTGGTTGGCAATGGAAATTCATTGAATAGGCTAACAGGTGTGCAAAAAATAACAGCTGGAAAACCATTTTCAATAAATTGGGTTTATAAAGTAGCCAAAGCGATATTTCTTAAGATTTTTTAAGAATTGACATCAATCTCTTAGGGTCAATTTCGCATCTCCTAGGTAGCTGATATGTGTTAGATAAACTTACAATGTACTCTGTTATTTGTGCTATATAGAAAGTGGTATTGAAGTGCTATATAGAATCGGCCCTTGGTCGTTTTTCATGCTAGCAATTAGAATCGCTTCCAACTTCGCATGCATAGTTAGGCGATCGCAAATCTGAAGGCTGTTGGCTTTTAAGTACAGGCATTAAAACCGTTTGGAAATTAGGACTGACGCGATTTAGTAGTTCACAGAGATCTTAGGGCTTTGTTTGGCTTACCTGTTCCCGGTTGAATCATATTTGCCCTTTTCAATTGACAGAAATTTTAATTCGTAGGTTTTTAAGCCGACCCACCCAGTCTGTTGATATTTTTTAAGGACCTCAATTGTACCTTAAATAGATATTTTACCAGTTTCAAATAACTTTTAAAGTGAAAATCGGCTAAAAGCCGGCTCAAACTACATCAGAGCAGGCTTAAAATAGATCATAAGCCTTCTTCTCAGGGGTTTATGTAAACTATTTCCCCCCATGTATCTGATTAGAAACGAGTTACTTATGTCCAAATCCAATTTACAATAGAAAACCCTAGACTAAGTAGAAAATGCAAAATTGCTTGTAACACTTAACTATGCTGATCTGATAAGATCTCATAAGTTGTTAAGTTTCTACGAAGAGAAATAAAATAAAATGAAATTGATTATATAAACCTTTTTATTACGGTATAAAAAATATTTAAGAAAATAAAACTCTCAAAATCAAGGCTGCAACCCGGTCTGAAACCGAACCACGCAGAACCCGTGCGGTTCGGGTTTTTTGAGTCCAACAAACCGGACCATGGACCGGACTTTCAAAATCGATTACCTCGTGAACCTGATCCCGAACCGGACCTTATCTGTTTGGTAAAATACTCGTTTTTTTTTTTTAATTTCCTTTATATTTTAGCTGGAAAAATATCATTATTTGATGAAGATCAGCTTTAAAAGTCATATGCAAACTCGGAAAATTACGACAATGAGTATAAATTAAGCAATATCCATGTTGTTCATCGCAACTCAAACTTTTCATTTTCCTTACATATTGGAGGTGCAAGGGACTTTTGGGATGAAACCTTTGATTGATAGCATTACCCTGTTCATAGATATATCCGATCTTATCCGATTTGTTGAAATTAATAGAAAATAAAGGCAAAAATATTTGAAAAATTTCAGATATGATCCAAGCATCGAACCAAAAGCTCAAGTTCATTAAGTTGAGGAACAGTTCTTTCAACTTTACTTCACGATCTGTTCGAAATTCCGGGGCAAACCTTCTGCAAAATTTAAGAGTTTGCAGTGATCAAAATACGTTCAACATTTCAACAATTCAGAAATTATATTTTTAACTAAAAGGTTTGATCTTCTAGAATCCAAAATTAAAGTATGTTATCAACTCCGACGAAGCGGACGCTGTGCCTTTTTCCCTGAAGACGAATCCCGAAGGGGTTAGAAATATATTTTAAAATCCAATACTCGTCTTTGTTTGCGAGCACGTAAAAAACATTGACCTCGAGCCAGCTAGAAACCCCAAACAAAATTAAAAAAAAACAAAAAATTTCAAAATCGTTTAGGAAGATGCTTCAACTAAATAAACAAGAATGGTGCCAGATTACTGTGCACCATTCGACCCATCTATTGTCGTATCAAAAAACTTATAAAGGAAAGTATATCCTTTGTATACACACAAGAACTCTTGGCTTTGTTAAAACGAATACTGACGACGATGTCAACAGCTTATACCAGTTGCCATGTAACAATAAAAAGATTTTAACTTTTTTTTAGCATTTGGTGTACTTTGAAAACACTTTGCATAACTTTCGGCTATCCTAAAAACAGCGCCCTTAAATAAACAGTGTATTTTATATGAATGATGGTTCGTTGGACGTTCCCTATAGTTCCCAAGTGTTAATTCACCGTGTGCATTTGATATAAAAGTAACTTGCATATTGTGTTGAAGGGTGGCAGCAAGAAAGTCTGCTGATGAGAGAACCTGGAGGCCCTTGAAACAGTACTGTACAGATAAAACCAATTGCTATCCAAATGTAATAAATCTTTATTGTTGATTTGTGTTGGTTATTGAATTATAATCAACCGTTGAACTTGAGCCGGCTAAACAAACACTTTGACTAAAAGCAAAATAGTTTAGAAAAGCTGGAAAATTAGCTGACTTTAAAAAAAATGAATAACAAGTAAGAATGTCGGTCAAGGCCGACTATAATATACTCTGTACCTGCAGTTTCAGCTGAAAGCAGCGCTGCTGCTGCTCTGCGGCAGCGAACATTGTTTTCGTCATAACTTGAGCATCGTTCATACGATCTTTGTAATTTCTTCGGCAAATCGATAATTATAATAATAGTAATCTTTATTACTGTTACCAAATTGCGGGAGGAAGTGTGGCCAAAATTGAAAATAAACTTGATCTTCCTCTATCTCTTACCATCTCTGAGATCTGTTTGTTCATACGGACAGACAGACAGAATATATATACTTTATAGGGTCGTAAATAATTCCTTCTCCCTGTTACATACTTTTGCACAATCTTAATATACTCTGTGTACCTTTGGTACAGAGTATACAAAAACATAGTACTGCCAGTCGAAAGCTTAGTTATTTAACCAGACTCCAAAGGAAAGCATTGGGTCAATGCTTTTAGATCCATTTAACGCGACTGATGAATGGTTTGGTGACAATATCTCAAGAAAATCTATTGTAGATGCTTTAAAGACAGCTTAATTCAGTTCAGGGGTTAAATCACCTCTTCACTTCACCACAAGATTTTTGATTCATATAGAATAGCAAATTCATTTCAGCTCAGTGGTTCAAGTGTACTATATGGCAGAAATGCAAACCATTCGATAATTAGGAGCATATTTTAAACACTGCTGTATATCGAAGAGATAAGTTTTTAAGCAGGAACACAGAATTGGACTATATCAACTCATCCCAATCAATTTTGTTTTGTATGACTGCTTAGTCAGAAAAAGTTTCCTCTGAATTTGTTCAATTCGACCACAATACCCACTTATTCCAATCTGCAATATCACAGCTATGCACTGACGACGAACGTTGGTGTTGAACGGATATTCCTTATCGAAAATGCA
This sequence comes from Lordiphosa magnipectinata, assembly GCA_037044535.1. Lineage (NCBI taxonomy): Eukaryota > Metazoa > Arthropoda > Insecta > Diptera > Drosophilidae > Lordiphosa > Lordiphosa magnipectinata. The sequence continues at coordinate 375,462 of JBAMBO010004433.1, forward strand.
ACGCTAACAGTTGTGGCATTTCTGACAGCGTTTTCTCGCTTAATTGTAATTAATACGCTTAATAAATTACTTAAACATAATTGCGCTGGTTGTACTTAGAGTACAAGTATTATGCAGTTGCAACGTATGTAAAGCTTTGTGTCTTTGTTATCTGTTGCCGCTGTTGGAGCTATGTCGCACTGGCGTTGGCCTCTGGTAAACTTTACATATCAAGTTACGCCTCTGCTGTTCTCGGAAGACTTGCCACATTTCACTGTCAATCTGTGGCTCCCCTCTGCCTCTGTACTTCTTTCCCCTGAAAATTGCTTAATATATAAAAATATTTAAGCGAGTCTTTATAAACTTATTATATGAATGTAAATGGAAATTCCAAGTGGTTGCCCACTCCTTTGTGTCTTATCAGAGATTTATGTCTCAGTAGCTGTGAGTCTGACTTTATAAATAAGTTTTTCATTTGTAATATTTATGTATATTTATGGTTAGAATGTGCGTAATGGTACACTCAAGGAGATTTATGAACTAATTTAGTAAAAAGTCAGCGATACCAAATGACGTAAATGAGATTTGTGTTCTGGTTGGGTATTATTCAGCCATAAAATGAGTAAAGTTTTTAATTTGCTTAACATTACGAAATGACTCAGAAATCATTTTGATTAACAAAAATAGTTTTTCAATCAATTTCTTAGTTCGATTTTGTTACACTCAGAAAAAAACGACTTGAAGAGTTCTATGTCGATCAGGATAGAATTTATACCGTTTTGTACCTTAAATTTCCCGTATATTTTGTTCTTGGATGCACGGATTAAGTACGAAACATTCTAGAAACTGTTATTGTTCTTGAACTTTCTTGAATCAAGAACATTTTGTACTTATAGTAAGTAATTCAAGTACAAATCAAAATAGACTTACAACGCAAACTCCAAAAAGTGTGCAACGGAAAGTTCGAATTATTTTAAATCAAATCTGTTCTGAAATTCCCTCCTGGTTCTAACACAATGCTTATGGAGTGAAGGTACATTTCTGACCTACAGCAATGCCATCTTGGTCTTTGTTTAATTCATTTCTTTTGGACTTGTCCAGCCTTAGTATCAAAAACATATTTAGAATTCAAGAATTTATTGGGCTTGATTTTAGAATTTATTAGACTTCAATGCACTCATTTGAAGAGTAAATCGGGTTGTATTTAAAAACAGTACAATTTAAAATTAAGATGAAAAAGGTTTTAGTCAAAGATTTTTGCTTTTTAAGTTTGGCGCAAGGTCAAATGGTTAATTATAATTCAATACAATCAACACAATTCAACAGAGATAACTCACAACATTATTGGGATAGTAAGAGTGGAATGGGAATTGACCACAATTCACTGATCAGCAGACTTGTTGCTGATGGCGAATAAAGGCTTGAGAATTCAACTTATGTGAAAACCAGCCTAAAATTCCTCTCTGAGATTACAGCCTGAAATAATGCTATGGGTTTGAGGCTGTTACCAATTTTTGTTGTGAGTTAAGCGTTACTGTTTGCTTTTGCTTTTGGCTGTTGCTAGATTCTAAACATTCTGCTTAGTGATAATTCTAGCGGGGCTAGGACGAAATACACAAGGTATTTCTGTTTGTTGTTTTTCATAGGGAAACCGTTTAGGTTTTTATTACAAACCTCAATTGCGTGCCTTCCATTATTGTAAACATATATGGGTTTTAGTTACCTGTTTTGATTTTAGTAAAAGTTTTTAAAATAGTTTGAAATATACTTAATATATTCCCGGAAACCAGTCCAGTTGGAAAAGAATGACCCATATGAGCATTTTCGAAAAAAATATCTATTTGTAAAGCTGTGCAAACGCAATCGAAAAAATATTTAATTAATCGGCCACATATTTACCTTTAAGAATTTGTTAAAAAAAATTCTCCTATGACCTCCCATAGCACCAATATCAGGACAAATGTCTGCCTACTTTGAATTAATATTTTGTTGCTGATGAAATTTTTGAGAAAAAAAGAGTAGAGTCATTATTTAAAAGTCTGTTCGGTTCAAGTTAATGGTTCGATTTTAGAGACATAAAAAATCTAATCGAAATGGGTTCTACGGGTTTGGAATGTTGGACCGACTTTTAGTCTTGAAGTAAAAGTTATTAAATAGTGGAAGGGCACAAATTCAAAGTCAGATTTTGAAATAACAATTTTGGCAAATACGTTTGCATATTTCTATGTTATCACAAGTACTTTAAACCCTAATCTGAGCATGCCAACAAGCACCCAGCTGAAGCTAACCTAACCAAGTACAACCATTATATTCTATTTTTCTATTCCATTCCACTTTTTTTTTCTTTTTTGTGCAAAAATGTAGATGTGTTTGTACTTTTTATGGTTTCTCGCATGCGTTTTTGTATTAAATAAGCAGATTAGATAAGATATACACCTACATTCACACATACATTCGTAATACGTATATATATAATTCAGCTTCTAAAAGTCAAGCGATAAGTAACACCAGGCAAATGGTTACCTGGTGAAAATCAAACCCATAGACGTATCCAGAATTCAAAGGGAAAGGGGATGGGTGTGGAATGGGATGCGCTCTTCAATTAGCCTAATTAGTTGAGATTAATGCGGAATATTTATCAGTGAATCAATTGATTAGTAATTTTATGATGGTGGTGGGGCAAGGGGAAGGTGTTTTGTGCTGGAGGCACGTACTTGCCTTCCTGTGATAGCCTTTAAATGGTCTATGATAATTTGTTGTTAACTAAAAATGGATAACGGATGCCAAAAATGGCTTACAACCAAAGAGAGCGAGAGAGTGTAACGTAGAGAGAGAGCATAGCTGAGAGTCAAAGTCGGAGTCAGAGCCCAAAAGGTGTGACGTGAGCTCCATACCAAATGTGACTCAGGTGATAAAGAAACGATCACGCATCATCCTCACCCTGCCTGAAGTTTTGGGCTAACAATGTTTACACAAATATAAAAAAAAACTTGTTCACACACACACACAGATGCACAAGGTCATCATTTTTATATACACACACATATAGAAATTTTGATTAGTGTTTCAATTAAGCAAGTTGCATTTTAATCGAATCAAAATTCGAATGCGTTTTAAATTGTGCACCAACACGTACTTTTGGATAGTTGTTATGTATTGTAGTTATATACTTCTTTCCACAATCAATCGAACAACACGTCTGGCGATGACGTTCGAATTTGATCGCAAAAACCAGCTCGTCTACGGGTGGGTGGAGCGGGTGAAGACTGGACGTACAAGACAACAAAACAACCGCAACCGAACCGATCGTCCAAACAGCCGACAGTCAACTGAGCGCCATCTCCTCTCATCAGCCTCAGCCACAATTCGAGTATCTCACGGATACAAGCAAAGAAAAAATAACCAGACAAAAACACTGGCCCAAGAGAGCGACGCGTCGGCTGGAGGGCTCTCTTGGACTCTCGTTTATCAGCTGCTCCGAATGAGTTGGTTATTTTTTGTTGTTTTTTTTTTGCCTCTGATAAGAATAAGAGAAATTTTATGTCATAACGGTCAACGAATTTTTTATATTTTATATATAGTTGGACCAAAGACTATAGAACTCACAAAATTGAGTAACGGTCATACAAATGAATGTCTGGGCTGGGGATCTACGATTTCACACATGTGTGCTGAAGTCTGCCGAACAAACTTTGCACACAGATGTAAAATCAGAGGTCCACATTGAAATTTTCCGTTGCCATTCATGTATGGCCCTAACACGACATTATGAGCTCTAGAATCTTTGGTTAAAGCCAATAGCTGGCGAAGGTGAAGGTTGTGTACACGTTTTATCAAGACTTTTTATTATAAATATGTAAATGAAAAATTGGCTATATACAGCTCTCAGAAAAGGACCATAAGCCGAGCTTCTCTCAATCTCTTGGGATCTCTATCTCAATCTAGGGTAAATATACACGAAGAAAAGAACGACCTTCCAAAAACCAGCACAAGCGGACTCCAATTGAGCGATTTCGTGTGAGAATTATCGTTCACAAAAAAAGCCCGAAGTTCACGAAAAACACCACTAATAAGCTTTGTTACTAAATCGGGCACAAATCATAAGCGAAGTGCAAACATCGTGCATAGAAAAACATTTTACATCCTACAATAATTATTAATCTTTAAAAACAAAATAAACAAAAACAACAAAAATCTTTGGGTCCACTCTGACTCGAACTCTCGACATACGAGGCAAAGCTCTCAGCAACCAGAACCTTCAGCTTGCGTTCTTTATAGCGATTCGCCGCAGCGTTTCGAGTGAGGCCGATAGTCGTGATGATTGAGATGCCGACTCGCTACTTTTTAAGTAGCAGCACGGAGTTATCCCTAGAGAAGGAAGCTAAAGTAAAAAAAATGGAAATCAAAAAGAAAACTAAACTAAAATAAAATTTATAATAAATTACTTTTGAAACAAAAGAAAAAAATTAAAAAAAACATTTTTTGTTCAGCGTTTATATTGCGAGTACAAGATGTTCTTAAAACATGCCCAAGTCGTTCCTGAAGTGAACACAAAATGTTCATAATATGACTCCGGCTGTTCACAGTTCAAGAAAAAACGGGATTATGCTACTTTTGTCAACGAATGGGCTTGATTTCGGTAGATTTAGAACGAATTTGTTTCTGAGTGTATTCAAAGAATTCTCGATCTGCTCGTAAAGTCAGAAAATTATATAGCCATGAACCTATTTTCACTTTCACTAAAGTATTGCGATTTGGAGACCAAATCTGGTCGACAAACCGGTTTCAAATCGTAAAACTGTTGCGAAAGTAAAAGTCGGAGCATGGTTGATAGTTCAATATTTAAGAAAAGGCCAATGAACCTAAAAATGAATTTTTTAGAAAACATTTTTCTAAAATTTAGAGGGAATCGCCTTAGTACGGATTTTATAGGAGAATTTATAATTTTTAGTGAGAATTTGGGACTTTTTAGGGTGAGTGGTTTTTTGAGTGTACCTTGACATCCAGCAGGCCTTCAAAGGCCTACAAAGGTCTGCTCTCGAAGATCAAGGAGCTTCTCCAGCCCCAGCTGTACCTTTTAATCAAGAGCTTCCTGAGGGGCAGAACCTTTTAGGTGGCACAGAATGTAGCGACCTCTCAGACGCGAATCAATCGTACTGGTGCACCACAGGGTAGCGTATTGACCCATTCCACCCATTTTAGGAAAATCATATTTTGATGGACGTTGACGTACAATGCGCAGTACGTTCAAGTGGCCCATGCGACACCAAGCCAAAGCTTTTTAGGCGCGAACCCCAGGCAAAATAGCAGCCCACCTCCCGCCCAACCGACCGAGAGGCGCAGCCACTAACGTGTGACACGAAATCGCGAAGGAAGAACATAAAGTAATGTTAACTACGGGCTAAATAAGTTAAAATAGAAATTTTTATAGCACGAAGAGAAGCTTCAGAGTTAATTATTCGGTAAAGTTTATTGTAATCAGCACAGAGGACACGAAACGGTTCATGCAAGGCATAGTTAGTATTACAACGATGTAGTGATAGGGGGATATTTATTCAGATATTTCGGTTAGCTCCTAAAATCCTGTGGTTACCCGAGCTGATGGCTTAAACCGAGGCTACAAACTTAAATAATTGGGATGAAGTTTCGGTCCGGAGGCTCGTGATAGTCTTGGTTCCTGTACTTATCGCACCTAATGTTTTGGTTCGAATCTGGTTGACAGATATAGTCAAAATTTTGACACATAATCAGGAGAACACGTCCAGATTACCGTCAAGTCCAATGGACTTCATTCGCCATTGACATTTTTCATAAGTAGGACTTCTAAAAAGGCTTTCAAAAGTATCTGGTCTTTGAAATTGGAAGGTAGCCTACTCTTCTTCCTCTTCCAACTTGACTTATGATAGATTTAATGGTTTCTTAAAAGCTTATTTAATTACACAAGGCAACATAAGTAGACTTTTTTCAGAAGCAAAATAGTACATTTCAATAATATCAAAAAAAGTCAGAACAAAACGCGTCTAAAAAGGGTCAAAATAGGAATTTTTTGCAACTTTAAGCTCAAACCACTAAAAATCTCGACGTGATGGATCATTTCTGAAAACAGATTCGTGTTCAGCACACGAAAATCATTTAGAATCACCACCAACCCTTCAATATACTTTACCTTGTTGCCTAGTATCATTAATTAAAACGATTCTGTAAACGATCTGCAAACCGGTTTTGAACCGAATCGGTTCGAACCCGAAATTCCGCCTTTTTTTTATTGTGAACCAAACCCTAAACCAAACCACGAGGACCAAAAAAGATAAACCCAAACAAGTTCCGAACCCAAGCTTTTGGTTCGGATCAAAAAAAAAAATTTGGGTACCCTTCTATGTACGTAACAGCAGGGTCGACAATAAGAAATATAACAATACGGAAAGTCGGTCAATCCAGACTATGATATACTTTGCACATGCGAAAGTGAATATATGTATGTATAGACTTTATAGGGTCAGAGATGCTTTGTTCTGGCGGCTAGAGAAAACAGGCACAAATTTTTCATCTTATACATATACATACCGAAAAACTTCATTGCCAGCTTGCCATGAAGCTTTGCCTGCTTCGACTGCCCCCTACACCTCTTTCCTACAAACAAAAACTTCATGATGAACTTCATGAAGTTAGCTTCATAGTGTAAATGCGTACTAACAAAGTATCTAGTCGTCAAGTTATTGTTATTTTTAATTTATTGGGAAAAACGTGCAACGAACCAAGGTTCGAACCAAAACCAACGCCTAATAACCTCGAACCTCAAATTTCCGAACCTTAACCGTTGGCAAATTTTGGTTCGAACCAGCAAACCGGAGGTTCCGAAAATTTTTTTTGGGGTTGCAGCCCTGGTTTAAACAGTTCTTAAGAAATTGCCTTAAATGATTGTATGAACTGAACCTTCTGTTGTATACATGAGGGGGTACGCTTCGGGAGTTTAAATATTTAAAAGGTTCGGTTCATGGTCCAGTTCGAGGGACCCAAAGAATGCGGTTCAGGACCGGTTTGCAGCCTTGGTTTAAACAATATTCCAAACAAGTACAGGGTGGCTGATGAAAGCTGCTACAAAAAAAAAATTTTTTTTTAATTTATTTAAAATTAATAAGTGAATAAAAAATTTTCTATTTAAGCAATCTGCTTAATTTTTTTTTTATTTGGTAGATTGATCTTTAGATTTAACAAAAATAGATAACTGGGACACTGAAACAAGAATTTGGATAGTCCGCCGCTATCACGCACTGTAGTCCGTAGTTTCGACTCAAAGAGAGTATAGGCGCACGTTTGGCGGCAATCCTCCGAGCAGATGGACCATACTGAGGCTTGTAAACAATTTTACCGAGCATGGGACAGTCGCGAGAAGACCTTACTATCGAATCCCTTCAGTTCGGAAGGAGGAAACTAACGCTGCTGTAGCTACTGCCATACAAAAAAATCCAAGAATTTCGATAAGGAGCTGCTCCATTGGGTATCATCAGACAGTCATTGCAGACAATTATGCACAAAGATTTGAGCTTAGTTACAGTGAGGGTACTCGTACCATACTACTACATTCCCTTAAAAACTCAAATGGCTCACAAACTGAACGCAGCAGACTTGTGGCTTCCCTTGAAATTTAGATAGAAGATGCTTTAAATGGTGGAAGAGGACGAAAACATGTCGAACTGTATTTTTATGTCTGATGAGGCCTATTTTGATCCAAACGGCAACGTAAACAAACAGAATTGTCAAATATGGAGTGTTTCCAACCCACAGATACTCCATGAGACGGAATTGCATCCATTTCGCGTCACAGTGTGGTGTGCAGTTTCACCATGTATTGTCGCGCCTGCAGAACTCTTTAATAATATGCCACACATCGGTTCACCTCCTGTATTTAGTTTTTTATATCTATTGTACTTTGATTAAACTCACTTAAATTATAACTTTTTCTTCACAATTCGTTTCCAAATCCTTGCTCCTTTAATTTAGTCATTCTTAATGATTTTATAGCATCATTTTTGATAACTTATTTTAACGTTTCCGGACTCGGTATCATTTTAATTCCCTGGTCTTTAATTTTTTTTATATAATTTATATTTATAAAATTTATGCAGAATTTTTTGACCAATTTTTTCTTGGAATCGTTCGACTCTGTCAGAAAAATTACTAACACAAACTGTTTCACATTTGAAGAAAATCTGCTTGCGTAATCCTCCAGCTAAGAACTTAAATTAATCAACCACATTTTTTGCTGGGCTGGCCAGTGCGTGTGTGCGCTTTGGGGTTAAGTCGTTGCCGTTGTGACAGTAATTAAGCCTCAACCGCCTTATTTGGGCAGGGCAAAGCACAAACAGCAAATGAACTCAATTTACAAGACACGTTAATTACGATTACAGAACTGAATGGCCCTGCGACCTCCAAGTTGGACGAAGGCGGCAAATGCCCAAAGAAATGCCGGAAAATTATGAATTAAAATATGAACCAATTAGGAACGGCTACTTAAGTGCATCTATATATAATAGCAGCGCATATGAGCAACATGTGTTCGCAAGGAGTCACAGAGAGAATGAGAGAGAGGAGCAGGTGCAGCTCATACAAGGTCATGGGGGTGGGTGCACGCAAAATTCGCTACCAAATATAAAAACAAAAAAAGTACAGATAAGGGGAACGAAAACGGGTATGGGGGATTGGGCGGCGACAAAAGATAATATTGCATTGCTTTAGCATTTCCCGTTTCCGGTCGTCGATTTGTCTGCTCTGGTGCTATTTCTGAACAGCAATCATAAATAGTTTAACTTTTGTATCTTATCTTTGGCTGAGCAAAAGCAGCTACAAAATCATAAGGGTGAAGTGACAAACCAATTCCAAATGCAGACTTGAAGAAAATGTAAAGAAATAACAAATAAGTTGAGGAGTCAAATTTCGGCACCCACGGCATTTTCTTGTTTCTTAAGTTGCCAGATATAAGTGGATAAATGATGGATAACCTTAGATAAACTGGGAAAAAATTGCAGCAAAAAAAGACTTTCAGTAGAAAAGTTGAAAAAAAAAATTGTTGAGATGAAAACTAAACTCTTTTCAGCTTATAGATGATTTTCGGTTGGATTTTTGTTAATTTAAGCTTAAACTAGCTTGCCTATTTAGACCCTTTTCAGACGAGTTTTGTGGGGAATTATCATTTCTGTTTTGACACTCTTTCAAATTACCGTAAAGTACTATTGTACTCATCTAAACTAAATAAATTGATGAAATTATTGTGCTGTGTTTTGTTTGCAAATTATCTGTATAACAGATCTATGGTATATGTAAATCAAATCAAATGGATATTTAAAGGATATTAATAACAGGTCCATGGGATATGTAAATAAGATTAAATGGTTATGAATAACATATGGGCATTTCCACAGAAAAGTCCACCAAGACCAACAAATTAACTTAAAAACAATATTTTTCATCGTGTTTTCATGGGGAAATAATCAGAATGAACCAATGAGCCAATTTTAAATATATTCATAACCCATTTCGAGATTTTTGACTGCAAAGTCGCGCAAGCCCCATTTTTCTCATTTGGATACTTTTAGTTGTCATAAAAATGCCTTTAGATTGCATTGATTTTTGGTCTCTAAACTATTTCTAAGGGTACAAAGAGTTGAAAAATAATGCAGAAGACACCATAAGAAACTATATGATTGCAATTAACTGTAAGTTTCTCCTTTATATTATAACAAAAACAACATAAATATAATGAGGAAATTTCAGTAACGCAACGTCAGGTAACATCACGTCAGATACTTATGCAAATAAAAAAAAATTGGGCAAACATTTTTGAATAAGATAACCTGGAAAATAAACTTGTATTATTTCAAATCATACTAAAAACAATTTTATACAAAAAGCTTTGCCCAATTCGCAGAATTTTGCATTTTTCTAAAACAAGTCAAAACAAACTTCCGTTTTATGTAACGTCATATGATTGCTTATATCTTTACCTCCTTATGATCGATTGATGTCATTGTTTATGCTGATTCTAGTGATACTTAATTGCTACTCAAATATAGAACAATCTTTTTAAAAATCCAAGATTTTCATATTTTTTAAAAAGATCTTTTCGTACGAACATAACGTTACAACAGTTTGGAAATGCCCATATCCAACGGATATGACATTAAAATCAATTGGATTTTTCGAAGAATTTTAATGACAGATGCATGAGATATGACAAATTAATAAAATATCAAATGGATATTTTATAAGGATCCAATAGATATTAAAAAATAGAGGAAAGCTTACTTCGGCTCGACCGAAGTTTATATACCCTTGCAGCTTGATGGCGACACTACTTTGAACATTTGCTTGACAGTTTGTTATAGATATGGCAGCAATACGATATATTCATCCGAATTTGACTAAACTCCTTAAAATTGTGTGGAAACTGATCAAATTCACAACTGGAAGGTATAAAGACGCTACCATTGAAAACAAAAAAGTTTTTCTCACTAGAACTTCATTTTCGACCTATAGTTCCTATGGCAGCTATATGCTATAGTCATCCGATTTGGATCAAACTTGGCAGAACTGTGTGGTAGCATATAATATTGATCATTATCAAGTTTGGGAGCGATAGCATTGAAAACAAAAAAGATTTTCCTACTAAGACTTTTTTTCAGACATATCTTTTGTATGGCAGCTATACTATATAATTGTCCGATTTTCATCATACTTGGTGGAATTGTGTAAAAGCATAGAAAACTGATACTTCTTCTTACATGAAGAATGGGGCCACTATAAAGAGATACGTGTGCTATGGAAATGGCTGCCAGGCATCTGTAATGTACCGCGAGCAAATTCTCATCATAACCATCCGAACCAAAATCAAAGGATTTGCAGAAATTAAATTAAAGTACAAAATTAAACATGCTTTTTCAGTCCTAACAGAAAAATAGTAGAGTTCGTTTGTCATTTAACGAGGAGTGTTTAAAATCTGGTGTCGATGCAAAACTTGAATCATTTGCAATTATGGAGAGAAATTTACGATATTCATGCACGTTTTTGAAATCAGAACCTATGACCGTTATTATACAGTGGTTTTTCCACCGTGCATCAATTGTACCGAAAATCTAAAATAATCACACGAGCAAAATGGGACAGAATTTCTTTATTTCTCCTTAAAATTCTTTTAAAACAAAAACAGTTGTTAGAAACTAAACCAAGACTAGCTTCATTAAAAAAGCACAAAAACTACCGTTTGATTGCATTTGGGCAATTCAAACAAATTGGCGCCTGTGTTAACTGAGGGTAGATTATTTCCCCCACTATCAACAGAAGTGCCGATATGGGGCACACACGCACACAAAGCTTCTGCAAATTGGCTTAGGCTGTTGATGCTGGATTTTTTTATAAGCCTGCCTTCGGAATTCTCAAGCGATTATAGCAATGCTGGCATGAGGTAGCCTCTGCTAGCCCGCAGAAGACAGGCAAAGACTGCTGATGATTGAATCTAGATGATTCATGAAATAGCTATTAAGTCAATCAGCCTCCTTTGTGGTGTGTGTCTTGTTTTTAGAAAAGTTGTGAACAAACATAACTTTTTGACACTGGAGCCTGCCAAAAGTTCTATGATTTATAATACAAACCAATTATATCTAATGTACAACTAGTCTATACGCCCATGGGCTTTATGTCCGGTCAAAAGGCCCTGAAAAATTCTGAAAAAATTCAAAGTGGTGATCGAATTTTTTCATATGGGTCTTATGTTCGTGGGCGTTTTGTCATGTCACCAAAAAAAGAATGTTTTTCAACAGTTCAAATAGATAGTAGAATCGACTTTGAAAAGATCGATTGGTTCCCAAAAAAAAGGATGGCTTACTATCCAGTCCAATTGTATAACGAAAATTATATATTTCATAAAAAAACAATACTTTTTTCAGTATATTTCTCAACTTTAAAATAAACTTTGCCAAAGAGTTCTCCGATTTTTTTTTAAGCGAAGATTTACTATTATAATTATGTGTTCGAAATGACAAATTTATGGACTGCCCGTAAGCTTGCAATGGATGTTGTTGAATATTTCATCAGAATTAAATACAAATGTATAGCATTCTGTATGGTTTTTACATTGCCTACCTTTGGGCAGTAGAAAACTATCATTTCGAAAAGAAGTATTCAAAATGGGATATCAACGCTTGAAAAAAAAGAATTAATTGGGATGAAATGGTACTATACGATGATTTCATGAAAGGTTCGATCATATATGTGGGTTCCACATAAAACGCTCCAAAAAACAAAATCGAAATATGCATTTTAAGCAACTTAAAGCTTAAATTACCCAAATTTCAGAGGTGATGGACTATTTTCATAAACGCTATAAACTGGACTTTGTTGCCTAGCGTAACTAAAATGCCATAAATTTATTATAGAAATAACACAATAAGCACGACTTTTCTTCTTCCAGATAGCTGCTATGTGTCACATAAATTTACAATTTTACTCTGTTATTTGTTAGATTCTGATGTCAGATAACTCTATGTAGTAGATTGCGCCATCGTTTCTAAATATAATATTTTTTTAGTTTAACAAAAGATATGAATTTCGAACCAGCAAGTTTAAGCCGGCTCGAGGTCATATTATGTTTGCACATAGCTTTAAGCATGAACATACAACACCACAAACAAGTCTGGTCAACTTGCCGTTGTCTTTTGCTGTCGGTCTTTGCACTTATGCTGACTTGGTATTCTCAAGCAGTCAAAGAACTGCTGTCTGCATATTTGCAGTTGGTGGGATATACTACTGAAGATAGAACCGGGAGGTTCTTGAATTAACTGTATAGTCCACGAGCCTCCTTTGTGGTTTTGTATTTATTTATAATTATAATTATTGATTGATTATTGTAAAGGATGTCAAAACAGTCACGATATGTATTTTATTTAATTCAGAAACTTATTGTGAAAACTAACACTAGCCAACAAGGTCCAGTATATTGAAGGGTTGGTGGTGATTCGAGATGATTTTCGTGTGCTGAACACGAATCTGTTTTCAGAAATGGTCCATCACGTCGATTCTATTTCTATTCTATTTATTTCTTAATCCAAAGAAATGTACGATTATTTTTAGCGAAGGTATACCATTTTGAATACATATAATATCATACCCAAATTGCCTACAGCCGAAACTATGCCTTACTAAAACAGTCCAAATGTATAGTAATTTTTATAGAATTTCAGTGAAAATTACACAAGGCAACAAAATTAGACTTTTTCCAGTATATTGAAGGGTCGGTGATTTTCGTGTGCTGAACACGAATCTGTTTTCAGAAATGGTCCATCACGTCGAGATTTTTAGTTATTACCGCTTAAAGTTGCAAAAAAATGACTACTTTGACTCTTTCCAGACGCGTTTTGTGGGGAACCTATACTTTTGTTTTGACTTTCTTTGATATTATCGGAAGGTACTACTCCTTAACTTTGAAAAAAACTATCACAAACAATTCTACGATTTTTTCCAATGAAGATATACCACACTTAGTAATTATATCAACAATCACAATACGGCCAATATATTGTTGCTGCCCCAATGTATGCCTTACAGAAACAGTACAACCGGCTAGTAATTTGTATAGAATTTCAATACAAATTTTCAACAAAACCCATTGCATACATTGGCGCAAGTTCAGAAATAGGTTTTTACGATAATATCAAAAAAAGCCAAAACAAACGTATAGGTTCCCCACAAAACGGGCAAAAAAAGGTAAAAATAGGCATTTTTAGCAACTTTAAGCTCGAATTAGAGAATAGAGAATAGAGAGAGAATAGAATAGAGAATCACCAACAACCCTTCAATATACTGTAAAAAGTCTAATTTTGTTGCCTTGTGTTATTCATACATTTATATTAATATTTATTATAGTATTATATTATATTTATTGTTGTTTAAAGTTTAACAAAGTTCAGTCAAACTCTTTACAATTATGAATTTATATTAGACAATAGACTATTCCTTACATTTACCAATGAGGAGTTTACTGAAAACAGATGATAGTACTTGTTGTAATTTAGACAGAGATTACGAAAGGGTTCATAATGAGCATAGTTCGTGAGGCATGGATTTAAATAAATCGGGACATAATTTCTCGTTACCCGTGCCGGAACCGCAAAGCTTATATGGCTAAGCAGAGCGCTTGAGTCAACCTTACCTGACAGTAGCTTATGAAAAAAAAGCACACTAAGGTAGATTCTCCGATTATTCAGGGATGGAAGGTCCAATAAGCGTAGTCTGTGCCCGTATGGTGGTAGATGCCTATTGGTATTCCAATTTAAGCCACGCAAGGCGAAAAGTAAGAGCTGTTTTTGTACAGATTCGAGTTGATTCTGATATTTCTGGTAGTGTGGAGACCAGACGCATGAGCCAAACTCAAGAATAGGTCTGACCAGAGAAACGTATAGTTGTTTGGTGAGATAAGGGGCATTAAATTCTTAAGACCATCTTTTGATGAAGTTTTGGGAGTTCTTGGTCCCATAGTTTTTTTTTAGCAATAACCCATATATGCCCATTGAAACAGAACTTAGGCACGAATTGTATTCCCAAGTCGTCGACGTTATAGATGCGCTGAAGTGGCTTATCCTCAACCATGTAGTCGTAGAGATAAGGCGTATTGCGATGAAAAGTTAAATATTTACTTTTCTCATTGTTGAGTGGCAGTCTGTTAATCATGCACCAATTATTGCGAGAGTTTAAGTCTCTTTGTAGGAGAAGAGGTGATACTGGATCATCGTAAGACAGGCAAAGCTTAAGATCATCCGCATACATAAGCACCTGAGAGTAAGATAGCGCGGACGGAATATCGTTTACAAATAAGTTAAAAAGCAAAGGTCCTAGATGACTGCCTTGGGGAACACTAGAGGATACACGAATGGATACAGGATTGAGGAAAGATGATTAACTTGAATAGAAAACATATTTTTATGTATAAAACGTAGAGTTGAAATTTTTTGGAATGAGATAATTTGGAGCACACTAAAATCCAAAAAAAGTCACTCAGTAAACTTCACTTTTTTTGGCCGAAATCAACAAAATATTGACGCAAAATATCACCTAAATATATTCGATATCCGATATATCGTCTGAGAAAAATATTCGATAATGATAGTCCATTCTTTTGTTTTGACTCTCTCTGATATCATCGTAAAGTACAACTCCGTAGCTTTGAAATAAATTATCCCAACCAATTCTTAGGTTTTTTTAAACTAAGATATACCACTTTGAATACATGTGTTCACAATTACAAAATTGTCTACTGCCCAAAAGTATGCTATGCAAAACCACTAAAGTAGGCTAGTATTTTGTATTGAATTCAAATGAAAATTTTTAACAACTCCCTTTTAATACAGGCAGTTCAAAATAATGTCTCATCTGCCACATGTATTCAAAATGTTATACCTTCGCATAAGAAAATCGTAGAATTGTTTGGGACAATTTATTTGAAAGCTAAGATATATTAATATATGATATAATATTAAACAAAAAGAGACAAAACGCCCTTAAAAAGTTTCACAATAGGCATTTTAAGCAGGTTTAAGCTTAACTTAACAAAAATCTACACTGGATGAACCATATCCGAAAACAGATTCGGATCAGTATATTATATAGCTGCCATAGGAACCATAGGTCGGAAAATGGGTCTTAGTAAGAAAAAGTTTTTGTTTTCAATGCTAGAGTCATAAAACTCGGCGATAATTAATATTATATGTTTTCAAACAGATTTGCAAATTTTGGTCAAAATCGGATGACCATAACATAAAGCTGCGACAATTATCTAGAATCACCACAAACTTTTTAATGTACTGGACTTTGTTGCCTAGTGTAATTGAACTTGACATTAGTTACAGTATTTTTTAATTTTGTTCATATTTGGACAACCTTTTGCCAAGTTTGATTGTACAAAAACACCTGATTTCCACTGAAGTTTTATGTTTTTTGCTTAGTGTAATTTTTTTTAGCAAATTCAGAAATGAAAGAACATAATCCAATTTTTATTTATAAATCCCGCTTATTGTTTTCAAATATTCACCTTCAACATTTAAACTTATCGAGCCTATCGAGTCTGCAAGCATTATGGAAACGTAACCAAATGACGTAAGTGCTTCAGTATTGCTTTCTTTGAAATCTGGTCGCACTTATCCAAAAAATAGTCAAACCTGGTCTCACTAAGCTCTGATTGGTGGATTTAATTTACAGAGTTGATCTGAAAATTCACTTTACTTAAAAATGCCTGAAAGCGATGTTACCAAGATGAAAGTGGCCGATCTGAAGCGGGAGCTAAAGTTACGTGGCCTGCCTGTGAATGGTAATAAGAACGAGCTGGCCGACCGCCTGCAAACGGCACTTTTGGAGGGTAGTTTGTCCCTCGAAGACAGCGCCATCGAAAATCTCGATGGCGATGATGTTTTGTTGACCGATGAGGACGAACATAAGCTATTGGAAGATGATGACGATGAGCTACTCAAGAGTCCAGTAAGCACACCCACTACCACCTCTGTGCCGGATCTCTTGAAATCCGGCAACGAGGAGGCAGACAAGTCTGAAAACGAGACCAGCACAGCTGCTACGGTGCCGGCCAAGAAAATTGTGCTCAAGCGTAATAACTCTCAGCTGGGAATAGCAACAACAACCACAGCAGCCAGCACAGGGACAACCACATCCAAAGAAAACGCAGCACCCGAGGAGGAAGCCGCCAAGCAGAAGGAGCCGCCCAAGCATAAACCCATTGTTATAGGAGGCGGTACGGCAGCGGCAGCAGCAGACACTAGCGACAACAGCAAAAAACTCGGCCAGCTGAGTCTGCAAGAACGTTTAGACAGGCGTGCCAAGAAATTTGGCATTTCCCCTGTACCGGCGGCAGCTGGCCCGGCTGCTGCCATCAATAAATCATCTAGCGCTTCCATTGTGGCCAACAAAGGCAACAAGGAGACAGATGAACAGCAAAAAGAAGCTCTCAAACGGCGTGCCGAACGTTTTGGCTGTGTGGTGCCCGAAAAAACCACCAAGACCATGGCGGAGGAGCGCCTGCAAAAGCGCAAGGAGCGCTTTGGTGGTGGTGGTGGTGCAACGGCAGCTACCGAGGCTACAACTGTCTCATCCGGCTCCGATTGGTCAGAGAAGGCACGTGCACGCCTAGAGCGATTCAAGACTACAACCACAGGAGCAGCAACCACCAAGTAGACAATGTCAGCTACAAAAATTGTATTTCTTACCATTGTGCATACTCCTTAAGCATCATAATATATAATTGTACTACAACTAAAGCCCAACAACCATTAAGCTCTGCTAGTAATTAAGCAACATTCTATAAACACTAATAAATACATTACACTGGAAGCGGGAGAGCTAAGTCCCACCAAAGCAGCCCAAACGCGACAGTCATACACCCTCCACACAGTTGCGTGTCCAATAATTTCAAAAAAATTAAACAATTGATTAGGGTAGATCGAAGGCAGCAGAGTAGGGCGGTGTCCATCATAAAGCGAACCAGAGCGAATGATCCAGAAGTCGGCAAATGGTGTGGAATTCCATTGATTAGCAGGGGGCATGGAGAATACGCTGAACATGCGTGTTGCTCGGCAGAGGGGATAATAGTAAGGCAGTCAGTGTAATAAGGAGACTTTTCTATTTAGCGAAAAAGGAGTCACCAGGAACATGATCCCTTGGAAAAATTCTTAATAAATTATATGCTCGGTGCTTATTCACGTATCCAGCATTCTTGCAGGAAGGAAAGGCCATACTCCTATCGTCAGGAAGATCGTGACCAGCAGTCTGGCGACTGGCTATATCCCACGGGCCTGGTGCATAGCAAGGGTAGTTCATCCCCAGGGCAGGGAAGAAGGATATAACCAAAGACACTACATATATAGATACCGCATCTCATACAAACTTTTTTATTTTTTTTTGTTTGGAATCCAATGTCAGCTCCCAAGAAAAATCGTTTTTTCTTTTACATGCGTCATCTATAAGGTCTATAAATTTTTGCTATTAATCAACACCCATTTATTAAAACGTATAGCTAAAATTTCAATACATATATTCCTCTTAAAGGCAGCGAGAAGCAAAAATTGGGATCCAATGTCAGCTCCCAAGAAAATCGTTTTTTGTTTCACATGCGTCATCTATAACACACTTCGAGAAAGTCCAACTTTTTTTAAAAACCCGGCATAAGAAACTGAAATTATCATAAAAAGGACCTCTGTAAGCATCACCTCATAGCCAGTTTTACGAATAAAGCCTCGGTTGGCGTTTAATGGGTACTTTTGTACTTGCAACACACAGCGACAACAATTTTATCTTACATTTTAAGGGCTTAAGATAAAAATCTAGAAAATTTAGCCAATGTGGACAGGGTCATTGGGAACGAAATATAAAAAATTCACTTCAAACGTACAATTGGTTAAGGTACCTCCAGAAGGAGTTTAACCTTATTTCTTGAATATCGTTAAAAGCGCACGGTAGATTTTCGAGAATCGACAGCCAAAAAACCGCGATATGGACCACTTTTTGACTCACCCATAAACCAATTCATATAGGCCATAAGCCAGACCTAAAAATAGACAGAACTGCGTTTTCAGTTATACCAACGAAGCCTTGGTTTGCGGCTTATTGGCATTTTTGTACTAGCAATTGCATTAGAACAACATTGACCATTTAGGGTAATACCAGCTGCACCAAAATAATTTAATAAATTTTATGAGTAAAGTGCTTCATTACCAGCAGAAAAATAGATCGTATCATTTAAATACTTCAGTTCAGGGCATCTTAGTGTACCGCGGTTTCTACACCAAAGACAATTTTAATTGAAATTTTACTTTTTCTTGGTGGCAAAGACGAACTTTGCTCATAAGATAAATATCAGAATTTTGGGGAAGCCTGTGATATCCAAATGGTCAATGTTGCTCAGAGGCAATTGCTGGTACAAAATTGCCTATAGTCCGCGAACAAAAGCTTCCTTGGTGAATCTGAAAACACAGTTTAGTCTATTTTTACGTCATAGTCCATATGGCTTGGTTCGTGGGTGAATATAAAATTGGTACTCCAATTCGCGGCTTTTTGGCTGTCGAGTACCATCTCTTAGGGACATGCAATAGCCCATTATACCATCATAAAAAACGATTTTAATAAAAATCTACCGTGCGCTTTTAAAGATATTCAAGAATTAAGGATGAACTCCTTCTGGAGGTACCCTAATCAATTGCCCGATTGAAGTGAATTTTTTTTATTGCGTTCCCAATGACCCGGCCCACGTTTGCTGAATTTTCCAGATTTTTATCTTAAGCCCTTAAAGTCTAGGATAAAATTGTTGTCGCTGTGTGTTGCAAGTACAAAAGTACCCATAAAACGCGAACCGAGGCTTTATTTGAAAAACTGGATACGAGGTAATGCTTACAGAGGTCCCTTCTATCATAATTTAACGGTCCCATGGCGGGGTTTTTTTTAGTGTTGTACTGTGTAATATCTATAAATCTTTGATATAATTAACCCCAAGTCCTTCAGACCCATCTGACCAACATAGCATGCCTACAGAGCAGGCCGTTCGACCGACACGGCATGGTATCAGCATTCGACAACACAACCTAACATGCCAAGGATTCGATGTGACATAGTCCAGACGGGGATTGAAAGTGTCGTCCGATTGGTGCAAGGAGGTTGGGCTCAACCTAAACCCTGCAAAAACCATTATAGTACCGTTCAGTAGAAAATACAAGCGATGCAGAATGAGGCCAATACGCCTCTAATCGTAATTGGGGAAAACATAGATGATACAAATGAAGTCAGTTCCAGATTCAAAGCCCAACAAAGCTAGTTTTTATCGCTTTAAGTTCGTGGAGACCAAGGGTGCCCAGAATGAGCTTACGGCAGCGTGAAAACAAATACAAATGCACAAAATATATTGAATATATATAGCTAATAACAAGAAATAGAAAGAGAAACCCGATTTTTGCTTGTGTGTGCCGCCGTGGATAGCGAAAAGCGTTCGGCCACTGCGAGCGAGGCGAGTGCCAGAGGGAGAAGAGTCGCATATGATGTTACAGGTCTACACGCGCCAACAAACCCTTAGCTCGGAAAGAAAGAGAGGAGAGCACGCATGAATTTGTTGTTGCTTTATGTTGCTTATGACGCGCGTGCCCCGTATACGCGAGAGCTATTTCTTTGGGCAAAACAACGAGTGCGCGGCTTGTGGAATTGGCTTGGGCACCTCTGGTCGAGACCTTGATGATATAACAATTTACATATATACGGCTCTTAGTTCTCTAATAGAAACAATAATGTAGGTACTTTTTAGCCAACATTTTTTTTATTTTTATTATATTGTTACACTACAATAAATTGTGCCTGTATTATCCAAAGTTTCATATGTAGAGTGGGGTCTAAATTGAATTATATAGTACAAAGGGTGCAGAACTTGCTTAATCTTCTCCAAAGGCATTGATATAGAGGTACTATATACGACCTTTTTGACCCAACTCTACATCTACACTTTGCCGAATTTGCACACAATTCATTTTACCATTGGTTTGTTAAGAAAACGATTTGGTTCGTTTCATAAAAATTGTTCAATGCATTTTTCATGAGATTTCTTCGTTCACATTTTGTTGTTTAAATTGTATAACTACCATAGTTTAATATTTATATGTATATATATATATAAAAAGAAGGGAAAACCTAAACTTGTACATTGGAAGCTGCAAGTAGTGAAGGGTTAGTGAGCAGAGTGCAAGATTTAAACAAATTAATACTTAAAAATTTCGTTTTTTTTTTTGTGGCAGTTAACATAAAAATACTTGGAGGGCATTGAGAGGAAAAGGATTGGAATTAGCAGGAAACAGCTAGAATGCTTTGTTTTTGTTCTGATTAGTATTTGTAGTAGAAAATTTGTTAACACTTTTTTTAATATTTAACGTTTACTACTTATACAAAATCAATTTGATATAAATGTAAAAATGTTTATATGTATTGTAAAATTGCCATATGCTGCCGTATGCTTAATGCTGTAACTCCTGTTGTTGTTTCTGTATTTGCTTATGGAAGAGAAAGTATTTGTATATAATATGTAAATAAATTAGTCATCATGCCATTTCAATTAACATTAGTTAACAATATTTGTTCATTTGTTACTCCATAGTACAATTCGTGGCTTTTAATATAATACACAAGTGTTTCGGCTTTTTAGGTACACAGAAAATATATATAAAAATAAAAAAAAAATCTCATGGCAAATCAAAACTAAAATAAAAGTTATAAAGTCATGAAGCTGCACATTTGCTACATTTTGGTAGATTTTCTTTAGTAAGAAGAATTCGAGTTAAATTGCTGCATAAAATTTGCTTGCGACTAGATTAAAGTTGGTTGGTTGTTTGTTTGCTCTTCTTTTGATTTCATGTATGCATGTATGTATATATATATAGTAGATGTAGATTGTGTTTATGTATACTAACAACTCGTATGTATATGTATATCATATACGCATATGTAAATATATATGTATATATGGATAAATTTGTTCATATTACACTTTAACTAGCAAAGCTGCTGTGACTGTTTGACTGGGAATTTTTGAAAGTATTCTGGAAGAGATTTATATAAAAATTTAAAAAGAAAACATGGCAAACAGCTCCAGCAGCCCACGCCTAATTCTATGTACACTTGCGCGCATAATTTTGCACTGGGAAACAAGCACAATATGTAACCTTAATTGCAACTACTTTTTTAAAGTTTCCTAAAGTTTGAAATTTGATTCCCTTTCAATTCGTCGAAAAAGTAAGTTTCAAAACAATTCAAAGAAAAGAAATAAATAAGATTTGGCAATTAACACCACCTCATGATATGGTCATGTGTTAAAGACCCTACAACTCACAGTTCTATGGTTTTTGGACATGCTCCTACGGCTTTGGCTGGGTTGGTTAATAAGGTGGGTAACGATATATCCCCGACGACATATCTCCGCCGTATTACAAACGATATATCTATGAAGTTTTAAAACGACATAGCTCCGCGAGGAGCTTGTAACACGGTGATCAACGGTAGAGCTATGACGTTCCAAACACGGCGGAGATGTATCGTTTTAAGATCACGGCGTTTTAGAACGACATATCTTCGACAGAAATACTCGAGTTGCCTCGTAGCTTCGGCTACAAGTCACCGCGAGCACTTTTTGCCGAAGACAAAGAACTGTTGCGGGTTGTTACGATCACAGCCCGTAAACGAGTAACCCAAGCACGCAAAAACAACAACTTGTGAGATTTGATGGCATAAAGCCGGAAAACACAACTACAAGGCGAGCAAGCCGCGAATATTTTAGTGTTGAACTCGCTTGATACTCGCCCGTGGCCGCCGTAAAGCTCGCTGTTACACGTATAGCCGACAGCTTTTAAGAGCTTGTTCAGTTACTCGGTTGTAAAAAGAACTTTGACACAATGTGCTTACGATAATTTCGTATGGCAAGCAAAAACAAGCCGAGTAAATGCGTGAGTGTCACGAAAATTAAGTGCTCGTTGCAGGTCTCCAATATAAATCTATACCGGTTAGTACTGATGTGTGTTGGCATTATTCTATGCACTCATCAAGCAATCTAGACACGGCATTGGAGTTGTCAATGCCTAGAGACAGAAATGCGACCATGACCAAGAAATCGTTTAAACTGAAAATTCGGAAACCGCAGCAAACATCCCATTACAAGTTCAAGCGCTCACTCACACGAAGGAGAAAAAGAAGGAGGGGCCGAAGCATAATAAACGTATTGGCGACCTCCGTTATGGGAAACTGCTTCCCGGCCTTATCAAAGTATAATGATTCATTATACTTAGACATGGCCAAGAACCAGTTGGCCCTAGCGGAGACCGCCTGTACGTTCATGAGGCGTTATCAATAAGCGTTAGCTGCCCACCAACAGATTGATAATCAGTAGATGTAAGCGCTGAGGCGCAAGCGACTGGCTACACCGCTGAAGTCATCACCACTAATGCTCAGGGGACTTTGGCACCCAAAATATAGCATCAGCAAGCATTACAGAATCCCAAGAAACAACCTTATGGAGATCATGAAGTAGACCATATCCTTAAATATGCAAAAAGCTGTCCTTCCCTGACTTTAAATAACAAACAAAGTCATTTACCTTGGCGTCCGCCTGGAAAAGGCGGAAGCATATTTAAGCCAAATGAACACATCCAAATTTTAGGGCGAGCTCCTAAACAACTCAGATTCTAAGCCAATCTGAACATATGGCATTGAACTATGCGGATATGCTAGCAATAGGTACATCGACCTGATACAGAAAGCGCAATCAAAAATCGTAAGAACTATTGTATACTTGTTGTCAGTGTCTTATAAAAAGAGAGGCAAGACTCAGCTATAATAAAACAAAGTCGAGAAAAAAATATCCTTAGCTGAACAGTTTCTGATGCAGCAATTGCAACAGCAAACTTTGGATAAGTTCATAAAATCCAGATAAGTGATAGCCGACCTGCTCTTGTCTTAAGTAAGTATACAATTTGCATCAAAATTATGATAGAGAATTGAGGTTAAGTTGAGTAACTAAAAAAAACCAAGAACATATCGTAAATAAGTAAAAAAAAAAAGAAATCGGAAAATTCAGCCAAACGATAGCAGAATGTGTCCCATATATGGAGGTACCTGCTCTTGTATTAGTTTGCCGCACAAATAAGTATACAATCGCAAGAAACATATCGCAAATAAGTAAAAAAAAAAAAGAAATCGGAAAACTCGAAGTGAATACGGTCTAAGTGAGGAAATTAAACAGAAGAGGGAAATAAAAGCTTATCATCTTGTTTCTGGAATATGGCTTAGAACCATGAATAATGACAGCAGAGATTTTATAACGGAGGTGATTGCTTTAAAGAGTTAAGTGTAGAATAGCGGAAGGTTGAGACATTCAAACTTTTTGGTAGATACTTTTGCTTTTCGTGCATTTAGTTAGCTTCCTAATAGAGTTGGTTTACTGGCACATTCTCAAGAAGAATGTTTCCACACTGACAATAAGTGAAACATTCATCAGCGGAAAAAGAAAATTAAGAATGCTGTTAATAGTTTGCCAGTGGAACAAGGCCCAAAGGAAAACTTCAACATAAGCTCGGGTAACATCCTCTGATGCTGAGACGGTACTCAGCAAATATGGAAGAGGAAGAATGCCTACTAAAAATGTAAATACGAATGATGTTTTAGTGGTTAAGCCCACATTGAAGGAAGTTATAATGGCTGCTGCTGAGGTGAGCGTTAAGCAGCCGCCCATGAATCGTCCTGCCGGAAAGGATCATAATAAATCAGCAAATAGTTTCTTTGAGTTGAGTTCTTCGGACTATGAAGAAGATAATATCAATATGGTCGGTAATGCGAAGGCGACTCAACGAGATGGGGTTTATCAACCACAATGTTAAGACATAGTATGTGCTACTGGTTCCACTATTGAAGGCAAAACTCCTGCGGTGGATTTCATTAAAGGGGCCATTTTTTAAGCCCGAGCCCCCCCTGGCTTCTAGGAAGGTTATTCCCAATGCAAAGTAACAAAATTGACAAGGTCGAACAACGATTAAAAGATGCAAACACCTTTCTAAGCTTATTTTGTTAACTTTTCGATATTCCTCGAAATGTAAGATTTATAGAACACCTAATTAAATTCCTAGAAGGAAAACGGGACATGAAAATGAAACGAAACAGCCAACTTTTACCCAAAACTAACAGTAAAAGTCGGCACGAGGGGATTACTGAGCCTAAAATGGAAGGATTAGGTGCGTCAAGACATAGGCATAAGCATAGACATAGGCCTGAAAATGACTGACCGACGCACAGCCTTAGCGGCAAAAGCTAAAAACTTGAACTCGGACCATAGTTTTCCCTATTATTTTTTAACATCTCGCCTAATTTGAGTTTTCCAAATTCGATTTGAAGAAATACTTGCGCTTAAAGTAAAAATTTGCACATTGTTTTGTGCAAAGTTATGCGTTCAAGTGTGTATGTGTGTGTGTTTGCGTGTGTGTGCCCGAACCAGCCTTGAACCCTTTACACCGTAGTGCCATAGGCATTATTAAAAACGGCACGCGAGCTATCCGTATCTAACGATATATCCTCGGGACTGGCCAAATCGACGCGCACATTGGAATTGGTACGACGACGGGCCGTTTGGGCAGCCCCCCAATTGCTTAAAGTCCAATGAAAACCAGAGGTACTAGGCGCTGGCTCGGCATCGACTTTGACCTGCGTGCATACCTTCAAAGAAAAAGAGTTTTTCTTATCTATCCAAAGTTGATCACTTTCTTCATTTGTTTACTCACCTCACGATTGCCGCAGGGTAAAGTTTCGGTGCCATTTCCCACGCCTGAACCTGATACCGAACCAGAGCCAGAGTCACGGGTGCTGCCTATACTACTGCTGCTGGCCAGGGAATCATTGCTAGACTCCATTACCGCTCCATGATAGCGTGCCACCGACTGTACCGCCTGAAATGGAATCGCTATTACCAACTGCTTAAAAGCTTCAATAACAGTAATATTATACCATAGCATCGCCGCCTTGACAATCCTCTATGGATTTCAAAATCTCCCATACCAGCTCCGAGTCCAATGGTATTGGCTGTTCGGTATCGCGATTGTAAATGGCAATGGCTATATGCACAGGATGTGGCACTGGCAGCGGTATGAGCAGCTTTTCTGTGGCACTTTTATCACCACATTTCTGCTTCCAGGGACGCCAGGGATTTTGTGTATCTGGCAATGTTTTGGGTACATGCTGGGCACGATGAGCGCGAACACGCGGTGTGGTCAGACCCACAGACATGTCCCTAAATAGAAAAAAAAAAGAAACATTAGCAGATGATTCTCCGCCCTGACAATGTCATCAGCTCTACCGCTTTTCTGGCTTGCGAAAGGTCAACGTAATGCGTGATCGTGGATTGAAGGCAGTCACCTCCAGGAATGGCAAATGCACTTGAACATTGCCACGCGGCGCGTACACATTGCCCAACAGATCCAATCCCTTGGAGCCAATCACATCGTTGGCGTTCTTTACCATCTCGGTGTAGCGCATCAGATCGAGCGAGGCATGTGGTTCTAGTTTAAAATGTGTATCATTTTCAGTCAATGGCGTTAGAAAATCTAAACTAAATATGTCGGTGTAAATAAGACCGGCCAAACCCGGCCAATCGTTCACCGTGAGACCCTGGAAATGCACAGAATTAATTAGAAGCAGCTCTAAAAGGGCAGTATAAGGAATAACTCACCTTATTATCCCAGAATTCTTCTTCGCCTATCGACAATCTGCCGATGACATGAGACGGATAGTACTTCTCTAATATATGGGCGGCCAGTTGTATAGCAATCTGGAATAAAAACAAATCCCCCACTGTAATATACTGTTCACACTGCGTGCGGTCACGTGCGGTGAAATTATTTTAAACTTTTAAACCAGCTCCATTCCAATAGAACCATATACATTTCCTACACTTTCCATCCATCTGGAAAGAATCTTTCATCATTTCACGTCATTAAAATTGATGCAGATCTAACATCGAGACAAAGGGGAATCGCAAAACTTTACGCGATTCCAAAACTTCTAGAGCAAATTATTACTTCTTAATTGCAGCATCATTGTAGAAGTCTAGTTTCACCTTATCTGCATGGTTTTATAGTTCCAAACTTATTTTCAAAGTTACACCTAAAAAAAATATTAACAACGTGACTGTCAAATTTTGGAAAATCGACCCCAAAGTTGGGAAAAGGACGGAAAACTTCTGTATGAAACTCCTTTGGTTTTCATACAATCATATTCAATCTCATTTTCAAAGATCTATATGTAAATTCGACAGTAACTGCTTACCGTTATTCCGGAAAATCCACCAACTGGGTGAAAAATGGGTGGTCAAGGTTGATTGGCCGAGAGATTGTCTCATTTTCGAAACTATACATCCAAACTGTTTTCTAACTGTTTTTAGAAAATCCACCCATCTGCTTGGTGGGGTAAATTTGAAGCGAGATTTTTATAAATTTTTTGAAACTCTGTCCTGCTTCGATTGCTGTTAGTATAATACCGAACTCTCTCGATACTGTTACATATCACAAGCCAAAAAACCCAACTGGCATTTTATACATGGGTATCTAGATCTGCTATTCGTTCATCAACAATATTAGTACATGTTACCTTTTGGAGTCACCTAGGACCCCTGTTTTTTATTTTATTTATAAATGACCTGGTATTATCCTCTCGCTTTTCATACACTGGTGCTAATGAACATCTGCACTTACAATATGAACTGAACTTGTTCTACTCTTGGTGTAAAACTAAGCTCCTGAACTTAAATTTATCTAAGTGAAAAGTCATTACATTCCAACGGAGTAAACCCATACTTAACTCGTACTCATTAGGTAACTCAAATAAGCAGCTTACTCGCATCGTAGTCGCACTACACTCAACTTTTACCAACACGTCTCGACCATTGTATAAGTCAAAAGAATTTTAAGATCCCTCTATGGTTATATCGTCACTTGACTAGCCTAAAAAAAAAGTCTCGACAGTTTAACAAATTTAATCGCTCTGGATCTGAGTCTGACTTCGCCAAATATGTGGTGGCGCTTTCCGAATTCGAACAGCATAAAGAGGATTTTTATAAGAATTACCTACTTAGGTGTATGCAGAACTTTCATGACGATCCCAATTCTACAATTGTATCCGTTCTAAAAGTAACTTTTAAAAATTCCCCCGTTCACTTCATTTCAACAATGCCAATGCTGAGAATGATTGCAAGCTTATTTGCTCTTTTTCTTCCAACTCTGCTATGCTCGTCGGGATACTATGATGTTTCTCCAAGTTACCCTCACCATATTAGTCGCTCTAACTGCATTTACTTTCCAATAATTGAATTTAAAGGCACTTAAGCCATTTTCAACTGGACCGTACAATGACCCTAGCAGTGTCCTTAAATGTTGTGCTGATTTTCTTTGTGATACCCTTCTGAAGCTGATTAATCTATCCCTTTAGCTTGGTGACTTCCGCTATTATGGAAGGAATCGTTTATTATTCCAATTCATAAAAAAGAGTCCAGGTCCAATATAACATGTTATAGAGGAATCTGTAAGCTGTTAGCTATGGCAGCAAAATTATTCGAGTACACAATTACTTGTCAATTCCAACATTTTACCCAACCCATTCTTAGTCCATCCCAGCATGGTTTTACTCGTCGCCGTTATGTTTCCACTAACCTACTCAAATTTTCTTCAAAAGTTAATCAGTGATTTTTTATTAGTAAACAAAGTGATGTCATCTACACGGATTTTAGAAAAGCCTTTGATTCGGTTAATTTACTTCTACATAAATTATGCTAGGAAGGTCTTCCATCCAACTTTCTCTACTGGGTCAGATCATACCATTCAAATTGGTCCCAACGTGTGCGTTTCAATCAAGGCTGTAAACCTCTAAAATTTCGCAGAAGGTTCGATTCGTGGGTTCGAACTCGCTGTGAGGTCTAAGGTTCGGTTCACGAACCGGTTCCTGGAACCCCTGAACCCAATGTTTTGGTTCGAACCTCGGTTCGCTTGAACATAAGAGAATAGTTTCGATTTATTGACACTTGTTTCTTAAAATAATATTCTTTATTTCGATAGTGTAATTTTAATTATCAAATACAACTTTTGAGTTTTAAATTTCTGGTTGGAGCTTAAGTATGTCTTTATAATGTGCTGCATTGCTACTTTTTTTTGGTCAGAAGTTAACAAAGTTGGAAATCTCGGGACTAAGAACTCTGCACCCAATATTGGTACTGAGCTCATAACAGAAAAACGTTTATCGAGGCACTTAGAACAATTGCTCGAAATGAAAAGATATCGTAATAAAAATCACTTGGTAATTGTGAATTCTGCAGCTTGAAAGAAGTTTTATAAATTGGCTGCAGAAAATTACATATATTTTTAACTACGTGTTCTTTTAGATGTTTTTAAGTGAAGCTCTTTTAAAGAACTCTGAATACAAAAATCTTTAAGAGTTAGTAAACTTTCGGACATTTTGTAAAGCGTCACACAGTCTTGCACTGGGTTTTTTACAATTTTTCTGTATGCAATAGATTTTATAAATTGTGAAGTATAGAATGCTCCAGGGAATCTATTGAGGTAATCAACAAATGCTTTTGATTTACATGAGCAACCATTATCAACATTTGATTCTTCATAGTTGCATTCCTTTTCGTTCTATTGTCGACGGTAATAGCATAAATCTGACCTAGAGAAATGTCGTAGGAGTTAGAAAAACTACTTAATTTTGTGAACCGAACCTAATTTTTCGAAAATATTAGTCGTTCGGTTCATGGTCCGGTTCGTCGGACCCAAAAAACCCGAACCGAACCGGTTCTTAGGGGTTCGGTTCCGAACCGGTTTGCAGCCTTGGTTTTAAGTCTGCTGTATCCGAAACTGTTCCTGATAATTCTGAGGTCCCGCAAGGCAATCTTTTGGTCCATTGTTATTTAAGCTTTTTATCAACGATATTCCGAATTCTTTCCTATTTGACTGCCCTTATGTACGCTGATTACCTCAAGCTATGTGGCTAATTTGACGATCCAGTTTCTCCTCACCTATTACAAAGTGACTTAAACTCTCAGAGTGCTTGGTGCCGCCTGGAATCGTGTTCCCCTTAATATTGCTTAGTGTAATATCCTGACTTTTCACAGAACCAAGTTGTATCTCTACGAATACACCATTGGTTCGTATATTAAAGATCGTTGTATTGGGTATATTATTTGAACCCAATTTGAGCTTTAACAGTCACATTACCGTGATTTGCAACAAGGCTAAATCGTCCTTGGATTTATCAAGAATGTAATGATCCCTACAGTACCAAACTCCTCTACCGCTCACTGGTGCGACCAAATCTGGAATATTGTTCCGGTATCTGGTCTCCGATTATCTGACTTACCAGCATCCAATTGAATCAGTTGAAAAGCAGTATTTTTACCCTTCATATTCTAAGCTAGGACACCAGCAGTACTAATAGACCTCCTGTTATTTTTGTCCACAAGCTTATAGTTGGTAAGATTGACTTCATTGCTCACTCAAAACTTACAAATTTGTCAGTGCCACTTAGAGTAACTCGACACTACACTCCTATCTAACTACCGCCTCGCCTAACGAACAATGCTCATCGAGACCTCTTCCGTTGCCTGTGCCTTGCTTATAATGAATAATATCACATATTTTCGGTAGATTACTTTAACTTATATGTAAAAAAAAAACTCCTTAATGACATTCCAAAATTAACATATTGTATTCTACAGTCCATATTCTATTCCTCAGGCCAAACTGGCCAAAGTGGTCAGCACTTATGATGCTAGTTTGGCCGGGTCAAATGTTTAACTGAACACCTCTATAAATTAATAATCCCTATACCACTAAATCCTTTCATCTATCTCTCGGTGCGCCTAAGCTCGAATATTGTTCATGTATCTGGGCACCTCATTACACCAAGATCGTATTGAGCCTGTTCTGGAAACTCAATATCCATCTTCCTCCGTATGCTGACAGATTGCTCCACATACCGTTCAAAATCGCCGAATATGTCACAGATTAATATTTACTCACAAGCTTGTTTGCTCTTCAATAGATTCTCAATATTTGTAAGCAATTGTCGTCTGATTTAAGCTCGCCCATGCTCTTATAATTATAAACTTTATTTTCCTTTACAAGTCTTGCAACTACAAAAATTTGCATCAAAATATCTCATTTGAACTACATATTCATGTTATGGCGTCACGTTTACTTCAATTCCCGTCTAGCTCCTAAACTATTTTCATGTAATGCACTTTAACTTTTCTAATCTCGCTATGAGCTGGAGCTTAGCGACTAAATTTTCCCTAGTCCTCAGTAAACCTTTGCTAACTCATTATTGTACTTCACCTACTTGGCAGCAATAAATACTCTGCACCCGCCCATGTTTGTCACTCACCTTCAATTCTTTGGTAGTCAGCTTGATGCGCGACTTGACCTGAGTGGTTAAAGAGGTTTGAAGTTCACGTCTACGCTTTTCTAGCTTTTCATGGAGAGTACTCATCAAATCCTGCGCCTCACGATCCAGCGCCAAATATGGCCCTGTTTTGCTCAACTGAGCCGAGAACGGACCAAAGCAGGCTTCGACAAATTGCAAGAAATCTTGCTGTGGCTGCAGTACCACCCTTTCGGTGGCATGTTGATAGGCCTGCAGCTCATCCAGTTCCATTTTAGCCTCTAAAGCGGCCAAAGCCTGCTCTGGACGTATAATAAAGTAGTAATCCAGGGCCAAGCCTGGACCTGCTATACGTTTCACTGCTATGCTATCCGAAGCAGGAACGCGACCGCATTTCTTGATGAACAAATGAAAGGTGAGCGCATCCCAGACCAGCCGCAGACTGTAGCGTACAAAACCCACTAAAAGGAGTAAGAAATTTGAGTAAAATCTTGTCAATTTGTATTCAATGTTAATCTCACCTATCAGTACCACACCCGCTGCCAATGGACATATGAAGGTGGCCACTAAAACCGCCGCCAGCGGTTGCATGAGACCCTGTATGAGTAGATTCCAGATTAATGACTCCAGTAGTATGCAATAACGATTTCTGTTATTATCCGGAGCATCCAGATCATAGATGAGTATCATATAAATGTGCAGCATGAGCACAAACAGAGGAATCCACAAGGGAGCAGTGAGTGCCAGGCCTATGCTCAGAAAACTGGTGGCCAGACAGATCAGGGGAAATGCAAATAGTATAACCAAAGTGCCCAGAAATCCTTTAACAAAATAGTTCCAAAATCGATTCAGATTTCTGGTCAAGCCCTTGCCAATAAATCCAGTGTCCGGTTCAGTTTCGAAATGCGTGCGTGATTTTGATATGTGACGCCAGAGTTCAATCAAACGCGAGGCCATGGTCTGCGTAATGCTGGTCTTTCGGGGAAATAGAGTCCCATTGATTTGCGATAGCTCCAGATCCGGCATAAATGGTTTAACACAGCAGAGAGCCCTCAAGCCCAATGGACTACACCAAGGCACGAGTATGCCAAGCAGAAACATCATGTTCCAGGTCCAACACCAAGTACGTTGAATCAAATTCAACAGACGCCAAAATGGCCAACGTGTACTGGTTGTTCTAATAATCTCCTTTTCTACCAGAAACACAGGTTGACTCGGATCGGAGCGTGGCGTGACTATAGATGTAGCCTGCTGGCTTATAACCGTGGGTATCACATCCGATTGACCCTGAAAATGGCGACGTATAATCCAGGCTTGGGGCGACCAAATGCGACAGGCCCATTGAAAGCTACGTGTGGGCGTCTTGGCGTTCTTCAATTCCTTCAACAACACCGGCTCACGCTCCTTCATAAAGGCCAAATCTCGGGACAGAAAATATGCGGTCTGATGCAGATTATGTTGGGTGCACATTTTCAGAGCTTCCTCGTGGGCAGACCAGGCACATTTGTTCAGCTTATGCTCCTCGGCATGACGCAATTTGGAGCGTAACCAGGGAGCCACACGAGACAATACCGTATGATCATTGGCCAGGCATTTCTGATGATCCTCACGTGTACGCTTAATATCCTGCTGCACCTTGTCCACTGCCTTGTACATTATGACCACCGATTGGGCCTGTTGGACCAGCAACTCAGGCACACCCTGCCCCAACTCTACCAGCTTCGCATTGGACATAATCGAACTGTAGACACGCTGCAAATACTCCCTCATTACGGCCTCATTGACCTCCTCCTCGATTTCTTTATCATTCAATTTCTTGGCCCTCAGCTCGGCGATCAAACGTTCCCGAAAATGCAAAAACCAACCACGTGTCTCACGCTCCAATATGCCAATCAATATGGGCAAGGCCTTGCGCATGATATCGCGACAGAATAAACGCAGATCAATCTCCTGGCCTTTCGGGGTAAGGAATAGATAGGGCACCGGCTGGCTAACCTCACAGCTATTGAAATCGAACTTCTCCATCGTCGCGCGACGCAACATTTTTCTCACATAGGAGCACAGGCCATCCAAACAGTCCTCGAATTCCGACTAGAAGAAGGGAAAACAAAATATGAATTAATCTCTAGGGAGCTTGTAATCTGTTTTCTAATTACTTACCCTACAAACCAATTCGGCTATGAGAAAGCGACAACGTTCCTCCTTAATTTTGTAATCCAAATTGTGAGCCAACAGAGCGGGTACTCCTATAAACATATCCGCCAGCTTGCTAAAAGCTTCGAGTAGAGCGTGTCCGGCCTCTACCACCGAAAAGAAATGCGAGAAAATGCGAGCACGTGCCGTGACCACCACAAAACGTGCTGCCAATGCCAGATCACTGAGAAACGAGTCATGGGCACGTAGTCGACCCTTTTGCAATAGCTGGGACAATCGCCACTTGTGCACTTGGCCAGGGAAATGCAAACTGGGCACATCAAACTCTCTATGGAAGGGTTGAGCAAGTATAAGGATGAGTATGATGAGATGTGTATTCTGGTTTTCGGAAGACTAAATGAAGCAACATATAAACACAAGCACACTAAGTAATGGAAATAAACTAATTAAATTCAATGATCTCAATTGTTGTTGGCATGCACAAGCGTATTCCAAATTCAATAATAGCGTTAGCCCAATTCCATGTGGAGTGGTGGTTGTAACTGTGGGAGTAGTGTGAATGTGAGCATGGGTTAGTGTTCAAGTTAAAACTAGCCTAGTGATTACTTTTGTATCAGTCGTATCCAAGGACCACACAATCAAAAGACCTGCGCTTGTATTAGTGTGAATAAGTTGATATTGCAAGAAAACGGGAGAGCAAGAGCACTCTTTGAGAACAAACCCCACAGCGGCAGGCACTGGACTGCATTACGGAGACAATGAGATCATGCATAGCTCAGCAAGAATAGAAGTGGCCAGATCCTCTGACTAGTAGTAGTTTTACCATGATACAATAACTACAAGGTAGCACACTGTGCAGCTTCGATATTCTCAGTCGGTTCGTTCGATGACTCAAAGTTATAGTCTGGTATATCGAGCCGACATGGTTGCCTTCGATTTTCTAATGAAGTGCGAAACTTCTATCGAAAGTTGTCAAAAAATGTAAGTAACCACTGAGTGTCCCTGGTTTTTGTGTGTGTTGTAGCCCTCTGGTTCGATAAATTCTCGCGCATGCAAAAAGGCACTTTCGGTTGCGCTACCTTGTCATGGTTTTACTCTTGCTTTTCAAATGTAAACTGTTTTCTGTTGAGTGACTCAAATGTTATGGGTTACTAGATCAGACGACGAGTGTTCAGCAATTTGAAAACGACGGTTAAATGCCAATAATATAATCTCGTAACCGAACTTTATTTTGTCACTTCACATATAAAGTCATCGAAGTTTAGGTTGAATTGTCATCGTTTATACGAAAATTTCCAGAGATTTACAGGAGACCCCTAATTATGGTTTTTCTTCAATATATTTAACAATTCTTCACGATTTTCTTTTTATAAGTAAAAGCTTTTTAGAATAATGTTTTCCTATAACTTATTATCAGAGCTCGCAAATCACTGTCAACACTTTTTTCCATGCGATTAGCCTCACTGAAAAAGCAGGAACAAAACGAAGCACACACGATCTTCCACTGAGACGAGTACTTTATTTCTCTCCCCTTGTGTTCTCTGTTGAGCATATTTGCTTTCAAATGAGCAATACACAATAAGTGTCCGGGAAAAGTGATACTTGTTTTGTTTGGTTCGTGTGGTAGGCGATGGGCCGGAATATGTACGACGTCCTTCACGATGATTGAATTTACTATAACAGCGATATACATTGGCTTTTGATAGTGCTTTATTGCCATACAAAGAACTGTGTTCATCGACACACTATTGTTCAGATAATCCACGTCGAAAGTTGTGATAAATAATCCAACGAAAACTTTTGTTTGAAATTTCCATTTTAAAGTCAAATTTATTTTTTTTACTCACTGTAAACAACACAAATAGCGCTAGTACACCAAAACGTTGTGAAACCGATTATATTTAAAAAAAAAATTTAAACTACCGTATTGACATTAGTGTTACCAGTCCCCCACATATAAATAGTACCCCACGATTCAATTTCGATTAAATTATGGTAGAATTAGAATTGGTGAATGTTTCTATTTGTGTAAAGGGATTTGTAAGTTCGTTTTTAAAGGCTTTGCTGCATTCGAATAAAAAGAAAATTAAATTCTGAGGTTCAAACCCAAATTAACTTTAAGCTTGGCAATCTCTAAGCGTAGATATTCATTAAAAATCTAGCAATGATTCTTTTGTCCGTTTTACTAACACTTCTTATTATTATAAAATTTCTCCTTCTAACTTGAAATGTGCTCCCTGAGCCTGACAACATTCTTCGTTGTGTGCTCAAAGAGTGTTGTATTTCTTTTTGCACACCTTTGCTTAAGCTTTTTACCCTGTTTGTAACTCAATCACGCACAAATTGTTTAACGGATTCGGATAGGCTATAACTTTTTATTTAAATGGTCCAAAAAACCACGAAATTTATAAAATTATTATAAGAGTTCTTATGAAAGAGCTTTCCCGAACAATTGTCTGAAAGGATTCGGATGAAACTTGGCACACAGATAGTTGAAAACCTGGACTTGAAAATAGGCTATATAACTTTTATTTAAATGGTTAAAAAAAACCGCGAAATTTGGAAAATTATTACAAGACTATTTATTAAAGCGGTTGATGTTTAGATGACAATGCAGGAGAGTAGAAAGTGTAGATCCAAAATAATAGCGCAATTTGCAAAATTTTTATAGGACCTAAGATTATTATGTGGATTGGATAATTGACAATTGGAGACGCTTATATAAGAAGTGTAGACCAGAAACCGCGAAATTTGCCAAGTTTTCATTTGAGTATTTACGAAAGCTCAGACGTTGGTCTAACGGGTAGACAGAACTGTAAAAAAAATCGCGAAATTTACAAAATTTTATAATGAGTTCAGATTACACTAGTTTAGAGCCAAAAAGACCCATTTCTACTGAAACTATTTTTAAGTGAAGTTTGGATTGGTGATTTCAAAAATCGATTTCAAAAATTTTTTCATGGCAACGTTTTTTAAATATGAATTTTTTCCATTTTTTCGGTTAGTGCACTTACATTTTATGCCATATCTCAATTCATAATGATCAGATGGAGTCAAGCAAGATATGAATCGAAAGGTCAATGGTCAATAATCGCTCAAAGCACTATTTTCAAATCGGTTAAGTAGTTTGAATGCAATAATAAAAATATTTCAAAAAATCGATATTTTGCTCGAAAACGCAATAAATTTCGGTTCCAAACGTCTGGGAAAAATATTTAAAAATTCAAAAAAACTTTTTTTATTTTTTCTACTTAAGAACCGCACTTTTTTGAAGAAAATAAGATACCGATGAACAAAATCTATAAATAAGTACAGGAGCTGTGAGCAATTGAGTGCTGAAAAAAGTGGTGTTTTTGAGATTTTTTCAAAATTTCATTTGCTTCGACTTTTGCTCTGTTGTGGAATTTTTTTCTGATCTGGCTATTCGCTCACTTCTAATATTGACCAAAAAACAAAGAAATTAAAAAAAAAAATTCTAAACACTTAAAATACTCCAATATGACTGTTAGTTCCTTCACTGAAATTAATCCAGCTTCAATATTTATTCATAGATTTTCTTCATCAATACCTTATTATCTTTGTAGAAGTGCGATTCTTACGTCAAAAGAATAAAAATATTTTTTTGGATTTTTTAAATATTTTTCCGAGGCGATTAAAAATGAAATTTCTTGCATTTTCGAGCAAAAAATCGATTTTTTCGAAATATTTTTGGTCATTGTATTCGAACTTCTAGGCCGCATTGACAATTTGATGACCTTTCGATTCATATCTTGCTTGACACCATCTGACGATTATGAATTGAGATATGGCATAAAATGTAAGTGCACCTACCAAAAAAATCGAAAAAATTCATATTTAAAAAACGTTGCCATGAAAAAATTTTTGTAATCGATTTTAGAGATCACCAATCCAAACTACACTTAAAAATAGTTTCAGTAGAAATGGGTCATATAATTTTTTTTTTTTTGTAAACTAGTGATATCATAAGGATTTGATAGATAGCAATAGTATACCTGATTTTAGACTAAACGGCACAAAAAATCACTATATTTGCTAAAGATTTTTAGATTGCAATTGTAGACGCATAAATGGTTAGAACACACAGATCTCAAAAGAGGGCTAAACTGACGTGTGAAAATTGCAAACTTTTATAATTAGTTCAGATTATGATGAAAATGTAATATTTGGCAATTGAAAACGGGCAAAGAGATGTTGTTGATCAATGGGTTTAAATAAATCTCGAAATAGAATGATGAAAAAAGTCGTATAAGGTTTGGATTGTCATAAAGATGGTCAAATAGACGCTTAATTATGAAGTGAAGATCATACGGACCAAAAATTTGCAAAATTTTATGGATTTTATGAGTTTATTAGGGCGTAGCAAGGCACACCACCGGGTAACTGCTTGTCTTATATAATTCCTTTCCATAAAAATGGTGGAAAATCTGTTATTTACAATTATGGTGGTATATAGCTAAGCTATTCGCTATTCCTTAATTGTTTGAAGAAATTATAGCCACATTCTTACAGCATTATTGCAAATCAATTTTATCACCTTTGCAGCATGGATTTATAATGCATGGATTCCTTATGAAAAAACAAACTGATGTCATTTACCCCGACTTCAGTGAGGCATTTGACTCTCTATTTAAAAGTAGAACTCAAGAGGATATACTTTGTTCTAATACTTCAAAGCCTATCTTTGTAACTTTAGTTATTTCGCAAGGTAGCCACCTTGGCGCTTTGTTTTTTACTCTTTTTTATTAACGATCTTCCCACAATACTATCTTATTCTCGGATACTTTTCAATGTTCCCAACCTTCGGTTCGAATCAAAACCGGTTAGCAGCCCTGGTTCGAATTAATTGTCAAAATAGAATTTAGCAAAAAAAAATGGAGGAAAGCTAACTTCGGCTTGACCGAAGTTTTTATACCATTGTAGCTTGTATGATTTATATAAATTATTAGACACAAATATGTATATTCGGCAAAATGTACACATTTTTGACAAGGCCTCCTATATACATCTCCTATCAAACTTGGTGGAATTCTGTGAAAGCATAGAAAACTTATAAATAAGAGGTTCGTGAACGTTTGCGTTGGAGACAAAAAAGTTTTTATCACTAAAACAACATTTTCGACCGATGGTTCCTATGGCAGCTATATGCAATAGTCATCCGATCTGGCCGGTTCCGACAAATGTGCAGCGTATTTGTACCAAAAGACTTCGTGCAAAGCTTGGTTAAGATAGCTTTAAAACTGACGGAGGAGATAGCATAGAAACAGACGGACGGACAGACGGACATGGCTATATCAACTCAGCTCGTCATGCTGATCAAGAATATATATACTTTGTGTGGTCCTAGATGCTTCCTTCTATGCGTTACAAACATCTCGACAATTTTAATATACCCTCTACAAGGATATAAAAAATTCAAATCAAATGGAAGTCGAATAGATACAATTTAAAATCGAATTCATTAGTCTTAAAATATCCGAGCCTGTTTTAAATTTTGCGAATATTTTTTATTAAACCTTCAAATTTTTTGCCGGCTCTAGGTTTCGTTATGTTGGTACATAACTTTAAAACAGGGACACACCACACCACAAAGGAGGTTAGTTGACTAAGCCGGCAAAAAATTTGAAGGTTTAATTATCATAAAGGTCGTTAAAACATACATGCGAATATTTTTTATGAAAAAGGAATTTGTTGAAAAAGAAACTGGTTGAGTCTTGGCTTGCATCCCTTTAAACAATAAACCAGAGATTAAAACCGAAACGAATAACGGTTAGGGTTACGGCTACTGTTTTGTCCGATCGCATTTTTGTGGTTACGGTTATGGGATATGGGTTACGGTTGATATATTATTCTGCTTCGGGTTTCGGTTACGGTTATTAGTACAAAATATCAATTTGACAAGGTGAGATTAAATTTGGCATCTCATTTATTCAGTAAATGTACCAAGTTTATATCACTTATGCGGAAGTATTTTCGCCTATTTTAAAGTTTAACATAATAAGTTTTAACTAAAAGATAAGAAATCACTTCATTTACAAAAGTATCATGTTAAGTTTAATTAATTAGATAAATATACATTGGTCAACTTATATATAGTACTGTTATCGTTATGTGCCTTCTTGGAACCAATGTATATTCTCAGAAATGACTTCTTTAATCGAGATTGTAATTAAATCTAAATAGCATAATAAATAGAAGATAGTCCAAGAGACTCCTGCGAGGATTCATTATAAATTCCTGAAAACAAACGCTCAACACTTACTTCAGTGGGTGGTACTGATAGCACAACTTTCGATAATTCAAAAAGGTCTGGAAATATTGGTGAATTTTTTTCCCACCATTCCAAAACATGCTACACAAAACAAAAAAGGTAGTGCAATGCGTCGCTTGTCAAACAAAAATTCCAATGTGACGTTACAGAATCACAATTTTATGTTTTTTGACATTTTTTCCAAAATGTTCTTCGGTAAACAAATTGAAAATGAATGGAAATTATATCGACAATTAAACTAAATCAAGTTAAAACTAAAAAATGTAAATTCAAAACCTAAGATGACGTCACAGACTCGCAAAATTATGCTCATGCGAAATGGAGCAAGTGTTTGCACTACCTTGTATTCATCGAATTAATGTTGTCCATTATTCGAGTGTGCAGATTTAATAACACATATACTAGTTATTTTTTGCTCTGCAGATAAATAAATATTATATCTCGGATTAAGAAATACTCCACATAGGTAAACATCATTCTCGAAACATTCTCGTGAAACAAAAGTTTGGCCAATGCTGAGTTGTTGTTTTCGATTTAAATTTTGCATTGAGTCCAGATAAAAATAAATATACCCAAAGATTAACAGTTCGCTCTGCATTCTTGTGGTTGCAAGTGCTAAAACAGTAACAATAACGATAATCTTGTCCCCAGTGATTGGAAAGGTATCCAATTTTCTTACCGATATCTAGTACTCAAAATTATTTATCGATTTGCTGAAGGAATGATAAAGATCGGATGAACGATACTCAAGTTATGAGCAAAAAACGATCAGTTAACACCCACCACCCACCCCACCCATAACCTAAGCATTGCGTTCAGCAGCAATCTTAGTGTGAGAGAGAGAGAGAGAGAGAGAGAGAGACTTAGAGAGCGCACTGCGTTGTGCGTTGTGTGTTAACTGGCCGTTTGACTCGTGACCAAATTCGAGCTGCGACATTAAGGGTGCAGAGTATGTAATAGTCGGGCTTGACCGACTTTTTTTCTTGTTTTTATTAGGAAAGGTGATACGTTTTCAAAAGTTTTGTTGTCTGATCTGTTTATCGTGATGAATTTGGAGTCATTTATGTTGGATTTAGTAATTGACAAATATCTATTAATATCTGGCGGATAATAAATAGCCGAGTTAAAAATGTTGCATACTTTTCGGCTGACCCACCTCAGGCATACAGGAAGGCTATTAAACATTATTAATTTTACCTTACCCTATTGGGCATCAAATTGTACAAAGCGCTTAAATATTCCTCAGTGATATCCTCGAACCATACTTTTTCTATCACATCCTTCAATTCTACCATGGTTTTAGGCTTCCTTTTTTTTATTTTCGCAGCCATAAGAGCCCAGACATTCTCTATTGGGTTGAGGTCAGGGCGTTTTCCGGGCCAATTTAGGGACTTAATGCCCAATTCTTCCTTCAAAATTGTTATCTTTGTTAAGAAGAAGGTCAAAATTAATTGATTAAGTTGTTTTAATAACAAAAGCTCACTGAATTACTTACAGATCGAGCCCGATGGCAAGGTGCAGAATTATCTTGAAAAATATGATCTTCTTTCTCACTAATTGCCTCAATGCTAGGCACAACTCCACTTAAAATTATATCTTTATATTTTTCCGCGTTCACCATACCCTGAATCATTAAAATTGATTCAGTTTTATATTTAGATATGCATCCCCATATCATAATGTATGGTGAATGCTTAACGGTATAATTATTATAATTTTGTTTC
This sequence comes from Lordiphosa magnipectinata, assembly GCA_037044535.1. NCBI lineage: Eukaryota > Metazoa > Arthropoda > Insecta > Diptera > Drosophilidae > Lordiphosa > Lordiphosa magnipectinata. The sequence continues at coordinate 416,589 of JBAMBO010004433.1, forward strand.
TTAAAGTTGTCATAATTATGAAAAGTCACCAAAATTAATATGGGTCTGGAAAAAAACCTTTTTCTAAAAAACTAACATTCATAACATAAAAATTGCTATGCACTTTTATTTAAAAATATTCCATTATTCCCCCAAGCAAGAAAACATACAAGTATGTGAATATTTCGACTGCGGCTTTTTTTGTGGCGCTGGGTGTAGGTAAGGTACAAGGTAAATGTCAAAAAATATACCTAGGTAAGGTAAAAGGTATCTGGAATTACCAGTACCTAGGTAAAGGTAAAGGTACAAAAAAAAGTAGTTTTAAATTAAAAAGCATGGTTCATCATAAGTATAGACTTAAAAGATTTGGCTAATAATCGGCAAGATAAGTTAAGACTTCCAATTCAATATTAGAATTTGTATAACAATTTTCAGTTTCATCCAATCTTCCATTTCGGGTATCGTAAAAGTCTTCAAAATCCTTGGTATTTGAACTCTCATTGACAACAGTTTTCAACTTTTCCGTAACAAGCCAATCTTTAAAACACTTTACAATTTTGTTGTTTTTATTTGGAAACTACTTCAATTTAAAGCAAAGGCTTTTGCCTCGCTTGAAGTCAAGTTTCCAAACAAAGAATATCGTTTAAAACTACTTCTTAAGAGCATCTTCAAGTTGATCACAATATTTCAAATTATTCAAGCATTGAAGTCAGAAAAAATCCCAAATTACAACAGGATTTGCCCTGCAAAGTTGTGGATCGCTACTATGGATCTGATAACAGCATTCCAAGTTGCCGTTACTTTCGCTAAGGAAGAGCTCGTTCATCATCTTTCGTAACCACTAAGTTTAAAGTGTGTGATGCGCATCCAAAGTGCCTTGGAAAAATAATTTCAGCATCAGATGAATTATCACGCTCTATTACATTTAAATCAGACTCTTTAAAAATTCAGACTTCACGTGTTTTCTTCAACACTGTACACTTTAAATGGTTTTCAGAAGTTTGAAACATTTTCTGTAACATTTAGATAACTCTAAGACTGTATTTGCTATGAACTATACTATGTTAGCAATTATTTCATATGTTTGAGAAAATCGCACACGCTTATATGCGAGCACAAGAGAATGACGATGTAGATTGCTATCTATATAGTGGACGGTTACACTAAAGTAACTTTTGTTATTGCAACTTCAGACATCGGCAGTCGTACATATAAAATGAGTATTTTGAAAAATACCACGGCGATATTTTTTTCTTATACAGTCGTGCTCCCATTTTCACATGTGTAAAAATTTTGCGATTTAAAACCGCTTTTCAGTAATAAACTTGTCTTAAAATCGCATAATGTTTGGGAAAGTGAAAATGGGAGCACGGCTGATAGTCCGCCTTTCTGTTATCTAGCATGAATCGTATAGTTTTTGAACACGGAATGTTTACCGAACGTCCAGTCAAAGCCACAAACAGGTTTCAATATGACAGAGCGCTGCAGAATCTCGGCTATAATGCAATCGGAGCAAAAAAAATTAAGTACGATAAATCCCTAGTATGTTACCTATTGACAAGGTAAATGAAAATTAAGACCAAAGTAAGGTAAAAGGTACTCGAATTTGAAAATACCGAGGTAAGGTAAAAGGTACACAAAATATGTATCTAGGTATGTACCTAGCTATTTGTACCTAAGTACTTCCAATCACTGCTTGTCCCACACTTAAGGTTTCAAAAAAAAATCCGAATTAGCTGCTGCCAAATTTGAGCAGAAGTCGTGCATTTTTGAATCGGCTAAAGTGTAATATCACATTTGAATAAGGAAAGATGTGGAATTTAAAGATTTTTGTTCTCTTTCTTTGTGCACATTAGCATTGCGGCGCAATGTATGTATGTAAAATATTCATTGTACTTACATCAAAGAAATTTACGTTTATCGAAATGTTTACTAGTAGAGCAAAAACCGAAAATAACCCATATTTTTGTTTCTGTTTCGGTACTGATAACCGGTTATGATAATAAAAGTTATAGGGTTACGGTTATAACATTTTTTTTCGGTTACGGTTTCGGTTACAAATTTTAAAGTGTTTTTAGCGGTTTAAGGTTACGGTTTTAATCTCTGCAATAAACTAAACAAATACGCACAATAATTGCTATAGTCCCTTGGATCTTGTCCATTCATTTAAAAACGTAAAATTGATGTAATTATTAATTGTTGCATGCAAATTTTTGTAATTGTCATGCATAATTTTTGCGTTTTTCCTCTATGTTTTAGTTGATTTGGTTTTAGTCATACGAAAAGGAAAACAAAAGAACACTTAAACATTGATGAAAATGAAAGAATATGTATGCATTAATGTATGTATGTACAAACGTAATAAAACACTGACTAAACAGAGAGTTAAGTTTAAATGGCAACACATTTTGATTTGTTTTGTTCAGCACAATTGTTCTTCGTTTATTTACCCATTTGTACGTATTGTTTCCAATTGTTCCAAAGTTAATTTCTTCGGCTTTCCATATTTATCCTTTTGCAAGCTTTACAAAAATAGTATTTTTCACAGATGGTTTTCATGTTTCATTTGCAATTTTTGGCGTACAACAAAATAAGAAATTGGCATGCGTTTAGTAATAACCACAAAAAAAAAGCAAATAAACATAAATTGATAATAACTCTGTCTGGAATTTTGAATCTCTTGAAGAGTGTTGGCATGCTTTTAGTTTGAATTTCTGGCGTTTGCATTTTGGTGCACAAAAAGTGTGGCATAAAATGATTGGGACGAATGCTTGTCAGAGCGGGAAACCAAAAAACGTGTTTATGCTTAGCCACGAGATTTTTTGTTTTCGTTATTAGATTCAACTCTTAAACGCATCTTGCACCATTCAGACTCACCCAGTTTCGCGCAGCGTCTTCAATTGAACATTGGTCAGGCGACGAGGCTCGCCGCTGCCATCGGAGGCCACCGCATCTAGTTCATCAAAGGGAGGCGCTATAAATAGATCACGCAAATTAATAGGACGCGTTTTGCGACTGCTCACGCTATTGGTGGCATTGCTGGCTGTGAGATTTAGGCCACTGTTGGCCAAGGGTTGAGGCAAAACTGAAAGGGAAAGGAAATGGTATTAACAAATTGATCTTTTATAGCCAGGAGATCCCACCAAATCTTACCTATGGGAAAACTCTTCCAGTGATATAGAAACTGCTCGGCCACATTTTTGATTTGCTCCACCAATTGTTCCACTTCGGGAGGAGCACCCACCAGATTGATATTGAACTCGACGGGTTCACGCTCGGGAGCAGCCAAAGTTTGTGGACGCATTAAATGATGTGTGCCATTGCCTGAGGCTGAGGCAGCGGCAGCGGCCGAAGCTGGCTGTAGTGCCATAGTGGGGGGGGAGGGGTCGGTCAGTTCAATATGGCGCTTCCATCTCTGGAATTTTTTGTTGTATATTAAAATTAATGATCTAATTGAGAATCCACATGCGAGACGCCTGCCTCTGTGTGTAGGTGAGAGAGGAAGAGCACACAAATTCAAATTCCAGACACACACAAACAGAAGAAAGAGCAAGAGACAGAGCAGGGATGTAAACAAATAGTTTCCACTCACAGATTTTGGGCAATTAGTTAATTAATTTGAATTTCAATCTTTTCACTCTCCACTACAACTTGGCTTACACCTGCCGCATTAGCTCCAACTTTGACTCTAGGTATAATTTCGCGCTTGGTTTAGCTTAACAACTGTCTAGCTTTGGTTCCACGCCCAAAGCAGACACTCCATCCACCACCCCCTTCTCCATTACCCACTCTACACTTCTTATTGTTTAATTGCCGCACACACACACATACACGCACAGACGCACACGCACTTGCACTGCGCACAAGGCATTTTGTGTTGTCGTTGTCCGGTTTTAAGTTACATTGGCCTTTTACCTGGTATATCAAGTGGCCCTGTTTGTAGCTAGTTTAACTAAAATAAAGCCATCTGCTACTGTTGTTAACTTTTAAGGGAAACAAATCCACACACACGCTGGATTCAATAGTTTGGTACATCGAGAAAAAAACATCGATAGCTATACCTATCGCGGCAAGAAACTATCGATACTATATCGATAGGCAATTATAGATATTTCCTCGATATATCGATAGTGTACCGATAACATTGTCAACTTCGATAGCATTTACAACTTCGATGAGTATTCATATTCATCGATTTCGCCAGTCCGGCAACCTCATCGATTTCGCCGCGGATGTCGCTGAGCCACTAAATAATATGCTTCGAAAGTGCTAGAAGTTGAAGTAACTGAAGAAAAAAAATATATATTAATTTTTAACCCTAATATCATTTTTGTTGAAAAGGTAAACTTTTTATAGTGGAGAAAGGACTACTTCAACAAAAGAAATTGAAATAGGCGAATTTTTGTCCCCATGTCAAAACACTTTCTTGACATACTGTACCTTACACATTTCAACCAACTTGAGGGCTTTTAATTAGAAATTTTTGTTGGTAACAAACAAAGAATGTATAGGACAGTGTGATGGTGTCGCAGTATTCCAATGCCGGATCTTTTGTAATCTCTGGGTCAATGTAGAAGAACACAGGCATTTCCACCTCCTCATGTGGATTCAGTTGTTGTTCCTCAAAGCAAAAGCATTGGATTTTATTAAAATACGCTCCCGCCTCAAAGGGTATCACATTATGGTACTGATGCCAATCACCAGTGGGCACTATAATTTGTATTTATTTAATAAAGTTGACAAATTTAGTGTTGAACATAATAATAATATAAAAGAAAAAATATAGTTGATCCTAGTCCCGACTCCGTTCGATTAAGGAGAACATTTTTATGGTGTACTCCGACTCACATACAATTACTGGGAAGATAAATATGTCAAAATATTAGATATATTTACCAACATCGAACCCTCTGAATTTAGATCTACTTATATTTAAGAAAATTGGACGGAACTTTCGTGTAGATCTAGGTGGAATCTAAAAATTAATATGGCTCAAAAGAAAACAAGAATCAATATGGCCATTTATTCTACGATCTTGCAGAGATGGATACGATGGCAGGCGACGTTGTTGTTCCCAGTTTAGTCCACGTAAGGCGAACAGGAGAATTTGCTTCTGCACCGACTCAATAATTACTGACCATAAGCATGAGCAGTACTCAAGTATAGGTCGGACAAGTGATTTGTAAAGAAGCTTAGTGGTGTATGGGTCATCAAACTCCTCAAAACAAACTTTTAACATAAGCGAACACCCCTTTGACTTGGCTAACGATAATCCCAATGTGATCAGAAAAGTTCATATTATGGCTGAATAACACTCCAAGGTCTGTTTCCGCATGTATGCGGTCGAGGCTGTGCGGGAACCCAGAGAATAGATACCCATAAATGGGGCAGAGCGGTAGAAAGACATAACACTACATTTAGAGTGGTTAAGGTACAGCAAAGTGTTGATGCACCAGGATTGAAGGTGGTTAATGTCAATTTCTAACAGACAATGTGAATCGGGGTCAAATTCGAACATCGTCTGCATTCATCAACACATGAGAATTTACAATGACAGAAGGAAGGTCTTTTATGAATAAACCAAAAAACAATGGTCCTAGGTGACTCCCTTGTGGAACTCCGGAAGTGACGTAAACACACTTGGAGAGAGTGTTGTTAAATCAGACTTTCTGTGTTCGGTTTGCCAAGTACATTGTAATCCAGTTGACTAAGGGGTTAGGAAAACCTAAAAGCAGGCCTTAATCCCAAAACGAGTACGGTACGTCCCGAAATGAATGTTTCGGTTAAAGGTTCTATTTCGGTTTTCAATTAATTTCGGTTTCGAAACGGTACACGGATTTTTATTTCGGTATACCGGTACGTACCGGTAAAGGTACTACCTTATTTTTAAATTGGAAAAATTAAATTCTGAGATAAATCTAAATCATTAATTTTTATTAACGCGAAATCTTTTTGTCAGAAAATGTGAATATGAGACTCGCAATGAGCAGTATCTTCAATTTAGAATTGTGTAACCATTTTTTAAAATAATGTCTAGAATCTGCAAAAAATATAGGGAATATACTGTAATTGTTAGGTAGTGTTGCACCCACCGCCATAGGAATATTTAAGAACTTTTCTTCGAATTTGTAGCGGTCTATTTTAATTGCTACATTTGGCTTAAAAACAGTCTCTAGTTGCGGCTTAGAGAAAAAAAGGGTTTCGGACTATATGTAAACAAAAAACCGCCATCCATTGTACTCCAATTCGCGTTTTAATAAGACGTTGGTTATGCTTATAAAAATTTTCTCCATGGTGAGTTATTCGCGGTTTTTTAGCCAATATAAGATGGAATATCACTAAATGGCAACTAAATTTAAGCCTTAGTCTTTTGTTACATTCTCTACGTGGTATTTATGTTGTCAAATAATTCAAATCCAAATACGGACTTAACGCCCAGGAATGTTCTGAGCTACACACCTGTGTATATTATTAGTGTGTATCATATTAATAGGTACACACATCAACTCTGACTTTAAGGTAACAGAAAACAGTTTTATTCATTGTTTCAAACTTAAAATTTGTTTTCATTGGTTCTTAAACTATTTTTTTTTAATAAAATAAACTTAATTGTAACATAGAATTATAATATAACATAAAAGAGATCATTTTGTGTTTCAGATACGTTTTCAGTGTGATCATAATAATAGGTACTCTTCATGTGTTGGTAAGAAAAAAAATTTTAATTTCCATTTTGTGTTCTTTTCTTATGTAAATTAGTATTTCCTAACTTAGTATCCAGTGTATCCACCTCTATTTTTGGCCACTACTGCTATTCTTTTTGGCATACTTTTAATAAGAGCCTGGCAGGTCTCTACTGGTGTCTCATACCACAGTTTTTGGACACCTTCCCATAATTTTTGTTTATTTGAAAATGAATGCTTGCCAATTTCTTTTTTAAGTCTCCCCACAAGTTTACAATGGGGTTAAGGTCGGGAGATTGGCTTGGCCACTTCAGAACGTCAACTTTTTGGTCCTCGAAAAATTTAGATAACAGCCTTGATGTGTGTTTAGGATCATTTTCTTGCTGAAATGCCCAACGTAATGGCATATTTTCCTCAGCATACGGTACCATAACTGTTTGCAATATGGATTTGTACTCTTCAGCATTCATTTTGTTCGTAGTCTGATAAATTGGACCTACGCCGTACCAGGAGAAGCAACCCCATACCATTATATTGCCACCTCCATGTTTGACTGTTTTTTTTGTAAACCGTGGATGGAATTCCTTTCCATTAGGGCGTCGAACATTCCTTTCACAGTCATTCCCAAACAAATTAATCTTGGTTTCATCGCTCCATAATATGTTTCTCCATTTTTTCTCCCCGGTGCATCCTACCGTCTTTGTGGTCCCTTTGCAAAAGTTTGCCTCATGGTGATATTTTTTTTGCGCATAAGTGGGACTTTTCTGGCAATTCTTCCTGGTAGGTTGGCATCCTGTAGTCGTCTTCGGATAGTTGGAGCACTAACTGAATTCCCAATTTCGGCTGCAATAGCCTTCGATGACTTAAATGGGTCCTTTTTGCTCAAAGTTACTATGTAGTGGTCAAGGGTTTCTGTTGTTTTTTGTGGCCTTCCACGGGTTTCCTGTCTTGGTTTTCTTTCTAATGCATTTTTAACAAAATTATGAGACCTGTTCATTAATTTGGCGATGGCTCGTAAAGATTTGACTTCTTTTCTCAGACTAAGAACCAATCGAGCTTCTTCTTTAGTACAATGAGAATTTCGACCCATTTTTTCTGAAAAAAATAATTATTTAATTCTCTGTATTGACAGGAGTCATACTTAATTTACCTTTAGTTACCAAAAGATCACTGATTACAAAATTATTCACTTGATACTTGTGAGAAACGGAGACAGTACCTATAATTTTGATCAGGCGTAATGTGTGGTGGACTCGCAATTTATAGAAAAGCTTTGATATACGGGGCAGCCCCTCTTTCAACTCCTTGTCACAGTGTGGCCAGACATTGACAACAACAAAAAACCAAAATTAAAAAGTTAACACTAAAAGAACGAAAAAACTATCTATAATTAAAAAATTCCGGTGTGTACCTATTAATATGATCAGGTGTGTATGTCTCAAAGTTGTGATCGAAATTTTTCAAATCGTCTTTAGGTCCGTGGGCTTTATGTCATTTCACCATATATTATATTATTATATAATATTATATATTTTTAGTTTTCGAATTTAACTTTGAACTTTGTGATTTGCTCGCAGTAAGATAATTGCATTCAATGTGGTTGAGTCTATACAACTTTTTAGGGGATTCATTTTAAATTTTCTGCCAGAGGATAGGCGTTCCATGCTAACCTGCGTAGCTGGAGCGGAAAGCACGACTTTTGAAATCTCATACAATTCCGGGAACTTTGTGGAGGATTCTGACCACCAGTTGAGAATGTTTTCATGGTTTCAAACACGCTTAAGTGCGAGAAAAGTCTTAATGGAATCCAGTAGCTGTTTTGCTAGAGACGACAAATTTTTGTATGTTTCCAATTTGCAGTGTATCGAAATGGAATTAAAATCACCCAAAACAAGATTTTCGGCTTGAAGTTTAGTTGTGGCCACCTCCGCCGTACAATTTCGCGAACTGAGTCCCACACTTTCCGGTTCAGAAGAAAGTCGTTATCTGCAGCCGCAAAACTGAAGCAAATGTTGAAAATGTCTTCCGATGCAAATATTTTAGCATCCTGTAGGTTGAGCTACAATTCGTGGAAAAGTTAACAATGCGCTCTGCAAAGGTAAAAAACCCGAAACTGTACCGGTACCAACGTTTCGGTTTTGTTCCGGTGCTATCGGTTCCATTAATAACGGTAAACGGTTTTCGGTTCTCAAAAAAAAATTTGTATAGGTTCCGGTTTCGGTACTTGATTTGAAACGGTTCCGGTATTAAGCCCTGCCTAAAAGTAATAATTTTTTAAAAAGCAAAAGGTGATTAACTGAATCAAATGCCTTGCTAAAATCTGTGAAGATAACATCTGACTGATTTTTATACCCTTGTAGAGGGTATATTAAAATTGTCGAGATGTTTGTAACGCATGGAAGAAAGCATCTCCGACCACATAAAGTTTATATATTCTTGATCAGCATGACGAGCTGAGTTGATATAGCCATGTCCGTCTGTCCGTCTGTTTCTATGCTATCTCCTCCGTCAGTTTTAAAGCTATCTTAACCAAACTTTGCACGAAGTTTTTTAGTACAAAGACGCTGCACGTTTGTCGGAACCCGCCAGATCGGATGACTATAGCATATAGCTGCCATAGGAACTATCGGTCGAAAATGTTGTTTTAGTGATATAAACTGTTTTGTCTTCAACGCAATCGTCCCCAAACCTCGTATTTATAAGTTTTCTATGCTTTCACATAATTCCACCAAGTTTAATAGGACAACTATTTAGTATAGCTGCCATAGAAATTGGGTGTAGAAAATTTATATAGGAGGCCTTGTCAAAGATGTGTACATTTGGCCGAATGTACATATTTGTGTCAGTGGAATCAGGCTACTAATTTATATAAATCATACAAGCTACAAGGGTATAAAAAATTCGGTCGAGCCGAAGTTAGCTTTCCTCTAAGTTTGTGTATGGCACAAAGTTTTGCTATCCCACGATAGTTCTGAATATCAGTTCTACTTGCTTTTTTATGAAGTTGTAAAATGAAGGACTCCTTCCAGACATCAGGATTAAAGCTGTGTTGTAGTATTTAGATTAGTATCTAATTTAAAACATTTTTAGAAGAGGCTTGCATAAAGCATTTGCACAATTCTTGAGAACACAGCTAGGAACTTTGTCTGGACCAGAAGAGAAGGAAGTTTTTACAAGCTTAAGATTTTCCAACACAATGCATTCATCAATAATAGATAAAGCCACAAATTTTTGCATGTATGTAGGTGTACACTATACCCAGATCAAGTTTGATTCAGATTTAGAAAATAATTCCCCCTCCTCCACCTTTTAACAGCGAACATCTGTCTGTTTGTTTGTATGAGCAAAAGTTTAGTGAAAGTGAAAATGGGAGCTTGGCTGTATAATAGATAGAGCCATAGATTTTTGCATGTATGTAGGTGTGTACCGTGCCGAGATCTAGTATGTTTCAGATTTAGAAAATTCCCACTCCTCATCCTTTTAACCGCGAAAAACTGTAAGAACCACAATTTGTAAGTTTGAACCTTGTATCAATCAAAGCCATAGGAACAACATAACTTGGTACAGGGTATTTTGCAGTCGGGGCACGAGTAACAGCCTGGCAAGGTCAAAGGAAGGCTTCCCAGTTCTGAATCATTTCTTTTAACTTGGTCGGAATTGGTTGAAATGCGTTTTATTGTAATCCTAATAAGTGACATTAGTTATGTCACTTAGAATGGTACGCTGATACGGGTTAAATGGGTCTGCACATAAGGCACTTAATTCTAAGGTTAAAGCTCTGGGCCAAACAACATTTTATGTCTTAACTTTTACATAAACGTTTATATTTAGCTTGTTAACTTATGGTATAAAAATTGTTTGTACATAACAAGCCACGAATTTCCTTGACAAAAGAATGCTATAAGTAAGAGAGCCAATCATCTGAAGCATCCGAGGTGAGTCTGCTTGGATGAGCAGCAGTAACACTACATTTGGTAGATTTGGATGGAATTGAACTTGGAGTGGCCGGAATGAAATCTTCACTTGCTGCAGTGCCGGAGTGAGTGGTTACGTGATCTTCTGCCAAGGGACTTAGTACCATTTGAACTTCTTTATAGCGGCCCATTTTGTGTGGCGTTTTCAGATATGTGGCTATCGATGGCTGATAAGCCTTGGCCAGCATACTGATGTTACCTTTGTATTTATGCCAACTGGCAGGCACTTTTCCAGTTTTAAAAAGATCGCGCTCCACTGGCACCGTACTGATGACCCGTTTGGGTTTCAAAAAACGAACAAAACGTTCCATTTCCTTGTAGCTGGAATGCTCGGAATACTCTATGCCTATGCAGCTAATCACTTTGCCATAGGAGGGTTTGGCATTCTTCTCCCAGCCACTGGGTCTCAAGGCCAACAGCATGTCGTATTGATCTTTGAATGGCTCAAAATACTGAACCAGGCGCTGACAAAAATAAACAAAAAATAAGCACACAAAATTTGTGATTCAGACCAAATCCTTACCGGATAGCCAATCTGTCCCAGGCTAATCACATGCAAATCGGCCTCTTGCGGCGTGTCGCACAATCTCTCTTGCAACTCGGGCCACTGCAGGCAATCAATAGCCTTACGTCTATGCGGCTCAGTCCAGACTTTCAAGTTGAACTTCTCGGCCAGGGATAGCCAAATCTTCTCTTTGCCTATGACGTAGGCACCACACACATGCAGTATTCTTTTGCATCGATGTTTCTGATGGAATTCCTCTACCAACCGAATGGCTCGCTCAATGCTCTCGCTCTGATGACAGAAATCGTAGTTTTTGCACATGTAAGTTGTGTCCAAATAGAGTAGATCCATTTGTGGATGATTCCAAAATATGGGTAGCGACTCCATTTCAAAGCTGGCACGAAAATCACCAGTGTGAAGTATAATCTGGCCAGAGCTTAGCTTGAAATGAAACATCACAGCGCCCGGACAACTGTAAAGATGTGAAAGTGGGTTAAGTTTTAGTAAAGGATTCATTTTATGGAGATAGTTACTGATTGGCGTCCAAGGCGGTGACTTCTATGTCGTCCACTTTTACCATTTGATCCACCTCGATCTCATGGATATACTGCTCATCCAGAGGTATGAAGGCACGCACCAGGCGTGCGGTCAAGGGACTCATGTATAAAGGATGGGCGAACTTGCGAGTCAATCCAATATAATGATCAGCATGATAGTGGGTTAGGAAATAATGCGTAACATTGGGTACATCACCAAATTGAAATCCATCCACACAGAAGTTGGTGCCTTCGATGATTTTATAAGGCGGACATGGTTTAGGGGATCCACGTGGCCTACGCCCGAGGGGCACACTCTCCATCTCCATGGAGGGCTCCACGGAAGACGGATTTTGCTGCCTATTCTTTTTGGTGCTGCAGATAGAGGCCTGCTGAGGCTTGTTCTCTTTGGAGCTGGAGGTAGCATCCTGCTGGCTGGGTAACTCATCATCGCTACACAAGTCTATGATCTCTTTGCAATCCATTTTTATGTCCGTACCCTTGGCCTGGCGTGTCGACTGACTTTTTTTTCTGATGGGCTTTGTTTCCTCACTCTCTGTGGTATTGGTATTAGAGGTGGTGGTGCTGGACTCTTCAAACAATCTTTTGCGACCCCTACATGGTTTTGTGTTTTTGTTATTGCTTCTGTTTCTTACTTTGGGTGAGATGCTTGCTTTGACTGGCCCCACATCCAACTGATAGTTCTTGGTTGCACTCTTGAAAAAGGAGTCTATACGCAGTTGACCCTCGAGGCATTGTGCTTTTCTAGTAGAGCGTTTGACTACAGTGTGTGCAACGATTTGTTCCTTCCTGTCGTTAAGCACCTGCTCCTTCTCCTTCTTCTTTGTTGTGGTGGCCGCACGTCGACGGTTTCCCGCCTTTTTTTGAGCCTTCTCCGGAGTTTTATCTTCAATGATTATGGTCTCGTTAATGGGCACATTGAAACTAGTTGTGGCCTGCAGCTCCACTAGAGTCTTAAGACGTATTTTTCCAAAATTGTTACTCATCCTGTCGGGAACCGATCCAACCAATGTGAAATAGCAGCAGAAGCGACGACAAGGTAGCGGAGGGACGCTGCAGTGTGACCATTTTAGTTCAGCATAGAGATGAGCGGCAGAGTCGTGATTCAAAAGATACTCACGCAATAAATAATACATTTGTTCTATTATTTGATTATATTTTATTCAATTACGGACTTTTAATAAGAGATTGAAAATAATAAGGCAACTTCTCAATTTGCAGGGTAAACGATTTTCCGACTTAAGAAGTTTTAAGTAAATTTCGTACTGTTTGGTCACTATTTAGTCACTGTTTAGTCAGTACTAGTCATAGTCATTTTTGTCACTGTTTAGTCACATCTAAGTCACTGTGTAGTCACTGTTGTCACTGTTTAGTCACTGTTTAGTCACTGTTTAGTCATTGTTTAGTTACTGTTAAGTCACTCTTAAGTCACTGTTTAGTCACTTTTTAGCCACTGTTTAGACACAATTTAGCCACTGTTAAGTCACTGTTCAGTCAGTGTATAGTCACTTTATAGTTACTGTTAAATCACTGTTAAGTCACTGTTTAGCCACTGTTTGGTCACTATTTAGACACTGTTTAGTCACTGTTTAGGCACTTTTTAGTCATTGTTGTCACTGTTTAGTCACTTTTAAGTAAGTCTTAAGTCACTGTTGAGTCACTTATTAGCCACTGTTTAGACACAATTTAGACACTGTTAATTCACTGTTCAGTCAGCGTATAGTCACTTTATAGTTACTGTTAAATCACTGTTAAGTCACTGTTTAGTCACTGTTTAACCACTGTTTGGTCACTATTTAGTCACCGTCAAGTCACCGTCAAGTCACTGTTTAGCCACTGTGTGATCACTATTTAGGCACTGTTTAGTCACTTTTAAGTCACTGTTAACCCACTATTAAACCACTGTCCCCCCCCGGGACACTCACCACTGCGCGGTGATTCGCAAAATGTGAAAAAGGAAGAAATTTCATTCTGAATTCGGTCTAAGTTTACTTTTCAAAAAATGAATGTAATAAATAACAGGCCCACATGCCTTGGAATATGTCCATTAAATGATTCTGAGTCGAAAGAATTTTTGAATTTTGCAATATTTTTTCTGCAAAATGATTTCAATTGAATATTTATCACACATTCGGTGATGGTAGTCTCAGCTTTGTAAAGCTTACGTTAACAAATAAATAAACAGTCCTCAAAATTTCCTCAACACAATAAGCCATGTTTAAACTTTCGCGCCAAACTAACCAAAACTCAGTTTAAAATAATGAAAGTCTGGCCACTCTGTCAAATCAGCTGCTGCTTCTGATGATTTTACAACCACAAACAAAAGGAGCGAATCGCACAACGATATAATCCTGAAAAACTTAACTATAGCGGACATTATAAGGCTGGGACTATTAGTCCGAGCTTTCAGCATGGCCTGGCGTTCGGCAGGAACCAACAATGAAGATCTGATACGCCAATTAAAGGGTGAGTCGACCGAGGAGTAAAAGGAAATCAACATTGCAATAATATTTAATGCTCCACGGCACAGATTACGGCGTCATAGGCACGGATACGGTGGCCAAGGCCATGACGGACACAGATCGCAAGCATTACTCACCACGAAATCCCTATATGGACTCACCACAGCCCATTGGTGGCGGTGTCACCATCAGCGCTCCTCATATGGTAAATGTGTGGAAGTAGTCACATGTCCATTCCAATTCACTTTCCCGATTCCCAATATTTCTTTCGCTTAGCATGCCTTTGCCTTGGAATATCTACGCGAGCATTTGAAACCAGGTGCTCATGTGTTGGATGTGGGCTCCGGGTCGGGCTATTTAACCGCCTGTTTCTATCGATTCATCAAAAACCAGGGTGAGCATGAAAATACACGAATTGTCGGGATTGAGCATCAGGCCTCGTTGGTGCAGCTAAGCAAAGCCAATTTGAATACAGACGATCGTAGCATGTTGGACTCTGGTAAATTGCTCATAGTGGAGGGAGATGGACGCAAAGGACACGCCACACTGGCTCCTTACCAGGCAATACATGTAGGGGCTGCTGCTCCAGAAACACCCACCGAATTGATCAATCAATTGGCCAATGGCGGACGTCTCATAGTACCCGTGGGTCCCGAGGGTGGTTCCCAATATATGCAGCAGGTGAGTGAATGGGAGAGAGATTTTGTATGGTATGGTTTTAAGGTTTTGGTTTTGTTTATAGTACGACAAGGATAGCAACGGCAAGGTGCAAGTGACTCGTCTAATGGGCGTTATGTATGTGCCGCTTACGGATTTACGCTCCTGACTGCATCACATATGGAAATTGCTGGTCGTGGTGCTTCTAACTAGTTATGTTCTCTATCGCTGCTGGAGATATTATCATTAGATTAACATTTTTTCGGGAAGTACTTCTTTCTCGATTGTATAATTTATTGAAATGTGTTTAAAAATCTACCCAAATATATATAGAAATGTGTTGAATACATGAAATTGCTATTTTTGGTTCACCCCAATTTGTAAACAACTCAATGGCTCATCCCAATTTCATGAATCATTCTAATACTTGCATATGGTCACACTAAATGTTCTTGATAGAGATGAGAGATGTTCTTGATGAGAACACTACGTTCTGCCATCTCTAATTGTTCTTTGCAAAATTCGCGTAAGTTGTTATTTCGTTGGAATTAATTGTTGTTAAATAATGGAAAGCCAAAAGTGAATTGTTAAACAGAATTTATTTAAATAGCTTTAAATGTTGATGGTGGCAAACATAACAAAATCAAAAAAAATAATCAATAAATATATATATCAATAATTTGCCATAAAAAAAAAAAACAAAAAAAAAGTAAAGTTGCACTCACATATTGTAGAGGAAAATGCAAATGATGAGCAACCGAGCGTCACCAGGGCATAGAAGATAACAGAGCGTACGCCCAAAAACAGAAACCAAAAACAACAACAACAACGCGCGCCTTTGTTGTGTCTACGAGCAGAAATTGCCACCCACCTACACACACACACACACACACATACACACGTGCCTCTCCCAGCTCAACAGCCATGAGCCATAACCAAGCACCACAGTCAACAGATCATCCTATTTTGTTGCAGCTGGAAGATGAGTTAGATCTCATTGGAGACTTTGTCAAGGATCCCCCAAGCGGAAACAATCAGCAGCCGCTGGCGCCTCTTTTAAATGGCTTTGATTTAAATACAAACAATGTCAATCAAATGACCACCAAAGTTGAGGTAAGTTTTGTGACTTAGTCCAAGAGATTGACCCTGATGTGGATTTGCTTCCTTTATAGATTAATACCATAGGCCTGGCCAGACCCAGGCCCAAGAAAAAAGACAAGCGTGCACGCGTGCCTTTGCTTCTCACAGTTGATGATGATGATTTCCAAACCAACGAAGCTGCTGGAGGAGATGCCGCGCCGCAATTGCACCTCGATGCCGATGACGACGACGAAGATGATGAAGAAGAAGTTTTGCTTAACAGAAATCCCTCATCATCTGGCCACATTGTGTCTGGCAATGGTAAAAAAGTCAACTCTGAGGAGAGCAGCAACGAGAGTCGCTGCTCAAGCATTAGTACAACACAAACGTTGGCCGCAGCAGCAGCAGCAACAGCATCCACAGCATCGCCTCTTAAATCTACTTTGATTGCACATCTCCCTCACGAGGTCGACGATATTTGTTTGGTGCCAGAAATCGACTTTGAGGGCATGTCCACGGACGCGGGCAGCGATAATCGTGAATCACAGCCACTGCTGGGCGGAGGTGGCGGAAGTCATGGCAGTCGTATTAGCGAACTATTGGGTGGACTGGGACGTGGACATGATCATGTAGATCTCGTTTCGAATACATTTGGCGGTGAGTAAGTTGCTGTGGTTGGGGATTTACATGCGAAGTCATACAAATGAAGTCATACAAGTAACCACTTTTTATGTGGGTCTTCCTTCCATCTTCGTTTGCTTTAAGCGGCGTCTCTGTTTGCTGGCAACTCGGCAACAAATAGACTTTAGTCATGCTGTCCCTTATCACCACTTCTAATGCCTAGAAATTATGTGTTTACCCTGATATGTAAATTAGACCGAGTCGCACCACAAAGGCAAAATGAAAAATAGTACATCTTAGCAAAGTTTATTGCTAAAACAATTTTATTTCAGACTGTGGCTCTAAAGTTTCGTCAAAAATTACTCATACGACAAGTACAACAATATTACATATTTTTCAACCAAATCTGTAGTGCATTTATATTGTTAAATATTGTGAAATTCAAAAGGTGGCCAATGCAACACCAAGCCGAGTCTTGTTACAAGCGAACGCCAGGCAAAACAGCAGCCCATCTCCCAGCCCAACCGACTGAGAGCCGCAGGCGTACATAAAGTAATGTACAGACTAAACAAGTTAGAATAATAGTCTTAAAAGCAGGAAGGAGAAGAGAATAGTGTTTATTGTAATCAGCACAAAGCACACGAAACGGTTCATGCAAGTCATAGTTAGTAGTACAACGATTCAGTGTTAAGGGGATACAATTACGAGTCAGTTTAATACGAACATTGAGATTAATTTATCCAACCAAATCTGATAAGTCGATTTTTCCATTAACTAGTATGTAGTATGTATAAGGATTACCCCAAGCATAACTCTACGGTTAATTTAAGAGAAAAGATTAATTAAATGAAGTCTTCTAACGTACGATGGTAAACGGAGCTCAGGATTCCAGTTTATACCACGAAGAACGAACAACTTGAATTGCTTTTGCACAGATTCAGTGCTATCTTGATGGGTCGAATATGGCGGAGATCATACACAGAGAAGTGTTCAGAATCCTGGTCGTAGAGGGATCGTCAAATTTCTTCGACCAGCGCTTAATAAACCTGCAAGTATCTCTGAGATTCGTTTGATCATACAGATGGATATGGCTAAATCGACTTGGCTGTTCATGCTGATCAGGAATATATATATACTTTATAGGGTCGGAGTTGCTTTCATCTGGCTGTTACTTACATTTGTACCAGGGCTGCAAACCTCCTAAAAATCGGGAGGTGTTCACTCAGTAGATCGAACACGCGAAACTTTTGGGCTTCGGGTTCACGGAGCGGGTTCAAAAGGTCGCTGAAACTAGGTTCGGGTTCGAACCTGGGTTCAGGTATATTTTTATTATACCCACATCTATATTTATAAAAGAGTTCAACCTGACTGACTAACTGACTGACTGACTGGTGACCGTCGCACAGCCCAAACTATAAGAGATAGGATGCTGAATTTTTCACAGTAGTTTTATCTTTTGCTGAAAGTGAGTACTAAGAGCGGATTTCGGAAAATTCTGTCGGGAAATGTGTAAAATTCGCGAAAAACTTTTGTATGAAACTTTTTTGATTATCGCTCGATCAAATTTAGACTCATTTTCAAAGATCTTTATGAAAATTCAACAATAACTGTATACCAATTTTCCGGAAAATTCACCCCCCCCCCCTGTGTGGAAAGTGGGTGGTCAAGGTTGCGTGGGCGAAAGTTTAGTTGCCAGCGATTAGCTCCAAACTCATTTTCAAAGTTACACATAATAAAATATAATATATGAAACGTGAATTACCAATTTTGGAAAATTCAACCCCAAAGTCGTAAAATTCGCGGAAAACTGATGTATGAAACTTTATTGTTTTTCATCCAATCAAGTTCAAACTTATTTTCAAAGATCTACATGGAAATTCAACAACAACTGCATACCAATTTTCGGGAAAATTCACCCCCCCCTGGTTGGAAAGTGGGTGGGCAAGGTTGCGTGGGCGAAAGTTTAGTTGCCAGCGATTAGCTCCAAACTCATTTTCAAAGTTTACACATCCGATTGACTTCAAACTCTGTTTGTAAGGATAGAATACGAAATAATTTGAAATGTTGGAAAACCTACCCCAGGGTGTGAAAGTGCCCTGAAAATTCTACATGCAATAAACTATTTTCCATCCGATTGACTTGAAACTCGGTTTGTAGTGATAAAATTCGAATTCATTTGTGATATCATTTTCCGATGCTGGAAATACTGCCGGGATGCCCACTGTTAAGTGGGTGGGATGTGGGTTGTTAGTGGGTGGGATGTGGGTGCGAAGTGGGTGGTATGTATGGATGTGGGATATTGGTTCTATACTGATATAGGCTATACTGATGGCGGTGCAGCGATGCGCGACGGGTTTTACGCTAGTAAAGTATATATTTTCTTGATCATCATGACGAGCTGAGTTGATAGAGCCATGTCCGTCTGTTTCTATGCTATCTCTTCCCTCTGTTTTAAAGCTATCTTAACCAAACTTTGCAAGAAGTCTTTTGGTACAAAGACGCTGCACATATGTCGTAGCCGGCCTGATCGGATGATTATAGCGTATATCTGCATTAGGAACTATCGGTCGAAAAAGTAGTTTTAGTAAGAAAAAAACTTTTTTGTCTTCAACGCGAACCCAAACCTCATATTTATAAGTTTTCTGTGCTTTCACATAATTCCACCCAGTTTGATGAAAGTCGGTCAACTTTTTATTGTAGCTGCCATACAAAAGATAGTTTTGAAAAAGTCTTGGTAGAAAAATCTTTGTTTTCAAGGCTATCGCTCCCAAACTTGTTACATATCAATATTAGATGCTACTACACACTTCTGTCAAGTTTGATGCTATTCGGATAAAAGAAAAATTGGCTCAAACAGCACCTCCAGGAGGGCCAGGGCCAAGCTCAAGAGAAAGGGATCTACAGTTTAACGCCGAATCCGAACGGCAATAGTTAGAGAATTTTTGCTTTTTCATGGCTAGTTACCACTGCACAGCTGGCGCCAGTAGCTGGTGAAGGTGATCGGGTGTGTAAAAGTTTTTTTCTAAAGGGCGGTATCCACGGGTCGCCAAAAAATTTCTTGTGAAAAAGTTGATATTCCACAGATTCTTAACAGAGTCTGCTAAGCCTATGTTAATAACACGTTAACACAATTTACTCTGTCGATAAACGTTTCAAAGAAACCTTGCGCTGTTCTGGCCGCCCCATGATATAATTGGCATTGATGTAGGGCACATCCTCGTTGCGCGATCCGCTTTTGCTCGGTCACCTTCAAGGGGTCATTTAAGGCTGCACTATCCGCTATACTACCGCTTGATAGGAGGCCAGCAGTTCGCAGTCCACTGAACTGGGAGCGGGCATTTGGTTTGTGGCCGTTTTACTGTCGCGATCATTGAGCACCGGCGGCTGTTCAATGATTTTCCTTTTGGTCTGGTAGCTGTGAGCTGATTGAGGGGACTGGAGTGTGAAGTGTTTGAATGCTGGCCAAATAGATTTTAAGCTCCTTGCTGTTGGTTTGTGGTGACAGGAGACGCCACATGATGTTGCAGACCGTGCTCCGGTTCACTGGTGTTCTCTGGCGGGTTTCCGAGTGTTTCTTATCCGTCAAGTCCAGCTTGCCGGCCATAGAAATTGCCATTAGGCGACGCTTTCTGCAGAAATCTTTTTTAGATGCGCTCATTTTCAATTTGGCCATTCAATTTCGCCGCACAAATTAGAATAAAAGCCTATTTTGTTCATGTCACGGCAAAAAAGAGGCGTTAACAGCACTTAAAGCACTTAACAGCGCTTGAACAAAACGTAGTGGCAAACGTAAGCATTTTTCGCAATTGTTAGAAACCGAATTTGAAACTGCCACAAACAAAAATTCCTTAGCAGTTTTTTTTTATATACAGTTTTTCATTTCGCGGCCGTTTTCGTACCCATGGACAGCGCCCTTAAAGAAAGAAAAAACTTTTTCTATTAGGTGGTCCGTGGCGGGATCGAACCCACAACCTCACGCACCAGCAGCCACACATACAACTGGTACGCCACGCCCGACCACATGCTATTCGGATGACTAAAGAATATAGCGGCCATTGGAGCGATCGGTCGAAAAAGTAGTTCCAGTGAGAAAAACTTTTTGTATTCAATGGTAGCGTCTTTTTACTTTCCAGTTATGAATATTATCGGGGTCCACACAATTTTGAGGAGTTTGATCAAAATCTGATGAATATATCGTATAGGTGCCATATAACAAACTTGCAAGTAAATGGTTTAGCTACTTGGTTTAATATGTGAAACTAACTTTATTGAATATAGCTTATATGCTAAAAATTCTCGTTCGATCGTACAGCACGATGCTGCCGTATCGCCGCGGGAGCGAAGCCAACAAGACACTGATTCGCTGGCGCGTTAGGGCTAGACGCCCTTGCCTAAAAACATCAAGATGTTTCTGTTAAGGAACTGGCTGACTGTTAGTGAAATAGTACTACTTGCTTCAGTTAGCGTGATGCTGCTTGAATTTGATGAGCGAAAGCCGCATTTCGACATTAATTTTACATTAGCGTCATTGTATGGGTTGATAAGATAGATAATTGTTGGATAAGCCAACGCGTTCGTTGTCTCCACCCGGTACAATATGTAAGTGTAACCAACTTTATTGAATATAACCCAACTGCCAACAATTTCTGTTCGATCGTACAGCGCGATGAGGGCGCCAACCTCGTGGAAGCGAAGCCAGCCAGAAACTGATTCGCTGACGCTCTAGGGCTAGAGATTTTAAACAACGCTATCGCATGATTACCCTGATTAGTGTAGTCAGAGCAGCCACAATGCACAAAGTACCTTGCTTAATTCAGAAAACTTGGAAAATTGAAACAAACTTATTCAAATATTTGTATTTTCAATATAATTTTCGAGCTTTGTTTAAGTTAATCTTAGATAAAACTAATTGAATTGTAGTAAAAGCACGCCTGACTGATACGTGTGTTACAAAAATAGCTAGCACAACAAATGCATCTTTTTTTAAGTTCCTTACAATGATAGTTTTTCCAAATCCATAAAACATTAAAATTTCGAGGAAATCTTTGAATTTCGTAAATTGAGCCATAAAGTCGTTCACCGATTTTATAATTCTCACTTTTTCATTGTTTTCTATCTCCTTGGGTTGGGTAAATTTTCCATTTGAATTATTGATGCTTTAAATTATTGCCTACTATTGACGATCATGAAATTCAGCAATATATTAAGGGATTAGGTACTTTTATTTCCATGAAAGTTTGCGCGCAAGTGATTCGTGATCGCTGATATATCTTCCGATCCCTAATACGTCATAAGTCAGGGGAATACAGAAAACTGTACTTATTACAAGCACGGTTCCCTTGTCGCAGTTGCAATTCGAATTGATGTCAAAAAAACTATAAGATTATCCACGTTATATCGAGGATCTCAGATGCTCATATATTTGGAAAGTTATATTTGCATAGTTCCATACTAAGCATTTCAGGTTATAAACATTTATTCACCCTTTTCAAATTAGAGAACTCAGGAGAATTTGATTTTAGTGTCCTTTGATTTTTAGGTTTTTTTTTCAACAAATTTTCAGTTTTCAATGTTTTTCTGTATACATTTTTACCAACCTTTGAATCGATCCATTGTGCAAAATTAAAAGCATACCAAAATCCTATTGTGTTTCCGGTGAAAAAATGGGCGTGGCTCTGCCAACACCTGTCACCGACTGGATCCAACAGTGACAACAATGCAAGAACAATGAACAAAAATAACAACAATAATAATGCAGACGCCCTGAAGAAACCATCAAAACGAAAGGACAAGACAGCAACTGAAACATCTGGGGCAGAGGAAAAACCAACAACAAGTAAACCAGCCTTGGCCCATGCGGACAGTTCACGACCATCGGAAGATTCGGCATCGGTGGCCTATGCCTGCATTTGTTGTGAGAAGAAATGCCAGGCGGCGAAAAAAGACTTTCTGACATCACAATCGGATGAGGAGGAGCCACCATTTTTGGTTAATGCACCATCAATGCTAAGCGGCTCCAATGACACAGTCACCGTGAAAATAGTGCGTCCACGCTGCCAGTGTGCCAATTGCCCGCTTAAAAACTTGTGTAAGTCTCGCGAAGAGAGAAAGAGTGTGAGAACGAGACCTTATCAAAATGCTTTAGCCATGCTAATTTTGACCTAATTTATTTCATTTGAAAGTTGACAACCGGGTAGGTAACTTCAGGGCGAACACACTTCAAATGGCGTCGCGTACGTTAAGCAGCAGTCGCGACAAGTTCATACAACATGTGTTTACCATTACCCAGGATCAGGGCGAGTTCAATGAAAACTTTGATTTCATAGGTAGACAAATTAAAGAAGAGGGGGGACAATTTGTAGTTCTTTTAAGTTTAAGGTCAAGGATGGTGGGGGTGGTATGAATAATTCACTCAGTTTTTATTCCTTGTTTGTCTAAATACCTTGCCCACGGAATGCGCATTTTTGTTTTACGCACAAATTTTATACGTAAATTTATTGGAATTTATTTGATTTAATGTAAGTTTCTTTTTTTGTTTTTAGATGATCCGCTTTTCTCGGAGATTGTGGCCCACGCGGAATTAGCCATTGAGCAGGGTGTACTGCCCGAGCGTATTTATCAGGGCAGCAGTGGTTCATATTTTGTTAAGGATACGACAAATGTAAGTAAAAAACGATATATTCTATTTTAAAGCCAATGTTATAACTGGAAAGCGATCTGAGCTCTATTTTGAATTTGAGACTATGGTTTTTGAGAAAAATTTCGTAGAAATTTCCGTAGCTGTCGTTTAGGTAGTGCATAAAATAATTATTTCTGGGGTCAAAATCGCATTGAGATGCGATGGCTTTGTTATAGAATAGTCATTTATGATGATTTAGATAGTGTAAATTTATCAGGACTTAAACTGTGCCCGTTTCAACAACTGCTTATTGCGTTTCGCTTGGGTTGAGGGTGTAAAGATCTTGCCCTTAACCCACAAGATAAACCACACGCATAGAAAAATCGAGAATTCTACCAAACGGGGAAGTCTGGCAATAGAGTTAATATTTGTCAGACTTTTGGTTTAGGTTTGAAACAACATTTACTATATAAGTTGGGTATCTCTTTGTAGTTCTTTTACAAGACTACGATATATTTACAGATGGATAATGAAAGTAAGGTTGCATAGAGTAACGCCTGCGGGCGTTATCGCACTTTCAAGAGATTTATGATACCACCGAGCAGAGAGAATTCAAGCCCGCAGGCGTTATAACCAGAGCTGCAAACCTCCTAAAAATCTGCAGGGGTGCACTCCGGGGTTCGAACCCGCTATACTTTTTGGGTTCGGGTTCACGGAGCGGGTTCAAAAGGTACCTGAACCCAGGTTCAGGTTCGAACCAGGGTTCAGTTTTTCCCAAATTCAGAAATTGATGTATTTAAATTGGAACAAACTTAAACATTTTATTCATTTCAAGGTTCGTAAAAAGTGACTAACAATTTTTTCATATTTGCGGAGCCTATCTAATTACATAGCTCAGGAAATCCGCTCTTAAAAATTGTCAGAGCACATTGTCAGAGCGAGTACGGAGCAACCAACAATTCGCTATGACAATTTGCGTGGACCTGCCAACTCGTTTTTTTGAAAACAGCTGATAAATTGTCTAAGGGGGTCTGCAAATTATGAAACTTGTTTGATAATTGTCGGAGGTACCTTTACCTTAGAGAATTGAGCACACAATGAAAAAAAATTAAAGCAAAGAAGACCAAAAACAAAACTGCAATTATTTGGACAACTGAGAGGTGGACAAACAAGCGGAGCTGATCAAAGTGGACAAGTCGCAACCAATTTTATGGAATGTGGCCAATAAAAGCATTTCGATACCCGCAGCTGCATCACTTGTGGCGAAGAATCCTTCTCTGTATACTTCTCCCGGCATGCCATTTGCCCAATGTATGCACACCACCCGAGTCTAAACCTTCGCAGTCTCCACAGCCCACGGGACGGCCCTACAGCCAACGGCCAAGCCCATTATAGTAGTGGCTCCTTCGGCTTACTGTGGTAGCTTCCGTTGCTACTGTGGTGACCACCTTTAAATCCGTATTCACTTAGTTTATCCTCCTCTAATACGCCCGGCGAGTATGATCCGCCTCCAGTCTAGGGAGCTGGCTGTGACTATGAATATTACCTCTGGTTACATGTGCGGCCCAGCAATTTTAGTCTCCAGATGCGTTTTGTGTTGTCGTTATAGCAGTATGTCTAAGTGGCTAAGTTCTGCTCCCGCAGCCCAAAATAAAGGGCACGGCTTCTACCGCCCCACACAAAATGCTTCCATAAAATAGACCATGGCATTAGCACAGACAACTGAATTTCCCCTAGTGACTTCCATTTTCAATTTAATACACTCTTTTATTTTATTTGAATTAGCCCGCTTATTTTTTATACACACAACAGCTGATTTCTGTCTGTTGCCTGGTCACACTACAATGTCTGAGCGGCTCTGGAAATTATCAAACAATTTCCGCCATAGAAGAACTAACATAGAAGCGCAATTTGCTGCGTCGACAACTTTTCACTAGGAAATTTGTCAGCTGTTCGCTGTCATTTTGGCTCTTTGAGTTATTTATTTATTTTTTTATTTTATTTTAATTGCAGCTTCGTCTAAAAGACACAACTACAATATAATAGAATATAAAATGATACAAAATAAGGGGGATAGAAAGGAAAACAAAAAGAGTAAATAGAAGAAACGCCTTCCGATCCGGTGGGGGTAATTTATTTTGTCGAGTGCAAGATTACTTGCATAGTTTCTAGTTTTTCTAGGAAATTCCTTCTGATCACTAACGCTGCGAGCAGGGGCGTAGCTGGTCATAACGACAAAATAAATTACCCCCACCGGATCGGAAGAATAAAAGACCGCAGGCCTTCGTCGGAAAGGTTATCACTGAGAAGAGGAAAGATATTATTGTAGTCCCCACACAGAATGCGAAAAGGACAATTAGAGGCATATAAAGTAGAAGCAACAGGAAGCCTCAAGGGAATATAGTTTCGTGTTTGTCTTGAAGGGACATTAAGGTTCACGCGTCCGAGTAGGTACTCAGCGTCAATATTACCCTTTATAAGCTTGTTTAGAAACATTATACCCAACATGGTACGTCTATGCTCAAGTGAAGGTAAGTCTAAAAGCTTAAGCCTGGAAATATAGGGAGGAAGTCTCAACTGTGGGTTCCAACCCAGGTTGCGAAGGGCAAACAAAAGGAACTGCTTCTGGACAGATTCGATACGTTTACACAGGGTGAGTGCTTGAGGGTTCCAAATACAAGAACCAAACTCCAAAATAGGCCTCACTAGGGATATAAACAAAAGCTTGGTCGTGTAGGGATCATTAAACTCCTTAGACCAACGTTTAATAAAACCTAACAATCCCATGGCTTTATTCACAGAAAGTTCAATGTGAGTGCCAAAAGAAAGTTTATGGTCGAGGGTAATATCCAGATCATGGAAAGATTCAACTTGTTCAAGTTGATAAGCATCCAATAAATAGTTAATCGATAAAACGTCATAGATTTACACTTGTCCCTGTTCATTTGCAACAAATTGTAAGAGCACCACATAAATATGGAATTCAAATCAACCTGAAGCAAAGCAGAATCGTTGGGCGAGTTGTGACTCAGGAATATCTTTAAGTCATCTGCGTACATCAGCGCACGAGAATGCTTAATTACATTAGGCAGGTCATTAATAAATAACACGAAGAGAAGAAATTCAATGTCGTCAGTGTTAGGAATATGAAAAATGGATGCATTAAGATTTTGCTTAACAGCAATCAATACACCCCCTCCATTCCGATTGCTACGGTCAACCCTAAAAATGCAATAAGAGTCGCACAGAATTTCACTATTTAGTATGTGAGTTTGAAGCCAAGTTTCAGTCATCATTAAAATGTCAGCCTCGAAAGCAAAACTATTAAGGTAAAGGGATTGGAGTTTACTTCTGATTCCCCTTACGTTCTGGTATTTGATGACAAGGGACGACTTAAGTTTTTTGAGGACATAGGAAAAGTAGCAGTCGTGTGTAGCAGTGTAGTGTTTTGACTCTCTGACTTTTTTTAAACTATGTCCGTCTCCCTCTAACCACTGTGTATCCTACGTCGACAGTAATTTTGAGTAACAGATTTTGTTGTCTCTATGAAGTATCTGCTTGTCACAATGGAGTTAACATCACTCCAAAAAAAGAGGCGTTTCAAAGTGTGCTACTATGTTAGTTCTTCTATGTTTCCGCTCCGCAAAAATTGTCAGCGTCTCCGTACTACGCTTAAGAAATAAAATTATTTTGTTCATGTTACTAACACGAAAAAAAATTAAAGAGTAGAAAATGCGCGTTCGACTGATACATGTGTTCCAGGAGCAGATAATACAACAAATGAAACATTGAGCGCGTTCACCAGCACACACCAATCATCGAACATAAATTATCAATAAACAAAAAAGTGTTTGGCTGCTGGTGAACGTGTTTGATAGAATTTTAAGGCAACAAAGTTATCGATATATTTTTGACAACTAATAGCTAAATAAAATTTAGAACTTGCGATTAATTTTATATGACCGTCGTCAATTGTACCAACTGCTCCTGGCATCCCCTTGAATTTTCCTCAATACTTTATTAGCCATTTAATATTTGTTGTAAGCCCGGCGAGAATGTACACAAGAAACTCGAATATCTGTGGCCAGATCTTTTTCCTATGTCAAAACGGTCATTTAGTAATATGAAGAACTCCTGTTTTGCCAGCAGCCAAATTACATAACGCTGGATTTTCTTAAGAGTTACTTTCGCTATTAGTTCATCCAGGGCAACGCAAAGAAGGGTCTGCAAATGTTCATTTTAATAAAGTATTTAATGGGCAATGAGCTGAGAGTCCATAACGATACACGGCACTTCATGAAATAATCCTTCACTTGGTCCATTCTATATTTTTGTACTGTCACAACAATTGAGTACGCAAGGGCTGCTTTTTTTCAAGAGGCGGCTTTTCAAGCTTTCCTCCTCCACAACAACCAGCAAAGCCTTCAGAGCCTTGCACGAGTTTCCGTGAGCTACTTGCGAAACCAGTTCCCTTGCCAATTCATTCATAAGAAAACAAAAAGGGTTCCACATTCATTTGCATTTGCCTTGACAAAGTTACTTGGTTGTTTACTACTGACAGCTGTGTGCTATCGATAACAAATCACAATCAAGCAATTCTAACAAACAATTTCATTGATGTATTCACATCTAACACAATCATGTTCACCAGCACAATCTAACAAAAATAGTCAATTTTTTGTCGTCGATTTATGCTGGTTGAACGCGCTCATTTTATGTTTCTTACAATGATTGTTATCCAAAAACTTAAAAACATTGAAAATCTTTGAATTCCGTCAAATAGACAAATGAAGTCGTTCACCGATTTAATCTTTGTTACTTTTTCATTGTTTGCTAGCTCCTTGGCTAAATTTTCCATTTCATTTTGATCAGTAGATAACAGTTTTGCCGGAACCTGTAATTCTGGCACAGTGCTACGAATTTCAAAAATTGTAATAACATTTTTTATTGGCATAGCGTACGCTGTAGAGCTGGTCGCGTATAGCACTTCCTCATACTTGGTTTTCCTCGAGGACCCCCAAAATCTGAAGTTATGGCGCAAAAACCGTTAATTGCTCATTTTGCTTACTTTACTTGAAATAACTCGCACGAATGGAGCATCTGATTTTATGTAACTTAGCTAATTCTGACAGCGTCGAGAAAATTCTTATATATTATATTCAATGGCTTTAGAGATTTAACGCGATGGCTGAGAAACGCGGGTTACAGATCTGGTATTTTCAACTTTTTTTTATAAATTCCTTCTTTGGCCACCACTGGTTTAACTATTTAATACTATCCGATTTTTCTTTAAAGTTTATTATAAGAGCCCATTTAATTCTCCGTTGAACAAATGCTCTCTCGATAAATTTGGTTACCTGATGACGATGTTATTCGCGGATATCTAAGCACACTTCGACAATCTAGTATATTTTTTAAGTGTGTTAACAGAAAATCGATTGATTTAACATTAACGCCCCGAACAGTATACTTTGATAAAGTTTGGTGGGAAATTGAAATGTTGGAGTTGCATAATGGAAGATTTGAAACTTGCAGCTTGGTTCTAATCCATAAGGATACTAAATATATAAATAGGTATTGTCGCTAATTTGTCCCATAAATTGTTATATATGGCAGGAGTGGCAAAATTTTAAATGAAACTTGATTTTGAATGTTAAATGGATTCTCCATCAAAATTTGGTCGCTTTGGCACTTATCATATCTGAGTTTCGCCAATATAGGTCCATTGGTACAGGGTATACGCATTGAAAATATAACTTCAATAAAAAAGCGCCTACACTCAAGCGGTCACGACAACAAACGATTTGGCTATGGTATGCGGAATTTGAAATCATATGCTTAGAACATACGCTGAATAATAAAATAAATTAGAAAGTCGGTCCAGCCAGACTATTATATTTTCAACCAGGCCCTATAGGGTAACAGACTCAAAAAGCGCCACCCAGAAGACAAGAACGAGCACACGCTGAAGGCAGGAGAGGTCGAGAAGGACCTTGGCATCGACGCGATGGTCGAAAGAGCCAGCAGCCTCGACATTACAGAGGCAGTGCAGTCTGCTGAGGGCGAAAGGGATGGTGTATCTGCCATGGTAGTTGACCCATCCAGCCTGGAGATCGATGGGGATAACGACTCAACCATGGTAGTTGATCCATCCGGGCCGGGGGACCCCGACAACGATCATGCAGTTGAGTAAGACGAGAGATAAACTCACGCACTATATGCTAGAGCTCCAAAGAAGAGAGTGTTGACTGCTTATAGGCATACTAACTGGTCACTGCCTAGCAGCTTCTCACGCGAAAAAGCTAGGCTTTACGACAGCGGACACCTGTAGGAAATGTAATGGACCTGGAGTCGTCGAAACTCTGGAAACATCTGCAGCTGCCCAGCGATCGCTACGACAAGATTAAATGTCCATCGACTCTTAGCTCAATCATGGACTCTACTCTCAAAGAGATACTAAAGTGGGCCACAGAAGCCGGACTCAGTATCAATGCGGAGAAGACGGACCTGATTCTCTTCACCAAGAGATACAAGGTACCGCAATGGACTCCACCTACGATAAATGGAATACAGCTGACGCCAAAGAACAACGTAAAATACCTTGGAGTAGTAATCGATAGTAAACTGTCATGGAGACTCAATGTGGAGGAAAGGGTGAAAAAGGCAACCAATGCGCTATATGCATCCCAGAAGATGCTAAGCAGCACTTGGGGCCTATCACCAAGTCTAACGCACTGGCTCTTTATATCAATAATACGACCGATACTACTACATGGCATATTGGTATGGTGGCAAGCCACGGAGAAGTCCACATATCTAAAGCTGATGGAAAGGCCCAGCGGCAGGCATTAGTCTGCATAACGGGGGCGCTGAGGTCCACTCCAACAAAAGCACTCGAACACATCCTAGGAGTCAACCCCCTGGACATCCAAGCACGCCTCCTTGCACAAAAGACGGCCCAACGTCTTTGAGCGGCAGGCACCATGGCGCTACAAAGCTATGGACACAGCATGGCGGGTAGTGTGATCGACAGTAGCACGGACTACATGATCCCAAAAACCAACTTCACAGGTGCATCAGCATTACTGGGACCAGATGACTGGCGTATAGGACTGGCCCAGGAAGCAATGCACCTATTTACAGACGGCTCCAAGATGGCTTCAGGAGTCGGAGCCTCTGTATACTGCGATGAGCCGGAATTGAGGCTCTCCTATAAACTGCCAGACCACTGCACCATATTCCAGGCGGAAGTCTTCGCAATAAGGAAAGCAGCGGAATTGGCAGAACAATACGCACCAAACAACCAAATAAACATATATGTATATACTTATACACTTTTAATGAGCACGCTTGTTGCAGGTTTCAATTGTACTAACTTGCTCAGTCTGAGCGAGGTCCCTTTTATTTAGAATCTCTCATCCCTTATTTCTAATATTATCTTAAGGATGTGAGTGTAGTCACATCCGTGTATGAAAATATAGAAATGCATTCCTGGAAGGACTACACATTGCCTTCCACGAGTTCCAGTTTGTGTTAAGTGCACCGGATGCCCTTTTCAAGTGGTTTGTCTGCTGGGCTGGTCTGATCCCCGTCACTGCGGCTATTAATATTACATAAGGTGACATGTTTATGACACACATGGCGACATAGGCTACATATTTAAATATGAGATTAACACAACGTGTGGGCCGAGTTGAATATCATATTCAAGTTCGAACAATATACGTTGACAGCCAAGTGGCAATCAAAGCAATGCAGACACACACCATTAACTCCAAAAATGTTCTGGCAAGCAGGAAGGCAATAGATTCCCTCAGCATCTCTAGAAAGGTGCAAATCTACTGGATTCCCAGCCACCGGGGCATTGATGGAAACGAAATGGCTGACAGTCTTGCAAAAGCCGGAACCGCACTAAGCCAAGAAGCTAAACATATCTATCTCCGTACAGACGCTACACAGCAAGATGGAGGAGATAGCGGAGAAAGAAGCAGAGGAAAAGTGGAAGAACACAATCGGCTGCAGAATCTCAAAAATCATGTCATCAAAACACAAAAAACTCACGCACTATATGCTACAGCTCCAAAGAAGAGACTGTAGACTGCTTAAAGGCATACTAACTGGTCACTGCCTAGCAGCTGCTCACGCGAAAAAGCTAGGAATCACGACAACGGACATCTGCAGGAAATGTAAGGAACCTGGAGTCGTTGAAACTCTGGAACACCTCATCTGCAGCTGCCCAGCGATCGCTAAGACGAGACTAAGACATCTGCACTCCCCAAGTCTCAACTCTCTTGAAGAGGCGGCAAGGAAGTCTCCCAAACAACTATTGGCATTTGCCAAAACGTCAAACAACCTCTTGGATTTCTAATGGTACCAGAAAAACCACCCTGCCTCACTAAGGACCGTAAGGTCTATGTGTGGCCCCAACAAAAGGCCAGCTTGAACTACCTACCTACCTATAGGGTAACAGCACTCGAACTGGAATAATCTTAGTCCAAAATTGTTAAACAAATATGTAAACATTTATGTGATTATATGAAAAACTATATTTAAATTTACCACCAAACTTTAGCAAAGTATACTTTTCGGGGCATTAATGTTAAATCAATCGATTTTCTGTGAACACACTTAAAAAATATACTAGATTGTCGAAGTGTGCTTAGATATCCGCGAATAACTTCGTCATCAGGTAACCAATTTCATCGAGAGATCATTTGTTCAACGGAGAATTAAATGGGCTCTTATTTATAAAAAAAAGTTGAAAATACCAGATCTGTAACCCGCCTTTCTCAGCCATCGCGTTAAATCTCTAAAGCCATTGAATATAATATATAAGAATTTTCTCGTCGCTGTCAGAATTAGCAAAGTTACATAAAATCAGATGGTCCATTCTCGAGTTATTTCAAGTTTAGTAAGCAAAATGAGCAATTAACGGTTTTTGGACCATAACTTCAGATTTTGGGGGTCCCCGACGAAAACCAAGTATGAGGAAGTGCTATACGCGACCAGCTCTACAACGTACGCTATGTCATTACCCAGGCTATTTCGCACTGTAGCACTGTTATAAGATCCTTTTGACGAGCATATAATTCAGCAATATGTTTCTATGGAAGCTGCTTGTATATTAAGGTCAAAAATATTTGGTTTCTTGGATCTAAAATAAATACAGATGGTGAATTGAGATTGAACTGAAAATGTGACAACGTTTTTCTGAGCAATTCTAAATATGTACGAACAATCAAACGTAAAAACCAACAAAAAAATTTGTGTTTGATTTGACGTATATTGGAAAATGGCAATATGTATATTTTTGAACCCAACCCTTTTTAACTTTATTTTGCTCCGGTTCAGGTTCAGGTTCGGGCGGAAAAAAATTTGTCTGCTCCGGTTCAGGTTCGTTTCGGACTTTCTAAAAATCCCGAAGTATACGACTTCGGAGCGGTTCGATTCCTAACCGGTTTGCAACCCTGGTTATAACACTCTTGAAAGTGCGACAAAGCTTCTAAAATTGGCAGAATACAGGAATGAACAGAGGAATGGTAAAAGGAAGGAATAGAAAATAATGAAGATTGGGAGATATTTTATGCACCGGAAAATTCATATATGAAGTCCATAGGGCTCAATTTGATTTACATATAAAAATTTCCCAACTTACAGCGCTGTGTTGCCGTTTTTAAACCCAAAGATGAGGAGCCCTATGGCAGACTGAATCCCAAATGGACCAAATGGATGCACAAGTTGTGCTGTCCCTGTTGCTTTGGACGTGCCTGCCTTATACCCAATCAAGGGTAAGACTCAAACTTTTTAAGTAAAGGGTGATTTTTTAAGCGTTTGTTTTTTGAATATTTAAAAAAAAGAAGAAAGTTTACAATAGTGAATGAAAACTTTATTGGGAGTGATACATCAATGCCTGTCGTTAAATTTTTAAAGATTCTATCATGTAAATGTTGCCCGCGGCTACGTCTGAGGTGGTCCATCCGTAAGCTCCAATTTTGGCATACTTTTTCCAGCATTCTCATCAATGGTGACTGTCTACTGGGGTCAAATCACATGATCTTGGCTGCCAATGGACTGGTTCAAATTCGCCTTAATTGGTTCGCGTGGCACCTTTGTCGCACGGTACTTAACTTCATTGACTGTAACGCTGCCATATTCATTATTTTTGAAACCGCACCAAACAGTGCATTTTCAGGGTGCAGGGATCAGACCAGGGTCAGGGTTCAGACCAAATTCGGAAATTCTGTTTATTTGATGTACCCATTGAGCCAAAAATGAGCTTCGTCGCTGAAGACAATTTTTCGTAGTTTTCACATTTCTCACGGAGCACGAATTTGGATAATAAAATTCAATGATTTGCAAGCGCTGTTCGTTTGTTAGTCTTTTCATGGTGAAATGGCAAACCTTACTGAGCATTTTTGGAGTTACCACATGTTTTGAATCACGCGTAAGGTGTCAAAATATGTACACTTTAAAACCAAATGGCATAAAATCACCCTTTATAAGGCGAAGATTTTTTTTATCAAATTAATGTTATTGCTTTTAGGTATCTATCCGAGGCTGGAGCCAGCTTGGTGGATCGTAAACTGAATCTGAATGTGGTGCCAAAGACGCGAGTGGTCAGACTTGTGGCTGAGAGTTTCAACTATGCCCGCATCGATCGTCAAAAGGCCAAACTAAAGAAACGCATCAAGGAGCATTATCCATCGGCTCACTTTAATCGCATGAGCCTGCCACTTAAGGTGAGTTTACTTGGGTCTACTTTTTGATATCAGCTATGTTAATCACTTGGCTTTTGTCTGGCCTCCTTTAGACTGGCTCTTTTCAGCTATTCGTGGAGGGCTACAAGGATGCCGACTATTGGCTGCGTCGTTTTGAAAGCGAACAACTATCGCCCGCCGTGGCTAAATCCTTTCAGCTGCAATTCGAGCGTCTTGTGGTCTTGGACTACATCATACGCAACACGGATCGGGGCAATGACAACTGGTTGATTAAGTATGTGGCGCCCAAAGTAAGCGGCGAAGTGGGCGGCACCGGCGGCAAAACTATGACCGGCCTAACGCGTAGCACCAACAATCCCTTGGTGCAGGTCACGGGTCAACCGATTGTGGACCTAAATGAACCAACGCTAGCAGAGAATGAACAACAGCGAATGACTGGTGGTGGGCTCTCACCCAAGCTTAATAGGAATAAAATCCAAAAGGATAGCGTTTTAACCAGCAGCGAAGATGATCTGCCCACCACAAGCGATAGAAATGGTCCAAACTGGAATCTGGTGGATGCGCCACAAATCAAAATTGCAGCCATTGATAATGGTCTGGCGTTTCCCTTCAAGCATCCCGACTCATGGCGTGCCTATCCGTATCATTGGGCCTGGTTGCCCCAGGCCAAACTTCCCTTTAGCGAAGAGATCAAGAATCAGGTGTTGCCCCAGCTGTCGGATATGAATTTTGTGGAGGAAATCTGTACGGAGCTGTTGTATCTGTTTCAGCAGGATCGTGGATTTGATAAGCGACTCTTTGAACGGCAGATGTCGGTGATGCGTGGACAGATTTTGAATTTGACACAGGCATTAAGGGATGGCAAATCGCCTGTGCAACTGGTGCAGATGCCTGCCGTGATTGTGGAGCGGTAAGTTGGAGCTGGGAGATAAAAGTGGTAGCAATTGTATTCAAATGATTTATTTTCATTCTTCCACAGTTCCAGTGGCAGTCGCTTCTTTTCCTTTACACAACGCTTCCAAAACAAAAGTCCCTTCTTCTCCTGGTGGTAAGATTACAAAATTGTGTGTTTCCCAATAATTCCATCTATTAAAGCTCTTCTCTTTTTTTCAGTTAAGTGACCCAGTCTACACCCCACCAAATATACAAAACTGGCTGATCCCCAATCAAGTGAAAGGTCCTCATCCTATGTGTCTATGCGCTTTGTTGTTGTCTAGTTTTTTTTTTAGTTTTAGTAAGCAAAGGAAGCATCATGAAAAATGCATCTAGTTGAACTTTTCTTTTCTCTCTTTTACTCATTGTTTGGATTAATCACTAAAGTGACACAAATTAGCCATTCTAAAAAAAAAAAACAAAGAATTTCAATGTGAAAAGGCACATAACATATCAGTGAAGTAATCAAAACTTATTTAAAATACTTTAACCATTATTCTATTAGTTAAGTGGCAAATGTTGATTGTTATAGACACACACACACACACACACACACTCACACATAAACACATTTAGTTATTTCTTGTTTTAAATTATTTAATTTATCCTGGGGGATGTTTATGCGGGGGCAGCTTGCGCACTATTAAAATCTACTTTAAGTGTATTACAAAATTGTATGGTAGCATAAATAATTATGCGAAATTAGTGGAAATTATATAAATACATCCATATACATGCATATTTATATGTGTGCGTTTAGTTGTATGTATAAATCGATATCGATGTATGTATTACTGTGTATACATCAGCTAATTAAATGCCTTGTATCTCTACATAAAAAAAACTGATAAATCAAATCATTCTACAGACTACACAGTTTAAGCTTTATATCTAAATTTGCCTACCCTCACTGAGAAAAGACTTTGGATTTTTAACCAATCAACGGAAGACTTCAGAAAATGGTGAGAACTTCAGCAAATAGTGAGACGCTGTCTTTTTTTTTTATTAAAGACAGCTAAGGTTGGCCCGCTAGACGCGATTTGTCCAGATACAACACTCTTTAATTAGTAGTTAAAGTATTTTGGTCAACCGAAAGAACACGTGCCATAAAAAAGTAGCGATTTTATCTTGAGGTGTCGCATAGGCGTACCGAAGGTACACAGAGTATATTAAGTTTGTGCAAAAGTATGTAACAGTGAAAAGGAATCATTTCCGACCCTATAATTTAATTTATTATGTTTGACATCCTTGCACCAAGCTCTGGAGAGCCTTTATTTTTGTGCAAGTCACCAAAGGTACATCAATTGAGGGCGCTTACATAATATTATACATTACTAGCATAATACCCGTCGCGCTTCGCTGCGCCGCCATCAGTATAGCCTTATTAATTTGTGTCTCCCGTACAGCCCACAAAGCGAATCGTACATACATCGGCTTGACTTCAAAGTCTTACTACTTTGCCTTTTCCCCGTTACGGCATTGCTGCCCGATTTTTCCTTCAATTCATACCCACATCCGACCCACTTCCCACTCAATTCCCACCCACCGTTATCGTTATTGTTATCGTTTCCGCCCCATTTCAAATTATTTCGTATTCTATCCTTACAAACCGAGTTTCAAGCTAATCGGATGAAAAATAATTTTTTGCATGCAGAATTTTCCGGGAATTTTCACGCCTGGGGGCGGATTTTCCGACATTGGAAAATCACATTTCAAATTATTCCGTATTCTATCCTTAAAAACCGAGTTTCAACTCAATCGGATGAAAAATAGTTTTTTGCCTACAGAATTTTCCGGCCATTTTCCTCCTGGGCGGATTTTCCAAAATCGGGAAAACACGTGTCGAATTATTTCGCGTCCAACCCAAATTTCATGGCAATCGGATGAAAAACAAAATTTTTCCCATACAAACTTTTCCGACGCTTTTCCGACTTTTCCGGTTGGAATTTTCCAAAACCCCGTCTTAGTACGCACTTTCACCACTAATGGAAACTACTGTCCAAGTTTCAGCCTTCTATCTCTGCGTTGATTGCCAATCAGTCAGTCAGGACACACTGT
This sequence comes from Lordiphosa magnipectinata, assembly GCA_037044535.1. Taxonomy (NCBI): domain Eukaryota; kingdom Metazoa; phylum Arthropoda; class Insecta; order Diptera; family Drosophilidae; genus Lordiphosa; species Lordiphosa magnipectinata. Next base: position 453,435 of record JBAMBO010004433.1, read on the forward strand.
TTTATATATAGAGTAGAAGTAGATAGATTACTTAACTACTAAGATTAAAAAATACATTCAGTTTAGCATTGTTTCACTCAGTTACATTATTTTACAAATTTATATTTAGTTTTTAATTTAATTTTTTTATTTTTTATTATTTTATATAGTTAGAATATTAATCTGTTTGTAGGTGTGGTTGAAGAGTTTTAAGAAAAAGCGGTGCGTTTCTAATAGATTTTACGTAACGAGGTAACGAGGTTGATTCCAACAACGAATACTATTTGTAAAAAAGTGTTTTTCAGAGCTAGAGAGTCTAAATCTAACGCTTAGTAAATTTTTAGTTCTGACCGATACGCTTAAAGTGAGTTTTTCGAAAAGATACGAGGGCTCCTTATTATTAATGATCTTGTGTAAAAGTAGCAGAGTTCTGTAGTTCATCCATGAGTTTAAGGGCTAATCAAATATTTTTAGGGAAAAGTGAGATATGTGCTCATGTTGTTTTATGTTAAAAATATATATGGCAACGGTGCTAATTCCAATTTTGCGCTTGGAGCATTTTTCCAGTAAGCTTCTTGCAGTATTCGATGACCTTCAGCATTTTTCTTCAAATGAAAGCAGAAAAGTATACTTTCCCGCAAATTACTTTTTGTTGGCACAAAAGTTGACATATTCGGAGCACACAAAAACTATGCTGTTTACACGTTCAGCGAAACGAAACATACTGAAAAAGATCGCAACATTGTCGGATTCGAGCTAAGTTTGCTGAAATTTGAGGAGTTTCCTTGCCACACCAGAGCAAAAATAATTTTTTCAACCAAAATCGGATTCAGGCAATGTATAGCTGTAAGTTAATCTAAAGTATATTTCGTATTTTATATGGGGGGGTTTCCTGAAAATCTCTAGAGATTTTCGTATAAACGATTGCACTTTGAACTTAACTTGGACTACTTTATTTGTGAAGTGAAAAGAATAAGACCGGCTACTAGATCATATGGAAGGGAAACCGTACGCATTAAATCTCCTTGGCTTTGAGCAGGCGGTTTCAAATCTGTCAACTTTCGTCATCTAATCTAGTAGCCCGGCATATTTGTGCCCCTTTTCATATAAAGTCAAACAGCTATTATATGAAATGCTAACGTTTTTACGAAAACCTCTAGAGATTTCTGGGACACACCCGTATATATCTAATATACGCTAAACATACCGATATAAGAAGTAAAATCATATGAAATTAACTTATATATGTACCTCTTACATCAGTTCTTTTTCAGATCATTAAGTCTACTGCGCAACCTGAAGATATTGCTTTACAAAGCTGAAATTTCGAACAAATATATTTAAGAATATGGGTCATCGATTAATAACCCAGAAAAAATAACTTTAATGAACAAAGGCCTTAACGAATTTCTTGAACAATGTACTTAAGCATTGAATCCCTGCTTCGCTATAATTCTGTTCGGGATACCTATTCGGATCGGACGTATATCTAGGAAATTATACACTTATTTAGTAAAAGTGGCCTTGCCGGATAACTTAAAGCCTTTACTTAAAGCAGACCTCCCACTCTTCATATCAAAATGATTTACGGAAGTGACTCATAAGAAGCTTTAAGGAAGCCTTAGATTTTGTTTATTTTTACGGGCCTGCCTTTGACTTTTGCCTAATCTATCAAATGTGACAGAGTAGTCTTTGATTATAATACTTTATATTTATTTCCCACTTTATGCTTATTTTTACAAGACATTTGCTTATTCAATCAATCCTTAGACACATATTGTCGCAGCTGTGAAATGCTCTTCATTACGGCCCCCAGTTCTCGTTGCAGATTGGTGCTCTCCGCCACCAGGTCAATGCATTCCTTAAACTTGGTCACCGAACTGCGCAAACTCATTGATGGCAGCACACTGAACCAATGCAATGGCTCCACATAACCATTCTCCTTGTCCACCGTGTGTCGTTCAATCCTTATCTCCGGCTCCTTGGAATTGGGTACCTTTACCACCCGGCAAAGCGCCTTGCATTCGGCGCTGTGCTCGGTGGGTATCTGGGCTGTGGATACCGCACTATTACCACCTTGCTGGAAACGGGTGCGGGCCAATAAAATTGTTCCACTGGCATTTGTACGCTCAATATTGATGCGACTTTGGGTGTGCTCCTCAATCAGATGAAACATGTTCAGATAAAGGGCATCCAGTAGCTGTCCCACGGTCTCTTTTTCATTTGTTTGGGCAGCCATTTCGCGTTTTTAATTAATTATTAAAATAATGTTGCAAAGATAAACAGAAAGCAAATCATATGATTTTTTTTTTTACTTAAACCAACGCAGGGTTGAAATTAGGGTTGGTCGCATCAAGAAGTGCATTGACCAGTAATCGAGTTTGAAAAAGCGCGCGCGGCAACTTCCAAGGCACAAAAGATTGGCCAGTGGTAAATCCACAATAATTCAGTCTACGTTAATTTAAAAACTACAAAATTAGAAACTAGAAATATATTAAACAAAATTAAGTAAATAATAATCATATTCGACATTCTGTGAATAGTCAATATATTTGACAAAATTATCTGTGAATAGTTATAGTTATTATTATTATTTGGCCGCCTGCAGCAATTCCATATTTCTTATTTCTACATGTAGAATTATATTTCATATTTACATAAGCCGCAGATACAAACCAAAATCATATAAATGGATCAAACAAGAACTGTATTGGCTTCAAATTAGTAGTAGATTAAGAATCTTATTGTTAACCTTCTTTTTAACAATAAAATAAGTCAGAAAGAGCAGAGATTCATCTTCATTAGAAACAAAGTACGCCTAGCAACTGGCCGCTGGTAACAATTGCTTATATTTACTACATTGGTTCTCATTTTTACACGTAGAATTGTAGCTCATATCTACATAATCTGCAGATGATTAGATTAGACAACAACCAAATTCATTCATCTGCGCTTAGCCTGACCTTCATAATTTTTCTATTCTTGCGTTATTTATGATTCTCAACTGCAAATTCGGCCAAATGAGAATATAAATAGCGCAACGTTTTTTCGTCAGCCGGCGGTCGAGCGTCTCAACAGCATCAAGGGTTGGCGTCATCCCCAACTAATTGAATCGCAAATTAAAACAAATTTGTACAACCGTACAAATTACACACAACCACAAGCAGTTGAAATATGCAAACCCGCAGAAAATGCAAATTACAGAGCTACATCCATTGCGAGATTTTAGCCCCTATATAAAAACCGCTGTTGAGATGATCGGAGAGGGACACCCCCACGAATGATCGTCACTTTTTGCTATTTTTATACTCTGTACCCAAGGTACACAGAGTATATTAAGTTTGTGCCTAAGTATGTAACAGGGAGAAGGAATCATTTCCGACCCTATAAAGTATATATATATTCCTGATCAGCATCAACAGCCGAGTCGATATAGCCATCTCCGTCTGTCCGTCTGTCTGTCTGTCAATCTGTATGAACGCACAGATCTCAGAGATGGTTAGAGATAGAGGTTTGACATGTATGGGGCATATATTTGTTATACTTGCAGGCAGATCAAGTTTAAAATTTTTGCCACGCCCCCTCCCGCCCCCGCAATTTGGAAAAAACGTCATATATCCTACAGTTTTGAAGATATATCGTTCGTACCTTCTAGAGATACCTTGCAAACAAAATTATTTATCGATTTGCTGAAGGAAGATAAAGATCGGATGAACGATACTCAAGTTATGGGCAAAAAACGGCCACTTAATACACTTAAATAATAAATAAAATTAAATTCCAATGTTTAAATGGACCACCCTGTACTTTATGTGGTCGGGGAGATGCTTCCTTCTATGCGTTATAAACATCTGGACAATTTTAATATACCCTCTACAAGGGTATAAGAATCTCAATAAGAATTTGTTGGAAAATTTGGAATTCCATTGCCCTTACAAAGCAGGCAATGAAAAATTTTCATTTACCAAAGGAGCGCGATATTAGAGAACCGAACCTACTCTATCTTGCCGGCAATAGCTTAGACCAGAGTCCGGCACGTCTCAGTCTCCAGTGTATTGAATAGGGCTCTGCGGCAGCGACGTCGACACACCGACAGTATACGAGCTTATACTGCTCTCTTTTGCAACAACAAAGATGTGCTAAATGAGCGCGCTCTCGCGTAGCTAAACACACACACACAACGCCAAAATGTGCATGTGTGTTTTGCCGGCCCCTGGCTTAGACGTTAAGGCGTATGACCGAAAGGCAGCAAAGACTCCGGGCGCACCAGTAGTGTGTGGCTGCTGGTGCGGGAGGTTGTGTGGGTTCGAACCCACCTCAGACCATCTAATAGAAAAAGTTTTTTCTTTCTTTAGAAAAAAGCTTTTACACACCCAATCACCTTCACCAGCTACTGGCGCCAGCTGTGAAAGTAACTAGCCATGAAAATGCAAAAAATTCTCTAACTATTGCCGTTCGGATTCGGCGTTAAACTGTAGGTCCCTTTCTCTTTTGCGAACAAGTTATAAGCACACACGCCAAGAGATTTGAGCCTATTTTACATTTTACATTTTCAATATAATGATATAGGCTGTTCCAGTTTTCACCATTTAGGATGATGACAACCTGTTGCGATGAGAGCTGTGCCTGTTGCCAGTATAGTCTTCTGATTTCACTTAAAATCGGATATACTCCTATGAAATGGCACGTGTCCTCCTTCACATTTAGGTTGCACAAAGTGCAATTGGCTTCTGTACCCCTGGTGTAGCGTCTGTTATTCACATCAAGCATTTCGCATCTTGCTCTAAATGGTGCCGAAATTTGGTTTTGGTTGTGCTGTTGGTAAAAATAGTTCTTTTCTCTCAAGGAATAGTTCAGTTGCCTGTAGATTACTCTGTGTTCGAAATTATCTTTCTCATATACGCAAAGTGTGTGCTCAGTGTTTCGCAGTATAGAGGAGAGAGGTAAGTTTCAATAAATAAGGCGTTATTTGAAGTATTTCGGGGCAACCTTGTCGAAGTAGCTTCCTGGGAGGCGTACATTAGGATTGAACGGGAGGTAGCCTGGAACATCCTGTACTTTATGCTACGTAGCACATTTGCGTAGCTTAGTAGGGTTTTCCAGGGGCTGTTGAGGGCTCTGATGGCATCGTAATATTTCTGCTGCAAATGGGTGCTGTGTAATATAAATGAAGAGATCGTTGCCCCCCGGTACTTAAAGGATTTTACTCTCTCTATTTTCCATCCGTTGATGGGCCATTTTTCATCGTTTTTGATCCTTTCTCTGTTGTTCCTGTTGGGTAGAACTTTGGTTTTCTCAACGTTGATTTTAAGAACAGCAGTAGTCGCACACGTCATCCAGCATTACTTGCAGCTTTTCCGGTGAATCCGCCATCAGAACCAAGTCATCCGCATATCGTATAAGTGTTGCAGTATTCTTATAATTTTGTAGGAATCTTACGATATATATAGAAGCATTGCGTTTGTTGCACAAACACGAAGTTAACATGTTGACATTTTAACATGAGCAACAAGCAAACGAACAAATGCCTCGTGAGAGAACAAAAAGCCGAACACGAGCACCGTAAGAGAGCAAGTCTCCGAGCGTGCTATTTATAGAACACACATATTCTCTCTCTCTGCGACGCCGGCAGAATTATGAGTTCCTATCTCATGGTACAGGCTTTTGGCAGTTTGGACACCACTGATCTAAATTGTTCGTATATGCGACATGTATACCAACTTAAGTCAATTTTGTGGTTTTTTTACATTTCTGGAATAAGCAGCTCATAGGGCCGGTCCGCCCACAGCCTAAACGTTTCAGTTTTACCTCCGGCTCCCTGTTGAAAGCGTAGGGTAATACTTCTCCAAGGCGGTATCTAGATTTTCTTTAATATTCTTCAATTTCAGGGAAGGTAATGATTTTGCTGATGATTCTAATCCACAGTTTACAGTGAGCCTTGCCCGTTTCCATTTAGATACCTTCCTGTATCTTTGGTCTGCCTTGCAAAGCTCCTCATATGACTAAAGAGCCAACAGCCACAGGTCAAATAAGATTTTTTTGGGCTTAAGTTACCAATAGACCCGTAACCTGGTAACCTGGAATTATTTGGCTGCCCACTTTGTATCAAGTGGAAAACGCCACTGCTGAATAGGAGCCATTTTTGTTTATAAATAAACTGCATATGTTAGCAGTTGTTCGCTGGCACTGGCACTGTGACTGCTGTTTGCAGTCATTGTTCTTATTTCTACATGTAGAATTGTATCTCATATCTACCAAAGAGTATATGTGTATGCTTTTTATTTTATGTATCTACATAACTTGCAGCTGATTAGATTGGACAACAACCAAATTCATTTAAATGGATCTAACAAAAGCATCTGCGCTTAGCCTGGCCTTCAACATTTTTCATTTCTTGCGTTATTTATGATTCTTAACTACGAATTCGGCCAAATGAGAATATAAATAGCGCAACGTTTTGTCATCAGCCGGCGGTCGAGCGTCTCAACAGCATCAAGGGTTGGCATCATCCCCAACTAATTGAAACGCAAAGTTAAACCGTACAAACGTACATTACAAAAAACAAGCCATCGAAAGATGCGCAACAACCAACCCGCAGAAATGCAAAAACAAACACGCAGAAATGCAAAAACTAAATCGGAGCTACATCCATTGCGAGATTAGCTAATATAAAAACCGCTGTTGAGATGATCGGGGAGACCCGAATGATCGTCACTTTTTTTTACTGTTTTGGTTTTTTATTTAAAGTTTTTGTAATTTTGATAACCTTTTAAATTCTGGAAGAAAGTGAAAGTAATCAAAAATAAACCGAAGTTAATTAAAATCAAAGATTATACAATGAATAGATCGGACATCTCATACAAAACAAAAATTTGTATGGCCGGTTCTGCCATTGGAACCCGCTCTCTTCAATGAAACCCACACGCAGCTACCGTTTATTTCGAAATTTTCGTCGTGTATGCAGCTGGCTTCATAGCTGAATTGGTTAACGCGTCGCCAACGTTGCGCGTTCTGTTAGAAGTGGTTCGAGTCGCCGAAGCGGCGAAATTTTTTTTTTTTTTTTATTAAATTTGTAATATCTGGTTTTTTATAATAATATTTATTTCACTTTTGATTGCAAAGTCAATGACAATTTATGATTTACTAAGTGCTGGTGCAGAACGAGGGCCCGTTCTACTGGTTCAACGGGAAAGGATAAATTTACCTGACTTTGGGGTTTTTAGGCAGCTTCAGCAGTTACCTGATCTACCTGATATGTAGAAAAAAGTGTTGAACTGGGGCAACCAGTTCTTTGTAGTGTGCAAAGATTGGTAGGGGATGGTGCCAAGGGGACACTTATGCCAAATTGCTGAGGCGGCCCGCGAGAGCCCCTCCATGGACACAAAGGTCGATAAGATGTCGTAGGTTGAGACGACTTCTGAGCCTGTTTGTCGCCAGATCAGAGGCAAGTCTATGGGAGTGGGCCACCAGTCGGTCATGGTACATAATAATAGCCAAACAAACAAACAAACCTACTGGTGTGCATATTAATTTGGGGCGCATAATGGCAAAGCGTCCAAATCGCGGTATATAATTGTATGCCTCTCATACCAGGGACCTCACATAGAAGATTCTAGGTTCTTGACGGTAGTGGAGCATGCCGTACCCCATAAGGGGATCCCCCAGATCCACCACTACGAAGCTTGAGAAGCCAATTGAGCTTCAATGTCATAGCTGCAACCGTAGCTACTGCCCGAGACACATAGACTGGTCAAGCGGCGGTCCAGAGATACGCCAAGGTATTTAACCGCGGTATCCTTTTGATCCTAGGAATCGCACACGAGCAACTTTTCGGGATCTGATAGCGATCATGTTGACTCTTTGAACGATTAACGGCTATGTTCCAGCGGTTAGGCCATAGACCAAAGCCAAGGTACTGATCCGGCCACTGAGTTGACAAACTCCTTAATATTAATGCAAATGTATTTAGGCAATCTTGTATCCGACCATGAAATACTTCATTTGATTGGCGACCAACCGAGATGTCATACTACTTTGGAGATTTGAATGACATTATAAAGTTGTGCACATAATTGTGCGCCATCCGGGCTACACTGCAAAGTGTCATTCTTAGCCCTCGGCTTATCATCCCCTAGTATAAAGTAGCACCTACTTCCTCTGGAAATTATATATTTTTTTTAAAGTAGTTTAAATTCAAATAATTAATAATAGCTGACTGATCAGAGTGACCATGTACCTTTTTGGTGGATGGTCACCCTGTTTTAGTTATGTTCCACACACACAAGAAATAACTAGCAATTTCCTGGCAGGAATTTTCCGCAGTGCTGGATACAGGCCTTTAAGCTTAACAACTAATAAGGAATTTAAAGTTTCTGCACTTAAAGAACTACGTTTCTCACTCAAAATAAAATGAAGCGCTGAAAATGCCCTTTCAACGAACACCTGAATCGCCGGTGTGCCAGCACAACCTGTGCCCAAGCAGACTCCTTACTCGTAAATACACGCACACAAACTCAAAAGTCTTTATATTTTCTTCGCTCGCATCAAAACGGTCAGCGAATAAGCAGAACAAAACGAAAACAAAAAAATCGGTTGTTCGCCGAGCACAGACCGATTTATTCAAGAGAGCATGTGAACGGTTCATCTCTGACGCTTTGCTCAAAGAGTCCGTGAATAACAGTTATTTTTGAACAGCGAAAAATGATCAACTGTTATCTGCGAGCTCTGTATATACATTCTTTCCTCATGTGCTTGGAAAGCTAAAGTTCACTATAACATGAAATCGTCCCTTTTTTGGGTTGTGCTTTTGTCACCTATTAATGCGAAGAAAAAATGCGGAATGCAAAGACAAACGAAGTAAGTCAAGGGAAAGACGGCTAAATAAAGAGGACAAACGGGACAAAATTAACATTTTTGCTTCGTATTCTTTAATTTCCTTTGACTTTAATTTTCTAACATGTTTTGCTTGCATTAAGAAGTTGGCGTCAACAACAGCAAGTGCGTACCTTAAAAATTAAAAAAATCAAAGTTTACTTTTATTGAAAATTAAACCGATGTGTGAATTATATGAATAATAATATAATATAGTAGTTTCCACGGAGCCAACTCAGCATTATATGGTAAGAGTCAAAATGTATATAAATCATCACGAAGTACAGCGATCATAACAATAAAAACAAACACATATAACTTTTAAAAGCCAATTTAAAAACTTATTGTTGAATATTTTAAATTTCCTTTATTAATTTTTGTTCGGGTTTGGAATATTCCCTTCCGACGGATGGATTTCTGAAACTGTTCTTTGAGAAAGAGAAATTGCAAGGGAACCCCGAAAGACTCAAGAAGTTTAAAGCAACAACAAAAACCCATTCTAAAATACCAACCCAAAGATGCATTCTTTGACGGTTTCACGCTTTACTAAATCAAAAAATCAAAACGGCCGCCCAAAACCCATCACAAGCGGGCTCCCCTTTGAACGAATTCGTTCACAAAGCAAGCCCGACGTTCACGGGAAACACCACCAATAACCTTTGCTACTAAAACTGGCACAATACCTAAACGAAGTGCGAACATCCTGCTTAGAGAAAGAATTTCCATTATAATATAATAACCAAATATTAAAAGCAAAAAAAAAAACAAGAAAATGTTCGGGCTCACGGTGATTCGAACTCACGACCTTGCCGCCTTAACCTTCTTTTGGTTGCTGAGTGCTTTGCTCTATGGCGGCATTCTTTACTGCGACTTACCACAACGTCTCGCCGGCATTGCCGACTTTCGCGATAAGTAACGAGGTCCTGAGTTCGATTCCCAGAGAAGGAAGGTAAAGTTACGAAAAAAGGAAATCAGAACTATGGGTTTTTTGGGTAAAAATTAAAAATTGAAAGATTGGAACTTCCATTTTTGTACATATATTATTAAGATTAAAGTAAAATTTTGGCTTGTGATAATTTTTTGATTCGACCACGCCCACATTAAAATACTTTCAGACACAATTGGTTTTAGAAAAAAACATTTCAAATTACTGATTTGTGAACAAGTTATTAATGTTAACTTAATAAATTTAAAACATCATTGATAAATTGGTGTTGGATTTAAATTGGTGTTGTGTTCTGATTAATTAAATAAAGTCATGTTAAAACAGCTTAGTTAAGCTTCTTACGACAAGTTTGAACATAATTTTCTTCAAATTTAAATTATTCTTCGTCTGAAGCTATCACACAAATTTCAAGATCTTCGTTATCCCCCGCGTTATCGTCTACGTCATCTTCTTCATGTTCGTCCTGATCATCTTCATCATGAGCCATGTCTTTATCGGCTGATTTTGTAACTGAAACATAAAAGCGGTAATCGGTTATATGCAAGTCAATTTGCATTTAAGCGATCTATTGGTTGTAAGCAAAAAATTGCATATAAGCAATTTAGTGAATTGTGTTCATTTTGTTTTAATGTGTGCTTATTTTTTTATGTATAGTTTAAATATTACGTGAGAACACATTCTATCTATTATTAAAAGATCTGTTATTTTGGTTTGGCTCTGAGTTTTTTCAGTATTTTCTAAGATCAGGTCATCAATGTCTTCAAAAATCTCTGAAGCGTTTATATTATTACTATACGAAAAGTAGTCGCAAAGCAAATCAAAATTTTAGAAGGCCCTCTTCGGTTGAGGGATGTTTTACACTGACATCAGATTGAGCGAAGTTGTTTTCCTCATCTTCAATTGGTTTTCATTTTCTTCCAGTACGTCTGCAATAATATCCTCGTCCGAAATAATACCAAAACAGGCCAGATCATTGTCGCATTGAATGTATTCGTTGTCTAGATTGGACCATCCGGAGTTTTCGCGCTCTGCATCTATCTCAGCAGCCATATCAGTCTCTCTAAATCCTTAAATTCTCATGCTTGCCTTTGTAGCTTCCGTTTGGTAGTGCCTTGTAGACTATACTATGCTGTACTATGCTTGTATCAAGCCGTTCTGAATGTTTATTTTTATACTCTGTACCACAGGTATACACAGGTTAAGTTTGTGCAAAAGTATGTAACCTCAGAATGGTAAGAGAGAGAGTATGTGATCTCAGAAATGGTAAGAGATAGAGGTTTGACATGTATGGGACATATATTTCGTATACTTGCAGGCAGATCAAGTTTTTTTTTCATTTTTTGCCACTTCCCCTCCCGCCGAAATTTGGAAAAAACGTCATATCTCCCACATTTTTTATGATAGATTGTTCGTACCTTCTATATATATCTAGTAATCAAAATTATTTATCGATTTGCTGAAGAATGATAAAGATCGGATGAACGATACTCATGTTAGCAGAGGTCCCAAAAATCGGTCCCCCGCTTGCCTTTGTCAGAAAACGAAAGCTTTCGCGCGAACACATTGAAAAAAGTACCGAAATAACCTTTAACTGCGCTCTCTGCTTCTATTTGGTTGTGAGAGGAGAGAAACACATTTTTTTGATTTTTTTCCTCTTATGTCTTTTTGGGACCGTTTGGCTTAATTCCCGAATTAAAAAGGTCTTCTTCGTATGTATGCATCGGTGTGGAAGGCTCGGCTTACGATATGAATGTATGTGACGAACTATATGCGCTCTCTCGTTCTCTCTCGTTCTCTCTCTGCTTATGTTAAACTCTGGCGCAGCTCTTGAGTCTGCAACCTTTTCAAATAACATTTTGAGAGTTTGGTCTTCGATAAGCACGCAATTTAAGACCAATTGACTAAGTTGGGCTTGATATACGGTTGCTGTCAGACCGATCATTGCTGTGTGGTCAATCACAGCCATTTAACAGTGAGCGCGATAACAGAACACATTCGGTTGCGGGAAGCCCAGGCCCCTTTTATATTTGGTTTTTCGGTCAGTGACGTGAGCAGAGCGAACTGAAAAAAGGGTTGAGAGTTATTTACGAGCTATGCATGTTAGTTCTGAGCAAAAATCGGCAAGTTAACATGAGAGATGAATTTAGTTTTTTAAAATTTTTAATCTCATTTCAAGGTATTCCAATCTTTTTTTTCATATTCCAAGTTTCTTGAAAAAAAGATTTTTAATCTAGGTTTTATATTGATATTTTTTTTTTAGCGTATCAAATAGCTATCGATCTTTTCTTCTGTGTGATTTGAAATCATATGAGGATATTTTACATTTTAAAAATTTCAAATATTTGTAAAACATCCAAAATTTTACATTTAACGGTTTGACATTAAACTCTCGCTGGTCAAAATGGTATTGCGACTGTCCGTTTCGCGTGGCGTTAACTTCTTGCCCAAATCATCCGCCGTTTCTCTATCTGTCTTCATATTGGCCATCAATTCCAAAAATGCATAGATAGCCGCACACACTAGAAGGTACGTGCCCAAGGTAATCGCCACCTGAAATATAATGACCAATATAATCTGGAAACAATTCAGCAAATCAATCAATTAAGCTTAGCATAGCCCTTCCTACAAGGAACTTACAATTAGCAAGCTTAGGCCCAGAAGTTTAAGCCATCTGGTTGCGTTTAATAGGTATAGTTGAAAGAGCAATGTCTGACTGCCCGAAGTGGTAGCACCAGAGCCTCTTTCTGTCTCATCTTGTTCCTCAATGTTCTCCGCTCGCCAAGGTAAATACCAATCGTAATAGAAACGATTTAGCAAAGACATTTCAGCCGGCGATTTCTTCTTTTGAATTTTGGGTACTGTGGCTGCCACTTGGGGTTCGAAACCCTCGTGTAAATGCTGAAAGCAATTGTTAAAGTCGACTAATGAGAGTCGATTGGAGCTGGTGCATTGCTGCTTGGCTTCTGTGGCAGGGGCAGTGACAGGGGGAGATGGAGGGGTAGAGGGTGGTGCATTATTAACTTTGCTGGGCGGCTTTGGATGGGGCTAAAAAAAAAAAAAGAAAAAGAAATTATTTAAGAAATGTTGATCAGATCTTCGTTTTGTATAAGGGCTAAAAATTCCAGTGCATCTGCAGCCTCCACTGTGGTCCAGCGGATTAAAATTCAGTTCAAAATGTGAAGAAAATTAAGGTTTTTATACCCTTGTAGAGGGTATATTAAAATTGTCCAGATGTTTGTAAAGCATAGAAGGAAGCATCTCCGACTACAAAGTATATATATTCTTGATCAGCATGACGAGCTGAGTTGATATAGCATTGTCCGCCTGTCCGTCTGTCCATCCGTCTGTCCGTCCATCTGTTTCTATGCAATCTCCTCCGTCAGTTGTAAATCTATCGTAATCAAACTTTGCACAAAGTCTTTTGGTACAAATATGCTGCACATTTGTCGAAAAACTAGTTTTAGTGAGAAAAACTTGTTTGTCTTCAATGCAAACGCCCCCAAACCTTGTATTTATCAGTTTTCTATGCTTTTACGTAATTCCACCAAGTATGATGAAATTCGGACAATTATATAGTATAGCTGCCATACAAAAGATAGGTCTGTGTTAGTAGGTAAAACTTTTGGTTTTTATTGCTATCGGTCCTCAACTTGTTACTGATCAATATTTTATGCCACCACAAAATTATGCCAAGTTTGATCCAAATCGGTTGACTATAGCGTATAGCTGCCATAGGAACGATCGGTCGAAAAAGAAGTTCTATTGAAGAAAACATTTTTGTTTTCAATAATTGATTTTGAGATACCATTCACATTTTTTTCGACCTCGAGGACTGAACACACGAACGTCGCGACGGCGCCTTAGCTCACTCGACTATTGCTAAGGCATAAGCAAAACGTGGCGTAAAAATCATACTTAAGAATGTAAGCAGTTGGCACTTTGCCGCTCAGCGAGCAACAAAGACCGCTAAGAAAACGTCGAGGTCGTGGAATCAAGTCTTCGTAGGAACATATTTTTTTTTTGTTTTTTTTTTTTAGTTGAGGTGTATATAACATTGTCTATATTTTATACAATCCTTAAATTGATTTTTCGTCAATAACGCACTTTCCTCGCCTACAAGTTGGAAGTCGGGATCAATTGTCTTCTCGAATTTGAGCAGATTACGTATTAAAAAATCAATAAGAAAAAAAACCTTAATTGAAGCCGATTTCAGTCTCGACAATTTGTGCTACATTTCTCAGGGTGTACCATCGAAGGTTCTAATGTTGTCAGTAATAGCTTTAACTATCGTCATTTTCTGATTACACTGTGACACATTTTTGAACTCAAAAAAGTTGATAGCGTCGACACCAAAAAATTCTGAAAGGGTATGATGGTAGTATAAAAACCCTGTCTGGGTTTGGTCTGACTAGCTGCCGTTTTCTTTTTATTGCACTTTGGACTTTGTTGCTTCAGAGTAGGATTTACGATTCCATATCTCGTAAACTATTTGGAATTTTGCTTTTATATCTTTGGCAAAGTTGCTCTTGGTTTGGCCTACAAAGCATTTTTTTGCAGCAAATCAAAAAAATTACATCTACATACTCAAAATTACAAAAGTTTCTCAAAAAAACCACGTTTTTACCACTTTTTTAGTTTTTTAACTTCATCTTGAAACCCGTTACTAATTTGACAAGTAATATAATACAAAGTTGTAACTTAGACCTAAATAAACAAACCGTTAGAACGAACCAACTTCATTTTATTACTCTTTCATATAGTTATAGGCCCACAAGCACGTACAACTGCCAAAAAAAACTCGCAAAAGACGAACATTTTCGATAAAAAAGTAAGAAAATTAAATTTTTTAGTTATAATTTTTAAGTTATGTTTTTATACCCTTGTAAAGGGTATATTAAAATTGTCCAGATGTTTGTAACGCATAGAGAGGAAGCAACTCCGACCATACAAAGTATATATATTCATGATCAGCATGACGAGCTGAGTTGATATAGCCATATCCGTCTGTCCGTCCGTCTGTTTCTATGCTATCTCCTCCGTCAGTTTTGAACCTACCTCAACCAAACTTTGCACGAAGCATTTTGGTACAAATACGCTGCACATTTGTCGGAACCGGCCGGATCGGATGACTATAGCATATAGCTGCCATAGGAACGTTCGGTCGAAAAAGTAGTTTTAGTGAGAAAAACTTTTTTTCTTCAAAGCAAACGTCCCCAATCCTCGTAATTATAAGTTTTCTATGCTTTTACACAATTCCATCAAATTTTATGAAAATCGGCCTACTATATAGTATAGCTGCCATAAAAAAGATATGTCTGAAAAAAGTCTTAGTATGAAAAACTTTTTTGTTTTTAATGCTATCGCTCCCAAACTTGTTACTGATCAATATTATACGCTACCACTCAGTGCCAAGTTTCCATAGGAACTAAAGGTCGAAAAGTAGTTCTAGTGAGAAAAACTTTTTTGTTCTCAATGGTAGCGTCTTTATACCTTCCTCTTGTGAATATTATTAGTTTCCACACAATTTTGGGGAGTTTGGTCAAAATCGGACGAATATATGGTATAGCTGCCATATAACAAACTGGCAAACAAATGGTCAAAGTAGAGGCGCCATCGTATTGCTGAGTTTGGAAAAACCCTCAGCTAAGAATGCTCGACGAAAATCATTTAATTCCTTAATTTATGTAAATTATACAAGCTACAAGGGTATATAAACTTCGGTCGAGCCGAAGTTAGCTTTCCTCTATTTTTTTTACTATTTTATTGATTTAATACAAAACAATCGAAATTTTTGACTGTGTCAGCCAATTGGTACCAAAAACTGCCATCTTGGAAGTTTTGGTTCCAATTCTACATGCTTAAGGGCCCGTAACTATACGAAGGACCAATCGAATAATGTTGGTATGTTCCAATGGTTTGTTTATTTAAGTCCAAGCTACGTTTTTGTCTTGCATTGCTTAATCAAATTCGTTACAGTTTTCAAGACAAAGTTGAAAAACAGTACAAAATGAGGGGAAAACATGATGATTTTAAGACATTTTTGTAAATGTGAGTAGAAAGATGTGACTTTATTGACTTGCTACTTAAGAATGTTTTGTAAGCCAAGCCTAGAGCAACAACTTTCTTTAAGACGACAAAGTGAAATTCCAAATAGTTTACGAGATATGGAGTTGCAAGTCTCAATCAGAAGCTTAAAACTTTAAAGTTCAATAAAAAGAAAACGGCAGACCAAACCCAGCGAAGGTTTTTGTACTGCCATCATTCCCTTTCAGAATTTTTTAGTCTCGACTATCAACTTTTTAGTGTTGCAAAGTGTTATTAAACAGTGCTCCACTAAAAACTTGATCAGATCGAGACCAACCAAATCTGAGAGGGTATGAAGGTAGTGTAATAACTTTGACTGGGTTTGGTCTGGCTAGCAGACGTTATTATTGATCCAAGTTTTTTAACTTTATCTCAAGCAAAGTTGTAGAAAGTTCTCGTTGGAGCACTGGAGCCATTTTTTGCAAAATAGAGCATTTTTAGCATAGTATATAAGAAGCCTTTTGAAGCCACCAGACTTACATTGGTTTTGTTTTAGCACTTCCGTATAGAATGGCTGGAGAAATTTTCATGGACGAAAAATTAAAATGGTCGAGCATTTTGTGTAACTTGTGAAAATTTTGTTTCCAATTATTGAAAAGCCTTCAACGGTACGACAAACAGGAAACACACAAAGAACAGAAACACTCATCATGTTTCTGCTATTCTTATTAATGAACTTCTTGGCCAGATACAAAAATCGCGAAAGAAATAAATTTCCTTTACAAAATTTAATCACTCCAGTTAGTATTTTTGGCTGAGTGCTTAGAGGTTAACAACATTAAAACAAATGAGGAAGCCAACTTAGCGGCTAAACAAAAAAAATATAATATATTTTCACTTTTAAGCTACCTTTTAAAAACTATAAATGAACTTAATACCGAACACAACAGCGAGCGAGTTTTATTTGTAGTTAGTTTTTCAAATATTCAAGAGATTCAACTTTTCACGAGATGACATTCAATTCCTTTTAATGATAACGCCTGAAAAATAACTTTCAAGCAAACAAAATGATACTGTGCAATTTCGTAGCCATTTCGACTACCTTTATGACTCAGATCCCGAATCAGATAAGAGAAAATGAACTAGTCCTATTTTGAAATGAAGTGTCGAAAATAAAAAATGGACTTTCTGCCCAAGGATTTTAATAATCAGTTACTTTTTTTTAATTAAAACGAAACTTAGAAATAAACTTAAATTTCCGTTTAATTAAAACGAAACTTAAAAATAAACTTGAATTTCCGTTTATGAATAACAGAATGCTATGTAGAGAGCTTTGTTCACATACAAATTTTCATGTTTGGTCAACAAATGACCTAAAATAATATATTGATTAAATTATTTACTTTTATTATTACTCAATGAAGAACCTTTTGATCTCTAATAAGACAAAAATTAGTATGAGTATTTGAAGGAACTTTGTTATGATTAGCTTTCAAAAAAGAATTGGGTTATTCTTGCTTTGTTTTGGTTATAAAAATTAATTTTGGTATGTTTATTTTTCATGTATTATAAATACAATTATTAAAAAACAATAATTCCCTGTACATTTTTGACAAAATGTAGTTCAGGACCTTTTTCCATTGAAATGGAGCTTTTTTCAAATATATTTTGGAGCCTTTGTTATCTTAAAGGAGACTTTACGTATTTCTTTGGAGCATTTTATTTTTTTCTAGTGGCAACCATGCTTGCTGGTCTATAACCATATGAAGGAGTAATCGTATAAAGTTGATTTGTTCTTTGGGTTTGCTTATTTTAGTCTAAGCTAAAATTTTGCAGTGTATTGCTTGGTCAAACTCGAAACTGTTTTCAAAATAATGTCTAAAAACTAAAAATAAAAATAAAAAAAAGGGGGGAAAACTATGCTTTCCATATGCTTTTGTTTTTGGCCGGCTCCAGGTCCAGTTTATAAGGGTGTCCTTATAAAATAGAAAACGCCACTATTTTTTTGGGTTTTCCTCCAATATATTTGGATTTCCTTCGGAAATCGTCTTCAGGGAAAGAATCACAGCATCTGGTTAGTCGGCTATGGAGTTTGAAACTTTCACTTTTTTTTTCCACTTTCCACAAATAATTTAAGTATGAAGATGGGATTTTTTGTACCTGCAGTGAATAAATGTTTTGTAGGCCATTTCAAGTGCTAAATTTTCAAATACGACCTTAAGCAAAAATTTTAAATAGTTTACGAAATATGGAAATATAGAATCCAATCAGAAGCTAAGAACTTTAAAGTGCTATGAAAAGAAATCGGCAGCTAAACAAACCAAACCCAGCCAAGGTTTTTATACATACTACTATCATACCCTTTCAGATTCCTTTAATTTTGACAAAATTTACTTTATTGAGTACAAAAATGTGTTTTAGTGTTATGGGTGGCGTTTTTAAGTCTTATTTTTAACGTTTTTTAGAATTTATAATAAAAATCCAATATATTTCCGTAACGATTCATAGTATATGTAGCACAATATTGTACAGATATCAACAAATTTGCTGGATTTCAGAAAGTCTTTAATTTTGTTGAACCAAACCGAAATTTTTTTTTTTTTTTTTAGCTTTTTTAAGTATTTATTGAACCTTCTCTTAATGAGACTAACAATAATTTTTCAAATCTTAATCTAGAAACTATTGTACAACCATCCCCTATTGGAGCTAGTTTATGTTCTGCGGCCCTTTAATTCAGTCGCTGGGTTGGTAGGTCTTTTCTTCGGAGGCGAGAATGCGTTGCTTGCAGGGTGAGAGATTGAAGAGATTGTGCAAGTTCATTAGGGTGGGCTAGAAGCTTTTCAGAATATTTGCGCTTTAGTTGCTGTATTTCAGTTTCGACCAATGGGATCCTCAGGTCGTTGTGGATACACTCGTTGCGAATGTACCATGGGGCTCCAGTGAGTGTTCTAAGAATTCTTGATTGTGATCTTTGAAGGATGTCCACACTGCTCGCACAAGCATTTCCCCATAGCTGTGAGCCATAAGTCCAGACAGGCTTTATGATGCTTTTATACAGTAAGACTTTATATTCCAGTTTTAGAGGGGAACGGGAGTTAATTAGCCAGTGAAGGCTGTTGGCCTTTAGCCTTATTTGAAGTTTTTTCGATTCTATGTGTTTGCGCCAAGTAAGCCTTCTGTCGAGGTGGACACCAAGGTAAACAACATCCAAAAGTCTTGATGCGGTCATCGGACATCGTGATCTGCTTAGAATTGCCGTATCATCCGCAAAAGTGGATATTGTTAGTCGGGGGTTTTTTAAAGTCGTAATAGTTAGTAATAGGTTTAGCATTTTTCTTGGTTCACTGTTTAAAGAGTCTATATTCCGGGTTCAGCCTATTAAATATTGTGTCAGAAATGGAAAATTTTGGCTGTAAACTAGTGTAACTTGATAATCTTCAATTCTGGATTAACTCCTGGGAATTGGGCATTTGGAACCAAAATTAAGACAAGCTTAATTTGTAAAGCATTAATCAAAACGTTTCATACTTTATATCTGGTATCTACATTAAGCATTGTATCTTATTTGTACACAAGCAGCAATCAAAACAAATTAAATGGAAAGAACAAAAACAGTCTTGGCTTTAAATAACTAAAACGCAATTTACTAAAATTAAAAAAAAAAAAATATCACAACGCTGTTTTCATTGCTTCTCTGCTTGGCCTGTTTTGAACATTTTTCGTTTCTTGCGTCATTTGTGATCCTCAACTACGAATTCGGCCACATGCGAGTATAAATAGCGCAACGTTGTGGCATCAGCCGGCGGTCGAACGTCTCAACAGCGTCAAGGGTTGATCGTCTCGTCCCCGACTAATTGAGGCGAAAAACATAATATAATGAAATATACTTTCATACATAATTTTGAAATGAAATATACTTTCTTTCAAACCTCCTCTTGTCATTGTGAGTCATTGAAAAATGCATCCTTGACAATCTTATTTGAAGTCATGAACTTCACCTTTAACCCGCTGTTGAGAAGATCGATTTGGGTAATTACCCGGGAATTACCACGAATGATCGCCGCTTTTTTTTTTTTTTTTTAGTTTGAAATTTTAATGTTTTTGTAATTCTAGTTTAATGGGAAAAGCAAAATAAATTGCTGTTCATCTATTATTTTTTAAAGTTTCAGTCTTTTTCAAACATTTCGTAATAAGTTGAGAGTCTGAGTTAATTTAAAATAAGCAGGAATCAGCTTATATATGAAGCTATATTTATTTATTCCATTCCACATTCTAAAGTCATCAAATATGCGGAATAACATAACCTACACAGTCATTGATTTCCAAAATATTAAATTCTCATATCTCCTCTATGGCTAATGAGGCGAAATTGTAGAGGTCGAAGAAATTTAATTTCTTTGTTTAATGTTTTTATTTGAAGTTAGGCAATTGTGTGCTTGTTAGTAATAAGTACAAAGTGTGTAAGAAAAAAATTAATATGCCCCCGATCACATCGATTGGCCGGCGCCGTAGATTTACAAGTTCGGTGCAGATAATAGGAGCATTGAACTGACAGTACATATGTGGTAAAAGTCGTTGTAATTCGAGTAATTTGATCTGACTTG
This sequence comes from Lordiphosa magnipectinata, assembly GCA_037044535.1. Classification (NCBI taxonomy): domain Eukaryota; kingdom Metazoa; phylum Arthropoda; class Insecta; order Diptera; family Drosophilidae; genus Lordiphosa; species Lordiphosa magnipectinata. Next base: position 473,859 of record JBAMBO010004433.1, read on the forward strand.
CAAAGATAGTGGAGGAAAACGGCGAATTGCTCTGTAGGGTACATTCCAGTTCAGAAGACTTAGGAGGAGAGACGAATCTAGATCACCAACAACCAGCTTATGCAGAAAAAACACACCATGGCGAATCCTACGGTCTTTTAGAGTAGGCAAGTTCAGAAGTCGTAGGCTATCTATATAGGGCGACCTGCATCCCAGTTTAAACCCCTAAGCGCAAAGAGAAGAAACTGCTTTTGAATCGACTCCTCATTAACTACCTTACGCTACACCAGAGCTAACGCATACTATCTCGGAAGTAAAATCATTAAACATGACTCGTTTTCTGTTTGAAAGATAGGACAGGGGGAAACCCCAAGCTGGACAACTTGTGAATAAGAAGCCTATGATTGATCGAATAAAAAGCTTTACTAAAGCCAGTAAAGAAGACATCAGTCTGTAATTGATTTAGAAAACTGCGATTAATTAAATTAGTGAACTCCAGAAGATTTGTCGTAGTAGATCGGCTTTTCACAAACACAGTGTTGACAAGGCGAGATGAGTGAACGGCATTGATGCTGCAGTTGTTCAGTGATCAATTTTTCAAAAAGTTTTGGTATAGAACTGAGCTTGGCAATGCCACGACAGTTCTCGATAACCGACCTATTGCCCTTTTTGTGCAGCAGGATGATAAAAGACTCCTTCCATATGGGTGGAAAGTAGCTTTGGTGAATTGACATTTGAAAAATGTGAAAGGAGCTAGCATAGTTTTTAAGGACACAACTGAAAATCATGTCAAGGTCAAAAGCAAACCAATAAATTACTGTTGAAAGACACCTTAAAACGTCCGACTAGTTTGTTTTAGTTCTAGTTTGCCCAGTACCTAAAATACTACTCCTCCGCTGCACAGTCGAAATGACCAATTTGGCGAAACTAATTAATATCTTCCAAAGTAAATTAGAAATATGTTTTTTTTTTCTTAAAGGTAGGAATAAAATCAATATACAAAATTAAAAAAAAAGTTAATACAATATTTTTATTTTTTTTTATTAAAAAACAACAATTTTTTTTTAATATCTAAAAGATTGATCAACTTTTTTAAAGTTGGAATAAAAGAAATAAAAATAAATATACAACATTTTTAATAACATGTATGTTTTAGCGACCTTTATGTTAATTAAAACCTTCAAATTTTTTTGCCGGCTCCAAGTCTCGCTATGTTGGTACATAACTTTAAAACAGGGACACACACCATACCACAAAGGAGTTAGTTGACCGAACAGCTGTTTCAATGGTATCTCTACCATATCATCAGCGATCTTCACGTGGTACCACAATCAGAAAACAACTCCCTCCTCATGCCTGAGATGCCATAATCGCTTGGGAGTTCCAATGCGATTCAACAGCAAAACCCAGACACAACGAGCCAGAGCCGCGCTGTCTGTGGCCTTTGTACGTGTGTTTTTAATAACATTTTTTTAAATTTGTAAGTTTAAGTTTAAGTTTTTTTAAATTTTTTCGGAAGTTACACTTACATTTTGAGCCAAATCTCGAGTCAGATACGTTAGATGGAGTCAAACTAGGTATGAATAGAAAGGTTATTGAATGTCAAATAATCGCTCAAAACATTGTTTTTAAATCGGTAAAGTAGTTTGAAAACAAACAGCAAAAATATTTGAATAAAAAATATTTCAAATAAAAACGCTCGAAATTTCTTTTTTAAACACCTAGAAAAAATATTTGAAAATAGAACAAAATTATTTTTATTTTTTCTTCTTAAGAATCGCATTTTTTCGAAGAATATAAGGTATTAATAAAGAAAACCTATGGATAAACCCCGAATTTATATTCGATGATCGCAATACATCATAGCTTGGAAGAATATCGGCGTTTTCAACAAGCCCATTGGTAAAATCTCGCAATTTTTGTTCAGATTTCAATAGATTTGAAGTTATTTATTGGGGATGTAGACTCTTCCTAACAAGTATGGCCAATTTAGCTATTTCCCACTAGATCTAGCTATTTTGTAGAGTACACAACCGGAAACTATTCAGTTTTGCCAAACCAGCAATTCTAACTATTTTGAAATTTTTTTCCATTTTCTATCTATTTCGGAAGTGCAACAATTATGATAAAACAGCCCGGAATTAGCAATTTTGAACCTGCAACAATATTCAGCTATTTATACTGATAAAAATTTAAATCGAAAACTATTCCATCAGCGTGTACCAAAAATCATTTTGAAATTTTGACCATATATAATAACTTTTTTAGTAGATCTCAAATTATTCAGACCTGTTATCATTTACGAATTCAATCAGTCGGAATTGGTAAAAGATCCGAATTAAAAGACACCATTAAGACGTGGCCAACAAGCTAAGCGAATAAAGATGATCGGAAATTTGAAGTTAAAACCAGAATTTTAAAATCGCTCTTTAGAAAATTTTTAACATTTATGAATTCCGGCTCCGCATAAATTTGAAAACGGGAACAGGATTAATTGTGCATTTGATATGAATAGTCGTTAAGTGCAGGGACACAAGTCGGTTCTGAGCAAACCGTACCGAACCGCTTATGTGTGTCCGTAAACTGAACCGCGAACCAAACCAGTGTTCTTACGAAAATACAAAACCGAACCAAAAACCGCAAAAGAAAACAGTTCGCTTCGGTTAATTTTATCGACTACACTGAGAAAAAAAATCAATCTAAAATCTAGATTGAAAATCTCGTTTTCAAGAACGTTTGCAAGCTTAAAAAATCAAGATTGAAAAACCTTGAAATAAGCTTAGAAATCTAACAAACAAGCTTTATCATCTCGCTTGCCTGTAAAGCTTCAGTTGAAATTTTTTTTTGATATATATAGATTTATTTTGCTAAAAAAAAACAAAACAAGAATAAACAATTTTTAGTTGCAATGCAACCCACCCTTCCTGGGACTCGGAACCACGACCTCCTCTTCGTTCAATAACACATTGGCACGGCCGATTAGTCCATTATGCCGTAGAGGGTCAATTGATAAGCGCAGCCAGTTGCAGTATAAGTACTCAGGCTGCGAAAATCTGTGCTATTATACTGCAATTGGTTGACGCTCGGTGCTAAAGCGGTGGTGTTAGTATTTCAGTGCGCAGAAGGTACTGAGCTCAAGTCCCAGTATCGGCGGATTAATAATTTATAATTTAATAGCCATGCTCCCATTTTCGCTTTCGCTAAACTTTTGCGATTTCAAACCGGTTTTTGTACCAAATTTGGACTCAAAATCGTAAAATTTTTGCAAAAGCGTAAATGGGAGTTTTTCAGAAAGAAGAAAATGTGAAAATCTAAACCAACCAATCACACCCACCACCCCCACCGATCTTTATTCAATATTGTTTGATTAAGATTTAAATTAAGAAAATAATCTTGGGTTAAGATTATATCGTCTCTATCGAATTCTGACACCGTTTCGTCTCGTTTCAAGATTAAATTCTTGGTTTTAGATTGATTTTTTCTCAGTGTAGTGTGATGATGTTTAAGTTTAATATGCTCACCCCACTTTGGTTTCAAATAATAGTAATAGCTCGAATAATTATATATAATACGGAAGCCAAATTGAACAAAGGTGTTTATATGGACCCGTGAAACTCCATCAAAAGCTTTTGACCTGTGCTATCGTTAACCCCTTTAACAAGTCTTTATAACTGGAACAAGATATTTTTCTTTTGTGACTTTTATCCGACTATCCGATCCAAAGGACCACTAGGGATTTGGGGCCCCTTACAAATCAAATTACATAAAGATCAAGATATTATACTTGTGAGTTTAATGTTTCTCCCTGCCGTACTTTCAAGTTTGCTCTTTAACGTTTGTAGAGAGACTGGTAGAAATACTTAACGCTCAGAGGATTGCGTACTTTTGTTATTTGTTCTCCCAAATATGTACCTTGTTAAAATTCAATTCATACGGACCAGAGTCGAAGCTTGCATATTTTCTCGGGATTTCGTTGACGTTTGAAGTTATTCCACTGTTTTCTAGAAATTAAATTTAACGTTAAAAAAGTTTTGGAATTCGGGAATTGTGCCACAACATTGTCCAGTTAGCCCTGTAGATCACTTGACCATTAACTTCTGTAGGAATAAAACAAGCAAACATTTTTTAGCTATCTTTTATAGCTATTTGATATAACCCTTTGCCATTCTTAGCTATATTTAGCAGTCGATATAGCTACTTTTTGGCTTTAACAGTTGGTTAAAGGAGTTCTCTGAATAACTCAAGATTAGTGATCACTAAATTCATCGTTTGGAGCACCTTACCTGAGTATGACCACCCCTCAATTCCAGATAGTTATCATCGAATTTGCCCTGTTTTATCTGTTCTAGTTCCTCTTCGGTTATAGAATAATTCTCATCCACACACTCATTGGCATAGATATCATAGTACTCTCCTTCAGCCGAGCATGGCGGCACCGGTTCACACTGTTCCGTCTCATAGTTGTAGAAACTGCGTTTACCGAAATATCTTTCCTCACAATTCAGTGGCGTACAATTACGAAAGTAATCCTTATCCCAGTTCTGGCAGTCCATAAAATCCTTGCGCCTGCGCAACGTATGCTTACCGGGATCCAAAATCTCAAAGCGTGTATCAAAGTGCAGCAATTGTTTGGTATTGGCTACATCATTCTGCAGATTCGAAGCGCTGATAATGATGGGACAAAAACCCACACGATTGTATAGCGTCTTTAAAACGAAAGAAGTTGACTTTTAGGTACCAAGAGAATAGCTATATTCTACCCACCACAGTGGGCCACACCAGGGACACGGTCTCGCTTTGGCCTGGCTCCACCATACCAAAATCACCGCCAAAAATACGACCTGCATTCTTCACCTGCTCCCCCTTGGTTGTATTCAGGGTACAAGGGCCATCTGAGGTTACGACAAACTGGAGCGCTTCCTTCTTTTCAGCCGTAATCCTGTTGACGACAGTGAGATCTGTGTAATAGCGTGAGACCAAGTGGTATACCAAGTGGATTATATAACAAATCTTACCAAAGATCAAACCAATGTCATTCTCTCTGGGTACACGCACTATTACTTTGGTAACGCACAGGGAACCGTGGATGCTGCGTAGGTTGAGTACAATTAAGTGAACGAGAAGCTGATTAAACATTTTTACAATTGACATAGATTTGATCGGTGACTGAGACTGAGACTGAGAAAGGTGAGAAGTAAATCTGAATAATCTGTCTATATTGTTTTCGTCAAATACATCAAATATGTAGAAAAGACATAAATTAAGTGGCCTTCCCTTTCTTCTTTCGTGTGTTCTGTTGGATTTTATGCCTATTCAAAAAGGATTGATCAAATAGGATAGGATAATCAATAAAATATTTATATATTTTTTTTTTCATGAACATTTTTTTTGTTTTCATGACCACCGTTCATATTTTATGAACTAAAAAAAAAAACCAAAAGCATGGTCATGGGTAATGATTTTAGAAAGTCATTATTTTCTCTGTGCAGGCTCTTTTTGTAGCCTCAGAAGAGCCAAGACTGTTGACCCAAGACGTAAAACTTGATTATTGTTCAAATGGTTGTGAAATCTAGAAGATTGGATGGAAAAGATAACGAGTTACGTGCCATAAATAGAGAGTTCGAAGGCTTGAAACCTTGCTCATTTTTGTTCAGTTGTTCGCCTATTTATTCTAGATTGACAACTGAACGAAAAAGAGAAACTCAACAAGAACATGTTCATTTACTCAGTATAGTTTAGCCCATGGTGGAATTATCTAAGGTGAAGTCATTGAAACAGGGTGTGTCTTTTCGGGGCACCAGTTGAAAAGTGAAAATCACTCAGTAGCAAAGGGTATATAAACGTGCCCTCACCATGGAGCAATTAGTATTAGAGCAGTGCCGGCCTAATAGAGAGGACAAACAAGTGTGCTTGTGTTGGTGAGCAAGAGAGCTCTCCCCAGACTACAGCCGTTTTACTTGCAATTCAGTGTTCACCGATTTACACAATCATGAGTTCGGCTCGTGTTTGCGTCAAAACACCACTGACTTCGGCTCCTGGTAGCTATGGCTGGCCGGATCTGTATTAGAGATACAATTTCTCAATTTTGAGTGGATATAGTGCCCTTATATACATGGTGCATAGATACTTTATATTGCCAGTAGGAAAACACAGTGATGGACATATTTCCATATGTACCCAGAGAGCGTAAGTGAGACCGAACAGCCTACTAAGTTTTGAGTGAAAAGTTGTAGACGCAGCAAATTGTGTTTCTATGTTAAATCTTCTTTGCTCTCACATGATCATATCAACTGGTACACTGAGAAAAAAAACAATCTAAAACCAAGATTATAGTCTTGGAATGTCTTGAATGAATATACTACTTGAGAACCGCACTTCTACAAAGAAAATAAGATATCGATAAACAAAATCTATAAACAAATACAGGAGCTGTGAGCCATTGAGTGCTGGTATCTTCGAGTTTATTTATAAATAAATTTTTATTTGTTTCGACTTTTGTTCTGTTCTGGAATATTTTTTTTGGTCTGGCCATTCACTCAACCTAACCTAAAGACGAAGAAAAATTAAAAAAAAAAATTTCTAAACACTTAATATATTCAAATTCGACTGTTAGTTCCTGCACTGAAATTGATCCAGCTACAATATTTATTCATAGAATTTCTTCATCAATACCTTATTATCTTCTTAGAAGTATGATTCTTAAGTGGAAAGAATAAAAATATTTTATTGGATTGTTTTATATTTTTCCTAGGCGAATAAAAAAAAATTTCTTTCATTTTCGAGCAAAAAATAAATTTTTTTGAAATATTTTTGGTCATTGTATTCAAGTTGTTTGAACCGATTTAAAAACAATGATCTACGCGATTATTGACAATTCAATTTCATTTTAATTCATATCTTGCTTGACTCCATCTTATTGATTATAAAGTGAGATATTGCTGAAAATGTAAGTGCACCTACGGAAAAAATTAAAAAAACAAGAAAGTCTGTCTAGCCCGACTATAACATACTCTGTACCCTTAACGTCGCAGCTCGCATTTGCTCACGAGTTATACGCACTCATCTCTAAGTTTCACTCTCTCTCTCTCTCTGTCTCTCTCACTAAGATTGCCGTTTAATAGAATGCTTTGGTGATGCGTGGGGGGGTGGGTGGTGTTTACTGGCCGTGTTTTGCTCATAACTTGAGTATCGTTCATCCGATCTTTATCATTCCTTCAGCAAATCGATAAATAATTTTGTTTACAATCTCTAGAAGGTACGAACGATCTATCTTCAAAACTGTAGGAGATATGACGTTTTTTCCAAATTGCGGGGGCGGGAAGGGGCGTGGCAAAAATTGAAAATAAACTTGATCTGCCTGCAAGTATAAGAAATATATGCCCCATACATGTCAAACCTCTATCTCTTACCATCTCTGAGATCTCTTCGTTCATACGGACGGACGGACAGACAGACAGACAGACAGACGGACAGACGGACATGGCTATATCGAATCGGCTGTTGATGCTGATCAAGAATATATATACTTTATAGGGTCGGAAACGATTCCTTCTCCCTGTTACATACTTTTGCACAAACTTAATATACTCTATGTACCTTCGGAACAGAGTATAACGAGAGCGTAAGTTAAAGTCGGCTCTAACCGACTTCGATATACCCGTTACTCATGGAAACAAATGTTTAATAGCCTTCCTGTATGCCTGAGGTGGGTCAGCCAAAAAGTATGCAACATTTTTTAACTCGTCTCTCTCTCTCTCTCTCTCTCTCACTAAGATTGCTGCTGAACGCAATGCTTAGGTTATGAGTGGGGTGGGTGGTGGGTGTTAACTGATCGTTTTTTGCTCATAACTTGAGTATCGTTCATCCGATCTTTATCATTCCTTCAGCAAATCGATAAATAATTTTAAGTACTAGATATCTCTAGAAAGTACGAACCATCTATCATCAAAACTGTAGGAGATATGACGTTTTTTCCAAATTGCGGGGGCGTGAGGGGGCGTGGCAAAAATTGAAAATAAACTTGATCTGCGTGCAGACAATAGGAGTCTACATTTCAAATTTGGTTGCTCTAGCTCTTCTAGTCTCTGAGATCTAGGTGTTCATACAGACAGACGGACAGACGGACAGACGGACAGACGGACATGGCTATATCGACTCGGCTGTTGATGCTGATCAAGAATATATATACTTTATATGGTCGGAAATGATTCCTTCTGCCTGTTACATACATTTGCACGACTTTAGTAGACCCTTTTACTCTACGAGTAACGGGTATAAAAACTCATTTTTTGGCCAAATTTTCGTCATGTATTGGCTCGAAAAAATTAGTTGTAATTAAAAAAAAAAAATAGAGGAAAGCTAACTTCGGCTCGACCGAAGTTTTTATACCCTTGTAGCTTGTATGATTTATATAAATTAGTAGACACAAATATGTATATTCGACCAAATGTACAAATTTGTGACAAGGCCTCCTACACACCCAATTTCTACCGCCTATGGCAGCTATAGTCATCCGATCTGGTCGGTTCCGACAAATGCGCTGCGTATTTGTACCAAAAGACTTCGTGCAAAGTTTGTTTAAGATAGCTTTAAAACAGACGGACAGACGGACCGACGGACAGACGGACGGACAGACGGACATGGCTATATCAACTCAGCTTGTTATGCTGATCAAGAATATATTTACTTTATGTGGTCGGAGATGCTTCCTTCTATGCGCTACAAACATCTCGACAATTTTAATATACCCTCTACAAGGGTATAAAAATCCTTCGTTCAATAACTAGATAATGTTATTTCAATGATGTGTGAAAAATTCGATTTTTGTGAAATTTTCTGATTGAAACGAACACACATACACTGCCACCAACTCTCAATTCTCGCAAAATTTTTAAATTTTTGTTGTATTCCCTTCAAATTTGTCCTAAAATTAGGTCACTTGACGGAAATTTAAAAAATTTTAAGTTTGGGCAATTTCGCTTTGTTTTCTTGCATTTCTGTACTAGCAGCATTTTATGCCAGAATTAACAAAATTCAAAAATTTTTGGAGCGGAGCTCATGTTGCCGGTCTCGCTCTTTACCTTAGACTAAAATGGAAAAATGTAATTAAGATGTAATTGTTATTAAGAATAAATATAAAACGATAATATAATATTGCAAAATATAAGAAACCTGAAAAAGATAATAATAAATCAACATAAGAGTCATAAAAAAGAAAGTGTTTTAAGTTTAAAAATACCGTAACTAAAATCAGCGAAGATATACGAAGAAATATAAACAAGAGCAACGTAACATTTTTGACTTTGCTAGATTATAGCAAAGCGTTCGATTTAGGCAATCACGAGAATCTCTGCACAAAGCTTAGTAAATTATATAATTTCTCCAGTACAGCATTCAAATTGATGAGCTCGTACCTGCATGACCGACTGCAAGCAGTAGCTACTGTAAATAGAAGATCATTCTTTCTGTCACTAAGTCGCGGCGTCCCACAAGGATCAGTTCTTGGACCATTACTTTTTTCGATATATGTTAACGACCTCCCAAATGTTCTGTCTAAATATGATGTTCAAATGTATGCAGATGATGTCCAGATGTATGTCAGTCGTCCGTTAAATAAAATTTCTGAATGTGTTGATGTTTGTAATAGTGAACTTGAGCTGATACGGAGCTGGGCAAAGAAAAATGCTCTAAAAATCAACCCAACAAAGTCCAAGTGCATTGTTGTATATAAAAAGAGATTTAATACAGGTTGCTTACCAAATCTAAAGATTGATGGTAGCAGTATAGACTACGTTGATCGAGCAGTAAATTGAGGTTTAACATTTAACAATATTTTATAATGGGATGATCACATAAACAAAGCAAGTGGCAAAACATACTCCTTAATCCGGCAGTTAAATATAACGAAAAGTTTCATACCAACACATATTAAACATCTGGTTGCAAAAACATACATAGTACCTTCCCTTTTATACGGTGTGGTAGTGTTCGGTAGTTGTAGTGGAAAGTCTAAATCTAAACTTAATGTTGCTTTCAACAACATAGCTAGGTATGTCTACAACAAAAAACGATCGGATCACATATCCAAATTTGCAGAGAAAATTTTTGACATTCCGTTAAACTCGTGGATTTGCTGCACAAAATAATTAACACTTCAGAGCCTTCATATCTTTATGAGATACTAAATTTTGCTGCGTCTCAACGAACTAAAAATCTAATCTGCCCTAAAAATGAACTCGCTACCTCAGACTTTCATTATTTCCCATTTGCTATTCGTCTTTGGAATCATTTACCAAACAATATTAAATCGATTAAAAGCGCACCACTATTTAAGAAAAGTTTAGAACACTATCTCAAACAATAGCACAAATATAACCATTCCTCTTTTTAATTTTTTAATGTAATTATTGATTGTTTATATAATTTATCCTTAGTTTAAGTTAGTGTATTTTTGTATTGTTTTCAAATCGATGTCAACCTGTGATTAGTGCCATAAACATAGGTCTCCATGTACTTGTAGCACTAAGATAATAATATTAATAAACAAAAAAAAAAAAAAAAAAATGGATTATATAAATAATAAAAAGGTATTAGAATTAAGTTTATCTAATGTAACTTGCGATTTGAGAAATATCAGCACAGTTCAGTCCACAACACTCACGACCGCAATATATTAAGTAAGCACGCACAGCTAATTTTTAAACTAAATGGAATTGTGGAGAATTGAATTTTGGATATATACTTATAACAAATCACTATTGGACAAATCACAAATATATTTTAAACACTTTAAAAACCGCACAGCAGCAATTGTAGCCTTTTTCGTTCGGAAAATCGATATAAACTAATTTATATGCAAATACCCTCTAAGCAAAAAGGCTATTGTGTGTGTGTGTGTTAACTGGCCGTTCGACTCGTGAGCAAATGCGAGTGTAAGGGTGCAGAGTATGTTATAGTCGGGCTTGACCGACTTTCTTTCTTGTTTCAAAAAGGATTTGGGTAAAAAAAATGGGAACAAACTGCAGCAATGTGGTTTCATTTATGAAAATTGGAGTATTGTGTACTTTTGCTATAAGTTTGCCCCAGTTCCACCCTTTTTTTTTACATATTAGATACATATTAGGTACACAGAAAAGAAAGTCAGGATATTTTCAATCCTTTTAATCTTGGAGTAAGCCCGGCATGAGCTTTGAAATTCAATCTCGATTTACAGGATATTCGCCAAAATTCAAGCTTTCACGGAATGGTCCAAGCCTTTCGAACTTGAATCATTCCAAATGTGCTTACTTCAATCCTCTTTGAGATCACATGTTCATAATTAAGAGAGAGCGACAAAATTTAAGCAGCATTTTTGATTTGAGAGCGAGAGCGACAAAGTTTAAGTAGCATTTTTAACATGCGGCAAAAAACGATGGCGATGGACGTGAGAGATGACATGCCTCGAGTCCCAGTTGAGCCCAATAAATTTTTATATTTCTTTGTTTTTCAGAAGTTTTAAATAAACCAAAACTGGTGTGGGTCTTAAAGTGTTATAAGGATGTCATATGGAATATGGCGGAGAGGAAGAAAGATAGGTATCTTTCCTGGTATCAAATCAATATTACATATCGAGCTCAAAAACAGTCTCGAACATGCTTAAAATGATCCTGGATTGAGATTAAATTGTTCTCGAATTGTTTTGCTTAATTCAATCTTTTGTAAGATTACCCCGGGATAAATGTAATCCTTTTTAGGATCAAAAAAGTTGGATCAACTCAATCCTTTTTCGGAACGGGTCAAGATTATCCGGGACTGCGTTGTTTTCATTACCGATTGGGAATGATTTGATCCCGTATGGATTGATTTTTTTTTTGAGTGTAGCTGTCTAGAAACCCCAAAATCTGCTAAGTTCATCCTTTCCCGTTGAACAAGAAACATTGTAACGGCTTTTCATAATGTTTTGGGTTTTTCGAGTTTATTACTGCACTTAAGTAAATCACAAATTGTCAGAGCTCGCAAAATATGCTCAACCAAATTTTTCTATTCTGTCTGCTCACCAAAATGACAGGGAAAAATTTATTAGACTCGCTCACTCTCTCAACAGAACACTAGATTTTGCTTTTCTCGTGTTTTCTGTTTCATAGTTATCGATGAGAGAACACACGAAACTGTTTTACTATAACAGTTTGATGGGGATAATTTCGTTCAGCTGTCAGCAGCTGCCCAGAGGCGCAAATTGCCATTACAAAATCGATTACTCCTAGATTACTTTGCCTTCAGTATGAAGGAAATCATCGCATACAATCTGCATTACTTTGCCGTATGCATAGCCGCTTTGTAAACGGGGTGCGCACAGCCTGCACTACTAGTAATAAAACAAGTATGCCAGAGCCGAATTGCCATCGGATTCCCATTACCCTGCATTACATTGTAATGCAGAATGTTCGCAGTCCGCTTACAATTCATCACACAATTGAGGAATCGTATACTCAGTCGTAAAGGCCTTGTACTACGATTCAATTTACTAAAGATGGAAAACTACACGGGTGGGTAATGCACGTGTTATACGAAGCAATGTACTATTGATAGAGAAGTATATGGGTTGGTAATGCACGTGCATTACAGCCTATATGAGTGGGTAATGATGTAGTAATGGATTGGTTTTAAAATTAATTTATTTTAAACGATTTTCTTTGTTATTCCTTTATAAAAAATGTATGTTTTTACAAAGCTTTAAATTGTCCTAACTACAAATGGGAAATACGTCGTTATCATGGGGCATGTTCTTTTTCGTCAGCTTTTTAAGGATGGCCAATATATCAATTTGGCATTTTTCAATTTTTTGTTGACTCTGCATAATTGAGTTTTCAACTTTACGAATTTGTTTTCCCGACAATTATATGTATGTACACTAAAATTAATTAACAACTAAGCTAAATTCAAGTGACTCCTCGCCACGTATGTGTCAAGTCACTGCTACACTTACACATTTGTTCTGCATTCAAATACAAATTTAGAAAATAGAAGAAATGTCAAAAAACGCTTATTGATGAGGGGGGAAAGATCATAAGCGAACGAAATAGACATCGTCACGATTAGTTGTTTCAGTTTGTTTCCGATTACTATCTCTCTAACGAAAAGCAGCGGTTGTATTGCATTACTTTTTCGTCAGGCGTAATGCATACTTTCGGCAGAACACGTTAAGCTCTGCGCCGCTGGGAAGTGTCCGAGCAAAGTGTCTTTTTGTTGTTGTCTTTCACACTCACCTTGGCCTACTAGGATTAAAATCTGTTTGAAATTATGCGAAATTCGATGTCTAATCTTTTAAATGCTTATTTTTAAGCATTATATAGGTAGTACAGCAAATTAAGTTTGATTAGCCGTTTAATTAAAAATCTGATATAGCTCGATGGCATGCTACAGGATAATCTCCATGATTTATTTTTATGTACAATTTAGTAAGCGACTCAAACAGCTGGAGTTTTCACGACAATCTCAGTCTTCAGGGACGTCAAATTAATTAATTGCAAATAAATCCCTAGGACTGATTTCTCCAGTCTGGTCCCCACATCAATTTTAAGCGATATGAGCTTGCGTTTAAACATAACCTTTATACCCTCTTTTATAGACAGCTCTTTCACTCGTACATGATCCATAATATTTCTAGAGGTTTGCGGGGCATTTGCGGGGCATTATATATTGGGTTTAAAATTTCGCGAAACAATTCGCAGTCTAACAGTAAAAATGGTCTGCTGTCAGTAACAACAATTTTCATGATAGACGCAATTATTGTCTCTTCATTGGCCTCGTAAGTTATTTTCCTTTTCTTTGCATTTTTTTGCACACCGGTGTTCTCGTTGACCTCATTACCGAGTACTTCCAGATGTTTAGCCGTCAAATGCCGCTTCAAATTTGTAATATGGTGGCCCGATAATTTTATCCCACATAAGCTGCATAGCGATTCATTAAAAGTCTTGTCAAATTTAAATTGTTATTGAATTTGCAATCAAAAGTAAAATAAGTAATAGTATACAAAAATTTAAAAAAATATAATAATAATAAAAAAATAATTCCGCCGCCGCTGCGACTCGAACCACTTCCCAAAATACGGCGCGACGTTAGATAACGCGTCGCCAACGTCGCGCATTCAGCTATGGTGCCAATTGTATACGCGACGAAAATTTCTAAATAAACGGCAGCTGCGTGTGGGTTTCATTGAAGAGAGCGGGTTCCACTGGCAGGACCCGCCATACAAATTTTTGTTTTGTATGTGATGTCCGATCTATTCATTTTATAACCTTTGCTTTAACTATTTATCTTCGAACGGATGAGGTCGTCGTGGTTCGAGTCCCAGCATGGGTGGGGTTGCATTGCAACTGAAAATTGTTAATTTTTTGTTTATTTTTTTTAACAAATCTATATATATCATAAATTTTTACAGAAAACTGTAGGATGGTTAATAAGTTGCGAGATGATAAATGTTGTTTTTAAGATATCTAAGCTCATTTCAAGGTTTTTCAATTTTGTTTTTATTAAATTGCAAGTCTCGAAAATGAGATTTTCAATCTAGATTTAAGATTGATTTTGTTTTCTCAGTGTACCTCTCTTGCATTGTGACCCTCCTTAAGAGAAACTTAGACTCCTGACTTTAGTATTTGAAATAGGGCTGCTAGAAGAGTTATAAACTCAGCATGGGTGCGCAATAGATTGCCAAGCCACCAACTATGTTAATAGTTCCGAGTCATAAAAAGTAGTTAAGTTTATCCTTGAACTTTTCACATCCTTCATAAGCCAAGAGTCAAGACTCAGCGGGAAGAACTAAATACGTACATAAATGATGGAGCAGCAGTTCAGTTTGTGCATCACAATTCCTGTTAACTTTAAGGGGTTGTTGATGATCCGCTCAGTTTAAAATGAGAAACGCTAATGGCTTGTAGTTTAATGAAGTGCAATTTTAAAATGCTACCCCTCTGCGAGCAGGTTCGCTTGTGAAATTGCATCCAATGCAATTTATGTTTTAATCATCAAATGCGAGCCAATTAATCAACGTGGCTGCCAGCTTAATTTATGCAGCGGAACTGTGTTTTGAAGTGCCTCTCGAACAGGTCGACAGGTGACATTTCCCCAAAGTGAATGCTGCATATTCATAGTCGTCATACCGCGCACCATGCCGAACCATTCAACGTAATTTATGCCGAATTTCCAAACTAATTTGACAGGAAATAATTAATTTGGCCCAAAAAATACAACAACAACAAAAAAAGCGGGCCAATTAAAATTATTTCGCTTTCATTACCCAATGAAATGCCAGCCCAACCAGGCCCCAAAAACAAAGACAAACCACAACAACAACAACAACAACTGAAAAAAAGAAGTTTAAATAATGAAATCACTTCGCACCATCTTGAAATTGCTCATTAACATTTTGTGTTTGCGATATCAACTTGTGAAAATCGCAGGCCAGCCTCCGGAGTCCCAGACCCAGAGGCAGCTACTTGGCTTTTATTTATTATGCCATGTTGTTGTTGTTGTTGTCGTCGTCTTTGCTGGCTCTTATTAGTTGGGTCAGTCTCACTGCGAGGTGTGAAATCCTGTCCAGGCGTCCTACTTAGTTCTGTGGCCTCTGTGAGTCCCTGGGTCGTGATTTGTCTGCAGAGTTGCTGCAAATGTACGTTCTGTACGCTCTAAAGGTCGTTTGCTCTTCACTCCGTTTGCTCAATGAAATTGACTCGGCCTCCTACTCCTCCGCTTTGGCTTGGCAGATAAGACACCAAGTCTTTGGACTTGGACTTGGACCGTGTATTTCAGTAGCCATTCGATTTATGTTAAATAAGCTTGAAGGCAAGCTCCGTTTGTTGTAAAATACCAATTGCAAAACAACCACAACAGGATGAGCCCAGGCACAGTGCAACGGAAGGCCACGGAATTGGTTCTTCTGACAAAACTCAAATTGGATTTTGTACTCCCTGAATCGTAACCGTTTCATTTTCATGTCTGTTTGCTGAAAATGTGAGATCGTTTGGGTTGTGACTTACCATACTAGGCTATATTTCCATTTTTCTAAGAAATCGAGTAAAAACGGTTATTAACACTTTCTCCCTGATTAGTCCAAGTTTAGGAAACGGTGCAATCAGAGGTGTCAGGAAAATCATTCAAATCTGCGTTTTAATAATTGTTGGCAAAACCAACTGAATGTTGCCGTATCAATTAATTCTAACTTTCCACTCAACTATCTATATCGATAGCGCATATCATACATACTGCATACATACGAGTGTTGGACAGCAACGACGAGCACAAGCGCGCTCATGCACGCATGTGAGCACGCTCAGAAACACCAAACAAAAACAACCGATAAAAAAAGTTTTCAGTTTACTAAAGCTACATTTTGACGGTCCTACCAAATGCATCGCAACTCATAGTCGGGCCTCAACAGCAGAAGGCCTCAACCTGTTCGCATTATCCATATATCAAGACGTCATATCAGAGTTCAAGGAGCTTCTTCAGCCACTCAAGAACCATTCGTCCAGTCTAATCCATCTAGTCAAAAAGAGACCGCTGGTTGGCGGGGTAACACTCATACACAGTACACATGTCCGATCCACTGAATCGACGACAGAGGCACAGCACACATGTCCAGTCAAACCGACGGCATCCAGCTACAGTCTTCACGTCAATCCATCCATTGGATGTTTGAGCTTACCAAAAAAAAAACGACACTCAAACATTTCAACAGCATATGAATTCCATGTTCCTGCGCAACAACCAGTCAAGCAACCAGTCAAGCAACCTCTTAAGCCTCCGAACACTGGAACCACACACAACACATCACATATAAAATATATTGGATATACAACCCTGCATTTAGCGTCAACTTCCCTGATTAGCCAGTTAACTGAACGCATCATTTAAGGGGGCAGTGGCTGCGGCGGCTCCAGTTCATCCAGCTCCAATCACAGATCCAGTTCATCTAACTAGTTCGATCTATACTTTTTATACCATTTTATACTTACATCTCTAAATCACACACACTCTCACTTAACTCTTTGGCATTCTGTGAAACTAATTCTTACACGCAAACCAGACACATTCGGTAGACGCTAATTGTAATAAACCGAAACAAAAACTAATCTGTGTTTTACATTAAATAATTAAAGTGGTTTAAATCGCCACAGCCATTTTGGCAACCCAACAAGAAACCTGCTGCAGCGAACTTTCTTTTGGTCATAACTTGAGTATAGTTCATTCGATTTTTATCATAACTTCGGCAATTTGAACAATAAACAATATTGATTACTAAATGTCTCTAGAAAGTTTTTTCCAAATTGCGGGGCGTGGCAAAAATTTAAAACAAACTTAATCTCCTTGAAAGTATAAGAAGTATATGTCCCATACATGTCAAACCTCTATCTCTTAACATCTCTCAGTTCTGTTTGTTCATTAGATCGGACTTTTCTCCATACGATTTTCAACATGAGAAGTTCTTTGCGCAGCATGGCTGGAAAAATTCAGCATGTTTTATAGAGAACTAATCAAAAATCCAAAATCAGATATCTTAAGGTTTGATGGTATCGTTACGGCCTTAAAATTTTCAATTTCCCCTTAATTTATCTTTGACTGCCAATGTGGCAGAGACGTTTTAAAGAAGTGTGGAACAAATAAATTAAATATTTCATGTTAAAATAAATGTTATATGGTGTAATGGTTAGCACTCTGGACTTTGAATCCGGCGACCCGAGCTCACATCTCGGTGAAACGTTAAAATTTTTTTTTTTATTTAAAATTTGTAATAATTAATGCCTTAAAATCCAGCGACTCGAATTCAAATCTCGGTAAATAATACATTTTTTAAATAATCAATGCCTATAATCTACAAATGAATAGTAGTAGTATTATGGGACATCGCAGGCAAGGAAGTTACCATAAATAACTTCTGTGACTTGATGGTTTCAAGCAAACGGTTATGGGACGCCACTAGTACTTTTGCAGTTGATGCCCTTGAGGCGGATATGGACTAGTATGATGCGGTTGAGGCCCCTGTGAAGCATTACCTTATCGCAATATGTATGAAATATCTACATTATTTTGTTGACAGTTTGGAAAAGGTAACTGCCTACATTGATAGTTCAAAGATAAATTAACGTTTAGAGCAGTGACGATACCATCAAACCTTGAAATATCTGATCTGATTGGATTTTTGATAAATTCTCTATAAAATATACTGCATTTTTTGAACCATGCTGCGAAAAGAACAAAAAAAAAAATTACTTTTTAAAACAGAATTGACTTAACTCTGCTACTGTTTAAAGTAAACATATTATTGTTTGACACAGTTAATGCGTTACAATTAAATAGCAAAGCAAAAAATATAAAAGGGTGCAAAATGTCGGAGCTGAATGGAGTAAATACTTCGCAAGAAGACAACAATGATGATTATGGGCCATCCATCTCTAAGAGCTGCTGTTTAAAACCTATCTTACAATAAGCAACAAGGTTTCAATCTGTGGCATACGCAGGGTTAAGCACCCCCGAATATATATTCTTATAACCTTAATTCAATATCTACATAGACTAATGAATCTGAATTGAAAACACCGGATGCAAAATTACTAAGCTGCAGGCTGTAGTACCGCTGCACCGGTGCTGGTTCTACCGAATCCGCTAATACTCGTGAGCACCAGCCTCCAGCCATGTTATTTGCCTAACGAATTTGTATGGAAATGTCCGCAAAACGTACCGGTCGGTACGACGCTGCACTACCAGTCGTCCCTGCGCTTTTCTTGGATCTAGTTCTCTTATAACATGTTATATTTCAAACGAATGAACTTAGATTGGAACAGTTTGTGCGGCAGTTAGAATTAATGGAAGTGAATTTCCAATTAGCCGGAAAACTTTTCTTATCCCTCAATGGAGTATCTACCTTTGCAGGCTTTGAGCTTGCGTTTGCTGTCTATACGGGAAATTTCGTGCTTGTAGGCGATAACTTTTCGATGTAAGGCCCCTCGCACACAGACAGCGGAGCGGAGCAGTACAAAATTCTACGCTCAGCTTAGCTGTTGGTGGGCGGGCTCGCTATGTGCTCTGTGCGTTTGATTTTCCAAAGCTGATATGCTACGCTCCGCTCGGTGAACTTTTGCAGCTGATGCCCTTATAGAACTGCGCAGACTGCAGCGGCTGAGACGGAAATATACTAGTATAATGCGGTTGAGACCTCCGCGAAGTCCTACCTTATTGCAATATTTATGAAATGTCAACCTTATTATACTCTGTACCGAAGGTACATAGAGTAAAGTCGGCTGATGTCCGTCTGTCAGTCTGTATGAACGCGTCGATTTCAGAGACTATAAGAGATAAAGACACAACTTTTAGCATGTATGTTGATGTATTCCGTACCCATATCAAGTTTGTTTAAGATTTTGAATATTCCGTCTCCTCCACCTTTTAATAGCGAAAAACTGTCTGTCTGTCTTTATGAACGCATCAATTTCAGAGACTATAAAAGCGGGAGAGTGAGCGCGAGAGCAAACGCAAACGTCACGCACACAGAAATTTAGTATATGTATGTGTGTAGAACAAAAAAACAAAGCAGTTACAAATTTAAATACATATCAATGCATGAGCAAATTTTCCCCAAGACACACATTCTTTTTTTGTTTTCATCTTGGTTCAACGAGACGAGACTTATGTCTAAGTTTTATCATAAAATATTGTCTCCTTGTCTCCTTAAATTTCGTGAAAGACTTAGGATGCTATACGTTCCCAATTATTGACAAGCAATGCTGATGCTGCTGTGAAATGCACAATCCTTATATATTTACTAGATATGGGCGCGGGACGGAAATATCGCTAGACCCGAAGTTCACAATGTAGTTGTGCGGGAGAGATATATTTTCAGCATCCAATTGACAGGAAGAGATTAATATATAATTCTGGAGTTTCCGAACGCCTAGAAAATTGGAACCCTCAGGAAGGGATGCGTATAAAATTGAACATGTGTCCACGAAAAATTTTGATTTATTTTTACCAGCTGTGAACTCAAAACTGCCTGCAAGATAAAATGAAGCCAGTCATATTAATATCCAACAACACAATTTTGACAAATTCTTAAAATCTTGGACGTAGTTGCGGTGTTCAGCAAGTATATAATAATTTATACCCTTGGAACAGATAGTATAAAGATAGATAGTTTAAAAAGAACACTCACATGTTTTGTGTTTTTTGTACCGCCTTTGCTCTGCTCGACACAACAGTGTCTTGCCGCCACTAGCTCTCGTGGATGAAGCTACAAATCGTTTCATAAACTGAAAAATACAAGAAATGGCTTTCTCTTCCACAGGCATCTTCTTTTAATTACAACCACTGTGCCTGGTTGCATCGTCAGTGGCCAAAGACTGGTGTGATTCACGCTTCATCGTCCTCCTTCTTGTCGTCGTCTTTTTCGTCGTTTGTTGTTTTTGTCGTCGTTGCATCAGATTTCTTAATTTAATTGGCTTTATGCAAGGAATTCTGGCTTTTGGCAAAAGTTTTTATAGACAAACTGTCTGGCCAGGTGCCAGGTGACCCTTTATGGTGCCTGGACACAGGTCGTTCCTCCTTGTGGCCGCTCCATCTCAAATTTGATGATCGCTCCTCCACCAGCTGTAACGTGGGAAATGTAATGGACGTGTAGCTTAACCCAAATAAGAAATCAATAAAGCACAGCATAAGAAATGAAAATCGCTCAAGTTTTTCATTATCGCGTGCAGCTGACTGCATTTTGGGCACAAATTTGCGGTGCACTTAAGCAGGTTGCAGTGGAAGAAGTGAAAGAAAATGCCCAACATTGTGGTTCCCTTTGCTAGACGACGTCTCCTACTTGCTTGGTACATATAATTAAGTCATAAATTCAGTTTTTATGATTTTCCACAAAGTTATGAATTTATGGCATCCACACACACACATACACACACTCGCACATAAAGAATAATTTGCGAAAAAACTGGCGGAAGTGCATTTAAATGCGCGCGCATACGAAATGGACCTTGCCGATTTGGACCAACCAGAACACACTACGCCATTGTTTCAGGCACCCCTCACGCCTCCCCACCATAAATGAGGGCCTCGTAAATTTAACGCTTTTAAGTTTTATTTCTTTCAGCCAGGGACCAAATTTGAATATTTATTGTTTGCTTTTTCTTATGTAAATTTGGCCAAAAAAAAAATAAAACTTCTCAAGGAGGGAAAGAAAAGAAACCCCTTTTTGGAGTCCCCATTTTGCGGGGTGTAACGAAAACTACACAAATTTGTTGCATTAATTGTACAAAATTGTGGCTCTGGCCTCCTCACTGGGTCAATTAGCATAATTGCTTTTGAAATTGCAACCCAAAACTCAAGCTGGAGGCGCTGCTGGTGATACTGGACGTGGGTAAAGGGCTGCGCGAGGGTTATGTTGTCCAGTTCAGTTACGAGGGATCTGGCCAAACAGAAATTAATACAATAATTACGGCAATTACGCAAAATGCTCATGACTGCTCGTGTCATGGCTGCTACCTAATGCGAAAATAACGTCATTAATTTCATTGAAGCTCCATTTCGAGTGTCCTAGGCAAACGCACTAGCTGCGTAACGGTGACAAATGAACAGCAACCCCTGATCTTGCGAGTCGCTCCGTAATTTATATACTCTTCACTCTAGATACCCTTTCGTTCTCACAAATTGTAATTGAAACTAAGTGAGAGAGAGTGTGTGTTTAAGTGGATATGAAATACATAACCAAATGCTGATATCGCTAGAACCACACTGAGAAAAAAATCAATCTAAAAGCAAGAAAAAGGGTGTCAGAAGTTGACAGAGATAAGATAATCTCAACCCAAGATTATATTCTCAATTTAAATCTAAATATCTCCAACAATCTTTTTTATGATCGATTATGCTTATGAAAAAGAATAGACAAAAATAAATTATATTTAGCATTTTTTACTTTTAGGTAAGGTGTGTGTGTGTGGGGGTATTTGTTATAAATTTTTTCTTCTTTCTAAAAAACTTTAAAAATGTTAATTTTTAACCCGCCCCTACTGCACAGAGGGAAAAACAGAGAACATTGGATTCAAGATGAGCGCAAATGTTACCAAAAAGAGTGCAAGAACGGTTTTTCTCATTTGTAGTACAATGGTTCTCACTTCAAGAACAATTTTTTGAGATCGCAAAAACTCAAGTCGAGTTGATATTGTTACGTTTTAGGAACATGATTTGAGTTGATATTGTTCCTCTTTTAAGAACATTTTGTACTCGACTGGGTACAAAATTTGATTGATTTAGGATCAGGTGTTTGCGGGATCCTCCCATTTGGGACGAATAGGGAACGGGTCCCTATGTACCTCTTGGGATTGATTGGAAGAGAAAGGAGGCAGAGGATATGCTCTGCTGCTGTTTCCGTAAGATCAGAGACATCGCTGCTGCACAACAAACTTCAACGACACACTCCACTTGACTCGTTTCATTTAAATTTAAAAAAAAAAACAGAAAAATTTGTTCGGGATTAACTGGGAATTGAACTCGGTACCTCCTGCACTTAACGTATGGATTGACGCGCCAACGCATTCAGCCGTTGCACACTTTTGCAGATTCACATCTAGAAGGCTACTTATGCTTGGTTGAGCTGACACGAAGTTGTCTTGAAAAAAAACAAGAGAGAAAAAAGGCAAACTCGCTCTCTCTCTCTGCCGAAATCCGGTTTTGGTGTTGTACAAAGCAAATATTATTCGATTAAGAACAACTTTACTCATTCCAGGAACATTTGGAAAAGAGTTTTGTAAAAAAGTTTGTTTTTTTATTTTCTGAAAAGTTTTTTCCCTATGTATGGGTATGGGACTTGAACTCAGTACCTCTCCACTGGTGACTGAACACACGGCATGACATCTTAACTCGCTGCGCCATCGGCCGTCACTTTTTAGGCTCCTCCAGTCGCAGTATAAGATATCAGCTGGCTTGATTCTAAGCTCAATTCAACGTTTTTCAATGTTGTTTTTATAAGATGACAAGATTCTTGAAAAAGAGATTTTCAATCTAAAATTTAGAATGATTTTTTTTTTCTCAATGCAGATCTTTAAGATCTTACCTTAGCTTTACAAATTTAACCCTTAGGTTTATACAGTATTTAGATCAATAACGAATTATGCTAGAAACATAGAGGTGAGAACATAAAATAAGAACACAATAATCCCGATTAAAGCCCATATAATCGATTTGAGCCAGGGAATCAAGCCGAATCGTATTTCGGCTCCGTTCCCGGTTCTAATTTATTTCGGTATTTGGTTCCGTATTGGTAGCTGCATTAGTGGTAGGCCCCGCCTGGGTTATATTCAAATCCTGGGTTTTATCTCTAAATTCAGTATCGGACCTTCCAAATTAGAGCTGATTAAGCTTTGATTGGCGGTATGCAGGGCGTTTTCAGAGATTGAGAAGCAGTCTAAACTGATGGGCTTAGCGGTAAACGAGGGCAAGACGAAGTACCTAGTATCCACGGACAAGAAGTCTACGCGTCTTGGACAATTTGTTACTATGGGGGAGTACAACTTTGAGGTTGTAGAGGATTTTGTCTACCTCGGGACGATGATTACCGGCGACAACAACATCAGCCTGGAGATCCGAAGAAGAATTACTCATGGAAACCGATGATACTACGGGCTCAGTAGGGAGTTCAAGAGCAGAGCCTTTTCTCGAAGAAAAAAATGGCGCTATACAAGTCGCTCATTATCCCAGTCCTGCAATACGGCGCAGAAGCATGGACATTGACAGCAGCGGATGAGGAGGCGATTGGATTGAACCGAAAAGTCTTAAAAGAGTCCAAAAATTGTACCGATACACTTTCGGTTCTGAGTGCAACAACTAGACTGCAAAGCTGGCACTTCATTTTGGAGGACTTTAGGCAATTTGGGTAAATCGTAAGCTTTCAAAAAAGAGTCTCTTTAAAAACATTGCACCCAATATTGTTAGGACCTCATTACAATGTCGTGATAACTATTGAACATAAGAGTACTTGTGTTATCCATTTCTTGTCAAGTGAAAGTTAATAAGGAAAGCAACTCTGACACAAATCCTTTAGCTGAATGTGAAGACTAAGTCGATTCATAGATGTATTTTTATGAAAAGCAACAGGAGAATACAAATGGTTCAGTATTTTTACAAAACAGTTTAGTATTTAGCAGTTAAAATGTTTACAAATAAAGAAGAAAACTAGACAGAGTTTCCACTATTGTATGGTTGCATTTGAGAAGTAGGAGAAGTAGGAGTTGAAAGTTTATCTTCTGGGGTATAATAATTAAGTCTTCGCTAAGAAATCGGGCCGTCTTAAAACCAATGACCGATCTTTCTTTATATTTTACCGGTACATACCAGTATACAGAAATACAAATTCAGGTTCCAGTACCGAAATGCTGCTAACAATCCCATTTCCGAAAGATAAGTTTCGGTACGTACCAGAACCGGAACCGAAATACGATTCGATTCAACTCCCTAGTATTTTCAGCCTTGGGATAAAGATCGCGATCTAAAAATTCAGAGTTTAGTGCTTCCATTAAAGAAAATCCAATCCCAAGTTCGAAAAATGCAAAAAAGAAAAATTTGAAATTTTGAAAAATCAGGGTTCGTAAATAACGCATAATGTAAATAACATCGAGTTCTAAACAATGTAAAAAACAGTAAGCATTGTTTTTATTCATTGTTTGTTTAGAACTGTTCAAATGTTTTGAACAGTGTTCTATAAAATTTTTGTTATTCTGACAAACACTGATAAATAACACTACCCGAATATTTACCCGTCTATATGATAATCTAGACTCATTGTACAATTTTGCTAATTGCGCGATGTTTTCAGACCGATTGGCCCACACCTCCTATTTACCCTTCGACATTTGCTAACTATTGAATCTTCATGATTATCGAAACTAATCCAATTTTGCAAAATTCGCGACATTTTTGGAAAGATTGGCCTAAGCGTCCTGTTTACCCGTCGACAATTATCAACTATTAAAGGAAAGTTCAATTTGTAGTTACAGTGTTAAAAATGTTATTGCTCCCGTGTGTCGAAATGTAAAATGTTCAAAATGTAAAGTAACATGTTTTTTTATTGTGTTAACAATGTATGTGTTTAAAACACCTATGATTTTCAACTCTTCAAAATGCCTAGTGTTTTTATACCCGTTACTCGTAGAGTAAAAGGGTCTACTAAAGTCGTGCAAATGTATGTAACAGGCAGAAGGAATCATTTCCGACCATATAAAGTATATATATTCTTGATCAGCATCAACAGCCGAGTCGATATAGCCATGTCCGTCTGTCCGTCTGTCCGTCTGTCCGTCTGTCCGTCCGTCCGTCCGTCCGTCCGTCTGTATGAACACCTAGATCTCAGAGACTAGAAGAGCTAGAGCAACCAAATTTGAAATGTAGACTCCTATTGTCTGCACGCAGATCAAGTTTATTTTCAATTTTTGCCACGCCCCCTCACGCCCCCGCAATTTGGAAAAAACGTCATATCTCCTACAGTTTTGATGATAGATGGTTCGTACTTTCTAGAGATATCTAGTTCTTAAAATTATTTATCGATTTGCTGAAGGAATGATAAAGATCTGATGAACGATACTCAAGTTATGAGCAAAAAACGATCAGTTAACACCCACCACCCACCCCACTCATAACCTAAGCATTGCGTTCAGCAGCAATCTTAGTGAGAGAGAGAGAGAGAGAGAGAGAGAGAGAGACGAGTTAAAAAATGTTGCATACTTTTCGGCTGACCCACCTCAGGCATACAGTAAGGCTATTAAACATTTGTTTCCATGAGTAACGGGTATATCGAAGTCGGTTAGAGCCGACTTTAACTTACGCTCTCGTTTTATCAGTGCTCGTTATTCTGACAGAAGTTGTAAAAAACACTGTTCAAAACATGTTTAAACACACATGTTATTTATATATAAATAACAATTTTTTTTTTAACAATGTATTTTAAGTGTGTGTTATTTACGAACCCTGGGAAAAAATCGATGCATTTAGTGTTTTGTTGTTGAACCTATATACAGGGGGAAATGAATTCAAAAATGGGCATTTACTGAGTTACGTAAGTTACATTCGTACGCATAATTTTGCCCTTCTTTCCTTCCTTCACCTAAACATAGTGGTACATAGCGCTTGTAGAGTACTTTTAAATCAAGGAAAAACATTTTGGTCAGCTTGCTTTAACAAAGAAATAATGGTTGATTAAGGTGCCGTTCGTACATTACTCAAATGGGAAGTCGTATTTGAAACAATATAAGTTTTTATACAAAAAAACAAAAAAAACTCACAGCCATGAACATGTGAGCACTTTTTTTTTTTTGGCATTTTCACCACTCCTGCGTCAAATTTTCCATATTTTCTTTCATACTGCCTACATAACTAATCGAAGGTCTATGCCAAATCTTAGATCTCTTGGATAAGCGGTCTTGGCTGTGGGTTGATAATCAATCAGTCAGTCGGGCCAAAAGATTTATATATAAAGCGCTGGCCATATTAGACGGACATATGTTTATTTTTTCAATAGATAAAAGAAAAACTCAATTTTTTCTATTCGTGATAAACATCATTTAATTGGGTTCAATGAGATTTGTTTACATCACTTTTTGATATGATATCTTGATGATTGATTTTTGATTGATATGATATCTCGTAATCTACGGCGTACTGAACCCGTTTGGCAGCATTTTTCATGGTTTAGGCCAAAGTTTCGGTCGGCATTTCAGGTCTTCCAGGGTCCGTGGCTAGTTAATGTAATGTACCTTTGAATTTAAATAGCCCCACAAAAAGAAGTAAAGTAAAAGTAAAATTGGCTCAAACAGCACCTACAGGAGGGCCACCAGGGTCAAGCTTCTCTCAATCTCTTGGCGTGTGTGCTTATAATTTTTCGCACAAGAGAAAGGGACTTTAACGCCGAATCCGAACGGCAATAGTTAGAGAATTTGCTTTTTCATAGCTACTTATACTTCACAGCTGGCGCCAGTAGCTGGGGTGAAGGTGATCGGGTGTGTAAAAGCTTTTTTCTAAAGAAAGAAAAAACTTTTTCTATTAGATGGTCCGAGGCGGGATCGAACCCACACAACCTCCCGCACCAGCCGCCACACATACGACTGGTACGCCACGCCCGACCACACACAAAAAGAAGTCAGGAGGCGTAAAATCTGGTAGACGCGGCGGCCAGGCAAAATCACCATTGTTTGACATCAAATCGATTGTAGCGCGGCTTGTGTGTGGTGGAACACCATTTTGTTGAATCCAGTAGTGCACCATTCGCTTTCCACGAACAATTGGCATCAAAAAATTGGTTATCATATCGCGATTACGCTCCTGATTGACGGTAATCGGTAAACCATTTTAGCACAAACAAAGAGGTACCTCCGGTATCTCTTGAGGATTTCCAGTGTCAATAATACGGCAATTTTGTTTGTTTACAGTTCCGTTTAACGTGAAATGAGTTTCATCGGTCATGATGATGAGTTTTCACAATTGACTTGTTTAGTTGAATGTAAATTTCAACAATCTGAGAGCGGGTTCGTGGCGTGTACTGTTCCATGGTGAAAATCAAGTTGGCCTGACGCTTCAAACGCGCTATGTAATTAGTCGATCTGGCATCGCTGTCAAAAGTTATAGTGTTGCCAGATGGGTCTGTCGAATATGGCCAACCCTGTATAGATAAGTAAAGTAGGTAAACATTTGTGCTGATATTATTAATATAGGTGGTCATATGAGAATATATTTGGTGAGAATGAGAACATATTTGGTCTAGTTACTCAATTTTTTTTTCGATTGCATTCGCAAAACATTACAAATTAACCTTTGGGTTTACTTTTTTCAGAAAAGTCCTAAAAAAATGTGTCTCATTCAATCGACTTTAGACCGATTTTATATCTTATTTGTGCGCTTATCTGGCAGCTATACTGATGCAGGCAATATAATAATATAATATAATATTTTAACATTCACCATACATAAATTATAAAAAAAATACATTCCCCCTTCTACACTCAGAAAAAAAAAATTAACTAAAACTGTTAAAAATTACCTGAAACTTAAGTCCATTTTACCTAAAATGACAGCCAAGGAATATATGGACTTAATTTCAGGCCTGAGGCATTTGTTAAATATTATAAACCGTTATTAAATTTAGTTTCGTTTCATATAGTTTGATGTCATGCGGTAAATCATTCTATGTTTTTATTGCAGAAATAAACAGGTAAGAGCGATTTAGTAGAGTTTCCCGACTAGAGTTGGAAGCGTGTCGTGTTTTTCTTTGTAACACGAACACGCACGACTGAACCCGCCAAATCCAAACGTCTGGTTCCTTGAAATCATTAGAAAAAGTGCACACTTTTGCTCATCACGTTCAAGTCGTTGGTATCATGTGTTCTGGCGTTTCTCAAAATTCCAAGTATCCTTGCTGCGATCGAGAGTATGCCTTGTGACAAGCGGCATGCGCTAAATGAGCAGGTGCAATTGTCGCTTCGACTGATCGTCGCCGTTGTTGTTCATAAAATTGCAAATATTAATGCGGAAAATCTTTGGGGTCGCTGAAAAAAACGAAGGGTGCGCTTACAAGGTGTGCAGCAGGCCATCAATTGGCGCACCTCAAGCAGTCCTGTTTTCTGTTTTTTTTTTTACCTTGCTTCCACACAAACTACATGCTTAGCATTGATGCAATTATTGTATGTGGCAGCTGTAATCCACCCGGCCACCACATCATCATACCGATACATGGTCGGTCTTAAGTCTCGGCAATTAAACCAGATTAAATCGCCAGTGTAAAACTCTTCAAATGAATGGCACAAAAAAAAAAAAACAAAAAAAAAGGAAAAGCTTAGCTCGCAATTATATTTGAAAATGCAATAAAATATGGGCAAGAGCGAGCACCAAAAGCGCAATTGCAATTTGCATAAATATTTTGTTGTTGTTGTTGTAGCAAAAGAACTAGTAACAATGGCGAGGCATAAATTACACTCATGGCAAGGCAACGAGGTTGAGAGAGCTTATCTCAAAGTCGAAATTAGCTGATAATATGCAAAACATGCCAAGAAATTGCAGCTCTGAGCCAAATTTCAAAATTATTACTTTGCACAGGTGCACACATACACATGCAGACAAATCAACACGAACATGTACGAAATATATGTACCTATATGTACTTAGGTACTCACTCGTCATTTTTTTTTTTGGTTTTATGGAGTGATTTTATAAAGATTTGGCTTATCAGTGTCTTTGATTTAAATTATCCATTTACGCTCTAAGGAAATACAGGGTATCATTTAAAACAGAAACATATGGCTATGAGAAGCCCTACTGCCAGATGCGTGCTGCGTTTGCTGACAGGTGTGCTTCGTCGTTTCTCAGTAGGATACGTAAAAGATAACCTCGAATAGGAGAAATGAGAAGAAGAAAGTGCCTGTCAGAGTTCGAATATGAATGGGTATTAAAAAACATACCGTTTTTGACCTATAATTCCGAGTTTATTTTGTTTTTAAATGCATCATTCTTTAGTCTTAAGACGACCGTTTATATTAGTTAAAAAAGAACATAGATTTGAAAATGAAATATTGGCTACTCACTGTGAGTAAAATACATATTTAAAAATCGCGTTCCCTTATCAAGTAAAACTATCTTGGATTGATTATGAAATTAACTAAATAATTTAGGCATCTGCCCATTAATTTAACAACGTATTCTATAATTTTGCTTAATTGTTTGGACGAAACTAAGCGGACGCTTCACTCGCGCATACCCCATGAAAAGTATCAGCCCACCTCCCGCCCAACCCATAGGAATAAAAATAAACTAAGGTGGTTGTTGATGGAGAAATAGATTCTTTCGACCTATTTTCAAGGAAATTTGAAGTGAAATATAACTTCTTTATCTTTGATTAACGGAACCTGGACCAACTTGAACGAAGAATCTCTAAATCTTCTGCTAAGCAATCACTTTCCTGAATGCTCACTTAACTACACTGTGTTTGATTTAGTTAAAAAAATTTTCTTCTTTCCAGATTTCTACCAAGTTTCGAGCCAATCGGACCACATTCAGATATAGCTCCCATACAAAATCAATATTTTTTCAAACTTTTTATGGAAAAATTTGAATTTTTAGTAAATATTTTTGA
Organism: Lordiphosa magnipectinata; assembly: GCA_037044535.1. NCBI lineage: Eukaryota > Metazoa > Arthropoda > Insecta > Diptera > Drosophilidae > Lordiphosa > Lordiphosa magnipectinata. Next base: position 503,968 of record JBAMBO010004433.1, read on the forward strand.
AAATAATTATTTTTATTTGTGGAAATTGTGTTTCAAATTAGTTTTTTTTAGTTGTTTCCATATTTCTACCAAGTTACAAGCCAATCGGGCATAATTAAGATATAGCTGCAATACAAAAATTTAATTTTTTCATACATTTTCGAGAAAAATACAAAAATGGAGATATTCGTTATGCAGCATGCATGTTACGACGATTACACAGAGCGGACGAGTCGTGAGCTGTTCTTCCCTTGCGAAATTGATTAGTATACCTCTCGAACATCACGTTGCATACTTTACAATGACGATACGAGCCGTATGCGAACGGCCTAAGACGAACACAAACAAACCTTGACTGTTTTCACATAAGTCACTTTTCCTCGGGTTGGGTCTCGATCGGTGTCGGATAATGATATTTTCCTGAAAGGGGACATATTAGACTGTAAAATGGAGCAGTACATTTTTTGAAGACTTGTGAAGACAACTTTTGCCAGCCTCGGAAAGTTTAAAAATAGGTGTAAAATAGGTACCTGCGGCAAAAGCAATTGTTCACAAACTACAACTTCGATTTTGAAACGTTATATATTTATAAAACGAGAAATAGTACACCTATCCAACAACTTTTTAAAAACTTAAAAATGCTCACTATAGCCGAAGATATGATAAGTCCAACTTAATTAATAAACCAAAATTTTTGCATTTTTCGGATTGCGAAAAATTGGCTAAGATTAGGTGGCTGTCACGTATATTTTGGCTACCTTAATTTGTGTATTTAAACTGTCGATTTATCTAAAAAAAGTTTAACTTTTCAACAAAAATGAAAGTGGAGTTTTGTCCAAGGCGGGGCGCGGCTGGACCACTGTGCGACTGTCAAATCGGGTAATCGGCCGTGCCAATGCTTCAACTATGCGTTTATTGAACGAAGAGGTTGTGGTTCGAGTCCCAGGAGGGGTGGTGGCATTGGTTGCATTGCAACCGAAAGATGATTATTTTGTTTTTTTTTTTAGCAAAATAAATCTCTATAAATTAAAACAATATTCAAATAAGTGCGAGATGATAAATCTTGTTTTTAAGATTTCTAAGCTCATTTCAGTACAAGGGTGTGGCGTACCAGAAGTTTGTGTGGCTGCTGGTGCGGGAGGGTTGTGGGTTCGATCCCGCCTTGGACTATCTAATAGAAAAAGTTTTTTCTTTCTTTAGAAAAATGCTTTTACACACCCGGTCACCTTCACCAGCTACTGGCGCCAGCTGTGAAGTAACTAGCCGTGAAAAAGCAAAAATTCTCTAACTATTACCGTTCGGATTCGGTGTTAAACTGTAGGTCCCTTTCTCTTGTGCGAAAAAATTATAAGCACACATGCCAAGAGATTGAGAAAAGCTTGGCCCTGGCGCCCTCCTTTGGAGGTGCTGTTTGAGCCAATTTTTTACAAGCTCATTTCAAGGATTTCAATCTTGTTTTTATAAGATTGCAAGGTTCTTGGAAACGAGATTTTCAATCTAGATTTTAGATTGATTTGTTTTTCTCAGTGTTAACACCACAGGTTAGGCCAACCGATCTTTCTTTCCAATACAACCAAACCATTGTCACGGAGACCAGAATTAAATGGGCTATCGATTCGCTCGAACCATTTAAGTCGCCATCTTACTAATATTATAAATGTGAATGTGATTTCACTTTTAAAGTAAAATTATATAGACTATTTCGTATTTTTTTACGTAGTTAACTTGTAAGAACTTATACTCATATAAAACAAAGTCGGGTGTGTTACACAACGGCTGGACGGATTTTTAAAACATTTGATATGTTGCATTTGTTGCCGGCTAGAATAGCAGAATAGCAATTCAAAACTCGACAAAATCCAATCGGTCCCAAAAAATCGCGAAAAATTTCAAAATGATAGGCGACATAATTGTAAACTACCTTGAGAGACTCAGAGGACAGCCAAATCTGCTAGCAAGGCAACTACTTCGCAGAAAAAGGATAAATGGTGTCAGAGCCAGAATAAGACTTTTAAGAATCTTCCCTTGGTAACTTCCAAGACGACGTATCTGAACCTGCCATAACATCTAACATCTAACACTAATCTAACTCCAATCCAAGCATAAATTTGCATAATGTTATAAACAACGGTGTCACAGAAATCTCCAGAGATTTTGGCCTCGGTTGGTTTGCAAAACGCTCGATAAATCCGTCGGTGTCCCAGAATTACAAGAGATTTAATTTTCTTACTTGAAACTCTAGTTAGAACAGAAGCTGTTCCAATTGAAGTATCATCTCTAAAAACAGGGCTGCATCTCTCGCAAAAAATTTCCCTTTTTTTTAGTTAAGCCGGGTATCCAGCACCGCGGAAACTAAAAATTCCTGGCAAACTTCATATAAAAAAAACTGTGCCAGGAATTTTTAGTTTAAGCCGGGTATCCAGCACCGCGGAAACTAAAAATTCCTGGCAAACTTCATATAAAAAAAACTGTGCCAGGAATTTTTAGTTTACCTTTTCGTTGCTTGAGTATCCAGCAACATGAACGAAACCCACAGTTTCTTATCGATAGTTGGCCTATCGATAGCGCGTGTGGATCGAGAGAACAGCTGATACACAGCTCAGGAATATATTGGTTACAATTATTTTGGACATGATGACCGAAAATTTGGGGGGAATGCATCTTTGTTTTTGTTATGCTGGGAAACCAGGAGAGTGCAGAGATTGGTAGGGGATGTAGCCAAGGGGACACTTATGCCATATTGCTGAGGCGGCCTAAGAAATGCCCTCCATGGACACAAAGGTCGATGGGATGTCGTAAATTGAGCCTGTTTGTCGCCATATCAGATGCAAGTCTATGCGAGTGGGCCAGTCGGTCAGGATGCATACATATTGAATTGGGCTTATAATGGCAAGCGTCCAAATCGTGGTATTTAGTTGTATGCACACATGCCAGGGACCTCACATAAGACTCTAATTTATTGAGGGCAGTGGAGCATTCCGTACCCCATACCGGGATCCCCTATTCCAGGAAAGCAAGATGATTATTTTGGATCGCAGCGAAATACCACTACGAGGCTGCAACCGTAGCTACTGCCCGAGTCACATAGTCTTTCCTGGTCAAGCGGCGGTCCAGAGACAAGCCAAGGTATTTAACCGCGGTATCCGTATATGGGAATCTTGATCCTAGAAGTCGCACTCAAGCAACTTTTGCGGGTCTCATAGCGATCGTGTTGACTCTTTGAACGATTAACGGGTATGTTCCAGCTGTTCGCCCATCGACCAAGGCCCAGGTACTGATCTGCCCTCTGAGTTGACAAAATCCTTAATATTAATGTGAATGTATTTATTGTATTTGATTGGCGACTAACCGAGAAGTCATACTACTTTGGAGATTATAGCATTTTAAAGTTGTGCAGATAACAACATGCTGCATTAATGATTTGCGCCATCGGGGCAAAGTGTCATGCTCAGCCATCGGCCTATCATCCTCTAATATAGCATAAAGTAGCACCTACTCCGCGATGCATGCTTCCCCCGGAAAATGTAATTTTTATTCTCTTTACATTAATTTAAATTCAAATCATTAACAGTGCTTAACAGCTGATTAATCAGAGTGACCTTGCTCCTTTTAGGTGCATGGTCACCCTGCTTAAGTTATGTTCCACACACACAAGAAATAAATTGCAAATTCCTGGCAGGAATTTTCCGCAGTGCTGGATACAAGCCTTTACCTTTTCGTTGCTTGAGTATCCAGCAACATGAACGAAACCCACAGTTTCTTATCGATAGTTGGCCTATCGATAGCGCGTGTGGATCCAGAGAACAGCTGATACACAGCTCAGGAATATATTGTTTACAAATATTTTGGACGTGATGAGCGAAAATTTGGGGGGAGTGCCAAGGAGACACTTATGCCAAATTGCTGAGGCGGCCCGAGAGATGCCCTACAGGGACACAAAGGTCGATGGGATGTCGTAGGTTGAGATGACTTCTGTTTGTCACCAGATCGGAGGCAAGTCTATGGGAGTGGGCCCCCAGTCGGTCATGATACCTGCCTGGTGTGCATACAAATTGATTTGGGCTCTTAATGGCAAAGCGTCTAAATCGCGGTATTTAGTTGTATGCCTCACATACCAGGGACCAGGGACACATAAAAGACTCTAGAGTATTGAGGGTAGTCGAGCACTACGTACCCCATACTTGGATCCCCTTTTCCAGTAAGGCATGATGATCAAGGATTAACGGCTATGTTCCTGCTGCATCGACCAAAGCCAAGGTACTGATCCGGCCACTGAGTTGACAAAATCCTTAATATTAATGCGAATGTATTTAGGTAATCTTGTATCTTGTAATGAATGACTTCATTTAATTGGCGACCAACCGAGAAGTCATACTACTTTGAAGATGATAGCATTTTAAAGTTGTGCAGATAACAACATGCTGCATTAATGTTTTTCGCCATCCGGGCAAAGTGTCATGGTCAGCTATCGGCCTATCATCTTCTACTATAGAATAAAGTAGCACCTACTCCGCGATGCATGCTTCACCCGGAATATATAATTTTTATTTTCTTTACATTTATTTAAATTCAAATAATTAACAGTGCTTAACAGCTGATTAATCAGAGTGACCTTGCTCCTTTTAGGTGCATGGTCACCCTGCTTAAGTTATGTTCCACACACACAAGAAATAATTTGCAAATTCCTGGCATGAATTTTCCGCAGTGCTGGATACAGGCCTTTAAGGGGTAATTTGATGTTCAAGTGATATTTATTGATTGTGTTATTTATTATATTTAGTTGTATGTTTTATGATACATTTTTAAATTAAATTAAATTCTCAAAAAAAAAAAATGCGAAATTTAAAAATGTGTTCACGCCACTCATGAAGTCAGCCATGAAGTCTTGCCAGCCCTTAGTCAGCTGGCTGTCACATAGAGGGCGTCGCAACATGAAGATGGCGCCACGTGAGGTGGTTGCTTTTGACTAATATGAAAGACTTTGGTTGGTTTTGCGAATAATAATGAAAACACAAATTTCAATGTTTAAACTAATTAAATAATTTATTAATTTGATGCAAACAATCCAGAAAAATAATATTGTTTACATTTCCAAAACTAATTTTACTTGTCAAAATTGTTTGGGTGGTGAATTTTGCTAAGTCTCCTAACAAAACACGAGGGATTTGAAACCAACCGAAAGAGATTTCTGTGACACCGCTGAATAGGTTTAGATTTTCATCGAGATTTAATGGTTGGCAATTGTCGATGGGTAAACAAGACGCTAAGGCAAATCGGTTCAAAAAAATCGAGAAATTTGCAAAGCAGACAGACAGACATGGTTAAACCGACTTTATAGGCTCTGGCTGTTACCTACATTCGCTTTAATTATTCTCTAGCTGGTCCGGCGAAGAAATCCAAGGAAGATATTCTAGAAAGATATCCAAATGCAGAGAAAATACTCGAATCGAATGTAAACAAAAATATAGAGAGTAAATGACAACATATGTCAAATCGATTGGTCTCAATCATTACAGTTTATTCGTTCAAACTGTCAATTAGTTTGTTTTGTGCGAGTATTATTTTGAAAAATGCTGCGACACAGAAGATCCAGTCTTTCCCAACAAAGTCGTAATGCAAATAATTCGTAACATTACGAATCAATCAAATGAGAAGGACGAGAAATCGCACGAGAGGAGCGACGCGTTAGCATAACCCGAATTCGGGTTTCTCAAACACAAGAGCAAAGAGAGGCAGTCCGTGAAAAGAATCGGATGGCAATGAGAGATCGTCGAGCTTATCTTACAGATCAACAACGAAATAATCTTCGACGCCTAAGAAGAAATGCTTTAAGCGTTGATTTGAATCGAGCAGCGTTTCTATACGCTTGCACAATGGATTACAGCCCACAATTTTTCGTTCACGTCGGTCCAATCGACGTTGTTTGTGGGCATTGTAGCGCATTGAAAGGTTTGCTGGAGAAACGCCTGGAATGTGTTGCCTTAATGGTAAAGTGAAGTTGTCAGTATTGACTCCGCCACCTGAGTCACACTGGCTATAGCCAGTGTTAGGAAGTACCTCGGTGCAAATACCTAGATACATATTTTTGTAATTTGTTCCTTACCTCGGTATTTTTAAATTCCAGTACCTTTTACCTTACCTAGGTCAAAATTTTCATTTACCTTGTCAAAAACTAAGGTACTTTAATATGAATGAGAATTTAATTTCGAATGATAGCCTGAGTGGGAATCTAATCTAATTTATTCATTCTATCAATTTGATTGTCGAGGTGACTATTAAAATAACATAGTCTTGAGCTAATTACTGTGCTGATCCTTAAGACGCTTTAAGTCAAGGTTTCAGTATTTCCTCATGCTGTCGCACAACTAGCAGGAAAATAAGGAACATGAACTATCTTTTGAATGGTTTCAAAATGCGTTTGCTATTCAGAGTTGATTATAAATGACAGCATTTTATTTAACACACAACAAACCAAATTATATTCTAGGACCCTATCATCAGTAGACTTTGCTATCAGCTTAAATAGTAAGGTCGCTAATTTTACTATTTGAGAAGTTTTAAAAACTTGTCCATATCGCTTTACTTCCTATGTATCTAGGCCAAGACCAAGATCAAATACGTAGACCAAGATTAAATATGTAGATAAAGCCATTTGTGAAGTTGACGCGAAAAAATATGTATTGTAAAACTAAATCTAATTAAAACCAAAAAAAAGTTTATGTCCCTGTAGAAATTTTGGGAGTCTCGGAATACAAATTTTTTTGTACTGATTCCTGATAATTTTTTGTTCTTTTTACGTTCACTTTTGTTGAAATTTCGATGAAACCTCAAAGTTTTGATTGGATAGTTCACGTCATTCAGTTCAGTTCATTCAGTTCGCGTAGGTGGTGTTGTATAAACCATGCTTTAAAAGGCATTTAAAAAGTACATTTTTTATACCTTTACCTTTACCTAGGTAAAATAATTGAGTAGCTTTCCAATCACTGTCATTGCTTCAAAGCGATACACCAGAATCACGACATTTTCTAGCAAATAATCAAAAGGTCCCAGCCGATGTGGCCTTTGAGTTTAAACGAATTAAATTTCCGTACGTCTTGCATTCACCATGACGCTTAAGAAATCCCAAGGCCAATCCTTGAGTGTTTGTGGTCTGAATTAACAAAATGCATGCTTTTCTCATGTTCTTTTGTACGTGGCATGTTCACGTGTCGGCAAACCATCCGCTATATTTGATCTGGCGCCTGATAACAAAACGAAAAGTGTCGTGTATATATCAAGGTGCTTCACTGAAGAGAATCAAGAAAAGTGTAACCCATGCAGCAAAATACATAGTTTCATCAAAGCATTAAAAAATATTGTGCTATTTCAAAAGTGATATTATAAATGTCTCCTTGATATTGGAAAAGATTATTTGGATACTGAAAAATGATATTTTTATAATATCAAAATGATACTTTATTGTATTAAGACGATGTTCTATAAAAATTAATATGATGAAAAGATACAGACAATTTTAAAATAATTATCGAAAATAACGAACTGATATTTTCGAGCATATAAATTTGATCTCAGTCCTATCGGAGTAAAATCGATATGAAAAAATGTGGAAATGACTGTCATTTCATATCAATTTGTTTCTCGGTGCAAGTACCTTTCAAAACAAAATGGTTATCTAGGATTTAAGCCCAGTTAAACAAATTACTTAAAGTCCTCCCCCCCTCTACCGTCTTTTATTTATGGCAAATTGTCTCATTTAAACATTCAAACGCTTCTGATTTCCACCAATTGCCATGTCAATGGCAATTTGCAGTTGTGTCTGTTGTGGAATTGAGATTCTAATGAGTTGAGTGACGTACAAACTTGTGTATGCTCTACCCATTTCCAGGCTATTTGATTTTAGCAAACAGCAGCGGCGGCAAATGTCCATCAAATGTCACGATCAAATGCTGCCATGCAGATCAATCGATCGTTGCTCGATCGTTGGATAATTGCAGGAATCACGCAACTGGCAACCGGTAACCGGCAATTGGGTATTGCTTCAAGTGATCGTCTCCTCTAGACATTGCATTTGGCACTTTCGCTTGACCTTGCCGGGGCTAGAGAGCCCGAACCGTGTTTAACCGCATTTTCCCATGTCCATGCCAAAAACTCATCAGCTTCAGCTGGGCAGCTGTCAATGGTGTCGAGGGCGTTGCCTTGGCCGCTGCTTATCCGGATTAACTTTTTTTTTTATTTTGTAGTCCTCCACCACATGGCTGCAAGTGCACGCTGCACCAACCACCTCCCCTGGAGGGGTTCAACATGTGCATTGACAGGGGCCTGGCCGCAGCATCAGAAATTATGCTGCCAAGCAATTATTTATTATCCTTGTGCGCCCGCAGCCAACGCCATCTTTTTTGCTTGTCCTCCTCTGGCCCCGTGTATCGTCATAATTCTCCTTCGTACTGCTCTTCTTGTAAATCACTGCCGGCCGCCAAGTCGCCATTTAAGTTGCCTTCCCTCCACCAATTTCGTTTTTTTTTTGTTGTTGTTTCATAAATTTTCGTGGTTGTTATTGTGGCTCTGGGCTACGCCTCGACCACAAGTCGCTTGCTACCGCCTGCTGTTACTGAGATTCTTTACTAACCGAGGCAAGAGTGAGTCAGAAAGAGAGCGAATTACGAGTGTCTCCTCCCATATTCCAGTGGCCAGTTTGCATCAGGGCACTCAGTCTCTCGCATCCACTCGAAATTGAGTGACAATTTGAGTGACGTGTTTTTTGGTGCTAGCACATTTAATGGAGCGGATAGACATGGGGAATTAAATGAGGTGGAGAAATGTTTAATTTTTTATTAAATTTAAAATAGTCAGTTTCAGTTTCAAGTTTCATTAAACTGATTTCAATCTATTTTGAAAATCTCAATTAAACAAAAGCTCTGCTCGAAACGATTTTGCATGCTCTTTCTTTGTGATAAGGTAGGTTAGGTTAAGTAAATTGCCGGGTCTTTTACCCTGCACGCATAAGCATGAGGCTTATGACCATTCTGTCCATTTCTGCCACGATTTTTTCCCAATTGAGTTCGAAGAGAGAGAGAACAACTACGAGACATCTAAGTCAGGGCCGGGCAAATGGAGAGGACAGAAAAGTGCGTTAATGTTGCTTTTCTGTGCTCACCGATTCACGCAATCATAAGTTCGGCTCTCGTCTGTGCGAAACACACGAGTGACTACGGCCACCATTGGCAATGAACTGGCCGGCCCTGATCTAGGTCCATCAGGATAAATGTCTAGGCATAGACTTAGCAGGATCAGAGACGTCCTTTGGAAAGGTAGAGTTGAGATAATGTCTTCTCCGTCAACTCGGAAAAAGTGGACTCCTCCTTTTCCCAGTCCCGACCACTTATAAAGAATTCATTGTAAGAAGCAAAAATTCAGGTGGCATAAATATGCTGAGCTACCAGCACCCTGTTATGTCCCTAACACTTCATCAGTGGGGTCTGGTCATTTCTGGTATGCTCTTGTATAATAAAACAATTTTTTTCCTTTCGGGATGGAGGTCCTGCCTTGTGGCCGCTGTCCCCAAAACAAGGTCGATGTCGGACTGCTCAGCCAACTCTCTTTCTATCGAATTTGCTGTCGAAGAAAATTCTAATTGTACACAAGGTCTGTGTTGAGTATTTTGAGTACACAACAACCTACTTGATCGCGAGGATCTCTGCTTGAAAGTCACTAGAGTAATCAGACAGTATGAACGAATGAATAAATGACTGAACACCTCTCACTTGGTTTTCGACCATTGGTCCATTTGTAGCAGTCGCAGTTTAACGAGGTATTCGGTTCTGAAGGACCCTGATACGACTTCCTCATTTGTTCAATAGAGGGCATAAACTTGAAGGTTAGAGTATCTTGAGAATACTCCACTATGGCGTATGCTTTTTTTTCTGGGCAATACGGGTCCTAATTATATGGAAAGAAAAAAAAACAAAATCCCGGGAAGTTTTTAAGCATAAAAAGTATGATTTGATTTGATGATTTGATATTTTGACGTTATGTTAAAAACACCTCAAATACAAATAAAAAAAAATTTAAAAAAATACAAAAAAACAAGCTTCTACATGGGACTTGATCCCATCACCTCTATGTGTGAAAGCTTGATAGTCGTGTGAGACACCTTCGTCCTTGTGTAAATAAAGCCTACGAGGTCCTGAGTTCAAGTCCCAGTAAAGTAAGTAACAAAAATTAAAAAATTTTTTTTTTCCCTTTCACCCAACCCTTCCAACATTTTTTATACCCTTGCAAAGGGTATTATAATTTTGCCCAGAAGTTTGCAACGTATAGAAATATTCATTTCCGATGATCAGGGCGACGAGCTAAGTCGACTGAGCTTTGTCCGTCCGTCTGTCTGTCTGTCTGTCCGTCTGTTTCTACGCAAACTAGTCTCTCAGTTTTAAAGCTATCGAGCTGAAATTTTGGACAGAGTCTTCTTTTTACTGCACGCTGCTAATATGTCGGAACCGACCGGATCGGATTACTATATCTAATAGCTGCCATAGGAACCATCGGTCAAAAAATGGGTCTTAGTGAGAAAAACTATTTTGTTTTCAATGTTAGCGTCCTGAAACTAGTCCATTATTAAAATTATATGCTTTCAAACAGATGCAAATTTTGGTCAAGATAGGATGACTATATCTTATAGCTGTCATTGAAACCATCGGTCAAATATGGGTCTTAGTTAGAAAAACTTTTTTGTTTTCAATGTTAGCGTCCTGAAACTCGTCTTTTATTAATATTATATCCTTTCAAACAGATTTGCAAACTTTGGTCAAAATCGGATGACTATATCTTAAGGCTGGACCGATCGGTCGGAAAATGAATCTTAGTGAGAAAAACTTTTTTGTTTTCAATTTTATCGTTCTTAAACTCGGCGACTGTTATTTTAATATGATTTCAAAAAGATTCGCGAAATTTGGTCGAAATCAGATGTTTATGTCGGAAAATGGGTCTTAGTTACAAAAATTTTTGATTTTTATGTAAGCGTTCTTAATCTCTGACATTTCAAAAACAGCATTTGCAAGGGCACAGACGAAGTTAGCTTGGCCTTCTCGTTTTTTAAGTTTTTTGAAGTTGATTCCCGTTGGGTATGGTTTGAGCCATTCCGGGATCAACCCAACAACAATCAATGCCTATAATCTACAAGTTAATAGTTGAAAATGCAATTAATTTTATACCGTGTACCCATTGAAAATGGGTAAAATCGGATCATGAAGTTGTGCAAAAGTATGTAAAAGGGAGAAGGAAACATTTCCGATCTTATAAAGTATATCTATTCTTGATCAGCGTCAACAGCCGAGTCGATATAGCCATGTCCGTCTGTCCGTCTGTATGTATCTGTACGTCGATCCCAGAGACTATAAGAGACAGAGACACAAATTGCATGTACGTAGATGTATACCGTACCCAGATTAGGTTTTAGCTTGTTCCAATAGGTATGAAATATCTTTATTTACATTCCATGAATCCGTTAGCGTACATTGAAATAAATATTTAGCTACGCCAATGTTATATCAAATTGCCTTTTAAAAACTGCTTTAAAAATTTTGGGGTGGGAATTTAGTTGTCCTCCCATAAATTTAAAACTTGGTTTTCGGGTTTAACAGGCTATAACTTTGCTTATGGTCCTGACAAAAATTTAACAAAATTTTCATAATTAGTGCATATGTTTAATTATTTGACAAAATGATTCCAATAAATGTCCGACAAATACAACACAATACAAAAATCAAGAACAAATTTGACTTTGAAGAACAATTTCGACATCATTGCCATTACTTATACCGCGTGTTTGGTTTTTCTCAGTTGCTTTGATATGTATACTATCCTAGAAGCATCAGAAAATAGTGTGGCCAACAAAAATTCTAGAGCTGTTAAAAGTCGGGAAATTGTTTTTTTTGCCAATATCTTGAAAACGGATATGACTTTTACATGCCAGCTCGTATTCAGCATTGGTAGACAATTCGTATGTAGTATGGGACATAAAATTCTTATACTTGCAGGCAGATCAAGGTTATTTTTTTTTAATTTTTGCCACGCCCCCGCCCGCCCCGCTATTTGGAAAATATATGCATATGCATATTTAGTAATCAGTATTATTTTTCGATTTGCCGAAGGAATGATAAAGATCGGATGAACTATATGCAAGCTATGACCAAAAGTCAGTTTTAATCAAAGGTCACTTTTAAAATGGTTACAGTAGTGGCGCCATCTATTGTTCAGTTTTTAAAATCAAGTTGTGGCGCCATCTATTGGCCAAGCTATGACCAAAACAAAGTTCGCTGTCGCAGCGCAGCAGCAGCGCTGCTACTGCAGGTGCAGAGTATATTACAGTCGGGCTTGACCGACTTTCTTACTTGTTTTTTCCGAGGTATTACTCTTGCATGAAACTGATCATCTGAAATCCTTGAAATATTCTAGATCGCATCTTTGAAATCTAAATTTATAAAGAATAAGATATTACTATTATCTATATCCGTGACGTCGTTATACAATCCTCATTTAATTTCTGTGTCGTCGTTATTATTCTTTGGTACCCACATTCATATCCTTTTCTTGATTCCGTAATCGGCATTCCTATTTCATTGTTAGGTTCTATAGTGGTTCAGCCCCCAAATATGTGGTTTTAAATACAATATTGATTGAAGATCTCTAAATATATTTTGATTTTATTTTAGTATTTAAGGAATATTGATATTGAATATAGTCTCTTGTTTGAGCTCCCGTCTTTCTTCTTTAGACCGACTAATTATGGTTTGGATAGTGTATGCGAATATTTTTCGTTCAAAATTTCTATTGCAATTCATTTCCTTATCTCTCCTCGAAATGCATTTAAAAGAGCCCTTTATGGTGTAAGTGCATATTCCAAATGACTTATAGTGCATTTCATTTCCTTTATTTTTAGTTTATTAATTTTTTTTTTGGTGTTGGTTCCACTAATTTGCATTTTGCATTATAGTTGAGAGCATTAAAAAAATTGCTTATACGACATTCGCGTGTTTGGGCCAAGCCAAAGTTTTGGCCAAAAAGAAGCCGCCGCCGTCGTTTCGAATAGCAGACGATGCCTGAAAACTCAAACTCCCAGAGTTGGTGCATGGACTAGGCAGTGTTTGCTTTTGATGGATTACTTTTATAATTAATTGCAATTAAACCACAAGCCAATGGTAACGGCTTAGTAGACCAATGCAGGTACCTTACAGGGGTTAAATTTTAAAGAATTCGGGTGAAAAATTAATAGTAATTTTATGCAAGTGTTCAATCTAATGTAGGTAATTTTCTTCAAATGGTTTCAAGTGTCCCATCTAAGATTTATTTGAAAATCAAAACACCTGCCATTTATCTTGTTAGGGGATATCCTAATACATTATAACCCGTTTTATGATTGAGTTAAGACCTCGCTTAGTCAAAGCGCTAATTAAAAATTTGTCTGCGAATCGAGGCAGACTGAAGAGCGGGTTGGGCTGTGTGGGCTGGTGTTGAGAGGTGGAGAGTTAGTGCGCATAATTCAAACTGATTATTGGCGCCTTCTGGGCATGAGCATGTCTGGCTTATTCATTTCAAATTCGTTATGTAAATATCAAAAAACAAAGAGCAAAGCATCCAGGTTGATTGACGTGGCGGCCCAGCTGTTGTTCAGCGGAAACCACAACGACCTATTCCATTTTACCTCAATTTTCGTTATTAATAATTAGACTCAAATTTTCAGTCTTCATAACCCATCAAAAATTTCGATGGACTCTTAATTGGTTCCTGTGCGGCAGACGACCTAATCCCTACTTATTGTCAAAGTTCCCTCCAACTAACACGCCCCCACATGGTGTCCCTGCTGTCTGTCTGTCTGTGTGTGTGTAATTTTCTTGTTGAGAGATTTTCTATGTGAAGGTTGCGGCAATCGAGGCAAAACCACAACCAACTTACAATGGCAAATAATTTGCAGTTATGTGTTTTAGACCTGACATTGAACGTCGCCGTTTCCCAGCTGCACTTAACTTTTGACAAACGCTGACAGCGAAATGGACAGCTCTAGGAGTACCAGTGGGCTGTTCGGAATTGTGTAGGATTGGGATAGGGCGCGCCATTTTGAACACTAAAAGGTGCTAATTGAACTGGAATCGATTGATTATTCATTGCCCGAAAGCCTGTTGTCCAAGTTATAGCCCTTCTGGCCCGGTTCCATATTAATTTGTAACCACCGCCTTCGCCTCGGACTGTGTGCCATTAAATCGCGACTGTCACTTTAGACCAACTTGATGACACGCACATGGGAACCAGCGCCAGTACCAGGGTATCGATAACCCAACGGCCGACGGGGGGTGGGGCAAGGCAGGCGCATAAATTGTCTGCCTGCCAAGTGACGTCAGTCAGCCGGACTCCATGCCAATGTCGCGGTAGGTGCCAGGATTGCGTGCAAAAATGCACTTCTGGCCAGGCAGAAGCAGGAGAACTTTTCGTCGCATCCAAATGCAAATAAAGCATTTCAAATGCAAAGATACGTTATATTTTGAATATGCAATACACTTAGGGAAAAACGACTGAGAGTTTGAGATGGAACCGCTGAAATTCTATAGAAAAGTCTCAAAGGTTCGAGCCCGTTGTAACACCAAACGTTTTGATTCCAAATGCAGAAAAAGATGTCACATTCAAGCCATGCCTTTTACTATGAACAATTAAATCATTAAAATATTAATCGGCCCTATTTCGAATCCGAATCGATTTATGGTTAACAGATCACAATTGCTTAAGTTGTTGAAACCGGTTTCTAAATGCCAAGTGGATTCAATACGTTAAATAGAGACGACCAGATCTAGTAGCCACAGATATTCTTCTCACATTTCATATAGATTTGTGAACTTTTTAATAGAAAAACTAACGCTTACACGGAAACCTACTGAGAATTCGAAGGAGGGCCGTAGGTCTATTTATGTATAAATTACTTTACTTTACTTAAATGCCAATAGTTCATATGTGTATTTAATTATTTCGAGTCGACAAATAAAGGCTGTCAACAAAAATATAAATACGTGATCCGGTATGGGAGGATTTTTTAGCCAGTTCGGCAAACTATGCCCCTACTCACTGCTGGGAGTGGTCAGAGATTTCCCCGGACATAATTATAGAGAGACGTTTTTAGAAGGAAGGGAGAGAGAGATCTGTTGAGAGCAGGTGATTGAGATCATTGAAATTTTGACATAAGACCCGAAAACGATTGTGCTGGGCATAATCAGTTGTGCATCTAGTCAAAAGTTGGCCTAGAAGGAACGGAAAAGTTAAGGCGACCGTTCAGAAGAGTCTACATCACCGATTATTAGCTTATGAAGAAAAGAATCACCTAAGACTGTTCAACGGTTAGCTAACGAAGGAAGGTCAATAAGCAAGAGTCTGTTGGAGTACGTTGGTAAACGAAGGTTAGGGTCCCAATTTAAGCCGAGTAGTGCAAAAAGCAAGAATTGCTTCTGAACTGATTCAATGCGATCTATATGCTTCTTACACAGTGGACACCAGACGGTTTCCAGTATACCAAAGTATATCGATCCTTAAATTCCTTCGACCAACGTTAAATGAATCCAAGTACACCATTCGCCCTATTAGCAATAGAGGAGATATAAGGATTTAAATTCAATTTGGGGTCAAAAAAAAATTCCAAGATCAACGACTGTAGATTGGGTTGTCACAAAAAAAATTTTGTTTTTCCTCAGCCCTTTTCTGAAAGCTTTAAGGGGCAAAGCTTCTAAAGAGTATAACTCTGGAACGTTGAGGGCAAATTATAATTTTTTTTTAATTAGTTTTAAAATTTACCCATCTTTTAAACTGCATCACTAGTTTTTTTGACTTTCATAGAAATTTTAAGAGTTATTATGCGATATTTACAAAATTTATGCAAAATTTTCGAAAAAATGTAATATATGGTACCTAAATAAGCAAAAGCATGGCCAAAACTTATCGTTTATGCTCATAAAAGTATAATTTTGACATTTTTCTCTAAATATGCTGATATGAAAACTAAGAAAATCATGATTGTTGACAAAGTTATAAGTAAAATTCAAAAACTGTACGAAAAACCAGATTTTTGGGAAAAATTCGACTTACGCGACCTCTAAACGTTTTTCGAAAAATCTGAAAAATAACTCAAAAATACTTACCAATAAAAGCTATCAGAAAATGCCTGAGCAACCGTGAAAACTAATGTAACCGGGCGTGGCGTACCAGTTGTATGTGTGGCTCCTGGTGCGGGAGGTTGTGGGTTCGATCCCGCCTCGGACCATCTAATTGAAAAAGTTTTTTTCTTTCTTTAGAAAAAAGCTTTAACACATACGGTCACCTTCACCAGCTACTGGCGCGCGCCAGCTGTGAAGTAATAACTAGCCATGAAAAAGCAAAAATTCTCTAACTATTTTGCCGTTCGGATTCGGCGTAAAAATTGTATGTCCCTTTCTCTTGTGCGAAAAATTATAAGCACACACGCCATGAGATTTGAGAGAAGCTTGGCCCTGGTCCTCCTGGAGAGTGCTGTTTGAGCCAATTTTACATTAAAAATTTTTTTGGGACACCATACTGTGGATATTCGTTCTAAGGGTTAATTGCCCATCGTATAGGTAACCAGCGAAGGTTTGCAACGATGGAAAGTCATAAACATGTACTTGGAGCAATTAAGGTGTAATTGATTAATCAAGCACCAGAGTTTAAATCCTCTGATGGAATGCATCGGGTCGTTAAAAGATAAAATAAGTTTTACATTCTTCTGAATTCACATATTAACATATATGCGCGTGTGTAGTTGATTTTTGATGTGTGCGTACATCTCGGCATCAGTGGAAAAAAAATCTAATTTGAAAAGGATTAATGTCGATTAGTTAAATTGTTTAAATATTCCTTTAATAAATAACTTAACATAACATACCGCACAATGATCAAAGCTTCAACCGAATTAACAGTCTACTCCAAAGTACATTACGTCGTTAAGTATCTGCGTTACAACACATAGTATATCGTTTAGCGGGCGGCCAACCACACCGTCCATTACATTTCTTAGATTATTATATGCAGTTGTAATGGAGGTCCGAAAAGCGTTTGGCTATCGCCCATTTGCCGATTACAAGTAATGAGGTTTCGAATGCTAGCAGTCCACAAAGCGGCCATGCTAATGTAAAAGTATAATGGGTTGAAATCGATGCTGAATGGCACAGCCTTTTGGTATTATTAGATTTTAACTATTGACATTAGTGTTACCAGTTGCGAGTAGAAAAAACCAAGAGTAGAAAAAACACATTTTAAGACGTTGCACTAGGTATAGCCATAAGCTAAGGGAAAGTTAGTAACTAATGTTTGTAACTAACAACAAAAGGGCCGGTACGGGGCATACACACATACAAAGCTTCTCTGAGTTAGCGATTGCTGCTGTTGTCGGATTTTGCTACAGGCCTGCCTTTGGAATTCCCAGGCGTTCATAGCAATTTTGTCATGAGGTAGCCTCTGCCAGCTCATTGCAGATAGGCAAAGATCGCTTATGATTGAATTGCTGAAATTCATGAAATAGCTATACGGTCAACCAACCTTCTTTGTGGTGTTGTGCTTGTCCCGTTTTAGAAAATTTATGAACAAAATCATAACTTATTCAGCTAAAGCCCGCTAAAAAGTTCTATGCTTGACAATCAAAAGATCACTAAAATAGTCAGACTACGAGGTTTGATCAAAAAGTATGGCGACTTTGAGTTTTTCCAAAAAGTATTTATTTATTTATATCTATTTTGACCCCACGAAGCACTGAAAAAAATCGTCCCTTCATGGGCCTCTTTATTTTTGTGAACAGAAAAAGTCACAGGAACTGGCCGTTCATTTTTTGGAATAGTCAAAAATCGAAGATAAGTCAAAACACCTGCAAGCAAAATAGCTGGCGAAAAATTAGGTAAACATTCAAAATCGCAATCCTTGTCCGTACAAGTGAAGGACATGAGTACCAACGTAATGCCACCAAACAATCGAATATCGAATATAAATACGTAACCCAAAATTCGCGACACTTTTTGAACAAACCTCGTAAATACTTGGATTACGATCTAGTTGCCATATAATGGCAAGAAAACAAAATTATGAATATATCGGCCCAGCTGGTTCTATAGCATTGCATTCGTTGTGGGGTATAACATTAAACCGTGGAT
Organism: Lordiphosa magnipectinata; assembly: GCA_037044535.1. Taxonomy (NCBI): domain Eukaryota; kingdom Metazoa; phylum Arthropoda; class Insecta; order Diptera; family Drosophilidae; genus Lordiphosa; species Lordiphosa magnipectinata. The sequence continues at coordinate 522,132 of JBAMBO010004433.1, forward strand.
TAAGTTAAGAGCTTTGGATCTTTTTTGCATTTTTTGATTTATTACAGTGACCCCATTTTAAAAACAAATCGGTACAAACAAATTAAAAATTGTTAGGCTTCAAACCACTTAAATTTTCCAGCAAGTATCGGGATTGATTTATGAAATATAAATTGAGGAATAAAAAGAAGTTATTTCAGTAAGAACGCTTTTCAATTTAATTAAATTTTTTTTAAGTAAATTTAAATTTTTTTTCAATTTGTTTTTTTAAGGCTTGAGGGGTGAGGTTAGGTAGCTGAACTTAGAGAGTAAGCATAATTAAATCAAGAAACTCGAATTTAGATCAAAAACGATCCAAGTTTAAAACTCTCTACTTTTTATAATGAATTGTACATATGAATGCAACTTCAAATAAATAGGCAAAAGTCTTATTAGACTAATAGTCCGAAAATACGTGAAATTTCCAAAATGAATTAAATTGGGATTGAATAAAAATCGCACTTTAAAGGAGAACTTTATTGTCATGAATTTTTACTTGATTACTTTTTTTTGAGTGTAGCTTTAAGTATAACGGTATCCCCAATTCAGACGAAAATCGTTGCTTCCACATCAATTTTGTATCAATTTTTGCTTTTACTTTTACAGCTCCGATCTCTGCATCTCTCAGGGTTATTTCTGGGCAAATTATAGCGAACCTCCTTTGACTGCAAAACAAAAAAAAAAAACCAAGAAGAAACAACAGTTTACCATTAAATTCTCATTTAGGCTGTCAATCATTTGCGCTAATTTTTCTTCTCCCTTCCACTCCTGTCGATTGCTTCCAATGAAGATTAATTTAGCTTGATTTTTTGTGTTTTGAAAGTTTCATATGGCAAACTTGAATTTAAGTGGAATTTTGCGTCGGCGCCTCTTTGCTTGTGTGAAAACTAAGCCACTCCAACGCCGCTTACTGATCATCTCAACCATTTCCATTCCCATTCCCACTCCCCCCTCTCTGCATTCATGGCATCCTCATGATGTTGTTTTGCGATTAACTCAATTTGCCTGCAAACATTTTACACTTGTTGGTTCCCCCTTTGAGAGAGAGAGAGAGAGATAGAAAGAGCCTTGAGGTCAGATCGGACCATGTTGATGGTTATCTGATCCACGATGAGCATGCAAATTTACCCCTTTAACCTTTTGCTTTTTGTTTTCTGGGCTAATTTGTTAACAAGCCTGGGGCTTAAGTTAGGGAAGGTTTGAAAACTCTTATAGGGGGAAAACTGATTTTTAGCGTAATACAAATGTTAAATGCAACCTCATAATAAATTTGGCTAAAGTTTAACTCTTACATATAAGGCAAATTGAAAACTTGAAAATATTCAACGGAATAAAAGCTTCTCTGCGAAATAAGTAATTGGTACAACATATTTTACTCTTAGAGGCAAATTACACTGAGCACATCTAACATCCCACATCATGAGTCATAAACATTTGCCGTGTCAAAGTTGGTCATCTTTATTGGGTGGTCCTACTTATTATTTTGACAAGATTAAAATTGACAAATGTTGGCATAGCAAATACTTATTAGGCATTTTACCTTATGATGAGGGATGTTAGATGTCAGTGTAAATAGTTTATTATACTAAATGGTTCGTAAAACCAGCGAAAATTTCTTTGAACTCTTGGAATTGTGACGGTGCGTCAAACCACAGTAAAGAACCCAGTCATTTCTTAAGCTCTCATCATGCAAAAAACCCGGTGCTGAAAATGGTAAGACTGTTGCCTTAGAACGGCGAGGTCGTGAGCTCAAGCAATCATAGACTTTTTCAACAATGAGTTTATTTCTTAACAATGAACTTTGGTCTCAAAGTCGATTTCTACGGTGAAGTCTTCCAAAATAAATCTATGGATAAACGACTAAGACGGGACTTACACAATGAAGCAACCTTCATGGAGTTTTCTCAGTAGGCGAGGGACACAAGTGTGATACTATACATTTTGTTCAACAAATATATTAGAATTCTCTTGATTTTCTAACCTACTATGAAAACTTTAGGAATTCCGAATAAGTTGTAGCAACTTAAGCATTTGCCCGAAATTAGATTATCATAAGATTTTTAAGCTGGAGGTTTACAAAAAACTGTAAGAGGGTTGATAAGTATAGAGATTATAAATCTTGTTTGTGAGATTTTTAATCGCATTTCAAAGTATTTCAATCTAGTGTTTTCCAGATTGCAACCTTTTTGTAAAAAAGATTTTCAATCTGGTATTTAGATTGATTTTTATTCTCAGATTTCTGCGTTGTTTCTGCTCTTATATTTCACCAGATAAGGTTTGTTTTTTGATTGGGAAATATGCAGTTTTAAACAGTCATCGTCATCGTAAAACAAACCGAGATTCGAACAGGTTTTCTTTGATGAACTAATCCTTAGCGATACATTATAAATACTTCTAGCTACATTTGCAAGAGAAGAGAACAGTCGGGACAGTAGCTGCTAAGATGTTCTATTGATTGCACCGCATTTGGTAAAAAACATCTCCTGCATTTGTCTTCTTTCCTCTAAGTAGCTTTAATCAGTCTAAAATGCTGCTTTAAAACCTTCTGATTGAATTTTGTAAGTTTTTTTAAAAAGAATATGTTGATTTTCTTTGCGTGTATCCATTCGTATCTTCAAGTTCGCTATTAAGCGCTTGTAGAGAGAAAGCCCGTGACCAATTTATTATTCGCTATTCGACATTTTGTTTACGTTGATGCTCTGGTAACTGTGAATCAAATAGATCTGCACCGTTTCACAGGGCTTTTATTGTCCCTGACTACCAGCACCATCTATTCGATTTTTAAAATTATATTTTAAGTTCGGAATATCAAAAACGGCGTAATAGTGTGAACCACTAAACCGAAACAAATCCTCCGTTGAGTCAACTACAAAAAACGTGTGGTAAACCAGATGTGCCCGGAATCAGCCAATACAAATGAAGAAAATGTTTATGGAACAACAAGAACCACTAGAAATATAAAAGGAAACCCGATTTTCGTTTGTGTGTGGCTGTCTGATGCAGACGAAATCATTCGCAGCCAACAGCAAAACCTTCGCTCGATGAGAATGAGAAGAGAGAACACATACAAAGTTGTTATTGAAGTACGCTCAGCTATAAGCTTTGCGCGAGGGTGATAGGGAGTAAGTTCATTACAAGTGACCATAGCTTGCATGAACATGCGTTTCGATCGTGTTGGACTCCGCGGTTAGCGATGCGAAAGTAACGACTTTCGTGCCCGGATAATTAAATTTTTTAAAATCAAATTTTTAAAATACTGAAAAGGAACTGCTTTTATTGTTTTAGTAAAGTAAAATTGGCTCAAACAGCAGCTCCAGGAGGGCCAAGGACAAGCTTCTCTCAATCTCTTTGCGTGTGTGTTTATAATTTTTCTCACAAGAGAAAGGGACCTACAGTTTAACGCCGAATCCGAACGGCAATAGTTAGAGAATTTTTGCTTTTTCACGGCTACTTACTTCACAGCTGGCGCCAGTAGCTGGTGAAGGTGATCGGGTGTGTAAAAGCTTTTTTCTAGAGAAAGAAAAACCTTTTTCTATTAGATAGTCCGAGGCGGGATCGAACCCACAACCCTCCCGCACCAGCAGCCACACACTGGTACGCCACGCCCGACCATTATTGCCTGCTTTATTTGTTTTGGTTAAGAAAAACCAAGTCATTTTCGAATTTCGGTACACAAAGTTTAGTAATGATCAGAGGGTCGATGGTCAAGTCACGATCGCTGCAGCATTCACATGTGGATTCCGCTAGGCAGGTTCAGTTGCAAGGGCAGAAGGCAGTACTTCTTACAGTTCGTTGGCGCCACATTTAAAAATGATCAGTTTTATACAATATTTGTCATGTAGCGGCAGTCGGGCTTGATTGAGATCGAATAATAAATAGAAAATTAGGGGTGGAATAAGAAAGCATTGCACACTTTTCTGTTTTCCTTTAAGGAACACATCTTTTGTCATATATTTGAGGTCAGCATGCTCCTGTCTGCTAACATAATGTTAATGCATTAATTTTAATGCACTGTTAATTAGTTTAGTTGTTAGTTTAACATTGGTAACATTTGTTGGAACATTGGTTGGTACATTGGTTTAACACTGGGTTAACAGTGACTAAACAGTGACTAAACAGAGACTTGACAGTGTCTAAGCAGTGACTTAACAGTGACTAAACAGTGACTTGACAGTTACTAAACAGTGACTTAACAGTAACTAAACAGTGACTAAACAGTGTCTAAAAAGTGACTAAACATTGACTTAACTGTGAGAAGGGGGGAAGAGAGGGATTTAAATTATTTATATTTTTTGCTATTTCAAAATTGAGATTATTATTTCTGCCTGTTATTGCTTTGCGACTGTTGTTTTCATTTATCTATGGAGCAGCATAATAAACAAGACCTACAGAAAAAGAGAAAGAACACAGCAGCAAGTGATCTTGTTGTTGGTATTTCTAGTCCCTGTTAGTTTTCTTCTTTGGAAAGATTCGCATTGTTGTTTTATATACCATTGAGAGAGCTTGTGATTTTGATATAAAGCCCTTTAATTTAGCATCATGTTTGACATCAAAGTCTCGTGAGTGTTAACGACACTCACACCTTTTTTTTGCCAAAAACCTTTTATACTATAAAACATACCTTTTGATGCACTATCAAAGAGCGAGATTAATTTACAGCAATATAATGTAAAAAGAGATAAACAAGCTACGGGTGAACTCTGTTGAGTTTGCCTGCTTGACATTAGGCTAAGACCAATAGAGCTTATGCCTCTTACACAAAAACTGTAACGCCATTTTCTTGTCTTCCCAAACCGCAGTTCGCCCTCTCTGCACTCCACCTAATTGCCCGTTCCGCAAACCGTCAAGAGAGACGGAGAACGTAGCTGGGAATGGGGCGAATGTTCGAACCAATCAACAATGGAAAGAGCCGTAGCAGCGGCATCAACAGCAGCCAGCCAGACGTCGAAGCATCAATCAAATCAATTATTATCGACAATGGGAGAGTTCGTGGAAATTATACGAAGTTTGCAGATGGAGCTGGATGGATGGGTTCAGAGACTTGGGACCGCGTTTCAACCGTTTGGACGCTGCCGCCATTAATAAGCAGCTTTTGGCGGCGCATTTGTTATTTGATTGGTAAATTGAGATGCCGAGCAGATGATAATGCCGACAACTCAGACGAATGTAAATGGCTCCAGTAGGTAGCCAAAAAGTTAAGATGGCGAACTGCGTCACGAACACACGGCCGAATGAAAATTACAGGGGCAACAGCTGCCAGCAGTAGGCCCCCCCAAGACGAAGGAGATGGAAAGCTAGGTACACCTCAGAGAGCCGATCGGCACAAGAAGCGGGCGGAGGGAGTGCGCAAATGTTGCGGCAAATCCAAACAAACAATTCATCAAAAGCGGCGACAATTAAGCAATGAAATGGAATAAAATTCAAATGAAAAATTTCATAAGCGCCAGTGAAGGATGAGGGGTAGGGCGGGAAGAGGAGGAGGAGTGGCAAGATTATGGAAGAAAGAAGCCGCCACCGCTTGATGAGTTTTTGCTGCAACTGCGGAAAGATAAATTACCGCGCCGCTTTGTACAGTTCTAGGCAAATATATTTGGACAGTTTGAGAATTTAAATTTTTTTGTTTTTTTTTTCTTATAAACGCCAGTTGTCAGAGGAAAAACAGTGGCGAAAATTTTCCGCTGCTGATTTTATTTTTTATACCCGTTACTCGTAGAGTAAAAGGGTATACTAAAGTCGTGCAAATGTATGTAACAGCCAGAAGGAATCATTTCCGACCATATAAAGTATATATATTCTTGATCAGCATCAACAGCCGATTCGATATAGCCATGTCCGTCTGTCCGTCTGTCCGTCTGTCCGTCCGTCCGTCCGTCCGTCTGTCTGTATGAACACCTAGATCTCAGAGGACTAGAAGAGCTGGAGCAACCAAATTTGAAATGTAGACTCCTATTGTCTGCACGCAGATCAAGTTTATTTCCGCGCCCCCTCACGCCCCCGCAATTTGGAAAAAACGTCATATCTCCTACAGTTTTGATGATAGATGGTTCGTACTTTCTAGAGATATCTAGTACTCAAAATTATTTATCGATTTGCTGAAGGAATGATAAAGATCGGATGAACGATACTCAAGTTATGAGCAAAAAACAGTCAGTTAACACCCACCACCCACCCCACCCATAACCTAAGCATTGCGTTCAGCAGCAATCTTAGTGAGAGAGAGAGAGAGAGAGAGAGAGAGAGAGAGAGGGAGACTTAGAGAGCGCACTGCGTTGTGCGTTGTGTGTTAACTGGCCGTTTGACTCGTGACCAAATTCGAGCTGCGACATTAAGGGTGCAGAGTATGTAATAGTCGGGCTTGACCGACTTTCTTTCTTGTTTTTATTAGGAAAGGTGATACGTTTTCAAAAGTTTTGTTGTCTGATCTGTTTATCGTGATGAATTTGGAGTCATTTATGTTGGATTTAGTAATTGACAAATGTCTATTAATATCTGGCGGATAATAAATAGCCGAGTTAAAAAATGTTGCATACTTTTCGACTGACCCACCTCAGGCACACAGGAAGGCTATTAAACATTTGTTTCCATGAGTAACGGGTATATCGAAGTCGGTTAGAGCCGACTTTAACTTACGCTCTCGTTTAGTTCTGAGACACGCTAAATAAATACACAATTGCCCTATCGATAGTTGAAGTATCGATAGCGGTGGATTGATTGAACTGCTGATGTCCGATGAGAAAATTTGTGCAGCTTATTATTTCGACATCATAAATCGACAATGAAGTAAAAAACACAGGAGCGCAAAAGGAAACGCAAGGGGAAACTAAAAGCTACGGCCACAAATCAGCCCAACAAAATGACGAAATCCACACTGATGGGACGTAGCTTGAGAACCGTCTCCAATGCCAACTGACCCAAGCTTCCTAAAACGGTGAGGGACAAACAGCAGGTGATAACCATACCTAACCTGTCAGACGTGAACGCAAGGAGAAGAATTTTGAATTAACGGCAAATAAAACAACAATTTTTTATGAAAACTAAAAATATATTTTCCAATCTCTAACGTTGCGTTTCACTTGAGAGCCAAAATGATGGCACAGTCTAAAGCCATGATTTGCAGATACTCCGAGCCGACGTCCTACAAACGATAGCAGCATTCCAGCAAAGAAAGGCAGAGTCAACCAACTTGGAATCAAGCCTCTAAAGTGCTACCACCCACCCCCATATTGTCGCATATCTGGGCATCCGTCAGAGCCGCATGATGCACTATGTTCTCCACAAACTGCTTCATCCAACCCACACTGTACGCCGATTAGCCAATCTCTTGTACAAACTTCTCCAAACGATTATAGTTGCCCGTTCGGCTGTAACACAAATAATCCTTTAAGTATACATCTTCAACAGATCGGCCTCGTTGTCACAGATGTGTCTCAAACAGGCAATATTTTTTGAGCCCATCACCTTGAATCGGAATTTGGTGCAACGCGATGCCGCTACCGGCATCAAAATATCTGTGTTCCTATTGCGCAGCATAGTTGGTAAATTATTTTTGGCGAAACACAAACACTTTTAATTTTATTTTGTAAACAAAACCAAACAGCTGGCCTCTTCGGCTTATATATGGGCACACTAAAAATTTATGTGGATGCTTAATTAATTAAGTGCCATTTAGCGCGTGCTACATTTTCCGCGCTTCTCAGAACAGAGCTTAACGATGTAGAAGAGTGATTTCAATAAAACAAAGGCAACTGATACGAAATTATTTAATCCAAATTTGGATAACTGGTTCGGTTCCGTGGTTCATAAAGGTTCAAAATGGTTTTTAACTACGTGTGCCTTATGCAACACTTACTTTACAACTGTAAATGAATGTTTTTCTCGGGATTTCGGGCTTGTATTTATACACTATTTACACGGGTTTCTATTTACACTCGGATTACTACTTACAATATCTTTACGGGTTTGTCTTGTCCCTTTTATTTACAGCATCTGACTTCGTTCGTCTCTTGCCATTGCTTTTGCCATTTTGGACACTACTGTTCTAGACAGAAAGCTGACTTGGAGGAGGCACATCGACGCCGAGCAGACTCACACGAAACTTAAAGCTAGTCAACTACACTGACTTATGAACTCCCGCTCTCCATTCAGCTTAGAGCTAAACGTATTGTTGTATAACACTACCATAAGACCAGCCCCAACGGCGCTCAATCCTAAATCATAATTGGTCACCATATCTATCGCCTTATCAAGTTTTTAATAAATTCAAATCACGCGCGCACTTTCAAACCAAAGCTGCGCGCACCCACACACGATAGGCGATCAGCAGTCGATAGCGTACGCCATTGTTATCGATAACGCGCGCTGTCAGCGCTGACGACTGCGCCGGCGGCCTATAAAAGCAGCTCCGAAACGCTATGTTTGACTCACTTAGGGCACGGCATCGGTTGAGTCAACACCTTGGTGTGCGATTATATATTTTATTATTATTTATTTTATTATTATTTATTTTATTATTATTTATTTTATTATTATTTATTTTATTATTATTTATTTTATTATTATTTATTTTATTATTATTTATTGTGTAATAACTTACCAAATTCTCAATTAAAATTGGCATTTCTATGTCAAATTGACGGCACTCCCAATGGGATCGCCAGCGTGGTATGCAAATGCTTCTGTTTATTTCTTCTACTTTGTTTAATTTTTTAACACCCATTCACTCTTCAGTATCTCTGTCAATTGTGCACGCTGGGATGGGTCGCTTTCCATACACCAGGTCACCAGTTTTCTTGAATGCAGAGCTTGCATTTAGCCAGCGTTCGGGGAGCAGTGATTAAATTCTCTTTACCCAGACTGTGTAAGTCGGATCTGACTTCCAACGTGTCATTTCCGAATCGGAACAAAGCAGGCGGTTGAAAGGTTCATTCGAGCGACAAAAAAAAATGAAAGCTCAGTCCGCCCGACGTGTTCAAACCGAGTAGATCTGGGACTTTCCTTATTAATTTCCATTATTTATACGATTTATTTCTTTATTTATGTCTTTATCTTCCTCTTGCGGCTGTTGCTATGTTCCTGCGCATTTGTTCTTAAGCAAATTGGGCATTTGTATGGTTCCATTTAGGAAACAGTGGGCTCTTCGAGGTTGATGTAATCTATAATTTTCACGGGCTCCAGGTCGCTCGACGGTGCACATGCTCTGTGGCTGTCGGTGTTCCATTTTTCGCCATGGGTGAAGCCATAGATCCCATGGCTATAATCATTAATCAATAAATGTTCAAAAAATTTTTTAAATTTTCGTTGGGTCAGTGCATTGTGTCGGCCTTTTATTTTGTCAATAACTTTTATTACAGTATCCATAACATTTTTCAATTTTATTTCCTTTGCAAAAAGTGCTTGCTGGTGAATTATGGATTTTTTTTTTATTAATGTGGCTAGAATTTGGCATTGCCCAGCCAAACCGAAAAGTGAAACCTAAAAGTCAGCCTCTCTCTCTCTCTCTTTGACTCTGTCTGAATATCATTTCAGTATCATCTGGTTGAATGTTTTCATCATTTCATCAATATTTCGCCTGCATTTCTAAAAGCAATAAATATCTATCCCTACCCTTTATATTATTAAAAGACACGTGGCAAGATTCAAAACATACAAATTATTAGTGCATTAAGCAGTACCATTCATATCCTTAATAAGAAAAAAATTATTTTCCCCATCCAGCATGGAAATTATCCAAAGCGTGCAAAACAAAATCTTAAGAAAAATAACCGGTTCACCGAGATATATCCGGAACGAAAACACACAGAAGGAGCTCAATATACCACCCGTAAGGGACCAAATTGCTTGCTTGGCAAAAAAATTGATATAAACTTGATCTGCGTGCATACATACATACATGCATGCCTGTTACATACATTTGCACGACTTTAGTATACCCTTTTACTCTACGAGTAACGGGTATAAAAAATAAAAATACGGGCTTATCTTGTCCATTTTATTTACAGCGTCTGTCTTCGTTCGTCTCTGTCTGTCTACTCTCGGCAGTGTCATCCATTCTTATTTGCAGTGTGACCATCGACTCTGTCTTGAAAATACCTAACGCCTTAAAAGTATCGCTATATCTGTACATATTGGCGCCTATTTTCAAGTAATTCCAAAGTTTTACCATCTTTCCTTTACCAAGTCGTTTATGATATTCTTAGTTTTATTTGTATTTTTATTTTATTTATTCACAATATTGTTCACCATGTTATTCTGTAATTTTAGTTTTATTCACATTTTGATTTATTAAAATTATTATTAAAAAAATTATTAAAGATAATAACTGAATTATTAAAAATTTTGAAATTATTTATTTAAAAGATAACAAAACAAAAATAGTTTCGTCAAAATATTTATGCCGACGACTGTACACAAAATGCACAGCGAGCGCGGCGCGACATAAATCATTGTGATTGACAGCTGCTGACCATAGGAAGAAAAAGATGCGAGGAGGGAGTAGGAACTGCATTACTACCCGCAACTAAACTCATTTAAATGCCATTCCAATTGTCCGAAAACAGAAAAAAATATATATGTAACATTTCACGCGTTAATTACAGGGTGTCCAAAAACAATAATGCTGAAGACTGGACTGAACTGGACACAGATCAATCATACCAACTGGCTGGCTGGCTGGGTAATTGAAACAAATGCACAGCTGTTAAACGGAAATGTTCTCTCATCATGAATAATTTCATGTTGTCTCATCAATATAAATAAAATATTTATTAACAATTTGTTAAGAGCCATAAATCCCCACGCAGCAGCAGCTTTCGACTGCGCAAACCCAAACAGCTCCTCGCTCCAAAAAGTCTCTCACCAGGATCGAGAGACGCTGATCGCTGATCGCCGATCTCCGATCGCGAACCGCTGACCGCCTGTGGTGCGGGTGGCGGCAGGCTGGGCATATTAATTGTACGCTTGTTCAGCAAGCTGGGCCAAGTTGGGCCAGTCGGGTGTCTGACCAAATTGCTGCTATTTATGTCCATAACTACCGTATAAACTTTGCCACAGCAACAACAAAACACACACAAACATACGGACCAAAGACAACAAGGCAAACGCTGAAATCAATATGTTTGCTAATAAATTGTCCCAGAATATTCATTAAATTAAAAAAAACTTACAATGTTGTTGTGCATATGTGGCAAGAGAGAATCAGGAGCGGCTGACGACAGCGGAAAGGAAACAGGTGCGGGGCGAAGCAGCTTTAACATAATATCAGAAAAAAAAGATTTGCAGTAGTTGTTGAGCTTCAGATTCGATTCACGAATCGGTTCTAGAAACGCCAAGCCACGTTTTATAACTTGTAGCATACTACTTATTATAAGGTGGGTTCCAATCAAATCGAGATACTAACACTTTATTTTTATTTTATCTATTCTATAGCACAATGAAATCCGAGCAAAAACACCAAAGTTGTACACGAAAAGATATAGCTTGTAGGAGCGGGGGGTACATCATCGTTAACAGCTCTGCCTCACAGTGCCTGCAGGTAGCTAGGGCGTGTGTATTAGACTGGTCTAAATAAAAGAATTCTGGAATTTGAAAAATATCCCGACGGATTCTGAAAGTATGAAAAGAAAAAAAAATTTCACATTTTTCTCGAAATTTTCGTCCTGGTAACTTCTTTGTTTGTGATGGAACCTAAGACAAAATTTATACGTAATGATTTTTGACTGTCCTCCATAAAATATGACAAATTCAGAGGAAACACATCGCTATACTGATTTCAGCAAGGTTTTTGACTCTGTCAATCATGAGCTTTTAGTACGTACAACGTGTTCGTTTCAAATCAATATTATTCAGCTCCATTAATGTAGTATCTGGGGTTCCCCAAGGTAGTCATTTAGGCCCCCTACTATTTAACCCATTCATAAATGATATCCCACAGGTTTTATCCCATTCGCACGCATTGATGTATGCCGATGACCTAAAACTTTGTTTGTCGTAAGCTCTCTTCACACCTGGTGCTCTGTTAATAGGCTTCCTCTTAATTTCAGCAAGTGTAAATGTATGATCTTTAGTCGTAATCAACCATATGAGATTGATTATATGATTGATAGCATCCTATTGGAACGAATTTATAAAGTGGATGATTTGGGTGTACAATTTTTACCCAAGCTATGTTTTAATAGTCATATAGCCACGGTTGCCACTTGAAAATATTAAACTACACCAAAAAAAATTTAAAAAATAGAGGAAAGCTAACTTCGGCTCGACCGAAGTTTTTATAAGCTTTTTGGAAAGCTTTTTTCACGCGCTAACACGTGTTTGATTTATTGTTGTTTGTTTTTAGTCGTTCGTGAGTTATAGCGTCGCAAACATGGAGCGAAATAAAGGGAAAATACGGCATATTTTACAGTACTACTACGATAAAGGCAAAAATGCATCTCATGCTGCCAATAAAATTTGTGCAGTTTATGGACCCGATACAGTTTCCATTTCCACCGCACAACGATGGTTTCAACGTTTTCGTTCTGGTGCAGAGGTGATCGAAGATGCGCCACGGTCCGGAAGGCCTGTCGTCGAAAATTGCGATAAAATCGATGAATTGATCGAAAGAGACCGGCATAGTAGCAGCCGTAGCATCGGCCAAGAGCTGGGCATGAGTCATCAAACCGTTATAAACCATTTGAAGAAGCTTGGATTCAAAAAGAAGCTCGATGTATGGGTGCCACACGACTTGACGCAAAAAAACATTTTTGCCAGTATGGATGCATGCGAATCGCTTCTGAATCGCAACAAAATCGACCCGTTTTTGAAGCGGATGGTGACTGGCGATGAAAAGTGGGTCACTTACGACAACGTGAAGCGCAAACGGTCGTGGTCGAAAAGCGGTGAAGCTGCCCAGACGGTGGCCAAGCCTGGATTAACGGCCAGGAAGGTTCTTCTGTGTGTTTGGTGGGATTGGCAGGGAATCATCCACTATGAGCTGCTCCCCTATGGCCAAACGCTCAGTTCGGACCTGTACTGCCAACAACTGGACCGCTTGAATGCAGCACTCATGCAGAAGAGGCCATCTTTGATCAACAGAGGCCGAATTGTCTTCCATCAGGACAACGCCAGGCCACACACATCTTTGGTGACGCGCCAGAAGCTCCGGGAGCTCGGATGGGAGGTTCTTTTGCATCCACCGTATAGTCCGGATCTCGCACCAAGTGATTACCACCTATTTCTGTCCATGGCGAACGAGCTTGGTAGTCGGAAGTTGGCCACAAGAGATTCCTGTGAAAATTGGCTCTCCGAGTTTTTTGCCAATAGGGAAGCGAGCTTCTATAAGAGGGGCATTATGAAGTTGGCATCTCGTTGGGAACTCGTCATCGAACAAAACGGCGCATATTTGACTTAAATCGCATTATTATAACCAATTTTATGAACAATTGAAAATTCAATAAAAATACCGGAAATCTTTTTTGACAACCTATTATATACTTTATGTGGTCGGAGATGCTTCCTTCTATGCGTTACAAACATTTCGACAATTTTAATATACCCTCGACAAGGGTATAAAAAGAGCCATTTTCATTAAAAAAAGAGCCAACAAAACAACATAAGTCTTGAGAACTCTGAATAAGTATTGGTCTCTATGTCAAAATATACGACTTATACGAGTATACTTAAAGAAATATCACTTCCTATCTGTAAAAAAAACTTCCACTTTACGAACAAGCACTTTATTAACATATCGTTAAGGGCAGATTTCTCATCTACTGCTATTTGCCAGATAAACTTAGAAAATACTCTCGGCCCTTAAAGGTTATAATTGCTTCCTAAAAATACGGAAAACACACTTCTGCTTTTATTCCTTATTGCCACAGATTTCAGATTTTCTAAGATCGGTTACTTCTCTATATTTCTATGTATTTTAAAGACTAGACATAATGTGGCTCTATACTCGTACTCAGCTCCTTGCAAAAAATTATATTTGAAACTGAATCAAATTCGTGTTTTGCAACAATTTGCCGAACCAGCTCCAAGTAAAACTCACGCACCTTTTTCTTTACTTATACAATGGTGGATTTCCCTATACACTTGCTATCCATATATTGTGTCTAAGTTTCAAATTCTATCTATAAGAGTGTCTAAAACAGCTATTGAGAATTACACTATGCAACAATTTCCAGTATATTGAAGGGTTGGAGGTGATTCCAGATGATTTTCGTGTGTTGAACACGAATCTGTTTTTGAAAATGGTCCATCCCTTCTAGATTTTCGGTAATTTGGGATTAAAGTAGCTTAGAATGCCTATTTTGAACTTTTTTAGGGGCGATTTGTAAAGGAGCTTACTTTTGTTTTGACTCTCTTTAATAATATGGTACGGTACTATTTCTTAGCTTTAAAATAAATTATCCCAATCAATTCTACGATTTTCTTAAGCGAAGATATTATACCAGTTACCTAAATATATCTGGTCTTACTTCGCAGAATTTTTAGAATTTTTTTAAGTTCTACGTCTTTTTCAGGCTCCATGCAAAAGAGCCAATTCCAATAAAAATGTGCCAGTGCACCAACTCAATCAAGATCAAGATCAACTGGAATCGGTTCAGAAGCAGTTCTTAATTTTCGCTCTCCGAGGCTTCAACTGGGATCCTCCCACCCATCGTCTTCCTTACGAGGACAGATCACACCCAATCAACCTGCCTTCTCTTAAGAACCGCAGAACGTGCCATGGTTTTAATTCATAAACTCCTGTCAGGAGTAGTCGACTCTATCGCTTTGTTATCTAATATAAGTTTTGCTGTCCCACAACGCGTTACTAGAAACTTTTATCCTATTTATCTACAGCCTTGCCTAACAAACTACGCTCATCACGAACCCTTCCGAAACCTTTGTTTAAACTATAACTTGCATTCTCATACTTTCTCATCTCACGCCTCCTTGTTTGCAATAAAAGATAATTTATTGTCGTTCCTTAGTAGGCCTTCTTAAAGAAAAAGAGAACATTGTTAAACTCTAAACTAAATAAATAAAATAAAATTTTTGACATCAGCAGCTGAGTAAAAAATTTCTTCTATGAAAATCTCTTACCCCTTTGTAAGCTACAACTACCAAATTGCACATTTATCAGTTCTAAATATCAGGGCTGCAAACTTGTTCGGAGTTGAACCACTTCGGAGTCGGAGACTCCGTAATTTTCGGGAAGTCCGAACTGAACTTAAACCGAGGCAGAACAATTTTTCTTCCCGAACCCAAACCTCGGTTCAAAAAATATTTATTATAAATTATATATATTCTTGATCAGCATCAACAGCCGAGTCGATATAGCCATGTCCGTCTGCTGTCCATCCGTCTGTCCGTCCGTATGAACGAAGAGATCTCAGAGATGGTAAGAGATAGAGGTTTGATATGTATGGGACAAAAACTCATTATACTTGCAGGCAGATCAAGTTTATTTAAAATTTTTGTCAAGCTTTTAAAATCCGTCGGGAGATTTTTCAATTTCCAGAATTTTTGAAATCTGGATAAGTCTAACGTTCAGTGAAATAAACAAACTTTACCCAACACTAGTGTGTATATGTGTGTGTGTAAGTGTGTCTGAAGTGTTCAGGGTATTTTGGAATCGGACCACTCAACTATAACGCTCTTACTTGCTTATTATGTGTTTGATATAAAGCTTAAAGTAAATATATGGGAAAATTATTGTTTAACATCTATTATAAACAGGGCTGCAAACCGGTTCGAAACCGGCATTTCGATATATTATATATTTCACAGCAAACCGAACCAGGGGTGACAAAATATTTGAATCAGAACCTTTTCCGAAACCAAGTTATAGGTTCGGTTTAACAAAAATTATATGTACCTTAAAGAATCTAAAGTACTGGAAAGCGATAAACCAGTCCCGAAACCAAACTTAAATAAATTCGGGTTAAATGAGGAATTCTGTCCTGAAATGTTAACAGCAAATTATAGGAAAATGCAAATTTATTTTAAAATCTTCGAATGATCAAGTTTAAACTGTCTCATCACAAAATTGAAGGCTTTTTGTTTATATAGCAGTTTCAAGAAACTCCCGGTTCCTGCATGGGGCCCTGCTACTCATTGCTTTAATGTCCACTCCTGTTAGCTTAGCGCGCGAAAATTTATTTTTAATTACGCAGCCCCAAACATGGCACAAACAGCGGCCGTTGCCGATACCAATCCCCGAAAGCCCAATGCTGATTCTCAATATATACGTAGTACGTACCCAACATACAAAGACCATACAAAGGCCTGGAGCACAGTACAAAACGCGGCTGGAGATGCGACTGGCGCTTGGAATGCTCGAAAGGTACCGAGAGAGAGAGACTTTGGCTGCATGGCAAAATTATGACATGAACATGAACGTAGTCCACATAATGATGTTATACAATACGCCATCTTAGCGTAAACAAGGCAAAATGCCGCACCAGAGTCGCGACTTTAAA
Organism: Lordiphosa magnipectinata; assembly: GCA_037044535.1. Classification (NCBI taxonomy): domain Eukaryota; kingdom Metazoa; phylum Arthropoda; class Insecta; order Diptera; family Drosophilidae; genus Lordiphosa; species Lordiphosa magnipectinata. The sequence goes on from JBAMBO010004433.1 coordinate 538,595, forward strand.
CTGGCGCTTGTTGTGTAGACGGAGCAGGAGAAGTAGACGGAGACGGCGACGCAGATCGTGACATGTGTAGAATTCTCTGCCCAGGAGCTGTTGGCACGGCAACGCAACAGCAGGAACTTTGACATGGGGGGACAGTTCCCGGTGGATGCTGTGAAAATTTGTTTGCAACCAAATTTATGGACTTTGGATTAAAATATTTGTCGATGAGTTGGTGATTTATGAACCCTTGGGGCAGGGGTTAGGACTGGGGAGTTCAACTCTGTTGGAATGTAACCCAGTTTCCGCTTTAATGACATAGAAACCGAAAGTTTCAAGAGATGAACTGCTTGTTCCAGCATAATGCTGGGTTCTTGACTGCCATTAAGCTAAATATAGCAATTACAAGCCAATTGCAATTCACAAATGCCATTGAAAATGCATTCAGGTGGAGGGAGGTGCAGTTAACGCACGCACATTCATGTGTGTGGGAGTGTGTGCGACTGACATCCGACCACTGGGGAGGAGACGGGGAAGGCAAGGGGAACTACAACAGTCAGCAGTTTGCTGTCATTTTCAAAATCAACGCAACGGAAAACGTTTGTAAAATCATAGTTAAAGCACGTGGAGGGGGCAGAAAACTTAGAGATAGACGGACAATGACAATGGCAACCTTCACACACAAAATCGTTCATTAAGAAAATTATGGAGATGTTTTACGAATATGGGGGAGAACTTTTAAATGTCATTTTCAGAACTATTAAAGGTAAATACGAAAAGGGAAATATGTGAACAATTATTTGGAGTTTTATGCAAGGGTCAAAAGATGAAAAAGATTTGCAAACGATAACGCAAACGTTTGCTTTTTGGTCAGGAGAACTTCAGATTTTTGGGTGGTGGGCGAATCTTTATTTCAAGTACTTTTCTATTTAAATCTGTTTTTGTGTGATATCTTTTAATTATTGAAGATGGATTTGTAGGCCTTTAAAATTTCGCTTTTATTTATCAAACTTACGTTTGAGCACAAGTGCAGACTTGTCACATAAAAAAGGTGCATCTATCTGCTTGCGTTTGATCACATGTGCGGGGGCACCAAAGAATAAATGGGAGAAATCAAAAAAAGTAAGAGTGCTGCAGTCTAGTGTCCCGACTGAAAAATACCCAGTACCAAGTAATGTAGTTTTTATGTGGCTTTGATTTCCTAAGTTAATATTGAGTTAACTTCTTTGACAGAATATATTTCGTGTGCTTCTCCTAATTTTGAATTAACTGTTTTTTATTGGCCTGGGGTGGTGCACTTGCATAACTTCGGCGCTTTTGCTCGGATCTTATCGTGGTTTTCAGAAAAGATACATATTGGTTCTAACTTAATATATATTGAGCCACGAGGCTCAAACTTAAAAATTGTGGCTCTAATAGTTTTAGCGGTTAAAAGGAGGAGGAAGGGGAATTTTCCAAGTCTGAAACAAATTTGATCTGGGTACGGCATACACCTACATTAGGACGTACTTTTCTCCATACGATTTTCAACATGTTAAGTTCTTTGCATATCATTGCTAAAAAAATTCAGTATATTTTATAGAGAACTAGCTGACCCGGCAAACGGTGTTCTGCCATGTAAATTGATTCTGGTAAATGAACGAATTACCTGTGTGTCGTTTCCAGAAAATTTGCGGATATTGGAGAGCGTCGTATGCACGTTGTGTGGGCGATGTACTCCAGAATTATTGTTTCTACTTCAAATCACAAATTTTCTCGTCGCTGTGCGGTCGCCAACCAGTATTCCAGCATCGTCGTCAACAGCAGGCGCATTAAATCTACACTAAGAAAAAACTAGAACGAATAATGTGAGTACGAACGCTCTTGAAAAAAAAATTAGTCGTTCTTGAATTTTCAAGAATTTCGCTCTTGGAATCGAGATAAATTCGTTCTAAACGTTCTCAATTTGGTTTTTTATAGGCAAGGGGGGTGAGGGCAACTTAGCTTTAAGAGAACAGCGTTGGAGTCGCTCTCGCAGAGAGTGAGAGCGCATGCGCAGTTGGTCTTTGAGAGAATGGCGTTGGACTCGCTCTCGCAGAGAGTGAGAGCGCATGCGCAATTTGTTGTTGTGCGTTGCGTACGAAAGGCAACTGCGTTTATTTATAAGTGTGATTTCGTCGCGTCTTCTACCTTACGAAGGATAGCTGAGCTCGCTAACCGTCGCCTGTGTGTGTTTCAGTCTTTCGCGGTACCGAGTTCAAGTCCCAGAAAAGTAAGTAAAAAAAAAAATATCTATGTGGTTATCTCAAAATCAATCACAACTTAAAACAAAGTTTGGTGGGTGGTGGTGTTTGGGTTGGTATGGTTTGATAATGGTGAGTGGGACGGGGGAGGGAGACGAGACGGACCACGTCGATCGGGTCGGGTCGGTCGTGCCTCTACCACCCATCCCCCCCCCCACCCCAAATATTCTTTTTAATTTTTTTATTTTGAGAATTATTCGTTCTTGGATCAAGTACTGAAACTCTTGAATCAATAATTATTCATACTTGGATCAAGAGCTGAAACTCTTGAATCAGGAATATCAGGATAAAAAATTCACTCTTGAATCAAGAATTTCGCTCTTGGATCAAGAATTTTCACTCTCACCGTACTTTTGAGAACGAATGCTCTTGATTCAAGAGCGAAATTCTCTATTTTTTCTCTGAGTGTACGCACGTGCTCTCCAGCTGGTGTTTTATCAGGATAGATAACAATTCGTGCATGTTTGATTTAAAGAATTTCAATAATTCATTGTGCTCATTCAAAAAGGAGTCCTGCTCGCCGACGATGCACCTGGCGTTAGGCGAATTGAGGTTATTGTAGCCCCAACGTGCATCCACACGATTGACGTCGCCACCGCCCATTAAGTGGATTTGTAAAAATTTATGTGGTTCGTTTGGCATTGGCAGCAATGAGCCTACTTTATGGTACACTTGGCCTTTGATTTTGAAGGTTGAATTAAATTGCTGACCAATTCCGCTGTATTGTGCATTATTTATGTTGCTCGGAGCGAAGTCATTTGATTAAGCATGAATTAAATCTACGAATGGACTTTAGAATCAGGTTTGTATCTGGATCCGTGCCGATGAGCAAGCCGTTCAATGGTTCTGGCGGCGTCTCAATTTCCGAGTAGTTGCACTTTTCCTAAAGCGCAACACCCGCTGACATCCCGGCTGACTCATGTTTTGAATTTGAGACGCATGACAATTGGGACGTTCTTAGTCCATATCACCAATAAGGACTTTCGGATATATTGCGTGATATATTCGATATCTGACTCATACTCAAATGCGAGACGAAGGAACGAAGCAGATGTAAATTCTCGATGTACTTGTTGGATCGTTTTTTGCCATTGTTTTGTGTGTGTCAATATCTGTCCGGCGGGCTCGTCTCTGCTCCATTGCCTATTGTGACTGAGAAGAACGCAGTTGCAACATTCTAACACGCTTAATTTCATTTATTTCATATAATTGTTGATCTGTTCTTGCTGCCCTAACATTTCGCATGTGTGTTGCTGCATTCGTTCGAAGGTCCAAATAACCACGCCTACGTGTTGCTGGAATTGTTCACTGTAACACATATACAGATAGGCCAAATTGACACTATTGATGAAAAACGTTATTCCGATAACGATAACGATTTTCACAATAATAAAACACTTAGTGACGCAGATGAGCAGCCAGCTGAGTCGTCAATTCAAAAGCATGGTCGGCAGAGGGACACCCAAATCACCTAGCTTTACGAAATATAGTTAAAACCCTATTCAACACCTGCCAAATATATAAAAAAACAAGAAAGAAAGTCGGTCAAGCCCGACTATAACATACTCTGTACCCTTAACGTCTCAGCTCGCGTTTGCTCACGAGTTATACGCGCTCATCTCTAAGTTTCACTTTCTCTCTCTCTCTCTCTCTCTCTCTCTCACTAAGATTGACGTTCAATAGAATGCTGCGGTGGTGGGTGGGGTGGTGCTGGGTGTTTACTGGCCGTTTTTTGCTCATAACTTGAGTATCTTTCATCCGATCTTTATCATTCTTTCAGCAAATCGATAAATAATTTTGTTTACAAGGTATCTCTAGAAGGTACGAACGATCTATCTTCAAAACTGTAGGAGATATGACGTGTTTTCCAAATTGCGGGGGCGGGAAGGGGCGTGGCAAAAATTGAAAATAAACTTGATCTGCCTGCAAGTATAAGAAATATATGCCCCATACATGTCAAACCTCTATCTCTTACCATCTCTGAGATCTCTTCGTTCATACGGACGGACGGACGGACAGACGGACAGACGGACGGACGGTCAGACGGACAGACGGACATGGCTATATCGACTCGGCTGTTGATGCTGATCAAGAATATATATACTTTATAGGGTCGGAAACGATTCCTTCTCCCTGTTACATACTTTTGCACAAACTTAATATACTCTATGTACCTTCGGTACAGAGTATAAAAATTTAATTAAAGTGGGTCGAGCCGTTTCGGAGGAGTTTGCTAACTAACATGTGACACGAAATCTTTATATACAATCATGGACAGTAAAATAGGTGTGAAATTTTTGTTTTCCGTATTTTATACTTTTTATTCACTTGAAAAGTGTATCATAATTTTGCCCAGGAGCTTGAAACGCATAGAAGGAATCATCTCCGAGCACATAAAGTATATATATTCTTGATCAGCATGTCGAGCTAAGTTGATTGAGCTTTTTCCGTCCGTCTGCCTGTCCGTCCGTCTGTCCGTCTGTCTGTTTCTACGCAAACTAGTCCCTCAGTTTTTAAGCTATCGAGCTGAAATTTTGCACAGAGTTTTCTTTTGGCTGCACGCTGCTAATATGTCGGAACCTGGATCGGATGACTACTTCTTGGAGCTGCCATAGAGACGATCGTTCGCAAATGGGTTTTTGTGAGTCAATCTGATCTGCTAAGTTTGGTCGAAATCGCTAACCTTTGGAGCGAGCTTTTTCAAGTGTATTAAAACTTCGGCACAGACGAAGTTAGCTTTCCTTTCTTGTTATATTTGCCTTTGTTTTTCCCTATGAAACAAGTTAGTTAAAAAACAAGAAAGAAAGTCGGTCAAGCCCGACTATAACATACTCTGTACCCTTACACTCGCATTTGCTCAGGAGTCAAACGGCCAGTTAACACGCCTCGCACAACGCGGTGCGCTCTCTAAGTTTCTCTCTCTCTCTCTCTTTCTCTCTCGCACTAAGATTGCTTGTGTTGAACGGTTAGGGTATGTTGCTGTGGTTATTGGTGGGGGGGTGGGTGGTGTTAAGTGGCCGTTTTTTGCCCATAACTTGAGTATCGTTCATCCGATCTTTATCATTCCTTCAGCAAATCGATAAATAATTATTTTTACAAGGTATCTCTAGAAGGAACGAACGATCTATCTCCAAAACTGTAGGAGATATGAAGTTTTTTCCAAATTGCGGGGGCGGGAGGGGGCGTGGCAAAAATTGAAAATAAACTTGATCTGCCTGCAAGTATAAGAAATATATGTCCCATACATGTCAAACCTCTATCTCTTACCATCTCTGAGATCTCTTCGTTCATACGGACGGACAGACGGACGGACGGACAGACGGACATGGCTATATCGACTCGGCTGTTGATGCTGATCAAGAATATATATACTTTATAGGGTCGGAAACGATTCCTTCTCCCTGTTACATACTTTTGCACAAACTTAATATACTCTATGTACCTTCGGTACAGAGTATAAAAAATTAACATATCTAATCATTAAAACAGAATAAAGCACAGTTCAAAAGTATAAAAGAAAAACTCAGAATTGCAAAAGTTAACATAAGCGGAAAATTTTGACTGGACACTAAAATAGGTGCGTTTTGCATAAAACTAAGAAAACCTAAATTGTTCTATTGATTTTGTTTGCAAAAGGTAAGGTATTGAATTGGTTTACTTTAATAAAGGCTTAACTGAGCTTTAAATTAATATTAGATGGGTCGGGAACATCACTGCAGTGATGAGGAGAGAAGACTTGTGCATAAGCTCCGAGAACTATAAAAAAGTTACAAATGCATTGCCACATCAATTGGACGAGTTTCAGAACTTCGTTACAAGTATTCTAAAATCAGAAAAAACATTGTAAAGCGCAGAAGACGCAAGAGAACATCATTAGCAACCGATAATCGGATTGTGTTATTGGCTTATCCCGACCCTTTTAAATCACCAAAATCGATTGCAAGTGAAATTGGCAACACAAACTGTCCGACGGCGATTAGTAAGTGCAAAATTAGCTGACGGGATAGCCAGCAAAGTTCCTTCGAACAGAAAGGCAAATTTGAAGATGTGTACAAACTTTGCATTTGGCCATAAAGACTGACACGGACTAGAGGCTGCAAAAAAATGTAACAAAATTGTCTGGAGCGATGAAACTAAGATTAAATTGTGTGGAACGTTCCTTTAAGCATCCTTTCCAAACAAATTAATCTTAGTTTCATCGCTCTTGAGAAAGTTGTGCCATTTTTTACACCCTCTGGTCCATGCCAGTCTTTATGAACCAATGCAAAGTTTTTCCTCATCTTCAAATTTGCCGCTATAAGCCAAGGAACTTTGCGGGCTATCCCTTCAGGTAACTTTGAACCTACTAATCGCCGTCGGACAGTTCGTGTTGCAAATTTCGCTTGCAATCGCTTTTGATGATTTAAAAGGGTCAGGAATAGCCAATAACACAACCCGATTATCGGTTGCTAACCAAAAAAATCTCTTACGTCTTTTGCGCTTTTCAATGTTTTTTTCTGATTTTAGAACACTTGTAACGAAGTTCTGAAGCCGTCCAATTGATGTGGCAATGTATTTGTAGCTTTTACATTTATGTAAAAAGTATAAAATATAGAAAAAAAAAAACGTCACGGCTTTAAAAGTTTCAATTTCCACTTAATTTATCTTTAACCTGTCAATGTAGCAAAGAACTTTTACAAAAGTGTCGAACAAATAAGTTAAATTTTTCATGTTAAATTAAATGTTTTATGGTGTAATTGTAAGCACTCTGGACTTTAAATCATTTTAAAAAGATATCTGCCGACATTGATAGTTCAAAGATAAATTAAGGGGAAATTATAGCTTTTAAAGCGGTTCGTCAATGCCATAAAGCCATCAAACCTTAAAATATCTGATTTTGGATTTGCGTTAAATTCTCTATAAAATATTCTGAAATTTTTGAGCCTTGTTGTGCAAAGAACTAGAAAATAAATTACTTTTCATATAAGGCAGGTACGGTCTAACCTACATGCATACATGCAAAAATATGTGGCAGACAGATGTACAGACAGACAAACGGACAAAAGGACAGATGGACAGACAGACGGACTTGGCTAAATCGACTCTGCTGTTGATGCTGATCAAGAATATATATACTTTATAGGGTCGGAGATACTTCCTGCTGGCTGTTACAGATATAAGTAAACATATATGCTGGCGTGACGTTACATAAAACGGAAGTGGGTTGTTTTAGAAAAATGCAAAACTCTGCGAATTGGGCAAAGCTTTTTGTATACAAATTTTTTTCGTATGATTTGAAATAATACAAGTTTATTTTCCAGGTTATCTTATTCAAAAATTGTTTGCCCAATTTTTGTTTATTTGCATAAGTATCTGACGTGACGTTACCTGACGTTACTTTACTTAAGTTTCCTCATTATATTTATGTTGTTTTTGTTAAAATATAAAGCAGACACTTACAGTTTATTGCAATCATATAGTTTCTTCTTCTTCAGCATTATTTTTTAACTCCTTGTATCCTTAGAAATCGTTTAGAGACCAAAAATTAATGCAATCTAAAGGCAGTTTTATGACAACAAAACGTATCCAAATGAGAAAAATCATTCATTTTGATTATTTCCCCATAAAAAAATGATAAAATAGAGTGTTCTTAAGTACTTTTCATTTTTTGGTCTCGGTGGACTTTTCTGTGGATATGCCCATATAGTACATATGTATTAATAAAATAATGTTTTGTGTTAAAAAATGTGTATTTCGTATATTTATATGACACATTTTAACATTTGGTAGAAGTCCAAAATTATTTTCATTAAAAATCGAGCAGTCGTGCGGAAGAAACTAAAATAAGTTCGTTGAAAATGAGCACGATTGTGGACGATTTCAGTTCGGATGATTCCCTTCAAGATCCTGATTATATGGAACCTGGCCCACCTAAGAGGATCAAAACTCTATCAAAAATAAAAAACAAAAAAGAAAAGGAATCAAAACTTCCAAAAAAATATTTAATTTTTTTTGGCCACATTAAATAAAGAGAAATTACTACAATTATTTCAGTTACCAAAAAAATTGAAGTATTTGAAATAATTATTGAAATAATTGTAATTGTCACTAAATTTTTAATTACGAAATAATTGTAATTGTAATTAAAGTTTTTAGATATACAAAAATGGTAATTGTAATTGCAGTTTGCAGCTCTGAACTCAAGTCAAGTTTATGCGTTCTCTAAAAATTGTTCTTTAAGTTAGAACATTGCATACATATGAGTTAAATGTTCTCGGTTGTGTGTACTTGAACTTCATATAATTCATTGAACAGTTTTTCTCATTTGTAGCACAATGTTCTCACATCAAGATCAAGTTTAACTTTCATAACATTTGACACATTTACGCTATTTCGTTCTCGCTTTGAGTTGACGGCAACTCTTTTTCTGAACTGGCTTTTTCCCTCTGAGTACTATCGAATTTTTGAGTGTTTCAGGGCAGTCGATCTACTTTTCTTTTTCCGGTCGGAACGTTCAGCAGAATCATTTCTCTGCTTATATTTCCCTTCTAATAAAAAGTGGAACATATAAACAATTCTGAGATTCCGGTAAATATTTTTTTAGCTTTGCCAAAGAGCTGACATACTTACAACATTCACATAAACTTGCTATTCCCTAGAAGCCTTTCCCTTTCCAAAACTCGAGCAGTTGCGTGTGTGGAACATTTAAAGACATTTCAATTAGGGTCTAACGAATGGTTAACTTTTGTACAAGATTTTGTATTGAAACGTACTTGGCCAAGTTTGACCGGCTCCCATTGAGGTAACTTTACTCAACTGTTGTGACATGTACTTAAACCTAAAAGCCCCGAACGGAGATTAACAATTGTGTGCGACAATTGTCAAGATTAATTATTTACTAATTGTGGCTGAATTATGAAGAACTATGCCGCTTAATTGTTGGGTAATTAAAATAAAAATGTTTTTTTTTGGAAAACTTTTTTATGCATTACATGGCTCCCAATTTGATTCAGTAGCTGGCTAGCTCCGCCCACCAAGTCGTTGGCTGCGTCGCACCACCACCACCACCACGGGCAACCAAAACATGGCGTGGTTCCATTTCCCATTTCGTTTCGAGTGTACTGGAAATTGAGTGAAACTCTCTGGCTCTTCTGCTAGGTACGGGTACGAGTATTCAACTTCAACGCCTTCAAAGTGCAGACACACTTAAGCACCTTTGTTTTCCGTTTTCTGTTTTTTTTTATTGTTGTTGCTTGACAGGGGAAAGAATGGCACAAAGGCATTGGCATATCAACAACAACGTCTCCTGCTGTTATTAATAATTCTGTGTATGTACTTGCACTCCCCCCTAGTTGTTGCTCATTTAAGAGAATCGCTTAGCAAACAAATGCAATTTGAGGGCGAGCAACTTAGACGCACTTAAGATGGGGAGATGCAGTCTTTTAGATAAGCCAGCAATCGAGGTGCTCCCCCCATTTGGAATACGTAGAGTACACAGGGGCATTAGGTAAGCTGGTTAATGCAGCGCAAATTGCCCATGTTCTCTGGACAAAGACAGCTAAGCACCTTGCAAGAATTGTGAATGAGAGAACAAATGCGACCGTTTCATAAATCTTACCAAGAGTTACGGTCTAAAAAACGCGTATGAGATGTGGATGTAAATGTAATGTAAAATGGCTTAACCACAGCCCAAAGCGCCACAAGCCGAGCTCCTCTCAATCTCTTGGCGTGTGTGCTTATAATTTTCGCACAAGAGAAAGGGACCTACTGTTTAACGCCGAATCCGAACGGCAAAAGTTTGAGAAGCTTTTTCATGGCTAGTTACTTCGAAGCTGGCGCCAAAATAGCTGGTAAAGGTGACCGGATATGTAAAAGTTATTTTTCTAAAGAAAGAAAAAAACTTTTTATTATTAACACACTACCCGCTGCACCACACCCAGCCATCATCATGAGATGTGGATAGATATACTAACTCACTTCTCACATTTGTCTTCAAATTTGTGAATAATTACATATATGGAAATGAAATGTTCCAGCACACTGCTTAACCTCTAACTAAAGAATCGAGTTAGAATCTTAAATCAGCTAATAAATTCAAATACAATTCAGAAATGTGCACAACATTCAACTGTTGGGATCAGCTGTTAGCTGTTTTCACCTAACCAAACCATCATAATTTTGAGACATGCCACAGAATTAGGAAAAGATTCACCAAGCGTGAACCTTAAGGGTGATTTTTTAGCAGCTTTCGGATTTGATTAAAAAAAAATAGATAAAATTCAGAAAAACGAATGAAGTCTTTATTTGAGTCGATAGAACGATCTATATAATTTAATGTAAATGTTGACCGCTGTTCACCGAACTCGCCTCTCAATTGGGAAATTGTATCGCGTGCTGTGTGAGATGTGGCACCGTCTTGTTGAAACCATATGTCAGCCAAGTTCAGCTCTTCCATTTTGGGCAAAAAAAGTTTGTAATCATCGCACGGTAGTGCTCTCCACTCACAGTAACGTTCCTCCAATGATGCCACCGGCCCACAATCCACACCAGACAGTGCATTTTCCGGGATGCATTGGCAGATCTTGCAATGCTTCTGGCTGCTCTTCACACCGAATACGGCAATTTTGTTTGCTCAGAAATGAGCTTCAATTTTCCGACAAAAATTTGGGGCGAAATTGAGTCACAAGATTCCGAATAGCCGACTCAGAAGGTCGTCCAAACTGACCATAAAAAGGTGCACGTTGCACTTTCTTAATCGAGCATGATTTTTGATAATAAAATTCAATAATCTGCAAGCGTTGTTCGTTTGTATGTCGATTCATAGTTAAATTATACACCAAACTGAACATGTTTGACAGTAACATGTGACACGAAAACAGCTGAGATGCCAAAAACAGTATGACCAAAAAGAAAGTTGCTAAAAAATTACCCTTTAGTTTAAGGTTCGACCCCGGGTTCAGTTAAATTTTCTTCTGCTAATTACAAAACATTTGTAAAGCTCTGCGAGCTTAGAAACTTGGAGTATTCCAATCCAGGGTGAATTTACTATAAAGGTGACGTACTCACCACAGCTGCTCTCTTTCGAGGGGCCTTATTTTTGACAGTATGAAATCAAACGTCGTCTTGTAAACAGAAAAACAATGAAAAGAATTTGCCTATAATTAATGTAATATTTGCATATATAAATAACAGGTGTGTTATTGTACATATATGTATTTGATTTGTTATTAGATATCAACATGTCCACGAAATATTGCTTGTTATGCCATTCGATAGCTTCGGAAAGGAATGTAGCTGTACCTAAAGACGAAAGCAGAAGGGAGCTGTGGTCAAGGAGCACAGGCGATGTGTTAACGAGTTCGAGCAAAAACGAAAAGTGGAGAACGTAAAAGGTTTGCTATCTGTTTCTAGCATTTGCCTCTCAGAGCAACAGTCATCTGTCTCAGAGAGCCTAGAGAGCGAGTAGAAAAAAAATGATGGCTCCTCACCACAACGGAGTATGTCACCTTGATCCAACCGAGGGTCGTGCATAATATGAACGCAAGAAAATATAGCAGAGATGCCAGATAATACTGTGATAGTTCAGTGAAATTACCTCTCTAATGATAAATGACAGATCCCAAAATGAAAATGCAAAATCGGAATTGCTTTTCAAGTCCGCGAGCGCTGGTCGAAGTAGTTTAATGGGGTTAAAGACGGCTGAGTTTTAGCTGCTTTCAAAAATTTTGTGAATAGAAAATGGCAAAATATTTTTAATTCGGTTTTTATACTCTGTACCAAAGATACACAGGGTATATTAAGTTTATGCAAATATATGAAACAGGGAGAAGAAATCATTTGCTACCCTATAAACTAGATATATATATTCTTGATCATCATCAACAGCCGAGTCGATATAGCCATGTCCGTCTGTCTGACTGTTTGAAAGCAGCGCAATTGCTGCGCTGCGGCAGCGAAGTTTCTTTTGGTCATAACTTGAATATCGTTCATCTGATCTTTATCATTTCTTCGGCAATAAGATAAATAGTCTTGACAACTAAATACATCTTGATCTGCCTGCAAGTATAAGAAGTATTCCTATGGCAGCTATATGATACAGACGTTCGGTCTGCGAGAAAAGGACATTTTGGAAAAGCTTGATAAATATAAAGCTTAATTGACAAGTTTCAGTCACATAGCTTTGAAACTGACTGCGTGGCAAGGCTTTATTTAAGGCAGAGTCCGGCACGTCTCAGTCCCCAGTGTATTGAACAGGGCTCTGCGGCAGCGACGTCGACACACCGATAGTACAACAACAAAGATGTGCTAAATGAGCGCGCTCTCGCGTATCTATATACACACACGCATATTTTTATTTGTTTATAACTTCAAAAACTGATATGTTTTAAACTTTAAAAGTCTCCATCTTTTTGAAAGCACCGTAATTAAAGTTATTCTTGGGGCAGTAATTTGTATATCCTTAGAAGCTAAGTCACGGTGGTTAACACTGAGAAAAAACAAGAAAGAAAGTCGGTCAAGCCCGACTATAACTATGACTCTCGTAGCCCTTAACCTCACAACTTGCAATTGCTGAGTTATATTAAGTTTACTCCTTTTTTCTCTAACTGAGTTCGTTCAATCAATTCCTTCAGCAAATCGTTTTTTGTACAAGGTATCGTACACACTTTATATTTACTGTCGCATATTTAACGCCGAATCAAATTGGTGAAAATGTTAAAGGTCAAAGTGTAAATATTGAAATTTAAGAGCATTGATTTCCCTGCAAGTGTACAGACGTACGATCTGCGATACAGTGGACAAACTTTTGAAAAGCTTGATAAATATAAGAGCTTAATTGCCAAGTTTCAGTCACATAGACTTTGAACGGACTGACTGACGTGGCAGACGGACTTTATTGACAGACGGACATATGTTTATTTGTTTATAACTTCAAGAATTGATATCTTTTAATACTGATCAAGAAGTCTCCATACTTTTTCAAAGCACCGTAATGATTCCGTTGTGCTTGGGGCAATACTTTTGTATATCCTTAGTATACGCTATGTCAGGGTCGGCTAACACTGAGTATAAATTATATATGACAATTTAGCAACAATTTCTTAATATTATTAAATAATTTAAAAATGTATTAAAATATGATTTATATAGATACAGTTAAATACCTTTCAGCAATATCAACCCGAGACCGTTTCCGTTTTTGACGATTTTTGAAATTGTTTATAAAATTAACAAAAATTTTTTTTGCAAAAAAAAAAATCACGATTTTGGTGGGAGTGTCGAGATCTAATTTCGGATTTTTATACCCTTGCAAAGGGTATTATAATTTTGCCCATAAACTATATATATTCTTGATCAGGGCGACGAGCTGAGTCGATTGAGCTTTGTCCGTCCGTCTGTCTGTCTGTCCGTCTGTTTCTACGCAAACTAGTCTCTCAGTTTTAAAGCTATCGAGCTGAAATTTTGCACAGAGTCTTCTTTTTACTGCACGCTGCTAATATGTCGGAACCGACCGGATCGGATGACTATATCTTATAGCTGCCATAGGAACCATCGGTCAAAAAATGGGTCTTAGTGAGAAAAACTTTTTTGTTCTTAATGTAAGCGTTTCCAAACACGGTCATTATTAATATTATATGCTTTCAAACAGATTTGCAAACTTTGGTCAAAGTCGGATGACTATATCTTATAGCTGCCATAGGACCGATTGTTCGGAAAATGTGTCTTAGTGAAAAATTTTTTTTTGGTTTCAAGTAAATCGTTCTTAAGGTTGGTGATTCTTAATATTAAACGCTTTCAAACTAATTTGAAAAATTTGGTCGAAATCGGATGACTATATCATCAGGCTGCCATAGGACTTATCGGTCGGAAAATGAGCCTTAGTGAGAAAAACTTTTTTGTTTTCAATTTTATCGTTCTTAAACTTGGCGATTGTTAATATGATATGTTTTCAAAAAGATTCGCGAAATTTGGTCGAAATTAGATGTTCATCTGACGGAAAATGGATTTTAGTTACAAAAGTTTTTGATTTTTATCTAAGCGTTCTTTAACTGTCATTTCAAAAACAGCTTTTGCAAGGGTATAAAAACTTCGGCACAGATGAAGTTAGCTTGGCCTTCTCTTTTTTTATTAAAATCAAAAATGGTGAATTTTAAAACCGTTCGGTTTCAAAAAGAATGACCCTTATGTCCCATACATGTCAAACCTCCATCTTTACCATCTCTGAGATCTGTTTGTTCACACCGACAAACGGACATGGCTATTTGGACTCGACTGTTGATGCTGAGGGACGAAAATGATTTCTTCTCCGTGTTAAATACTTTTGCACACTCTTAATATACTCTATGTACCTTTGTTACAGAGAATAAAAATTTAATATTAGTATTGTATTTCAATAGTATTTCCAGTTCTTGCATTTTTTATTTTTAATTTTTTTGTCACATTTGATTAGCAACTTACGATGTACTGGATAAGTTCTTGTTCGTAAGTACAATTTATATTTGGATTAGATTAGATGTTATGGCAGGTTCAGATACGTCGTCTTGGAAGTTGCCAAGGGAAGATTCCTAAATATCTTCTTCTGGCTCTGCACCATTTATCCTTCTTCTGCGAAGTAGTTGCCTTGCTTGCCGATTTGGGTGTTCTCTGAGTCCTTCAATGCAGTCCGCAGATTATTTAACAATTACGTCGCCTATCATTGGAACATTTAGTTCCTGTCCCAGCCTTCTAGTGTGGAGGACACGGATCTTGCATAGGTGCGTTGTAACTGCAATACCAAATACTTGCAGGCCGTATCTCCATCCGGGTGCAATGGATTGCCTATTATATATGCTCCGTGTTCTTCAATGACAATTTGTTTGTGACATAACAATTTGTCTCAACTAAGCAGCTCTTCTATACAGCGACCTTGTGGGCTGGTTTATGTGCAAAGTCAGGCGCCTGTCAAGGTACACTACCAGTTACCTGTGTCCTTGATGATGGGCTAGAAGTTGATCTTCCATGAATACTGTGGGGCAGTCGATACCAATATTCCAGCGCCTTGCCCATCTGAAAAATCGGTACATGTACTGCTGTAGAATATCCGTAGCGCTGGAGACACTGGTATGTCTGGCCAGAATAGCTGTGTCATCAGCGAAGGTGGCAAGAAAAAGGTCCGCGGTGGGTCATTCCTGGGAATGGTATCTCCAGTGGGCATGTTCATGGTTGAAAGTATGTAAAGCGTGGTACCGAGAACGCTCGCCTGTGGAACTCCTGCATTTACAGTTCTTGTACTCGATCCATCAAGGACGACAGAAAACGTCCTGTCAGTAAGAAAGCTGCGCACCAGATCAAAGAGCTGTGGCGGGAGAGAAGATTCTTTAACTTGCATAGCAATCCTTCATGCCACACACGATCGAACACGCTTGCTTCACGTCGACGAATACCGCCACGACGTACTCCTTGGCATGGTACCCTTCAAGGATAAAGTTAGTTACCCTGTTTAACTGCTGTGGCGTTCCGTGCGACCTTCTAAACCCAAATTGAAAGGGCGGAATGCGTTGGCTGAGCTCATCCAGACACACGACCGACTCGACCAGACCGACGCACCTTCCCCCACACATCAACCACCCCCCACCACCCACTATTTTGTAAGATGTGATGGAGGATTTTGAGATAGCCACATAGATAAAATATTTTATTATTATTATTTTTTTTGAATTACTTTACACTGGGAATTGAACTCGGTACCTTGTGAAGACTGAAACATACACAGACGCGACGGGTAGCTTAGCCCACTCGACTATCATCCATAAGCTACACGCCTCGTCGAAACCATACTTAAAAATGAACGCAGTTGGTATTTGTACGTATCTGACAACGATAAACTGCACATGCGCTCTCTCTCTCTGTGAGAGCGAGTCTAAGGCTATTCTATTAAAAATTAACTTGCCCTCACTTCCCTTGCCTATAAAAACAAATTGAGAACGAATTTAGCACGATTTCAAGAGCGTTCGTACTTAAATTATTCGTTCTAGTTTTTTCTTCGTGCATCTTCTCCAGGAGCCAATTTGGGCTTAAGTTCTTTGATTTTTCTTATACCTTCGTAAAAGTGATCGGAGAAACTAGCAGTTCGAGCTGACCAGGAGTGTCAAGGATACGATCCACTCTGCGTAAATGTCTCCTCAAGATTTTTCGCAAAGTCCTCAGCTTGATCCTTGGGAGATTTAGCCCAAGTGCCAACAGTCCTTCGGATCGGGAATTTTGGGGTTGCCTGACGTTTGTACCACCTGGATATAGACCAGAGAGCATAATTTGTGTTCTCATCTGATGTGACACTCTCAAGAAATCGATCATTCTCTACCTGTTCGTGTCTGATCAGCAGCTTTTTAACACGGTTTGACACTCTGCGATAGACTCTATCAACGATAGGGTTACGAGTACAAACGTATTGTCTCCGGAGTCTTGTCTTGATGAGGAGCAGAGTGTCAAGGGCTGGTGAAAAACTCATAAAAATGTTAATTTTTAACCCCTACTGTGACTTTTGAGTTCACTATCGCCTGACTGAACAAACGTTAAGATGCCATTACCTCGCTGCGCCATCTGCCGTCACTTATAGGCGCCACCAGTCGCAGTACAAGATCTCAGCTGGCAGAAATCTCGACGTGGCAAATGCTTTATTTGAACGACGAGGTCGTGGTTCGAGTCCCAGTAGGGTCGGGTTGCATTGTAACCGAAAATTGGTTTCCTGTTTTTACAAAATTAATCTTTATATATCATAAGAATTTGTAACTGAAGCTTTACACCAAAGTGTAGTAGGGTTAATAAGTTGCGAGATGATAAATCTTATTTTTTAGACTTTTAAGCTCATTTCAAGGTTTCAAGATTTGCAAGATTCTCGAAAAAGATAGATTTTCAATCTTGATTTTAGATTGATTTTTTTGTCTCAGTGTAGAGTATTTTGGGTTTGTATACTATTTCAATTTACCACAATTTTCCTAATTGTGGGATATTCCATCACTTGAAGTTGGTAAAAAATATATATATATATTTCATTTTAATTGCCATAATTTGTTTGCGGTTATTGGTAAACAAAAAGTTTTGTATTGAGGTCGAGTAGAAATTTGCGTGTGACTTGGTCTACCATTTGTGGTTCATATTATTGATCCAAGGGTGGGGGGGAAGCGAGGGCTGACAATTAATATCCCCAACTTCTTGTACTGTTTCTTTAACTGTTTTGCGCTAGCCAACATCATGCAAATGAAGTTTTTTCTTCTCCACTAATTCCAGATAAAGCGTTAAAAACGCATTTAGCATAATTTCGCTTGGCGCAAACATGAGTTTTGCATTTCCATTTGCATTTGTAATGAGAATGGTTTGCCCGGCTTCCCCCGTGCGAGTGCAACACCATTAAAAAGTCGTAATAAAATAAAAATTAAGAATTAAACTTAAAAGTTTTTTTTACCATAAAAGAAAAATTGCATTGAAGTCGACACGCCAAATGTATATATAATATATAGGTATAACTATAAGATGAAAGATACAATTGGGCACACCTTGCCGGGGCTTAAACCCCCTGCCACTGTCCCTTCCCCTCTAGCCAGGGCATAAATAAGTAAATAATTTTTGTATAAAAATGTGAGCATATAAAGTCATAATTTTAAAATGATTTATGAAATGAGCAGAGGACAGCAGACACGGCGGGGAATCGCTTCATTCACCACTCTACCCCTCTCCGCCTCTGTTTCCAGTGATTATTTACACATTTTATTTAATTTCTTTCTGTTGTTTTGCTGTTAATGCAATGCTTTTTAAATTAATTTTTCTCAGGTTGCGAATAAAAGCATTTCTTACAGGGCGAGACACTGAAGTTGCCGGGCTTAGCATTAGCATAACCCGACACGCATCAGGTACACTTAGAAAATAATCAACTAGGTAGAATTCGGTTAGTAACTTTTGATTTCAGCGACAGTCGGTATCGGTTCAAAACCTACCGATACCTAAAAGTGGTATGAAACGGTCAAGGATTAAAAATATTTGAATTGATGATTGAGTATTTGACACCGTTTGTAACTAATTTTTTTTTTAAGTGCATTTCCTCTAGCCGCAGGCGTTTTTTTTGGAACGCGCACCACCGACTTCTTGTTAAATTTTGACATGGCCTCTTATGATTAGCTGAATTATGCACTTCTTGCCATTTGCATGGCGATAAGATCTGCCTTAGCGCCTATCACTTCAGTCTTTAAATGGAGGGGAATAAACAACATCAACTATTATATTTTCTTTCTCCATCTGACCACTTTTGTCTACTGACTACCCATTAATTGTTCGAGTGGCAATTAAGCGAAGAAAAAAGTTAAGTTTTCAGTCTCAGCTTTCAACGGAGGGGGTGGACCCGGTGGACGTCGGCTTGCATGATGTTTAATTTGCATTTTAAATTGAGTTTTAATATAAAAGTTTTTATTTTTGTTTTTTTATATTTTGTTTGCCTTCATAATTTAATGCTGAAAGTGCAACTAGGCGTATGCTTAACTTTGTTGATAATTGGAGTGAGAATATTTATATTTTTTTTCGACTGCAATTTAGAGCCCAGCTACATGAACGCTAATTAATATGATTTTTGCGCGTTTGGAAATTGCAGTCATTTCTATGTTTTGTTTTGCATAGATTTGAGTTAGTGGCGCCAAAAAGGCGTAACAAGATTGAACCCGTTATTATGTGCGTTCAAATTTACTGGCTAAGGGCTAACATGTGACAGGGTCGGAATAGTCCTGGCCTGTTTTGGTTTGGTTTATTTAGCATGTTTCCACTATTTATACCAATCCAGTGGATGTTTTTTTTTAAGACAATCTTAATGTGCCTTTATTTTGGGAGAAAAAACCAACTGCAACAAGAAACTGTTCAATTCTAAGTTTACTTTGAATTTATTCTACTTGAAATGCTAGCATTTTCTTCGGTAATTTGAATAGGTTCAAGCGATATTGTTCTAGTTATCTTTAACTTATCAGTCGGAATGAAGTGATATCGCTGATTTCACAACAAGTTTGAAAAATCAAGACCATAAATTACAAAAGGGGAATTGGCTGACAGAAATGGAAAAGGCCCAGATAAGTGCATTTAAGGAATGCAATTTGAGCCAAAGACAAATTGCGACCAGAATTGGAAGAAGTCAAAATGTGGTGGGCGATTTCTTTAGCAACATATCCCAGTATGGTCAAAACATAAAAGGACACAATGCGTCTAATTCTCATGACATAATCAGTAAGAGTCATTCGAAATGCTAAGCAAATAAATCACCAAAAACTCTTATAAAAACACCTCCCAACCATGTATTTAGTGAAAGAACTTTGTCTTTTCCAGGCGAACTGATGTTTAATATATTGTACACACAAGTATAGTGCTGACGAAACTAGGCTTTTTCAAAACTGCGTTGACGGCTAACTAAAGTGTATGGGCAGCACATCTAACCCTTGAAAACACGCAATATTAATCAAATGATTTACGTCTTCTTCCACCATTTGAGCCGTTTTGCGTTCGTTATCAGTGGTACAGGAGTACTATATACCTGTTTACTCCCAGTTCTAAATCGACTTAGAACTTGTTTGATAACGTCTTTAAGATTAAGCCGTGTGATGCAAAAACATCTTTTCAATTGCCTAAGTTCTCAAAACATCATATTGTATATTTTTGCCTGCAACATAAATAACGTGACCTTTATAAAAGGGGCATTGTTAGGACGAGGATATATCTCATTCTTACTAATAAAAAATGACCGATCCATGTGATCCACCAATTTAAAGGGAAATCATATTCCCTTCGTGCTCGAATTGAATGTTCTTTGCAAGAAGGCCTTATTGGCGAATAACATCATCAGTAACATTTTGCGGGTATGATAAAATTTTTGAATCGCATACCTTTGAATAATTAAGCTTAAGATTTTCCGAAAGCTAACGTCATTTACAATTAAAAGTAGTCTGCCATCCACTGTGCACAGCAAAATGCCAGGCATCTATAATTTCCGGTTAGCAAAAGTGTGTAAAAAAACAATTCGCGGAAAATGCTTGATTTTGATCGGGGCGTCGCGCACTTCAAAAATGTGTAACAGTAGTTTACCCGAATAAAAATTGTTCATCCCTCACTTCCATACACTGTCAAGATCACAGCGCAACTTATTAAGTTAACGGAGCCAAGCTCTCTCACACATATTTACATACATAACCATGATTAAGGCTTTATTTTCTATGATGGGGAAGAGTGTATCTTGAAAAAGGCGATCACGCAAACAACAACCATATAGGTGAATACTTACGTTCGCTCCCTTTCCTTTGTGCCCATTAGCAACAATGCGGCGTATAATAAATAAGCAAATAAAATGTTTATTGGTACTGTTTTTTTTTTGTATGAAAAATGTAAGGTCATACGGGCGCCCCTTGATTTGTAAGCTTATGCTGTATATTTAACGTGGAAAAAAATAAGTTGGAAAAGTTATATTTTAATGGGCGCGAAGAGGCTCCAAAGTTTTTGAAAAATTTTCCATTTTTGTTCAAAATTGGGACAAATTTCAAAAATTGACGATCCGACGCATGTAGCACTGATTTCATTGTTGAAATTTTGATGTAGCTTTAGGCGAATGGGTAACACAAGGCAACAAAATTAGACTTTTTCCAGTATATTGAAGGTTTGGTGGTGATTCCAGATGATTTTCGTGTGCTGAATACGAATCTGTTTTCAGAAATGGTCTATCACGTCGAGATTTTTAGTAATTCGAGCTTAAAGCTTAGTACTCAGACAAACACTCCGACGGGTGTCAACTTCATATAAAACAAGAAAGAAAGTCGGTCAAGCCCGACTATAACATACTCTGTACCCTTACACTCGCATTTGCTCAGGAGTCAAACGGCCAGTAAACACCCCGCGCACAACGCGGTGCGCTTTCTAAGTTTCTCTCTCTCTCTCTCTCTTCTCTCTCGCACTAAGATTGCCTGTGTTGAACGGTTAGGGTATGTTGCTGTGGTTGTTGGTGGGGGGTGTGGGTGGTCTTAGCTGGCCGTTTTTTGCCCATAACTTGAGTATCGTTCATCCGATCTTTATCATTCCTTCGGCAAATCGATAAATAATTTTGTTTACAAGGTATCTATAGAAGGAACGAACGATCTATCTCCAAAACTGTTAGGAGATATGAATTTTTTTCCAAATTGCGGTGGCGGGAGCGGGCGTGGCAAAAATTGAAAATAAACTTGATCTGCCTGCAAGTAGAAGAAATATATGTCCCATACATGTCAAGCCTCTATCTCTTACCATCTCTGAGATCTCTTCGTTCATACGGACAGACAGACGGACATGGCTATATCGACTCGGCTGTTGATGCTGATCAAGAATATATATACTTTATAGGGTCGGAAACGATTCCTTCTCCCTGTTACATACTTTTGCACAAACTTAATATACTCTATGTACCTTCGGTACAGAGTATAAAAAGGGTGTGCTTTCGAAAAATTCCGACAGGCCTCTATCGCTCGGTCGAACTCAGAGAAACTAAAATTTCCGTTCCAGAGACTTGACAGGCGCCTACTTAATTGACAGCCAGACACAGGCCGATTCAATTCCGACGCTAAGAAACAGAAAATATAGTTTATATTTTTTCCGGCACGTACCCATCGAAATATCATCATCCATGTCTGGCGCAAAAAAACAAAATAAAAACAGATTATCGCAATTCGACGCTGACGAAAAGATTGCGCTAAAAAAAAGCATGGGAAGCTGTGGCTGCAGAGGTCAGAAAAGATGGTGAGTTTTACTAAGAATTACGTGAAATATTGTAAAATATAATAAATATATATTTCAGCAGATGATTGCAAGATAGGTTAGAAATCCCTGAGGGACTGCTACCGCTACCAAGACAGAAGCTACCCGGTGGTATCGCCTTGACGCAGCCAAAAGTGGGTGATGGTGTCGACTGGCAGTTTACCCAGTACATGCTGGGGTCTTAGTCATAGTTTGCCATTTTTCATAATTAAATACTTTCATTTCAATTAAAATTTAATTAAATTAGATTAAAATGCAAAACAACAGCTGACAATGCAGTGTGACCGTTTCACATTTAGTGGTGTTTTGATGAACGGTGGTATTTAAGCGTTGAACGGTCACACTGTCAATTCAGCTAGCGGACGATTTTGTTTGTCTGAGTACTAAGCTTAAAGTTGAAAAAATTTGGATCTTTTTTAGATGAATCTATTCTTTTGATTTGATTTTTTTTGATATTAAGATAGACAGATAGACATATAAAATCCCGTATAGAGACAACCCGTTAAAGACATTGTAAATAGAAGCCGTGTGTAAATAGAAAACCGAGTAAATAGTGTTTAAGCCAAAAAAAAACGGAAAAATCCTCGATGTGACGATGCCAGAATTGACTCTGTGTTTTAAAATCAAAGTTCTCATTGAGGCAACCCAAAATCCTAATCGAGGCAAAGCAAAGTCCTCGTCGAGGCATACTAAAGTCCTCATGGAGGAAAAACAAATTCCTCAATTAGAGGCATCTAAAAGTACTCAACTAGAGACACCTCAAAGTCCTCAACTAGAGGCACAGGATCAGTTGTGTTTCCTTCTCGTCTGAGTATAGTGTATAGTGTATAGTATAGTGTCATCAGCATATAGATGGACATCACATTTGAACCAAAAATTGAGAAAAATCATTAATATACAAGAAAAAAAAGAAGGATCCAAGAATTGAGCCTTGGGGAACAACCCGTGGACGTAGTAAGAACCTGAAAGAGCGTTTTCGTAACTGCTGCATGTTGCCTATCATTAAGGTATGTATCTATTAGACATGTTGCGGTTGGCGAGAAATTATGGATGTTTCTTAGTTTAGTACTTAATATTTCATCATTAACAGTATCAAACGCCTTGCTGTAATCTCATCATGTTAAGCAAGTAACCTTGCAGTTACCTTGGTTGATACCTGTCTACGTGTGTCTTTAACTTTTTTCAATATTTCTGTAGTGCAACTTTTATCTTTCAGATTGTGTTTTAATTTTTTTTAGCATTGAAGCGTGCCTAAACTTTGCTATTTGGATTAGGCGAGATTAAGGGAAGCTTGGATTGTGGACCTCTGGGCTGTGTAAGGCGAAATATATTTACAATTTTATTCAAATTAGAACTTTTAAACTGGGAAATGTTCGGAAATTGAGTTAAATCATTAGAGCATTGATTTAAGATGATCAAAACGTTCACTTCGCCGGTGTCAAAATTCTTTATATCCGTTTAAATCTTGGCTAAATTTTTCAACGAAATGAGTGACGAAATTTAAAAGTTTCTTTGCATTGAAATCTGGTTACAAATTTGTTCAACTAATTTTGCAACCTTAAAAATCACAGAGTCCGGCCCTGAACTCTTGGTCCTACCACCATTCCAGGTCCTGGAACATGCATTTACTTTTAAGTGCCATGGCCCTATTTGAAATTGTTTGCCATTTGTCAGCTATTTGCATTAGCCACACCATCACCAACACAACTTGAATCACGAGCTTCATTCCCCAACCCCTCCCCCCCTCTATGAGCAACGTGTGTGGGCGTTCTTCATATCGGTTACTTACCTCCAAACGAAACCATGTAGTGGCAACGCTTCTCGCAAAAACCGCAAAATTTCACAAACCAAACCTCAAGCCGAGTCAGTTTCAAATTCAACTCCAACTCCCTGCTTGACAGGTTGCTAATCGGTTAAATTAGCCATGAAAGAATGCACAAGTCATCGGGTTACCCGTCTTCGACTTACACCCTCGCAACGTGAGAAACTGTCACTTCGTAGGAAGGAACGCGCGTAGAGTCTCTCCCCTCAGCGATCGAAGGTCTGTTGATTTATGACAGACGTGTGCCACTTGTGTTCGAAAGGGGGCGATCCATATCAATATCAATATCAACAGGTTTGCTGCTGCTTCTTTTGGTCTCTTCGCCAATCTTGGTGTGGCGATCTCCAATTTCGAGGTTTCGCGACTCTCTGCCCGTCGGCCAGGCATCTTAATCATTGTTATTTGAAGCCATTAGCCTCATCGCTTTGCTGCTGGTGTTTCGCTTGGCAATTAGGTTGACATTTTTGGACCCGAACAGAGATTACAGCGGTTATCATTAAGAGCAGTTTATTGAATATCTTTTTGGGAACTGATTAATGGGTTTGGTCCACCAACGACAGGTGGCTAGAGGCTACGACCTACATAAATATAAATATAAATGCATACATAAGTACATACCTATTAAGCGGTATTAATAGTGCAGCTGCCAAACAGGAAGCAAACTGATTTGTCCAATAAACGTCGCCCCAAAACCCAGCGTATAAATTCTCAATTATCGCCCACGCCCCATATTGCCCGATCTGTTTGGTAGAAGTCGGCGCGCATTCGGAGTGTGCAATTTGCCACAGTTTAGGTGAGCATAAATAAAAATGTTTGCCCTGGTCACTGGCCGCTTCAGACATCTTAGTTAAAAAGAAAGCAAGCTACACTAAAAGAAAAACTGTGAGGGAAAACAACTTTTTAAATTAGATCTTTATGTCCTTCAGCTTGTCAGCAGCTTCAGTTTGAGCCATTTATGGTCATTAAAAGTTCAGCCAAAGGGACGTGGGAAACGCTTCTTGACGGAATAATCATGAATTTAAAACGGGGTGGAATTAAGCGATTTTGTGGTGAATTATGGACCAATGTTAAAATGTGGTTTTCCATTTTCCCATTTTAATATTTGTCCGTCCGACATCATATCTTATCCGTTCATTGGAAGTGTATCATTAGTTTGTGTTAAAAAGTGAGAATACTTGTAACGACACTCACTTAACAGTTCTTTATATACGGAAGACTAAAGCAGGAGCCGGCAAAAAATACATTACTATTTCGACATCGCATTGGAATTTTAAAATTCGCATTTTAAATCGTTGGAGCTGTTCGGATTGTATGGTGAAATATATGTGTTGACTTTAGTTCACGCACGAAGAAACACCAAAAGCGATGTTTTGATTTTGTTCATCAGATACAAATTTTTGGATTTTAAAATTGAAAATATGGTCATTATACCCTTGCAAAGGGTATTTTAATTTTGCCCAGAAGTTTGCAACGCATAGAAATATTCATTTCCGACCCCATAAACTATATATATTTTTGATCGGGGCGACGAGCTGAGTCGATTGAGCTTTGTCCGTCCGTCTGTCTGCCTGTCCGTCTGTCTGTCTGTCCGTCTGTCTGTCCGTCTGTCTGTCTGTCCGTCTGTTTCTACGCAAACTAGTCGCTCAGTTTTATAGCTATCGAGCTGAAATTTTGCACAGACTCTTCTATTTATTGCACGCTACTAATATGTCGGAACCGACCGGATCGGATGACTATATCTTATAGCTGCCATAGGAACCATCGGTCGAAAAGTGGGTCTTAGTGAGAAAAACTTTTTTGTTTTCAATGTTAGCGTTCTTAAATTCGGTCATTATTAATATTTTATGCTTTCAAACAGATTTACAGATTTTGGTCAAGATCGGATGACTATATCTTATAGCTGTCATAGGAAGCATCGGTCGGAAAATGGGTATTACTGAGAAAAACTTTTTTGTCTTCACTGTTAGCGTCCTCAAGCTCGGCTATTATTAATATTATATGCTTTCAAACAGATTTGCAAATTTTGGTTAAAATCTGATGACTATATCTTATAGCTGCCATAGGACCGATCGGTCGGAAAATGGGTCTTAGTGAAAAAAAACTTTTTTGTTTTTAAGTAAATCGTTCTTAAGGTCGGTGATTATTAATATTAAACGCTTTCAAACTAATTTGAAAAAGTTGATCGACATCGGGTGACTATATCTTATGGTTGCCATAGGACCGTTCAGTCGAACATGAGTCTTGGTAAAAAACTTTTTATACTCTGTACCGAAGGTACATAGAGTATATTAAGTTTGTGCAAAAGTATGTAACAGAGAGAAGGAATCGTTTCCGACCCTATAAAGTATATATATTCTTGATCAGCATCAACAGCCGAGTCGATATAGCCATGTCCGTCTGTCCGTCCGTCCGTCCGTATGAACGAAGAGATCTCAGAGATGGTAAGAGATAGAGGTTTGAAATGTATGGGACATATATTTCTTATACTTGCAGGCAGATCAAGTTTATTTTCAATTTTTGCCACGCCCCCTCCCGCCCCCGCAATTTGGAAAAAACTTCATATCTCCTACAGTTTTGGAGATAGATCGTTCGTTCCTTCTAGAGATACCTTGTAAACAAAATTATTTATCGATTTGCTAAAGGGATGATAAAGATCGGATGAACGATACTCAAGTTATGGGCAAAAAACGGCCAGTAAACACCCCCCCCATCCCGCCCCACCCACCACCACAGCATTCTATTGAACGGCAATTTTAGTGAGAGAGAGAGGGAGAGTGCAACTTAGAGATGACTCCTGAGCAAATGCGAGTGTAAGGGTACAGAGTATGTTATAGTCGGGCTTGACCGACTTTCTTTCTTGTTTTGTTTATTTTTGTTAGCGTCCTTAAACTCGCTGATGACTTTTTTATATGCTTTCAAATAGATTCGCAAAATTGGGCCGAAATCGGATGACTATATCTTAAGGCTGCCATAGGGCCGATCGGTCGGAAATTGAGTCTTAGTGAGAAAAACTTTTTTGTTTTAAATTTTATCGTTCTTAAACTCGGCGTTTGTTAATTTGATATGTTTTCAAAAAGATTCGCGAAATTCGGTCGAAATCAGACGTTTATCTGTCGGAAAAAGGGTTTTAGTTACAAAAATTTTTTATTTTTATGTAAGCGTTCTTAAACTGTGACATTTGCATTTGCAAGGGTATAAAAACTTCGGCACAGACGAAGTTAGCTTGGCCTTCTCGTTTTTTTATAATCACGTTTTTTTTTCAAAGTTTCAATTATTCTGGAAAATGTTTCGAAAATAAAAAAAATTCTAAAAAATACTAGCTTATAGCCCTTTGTTTTAGTTTTTTCTATATCACCGCGCTTTTTTTTGACTTGATTATTTATCATTTAAATTTCTTGTGGTTTGAAAATAAGAAAGAAGCTATTGCGAATCAAAAGAGTGGACATTAAAAAGTTATTGTAAATTAATTTGGTTTTTGTAAATAGATTTAACAGGTTAATATTTTTAAAAAATGTAATATATACTCTTTAATTTGTGTAGTTTTAGATATATTTATGCAAATATCTCGCTGGGGGAAAATGGACAATTGATTTGAATTCAGCGGCCAAAAATACATATGAAAAGTTTGTTATCTTCTCTGGTGCAAAAGTTGGCCTTTATTTGTGTTATTAGAAGAAATGCGAACACAGCTAAAAATAATGAATGCAAAATAAATTTAACATTTAATTTTTTAAGTGGTAAAGTTGGAATAAAAAGCACCTTATTCAATTTATACATAAGAGTCATTCTTTTTGTAACCGAACGGTTTTAAAATTGACCATTTTTGATTTAAATAAAAAAAATCCGAAACTAGATCTCGACACTCCCACCAAAACGTGATTTTCGGTTTTGCAAATAAAATTTTTGTTAATTTTATAAACAATTTCAAAAATCGTCAAAAACGAAAAAATGGAAAAAAAGGGTTTTCTGAAAACTGGATTTCTCAGGTTTGGTTTATCGGACAGGTCTCGTGTTGATATTGCTGAAAACTGTATCTACTTAAATCATAGTTTCAAACTCTTAACCAAAAAAAACGAGAAAAGATAGCTAACTTCGTCTGTGACGAAGTTATAATACACTTGAAAAAGCTTGCTCCAAAGGTTTTCGACCAAACTTCAATCAGTTTGAAAACATTTAATTTTAATAATGTCCGAGTTTAAGAGCGCTAACATTGAAATCAAAAAAGTTTCTCTCACAACAAACCCATTTTTCGAACGATAGTCTCTACGGCAGCTACAAGAAGTAGTCATCCGATTAGCAGCGTGCAGCCAAAAAAAGACTCTGTGCAAAATTTCAGCTCGATAGCTTCAATACTGAGGGCCTAGTTCGCGTAGAAACAGACAGACGGACAGACGGACGGACAAAGCTCAATAGACTCAGCTCGTCGTGCTAATCAAGTATATATACTTTATGTGATCGGAGATGATTCCTTCTATGCGTTGCAAACTCCTGGGCAAAATTATAATACACTTTTGAAGTGTATAAAAAAAGGACTGCGCACTTTTTATTTATTTATTTTTGTTTAAGTGTTAAGTGCAATTTAGCCGGGCTCAATACGTTTCGTTTAGCCTTGACGTTTCTTCACGCGCCTTGCAGCCAATTTGGTTTTCTCTGTGTGCGTAAAGAGATTTTAATTTCGCGAATCATTCATGATGTGAATGAAAATTCGCTCTCGCGCACCTCTAATACAAAGTTTGGTTATTTTTTTTATTCTCTAAAACGTTGCAGTCTGCGGAATATACCTGACAATTACCCACAACTTTTTATAGAATAATATTCCTTTAGAACTAAATAGCTTTTCATTTCTACAGTCATGTTAAAATACAAGTTTTTCCAAAATAACCTGTAACATTGTTGGCTTTAAATTTATTGCGAATGTACGAAATACTTTGTTCATTCGAACAGATTTAATCATTATAGATGCAATCATTTTAAAAAACCTCTCTTTTAAAATTTACGAGTTGCATCTGCGTATTAAAGTTGGTAATTATTGAAGCTTCAAAATTTCTCACACAATAAATAAAAGCGTGTAGCCCTATCTTTAGAAGACTTTGCTACTCTACTTAATCAAAAACATGTTGATAAAATTTAATAAAAATGAAGCCATTATTTTTAAAGAAACTCTTAAGAACGTTATCGAATGTAGATAGATGCGATTCGGAATGTTTCGCTTCAAAAACAGTTTGACAGATTTTTTCAAAATTTCTTTGAACTTTGAGTCACCTCTGAAGTGGTCACCGACATATCTTTAACAGATTCAGGGATAGAGCCGCAGCCATGTTTATTAAGTGGATTTCTAGCCCAAAAAGACTGAATATAAATTTTTTTATTTAAAACGCAACAAAATTGAATTCCTACTAGCAGAACTGTGCTACTGATTCCAGACTATTTCTTGATAATTTTAACTGGCTTCTGGAACAAAAGAAAGCAAAAAGCAAGCCATTTTGTCAGGCCGGAACAGTTGTTGGCTAAAAATCCTAAACATTGGCTGCTCAGTCATTTTACCAAAATAAATGCTGCCTTGAAGTCAACAAAAAGGGATTTATAACAGGGGTGCCCAGACCCTATGCGCACGCCGCGCATTCGTTGTTGTTGGCCGCATAGGGATAGCCGCGCGTAAAGCCCTCACGCATAGGTAATGTCTAAGCGTAGTACAACAACAACTACATTAGTGTTCTCTCTTCTCTTTCTTTCCAACAACAAACATGTGATTGCGTCGTCTTCAATGTAGATTTTGTTGTTCGGGGACGAATAATTCCGTGTGTATTAGACAGTCGCACACAGGACAGGAAATAATCGGTTTTCTCTTTCTACTTCTTGAGGTTGTGGTTGCTTAATAGCTATTTGCTTCATTTGTATTGGTGTCTTCGCGGTCGTAAGCTGGCTTTGGGCACCTCTAAGGGTGACCCCAATAGATCTTAGAACAAGGACTAAAATTCACTTAGTTAAGCTATTTTAATTAAAACATTCGACTGGCGAGAGAGCTAACATTTGAATTATGATATTGAGGCACGATGCGAATAATAGCATAGACTCAGCTGCATTTGATTTCATTTTAGACATGCATCCAAAATCGAGTAAATTTCACCTGCACTACCAAAAACTTATATATTATTTGAACAAACTTCTGAGAGCATTTCACATAATCCTTCTTTCGGGTCCTCCGAATCAAAGGATAAAAACTGTTCTAATAAATGTCGTTTTTATGAAACATATTCATTAATCACCAATCACCTTTCTCCAACTAGAACTACTCAAAATGTTTGTAACCCATGTATGTAGCCCATATCTTATATTTAGCAGTTCCGTGAAACATATTCTTGAGATTTTCTCTCAGTGCAGTGTTGGGCCACATAGCCAAAGCCAGTCTTAGATTGAATCGTTTAGAACCTTAAATGCTTCGCAATGTGGAGCTACATTGTGTAGCTAGGTATCATTACTATTTACTTGGATTTTTTTCTTTTGGAGCCTGCGGTCTTGCAAGTGATCCGAGAGGAGCAGGAAAATGCGGAAACGTGTCTGCATTGAGTCTTTAGTTGTTCTTGGTTTAATTCCTGTATCTCAATGGTGTTTGCAATTGAAAATTGTATGCCTGCTTTTGGGTTGCACAAATCCATCAAGAGACGGTGGCCAGCGCCATCTACGAGTGTTGGGCTACCCTTGGGCGGTTGCATTACAATGTTTGTCTGCGGTCCCTGACTGGCTGACTGGCTGGCTCTCTGTGTAAACACCCACTAAACCATAGAGTTGGCCAGCTTCGTCCATGGTTCATAAATCATCGCGATAGCAAATTACCGCTGCTGAAGCTGGCTGGCCAAAACAAAGAGCCAAAATGCAGCATGGAAGTTACAAAAGATCAATCTTATTTGCGCCCGAAAAAAAAGGCAGCCAAAATAGCTAAAAAAGAGGCGCTTGGACGAGACGAGTCGACTCCGAGAGTCGATTAATTTGGAGGCGATTGCAATGCCAATATGCCAAAGACTTGCGACTCGGAACAACTTCTTTGCCAGAGTTGAGCATTATGATTATTATTATTGTTGTTGTTGCGGCATTACCAATCGCTCCCCCTTCGTCTGCCTCCTGCTCCTCGAGCTAAACAAACTTACAATTTAGATTGAATTTATTTGAGCGCGTTGCCTAGACGAGGAGCAGCCTGCATTGAGATCTTCATTTGTTGATCTTTCTGGGAACATCTTGGCGGCGTTGACCCCAAGGCGGCTCCAGCTATGACTTCGACCAGTTTTTCTGTAGTTGTTATGCCCCATACCAAAGGGTGCAAAGGGTATAATAAGTTTTTGGCAATTGTGTGTAACGAGCAGATGAAAGCGTCTGCGACAATATGAAAATATATAGAGCTCCTCGGAGTTATAAGCAATCGAAGATTCGCAGATTGCATACAATGAAGTGAGAGAGAGAGCGTTGCAACTGCTGTCATATGTATGTAAGTTAATTTTTTTTTTCAAGTCTCGTGCGCATTCTTTTTCATACATGTAAGCATTGCCATGTGTATGCGTACATATATGTTTATATCTTTCATACGTACTCAAAATTCGAAAACTAATTTCGATACTTGAACAAAAATAAGATAAATTTGATCCTATTTCGGATTTCTTTGAAGCTTTTTCATGTAAAAAGTATATGTTCCAAACAAGGATATTGAATTGATCTTAATTCTTCATCTAATGGATCTTAAATGGATCTAAAAAATTGATATTTTTAAAATCGTTTCTAAGGGAATCTTTTTTTCTGTGTAGGCTTACATGGCCTACTCTCAATACTAAAAATCTAGGGCATTACCCGGTCAAGAAGTAGAGAATCTTTCCGTATTAGTTAGGCCCTTACTGAACACTGTCAAAGGAAGACACGCCGCTAGGCTCGGCATCAGGCACAATGACTTTTCTAGAAGCTGCAATTCAGTGGATAAAGAGAGAGTGTACAACTCCTATTCTGTGAAGGCGACTCGCAGTTTTGGGTCGTGTCCTTTCCTAAACGATCTGTCAGCCATTTCTGAAATAGATGTTGCCTCTCTGCTCAAATTCGTTCTACTTTCTAAATGATTTAACGGAGAAGACCCTACCACTACGCAACCTAACTTAACCTATCAGTTCATATCTCAAAGAATTTCAGAGTAATGGTCCTGAAGCACTTTGGAAACGGTTCAGCCGGCTGGTTCGGTATCTAGACCATATTTAACTTCGTACTACCAACCTTCAAGCAAAATTTCCAGTTCATAGCTGAAATTATTTCTGAGTTATGGCTTTGAACCGGTTCAGCCGGCTGCTGCTGAGCCGGGAAATAATTTAAATTTATACGACCAACCTGACAAACCTCCTAAGCCTCCAGTTAGAGTGTTACGTGAATCAGAGGTTTGAACCTATCGTAAAGTTAAAGGTTCGGTTCGCGGAGCGATATCGAAATCAATCAAAACCCAACAAAAATGTTTTTGATCTTATTAGCGAACCGGCTTAGATTTTGTTTGGGTCTGTTGAACTGGAATATGAACTAAACCCTTTAAACTACATATTGATTGCCGGGTTTTCTCCGGTTTTTGTACTTTAATTTACACACTATTTACAAACGGTTTTCTATTTACATTGTCTATACGGGTTTGTTCCGTGCATTTTGACGTCTCTGTCTGTCATTTTTTTTCGGTAGCGTCATCCATTCTTAATTACAGTGTGACCACCGTCTCAGTCTTAACGAGAGCGTAAGTTAAAGTCGGCTCTAACCGACTTCGATATACCCGTTACTCATGGAAACAAATGTTTAATAGCCTTCCTGTGTGCCTGAGGTGTCTCTCTCTCTCTCTCTCTCTCTCTCTCTCTCTCTCTCTCTCTCTCTCTCTCTCTCTCTCACTAAGATTGCTGCTGAACGCAATGCTTAGGTTATGGGTGGGGTGGGTGGTGGGAGTTAACTGACCGTTTTTTGGTTATAACTTGAGTATCGTTCATCCGATCTTTATCATTCCTTCAGCAAATCGATAAATAATTTTGAGTACTAGATATCTCTAGAAAGTACGAACCATCTATCATCAAAACTGTAGGAGATATGACGTTTTTTCCAAATTGCGGGGGCGTGAGGGGGCGTGGCAAAAATTGAAAATAAACTTGATCTGCGTGCAGACAATAGGAGTCTACATTTCAAATTTGGTTGCTCTAGCTCTTCTAGTCTCTGAGATCTAGGTGTTCATACAGACGGACGGACGGACGGACGGACGGACAGACGGACAGACGGACAGACGGACATGGCTATATCGACTCGGCTGTTGAAACTGATCAAGAATATATATACTTTATATGGTCGGAAATGATTCCTTCTGCCTGTTACATACATTTGCACGACTTTAGTATACCCTTTTACTCTACGAGTAACGGGTATAAAAATACCTTAACGCTATAAAAGTGTCGATATATCAGTACATAAATGGCGGCTATTTTCAAATAAGTATTGTACCCAAAACTTGGGTAACGTGAACCAAACTTTACTAAAAATTTCAGCTGCTTGCAGCCTTGCTTATTAGACCTTGTGAGTTACTAGGTATCATGCAGTCGCGCTTGACCGACTTTTTCTTCATTTTTTTTTGGGCCTTTCGCTTTATGCTGTGCGTTCGTCCTCGTCTGAACTCTATTAAACTCAACGGATTTATTAATTTTGCTGCTGATTAACTGTTTCAGATATCGCTTGACCATTTGCCTGGGCCAGTCCTGGTCTGGCCCAGTCGGCTGTGGTCTGGTCTGGCTCTTTTGCTCCGATATCCGTTAACCGCATCGCTTAATAAATCATATTTGTTTGGTCTGTGGCATTCGAAATCTTGGCTGACCAATCGTTAAAGGTTTTCGGTATTTTTTCCTTTTTGGGAAAGCCAAACGCCGCCTGACGAAGATTGACATTCGCGTAATTAGACAGCGAGGTCTGGGTTTTGGCATGAAGCGGGGGAGTAGTGCATTAACTCTAATGATAGCGTCAAATACATGACACGACAATGGAGCAACATGAGGCTATGCATTTAACTACAGCTAGTAAAATGTATGAATATGTGTGGCTGTGTGTGCATCTGTCCGATATGGCACCAGCCATACAAACAAACACCCTTTTATGTGAATACACTTTAGGGAATACCCTATCAAGCGTCAGTTAGTATTGTGAACCAAGTGGAAAATATGAGCCAAGAATGCTTCTTTGACAACATTGAGATATTAATATACCCATCAATTTAGATAAGGAAGTCTTTGAAAAAGCCCTTGATATAATGATTGCTGATCAAAGAACCGGGAGTTTCTTAGCTGCCAACCACCTTTGTAGAATTGTGTCTGCCTTGTAACTTATAATTATGATTAAGCCATACTTTTATTGAAATTCTCTAGTTCCAAATGTGCTTAGTACCAGAGGCCGCCTGAAACACTTTACTGGTATAAATCCTATAGTTTTAAACTAATACTTTTTCGTATGTCCTTCTGTCTGTTTCTACACTCAGAGAAAAAATAGAGAATTTCGTTCTTGAATCAAGAGCATTTGTTCTCAAAAGTACGGTGAGAGTGAAAATTCTTGATCCAAGAGCGAAATTCTTGATTCAAGAGTGAATTTTTTATCCCGACATTCCTGATTCAAGAGTTTCAGCTCCTGATCCAAGTATGAATAATTATTGATTCAAGAATTTCAGTACTTGATCCAAGAACGAATAATTCTCAAAATAAAAAAATTAAAAAGAATATTTGGGGTGGGTGGGGGGTGGTAGAGACACGACCGAACCGACCCGACCGACGGTCGTCTCGTCTACCTCCCCCTGTCCCACTTACCATTATCAACCACTCCAACCCCAACACCACCACCCACCCACCAAACTTTGTTTTAAGTTGTGATTGATTTTGAGATAACCATATAGATACTTTTTTTTGCTTACTTTTCTGGGACTTGAACACGGTACCTCGAAAGACTGAAACACACACAGGCGACGGGCAGCTTAACGAGCTCAGCTAACCTTCGTAAGGTAAAAGACGCGACGAAATCACACTTATAAATAAACGCTGTTGCCTTTCGTACGCATCGCACAACAACCAACTGCGCATGCGCTCTCACTCTCTGCGAGAGCGAGTCCAACGCCATTCTCTCAACGACCAACTGCACATGCGCTCTCACTCTCTGCGAGAGCGACTCCAACGCTGTTCTCTCAAAGTTAAGTTGCCCTCACCCCCCTTGCCTATAAAAAACCAAATTGAGAACGTTTAGAACGAATTTATCTCGATTCCAAGAGCGAAATTCTTAAAAATTCAAAAACGACTAATTTTTTTTTCAAGAGCGTTCGTACTCAACTTATTCGTTCTAGTTTTTTCTTAGTGTACGCGAACTAGTCCCTCAGTTTTGAAGCTATCGCGCTGAAATTCAGCACAGTGTTTTATTTTAGCTGCACGCTGCTAATATGTCGGAACCGCCCGAATCGGATGACTACTTCTTTTAGCTGCCATAGAAATGTTCGGTCAGAAAATGGGTTTTTGAGAGAAAAACTTTTTGTGTTCAATGCTGGGTCGTTATTAAAATTAAATGT
This sequence comes from Lordiphosa magnipectinata, assembly GCA_037044535.1. Lineage (NCBI taxonomy): Eukaryota > Metazoa > Arthropoda > Insecta > Diptera > Drosophilidae > Lordiphosa > Lordiphosa magnipectinata. The sequence goes on from JBAMBO010004433.1 coordinate 574,014, forward strand.
TTTCAAACTGATCTGCGAAGTTTGATCAAAATCGCGATTACCTTTGGAGCGAGCTTTTTCAAGTGTATTAAAACTTCGGCACAGACAAAGTTAGCTTTCCATTCTCGTTTTAATATGTAGTTGGCATCACTGCTTGAAGTGATCTCGAAAACACGATCAGTCCATTCTAATGCAACGGTCTTGTCAACGGCACCACCGGGCTTTTTGAATGCTGAACTCGTAATATTTTGATTGCATTCTTTACAAAATGTTTCCTCCAATAAATAAGAAAATTTACAGATCATAATTTTGAAAATAAAACGATTTATGCGGCTTGTTTCAGGAACCTTAAAATAACATAACGCTCAGTACTGATTAAAAAACACAGTTATTCAAATGATCGAATTTGTAAAATATAATGAACTTATGTTCGAAATTAATATCGAAATTTGATTATTGTGGTCGAAATTCGACCATCTTAATGATAATGTTGTGAATTATTAAAGACAAAGGTATTATTTTCTTTTAGCAGAAAATTTTTCACAATTATTAAAGCTTAAGAAAAAACCAATTTTTATCAAAAAATAGCTTAATTTTTTTTCAGACATCTGTGTAAATCATTATCTTACCTTATCTTATTTTACCTTCGGAGATAAATAAACACGCCATTATCAAATATGTATGTATGTATATGATTGCGATTTGCACAAATTGCTGGGCTGATAAATAGTATATTTATTAAATTTTTAAAAAAAATGAACTATTTTTAATTTCTTCAGCAACAGTTGCTTCTCAAGAAATTTTCTTGCCAATTAAGCGTACTATAAACCGTTATAAACCAATGAATAATTGGAATACAATATTGTTTTGCCTATCGTCAAGTATTAATACTCATACCAACAAATGCTATAAAACTTGTGTTAATTGAAATTCATTTACTATGCTAAAAAGGGAGACGAACATTTGTATTGGATTTGCTTAGTGTATTAATAAATATATAGCTTAGCTCTTTATTTGGCAGCGATGCATATCTGCAACATACCGTTTGAATCCAATTATTTCGTAAAGTATATGAAGAAAGTGACAAGGGTTTATTTCATGAGAATCTTTGATATACATTATTGTGGTTTAGTCACACTATCCAATGTACTACAATTTTTCACTTTTCCGCCAATTTTGAGAATTGTGCAAGTGGTCTTCGAATTTTTATACTCTGTACCAAAGGTACACAGAGTATATTAAGTTTGTGCAAAAGTAAGTAACAGCCAGAAGGAATCATCTCCGACCCTATAAAGTGTATATATTCTTGATCAGCATCAACAGCCGAGTCGATATAGTCATGTCCGTCTGTCCGTCTGTCTGTCTGTTCGTCCGTCTGTATGAACGCACAGATCTCAGAGATGGTAAGAGATAGAGGTTTGACATGTATGGGACATATATTTCTTATACTTGCAGGCAGATCAAGTTTCAATTTGTGCTAAGCCCCCTTCCGCCTCCGCAATTTCGAAAAAACGTGTATCTTCCACAGTTTCATAGATAGATGTTTCGTACCTTCTAGAGATATCTAGTAATAAAAATTATTTATCGATTTGCTGAAGGAATGTTAAAGATCGGACGAACGATACTCAAGATATGAGCAAAAAACGGCCAGTTAAAACCCCCCACCCATAACCACATCATTCCGTTCAAAAGAGGCAATCTTAGAGAGAGAGATAGAGAGATAGAGAGAGAGAGAGAGAGAAACTTAGAGAGCGCACAACGCATATGACTCGTGAGCAAATGCGAGGTAAGGGTACAGAGTATATTATAGTCGGGCTTGATGACTTTCTTTCTTGTTATGATTAAGAAATTTATTTTTTAAGGAAGAAGGTCACAATACTACTGGTAATTAAAACCATAAGGCTGTCGAGTTTTAATGTTTCTTGTTATGTACTACGAGTAAATTGATATATTGATAATTAATGCAGATATACATCAATCAGCTTTTGTGCAGTCATTATTATACTCTGTACCAAAGGTACACAGAGTATATTAAGTTTGTGCAAAAGTAAGTAACAGCCAGAAGGAATCATCTCCGACCCTATAAAGTGTATATATTCTTGATCAGCATCAACAGCCGAGTCGATATAGCTGTGTCCGTCTGTCTGTCTGTCCGTCCGTCTGTATGAACGCACAGATCTCAGAGATGGTAAGAGATAGAGATTTGACATGTATGGGACATATACTTCTTATAGTTGCAGGCAGATCAAGTTTATTTTTAATTTTGGACATGCCCCCTCCCGCCCCCGCAATTTGGAAAAAACGTCATATCTGCCACAGTTTTCATGATAGATTGTTCGTTCCCTTATAGAGATATCTAGTAATCAAAATTATTTATCGATTTGCTGAAGGAATGATAAAGATCGGATGAACTATACTCAAGTTATGAGCAAAAAACAGCCAGCTAACATCCCCCCACCCATAACCACAGCATTCTGTTAAACGGCAATCTAAGTGTGAGAGAGAGAGAGAGTGAAACTTAGAGATCAGCTCGTAAAACTCGTGAGCAAATGCGAGCTACGACATTAAGGGCTTAGAGTATGTTATAGTCGGGCTTAACCGACTTTCTTTCTTGTTTTGATGTGTATCTGCAATATATGTATATGTTCGAGTTTAGTTTTTATGTGTTTATAGGTACTGTTTTGGGTTTGTCGTTTGTATTTAAGGATGTTCTATGGGCACTACATATATATAAATTGCCAACGGTACTTTTTTTCTTAGGGAAAATGTCAGCAAAGGGAGTAACACCTTCACAAATCGCTAGCATTTTTGACAGTGTGTATAGCGAAGATGAACTCTTAATACCATAAATGACGAGGACATCGGAGATCGAGCTGAACGCCCTAGTGTTTTAAATAGTACTGTTTCTAGCAAAAACGACCTAAGAAAAAATCCTTGACAGCGTAAATCTAAATCTAAGCGCAGTATAGGTACAATAGCTATGTGGGAGGCGTTGATCTGATTGTCAGCATAATCAGCAGATAAAAAAATTTCATTGAGAAACAGACGCTGGGAAGTTAGAATGTTTTATCACTTACTGGACTTGACAGTGAGCAAAGCTTGGCTTTTATACAAACGTTTGCACAAGGCAAATAGATCAGACACTACATTTTTATGGTCATCCGACTTTCGGCTTAATATCGCATAAGTGCTAACAAAAGTTGATACTAAATCAAAGCAGCGTGTGCCAAATCAAATGGTACGCCAGGATGAAGTTGAACATTAACCATTTTGAACAGATAATAGGATTAGATGCAAATTCACAGGGTTCCTTCAAGTAACGTGTTACAAATGTAGAGTAGCATTAGCATTATGCTTTAACAAAAGAAAAACAAGAAACAAAACAATAGTTTAAAAACAAATTTTAATTAAACTGTTATGTTAAATGTACCCAAATAAATACTCACGATCAATTTTTAATGTTCAATGAATACTTTTATAATAATTTATATGAATTTTTTATATAAAAAAACAAGAAAGAAAGTCGGTCAAGCCCGACTATAACATACTCTGTACCCTTAACGTCGCAGCTCGCATTTGCTCACGAGTTATACGCGCTCATCTCTAAGTTTCATTCTCTCACTCTCTCTCTCTCTCTCACTAAGATTGCCGTTCAATAGAATGCTGTGGTGGTGGGTGGGGGGGGGGTGTAGGGTGTATACGTGCCGTTTTTTGCTCATAACTGGAGTATCCTTCAGCAAATCGATAAATAATTTTGTTTACAAGGTATCTCTAGAAGGTACGAATGATCTATCTTCAAAACTGTAGGAGATATGACGTTTTTTCTAAATTGCGGGTGCGGGAGGGGGCGTGGCAAAAATTGAAAATAGACTTGATCTGCCTGTAAGTATAAGAAATATATGCCCCATACATATCAAACCACTATCTCTTACCATCTCTGAGATCTCTTCGTTCATACGGACGGACGGATAGACGGACAGACAGACAGACGGACAGACGGACATGGCTATATCGACTCGGCTGTTAATGCTGATCAAGAATATATATACTTTATAGGGTCGGAAACGATTCCTTCTCCCTGTTACATACTTTTGCACAAACTTAATATACTCTATGTACCTTCGGTACAGAGTATAAAAAACCGCATCAAAATCGGAGTCGGTACCAAATAAAGGGTTAAAGTAAAATGGTTTAAATAGCCAGGCTGCAAACCTGTAAAATTTTGGTGGAGGTAAGGTGTAAGGTTCGGTTCGCGGACCAGTTCCTGTACTAATCGAACCCAAGGTTTTGGTTCGAGTCTGGGTTCATAGACTGTTCAATAGTTGGCAGATTTTTGCCTCAACATTCGGTCACAATTTAGACATATATTTGATCAAGAGAACGCTTCCAGATTTTATTGTTATCATTCATAGGTGTTCTAAAAAGTCTTTCAAAAAAGCCTGGTCGTTGAATTTTGGAAGCCTCACCTTCTACGTACATACCCAGCCAGCATTTTATGAAATTTCTGATCACATTTGAGTCTTTTTTGAGTCCTCTGTCTGATTATAATAATCATAAATGATACTTTTGTCGGGAGAATATGGTGTCCAAGCCGAGAATCTTCTTAAAGAGTCGTTTATAGCCCGTTTTTCTCATTAGTTTGGACTCAATTTTGATTCATATTTCCAATTATTTGCGAGTATTTTTCTTGTCGTAGTTTAATAAGTCACGCTTTGAGCATATCCATAAGTTATTTCACAGTCTCCTTTAAATCTGAGATGAAAATGACTCATCAGGGCGATTCTTGTTAAAATGATCTTCCAAATGCATTTACTTTCCCCTTTTCCGACTTTACTTATGTTTTTCTTTCTTCTCGAAATCGCAATATGGATTGGATTTCTAAAAAGCATTTTCAATTGTCAACTTGATTCTGTAAAATAGTTTTTTCTGTCATAATATTGAGAAAATGAAAAAGATCTTAAGAAATTGACTCAAATGATTGTTTAACCGAACCTTTTTTTGTATACAGGGTTCGGTTCGTGTTCAGGTTCGGGGACACAAATATTTGAAAGGTTCGATACATGGTCCGGTTCGAGGAACCCGTGAAACCCGAACCGAACCGGTTCTTTGAGGTTTGCAGCCTTGTTAAATAGAAAACTATAGTGCATTCAAAGATTTGTGTTTCCTATTTTTTTCAGTCTACTAATCGCTCCTGCTAGTGCACAAGCTTTTGTATAATAAATGGGATCCAGTGTATGCTTAAAGCAAAACTAAATCAGAAAAATGTCAGCAATGCATACATTTGTCTGTATGTACGAGTACATACAATACACATACTTATGGGGTGGTTAGACTTATGGGTTTTGGTTTAGGTCGTTAGGTCGATTGGCCATGTCGTTTGCTCATTTCCAGTGTTGTTGCTGTTATTGTTGGTGGTGGTGGTGGTGGTGGTAATGGTGGTGTGTTGTCCACGTCCACTTATCTCGCGCAATTGATCGCTGAGTGACTGCTGGGGTTTTGGGTTGCTGCTGCTGTTGGCGGCCATTGTTTGCATTTTTTTGTTTGTGTTGTTGTTTTTGTGTCTAAAATTACATTTTTGTTCTGTTGTTGTTTGGTTTGTCATTGTTTTGCGCCATTTTGAGCCGACTTCCACAAATGGCAATTATAATTGCGGCTACTTAACGGCGCAGGTGAGGTACTTTCGGAGTTGGTGGAGGTGGGTGGTAGTGCATTTTTCCAAAAGGTAAACATTGGACATTAAAACAAGTAAGAGAGCTGATCAGTCTACAAAATACCCTTTGCATACGAATATCTACCTATAAACACGAGCATTCACACCAGCCCCAAAATATGTTTGCAAGTTTCCGTTTCTCGGGTTCGAACCCAATTTAACTAATGATTAATATTCGAAAATTTCAAGTTTGAGGTTTTGACACGAAGGTTTTGGCTCGAAAATTTGACCAATTTGTATTGACAATTGCAAATTTGAAACATTCACCAAATATTAGCCATATTTGGATACGCTTCTTGAGTTTGTCAAACAATCAATACTTAAATCAAGTATTTTAAAATATTAGTTTTGTTGTCTTTGGAACTAGTTGAAAATGAATGCCTTGATGTGAATAAGTACAGATATATCGATATTTGAGTGTAAAGGTATTTTTAAGACATCGAATGATGGTTACACCGCAGACACTGTAAATCAGGGGTGCCAAGAACAAGCTTACGGCCGCGTGAAAACAAATACAAATGCACAAAATATATCTCAAGCAATAACAACAACAAGAAATAGAAAGAAAAGCGTTCGGCCACTGCGAGCGAGGCGAGCGCTAACTACGCATAAGCAACATTGTTGTTGCTTTTTAATTTGCCAGAGACAAGGAAGAGAAAGAAAAAAGAGTCACATATGATGTTGTTGTTGCAGATCTGGACGCGCCAACAACAAAACCTTAGCTCGGAAAGAAAGAGAGGAGAGCACTCATATGAATTTGTTGTTGCTTTATGTAGGCACGCACGCCTGCCCCGTATACGCGCTAACTATTCCTTTGCGCAAAACAAGAAAGTGTGCGTGGCTTGCGGAATAGGCTTGGGCACCCCTGCTATAAATAAAATGGACGAGGGAGACAGACACTTAGAATAAAACCGTACCGAGACATTGTAAATAGAAAACCGTGTAAATAGAAAACTAAGGAATCTCTTTTATGAATTGTTCGGCTCGGGTATCGTACATGAGAGGTTATCAGACTGGGCAGAGAAAAACTCAAAGCTAAAAGAATATCAAGCTAGTTTTCTGAAAAATTACTCAACCATTGACAATACATGTAATCTAGTCTCTATAGTGCAACTAAAACTCGAAGAAAAGATAAAGGTCTGTGGTTATTTGGTTGACTTAAAAGCTGCGTTTGACAAAATTCCAAGAAGTTTACTCATTTATAAACTACACATGTTGGAAGTATCGACAAGGACAGTACGATTTATAGAACAAATATACGAGCATACCGAGGGTGCAGTATGGACTAGTACAGAGCTATCTGAAACGTTTGAAACAAAGAGTGGTGCTAAACAAGGATGTCTGCTCTTGCCGCTACTATTTGGACGATCTGTATGATTATCTTGAAGAAGGACTCAGTATTGACGATATTAATATCAGGATATGGCTTTACACAGAGAACACAATTCGTTCTAAATGTACCAAAATCATGAAATTTCGGTGGCGATAGTCTGCTAAGCCCGCTTTTTCCCAATTCATGAACATTTGTTCACATGTCTGCCATGTCTCGCTAGAGCATCGCAGTGTGCAAGTATATGCTGAGAGGACTCCCCTTTCTCTTCACAATATCTGCATAGTTGGGTGTTTGTTATTCCCAACTTGTACATGTAGCTCAGCAGTCTGCAGTGGCCCGTGTAGAGCACTTTCAGAATCCAGAGGGCATTCCTTCCTTGTTGGATTAACTTTAGGAACCTCTTAAGGTTATGGTTCACTATTAATGCTTTAGCTTGTCTCATCCCCCTTACCCAGTAGGCTGTTCTAAGCGTATTCTATTCCTTTCTAAGGAGACTATTTATGGTGTATTGGCCTATGCCACAGTAGAGTTCGGGACCTACCATTGCGGTGGATGCACCCTTGCGTGCCAATTCGTCGGCCAATTCGTTTCCGGGGGATATTGTTATGTCCCGGTATCCATCGTAGGGTCAGGTTGTTCGTCCTGCCTAGTTGGTTCAAACTTAGAGGGAGAACTTGTTGCTGCTAAGCGCATTGGAAAGGATAGCTATTTATCTATTTTTTTTTTTTTTTTTAGAAAAATTGCTCTGAAATTTAGAACACAAATTCTATTTTTTTAGAAAATTTTCTTAAAAATAAGGCGAGTCGCCTTTGGCCGTTTTTTAAGGGCTATTTTCCAAAAACTAGAGCGAAATTGGTACCTTTTAGGGCGAGTTGTTTTTTGAGTGTATTAAGGTCTGCACAACGAGAAGTGGCACATACTTCGGCTTGAAATATACTTGCAAATTGCAGCTTCTCAGAGTCCCTTAGACTTACTATGTGGTTTCTAAGCAATGTTGCTTTTTTCTTCAGGCAGATGGTATGGTAAAGTTGAGTTAACTCCATCAAAACCTCTTAAGACGCTGGCTGTCGGACGGACAGGTACGCATGGCTCCGGTAATGCATATACATGCCAGCATTTGCAGTTTTTGTAGCTTCTTCCTTACAGTGAGGATATTTGCTCTATCTATAAGTGAGCATCGGTCTCACTACCAATGGAGTATATGTGGTGGCTTTCTGGCTATGCTCCTACATGTGAATAGTGCCCTATACAGAGAAAAAAAGATACACTTTATGTTTATATGACCCTTATTAAAATGAACTTTATAAAAATATCAATTTTTTCATATCATTTGGCCAGAAAATAATATCATTCTGATTCAAAATAACATCATTTACTTAAATTGATATTGAATAGTTTCAGAATGATATTTAAAATGTAATAACGATATGTTAAAAACAAGAAAGAAAGTCGGTCAAGCCCGACTATAACATACTCTGTACCCTTAACGTCTCAGCTCGCATTTGCTCACGAGTTATACGCGCTCATCTCTAAGTTTCCCTCTCTCTTTCTCTCTCTCTCTCTCTCTCTCTCTCTCTCTCACTAAGATTGCCGTTCAATAGAATGCTGCGGTGGTGGGTGGGGTGGTGCTGGGTGTTGACTGGCCGTTTTTTGCTCATAACTTGAGTATCGTTTATCCGATCTTTATTATTCCTTCAGCAAATCGATAAATGATTTTGTTTACAAGGTATCTCTAGAAGGTACGAACGATCTATCTTCAAAACTGTAGGAGATATGACGTTTTTTCCAAATTGCGGGGGCGGGAGGGGGCGTGGCAAAAATTGAAAATAAACTTGATCTGCCTGCAAGTATAAGAAATATATGCCCCATACATGTCAAACCTCTATCTCTTACCATCTCTGAGATCTCTTCGTTCATACGGACGGACGGACGGACGGACGGACAGACGGACATACGGACATGGCTATATCGACTCGGCTGTTGATGCTGATCAAGAATATATATACTTTATAGGGTCGGAAACGATTCCTTCTCCCTGTTACATACTTTTGCACAAACTTAATATACTCTATGTACCTTCGGTACAGAGTATAAATATCGATTTGAAATTTTTAACATATCAATTTGATTTATTTTCATATCGGAGTAAAATTGATATAAAAAAAAAAACAATTTTTTCTCGGTGTAGTACACTTACTGAGTGTATACTCCATCTTAGCCTGTTGTCAATGACTACGCCAAGATATTTTACCTCTTTTTCTGGTGTAACGAGGCAGCCGTGTAATGGTCTCATTCTGCTCAAAGACACATAACATGGGTTCTAAAAGGCTCTGCAACTTGTTTAGTTCAGTTTAGTTTAGTTTAGTTTAGTTTAGTTTATTTGCTCTTCCTAATGCTACAAGAATTTCTTATAATTTAGTGCATTAGTCACATGTAATTCCTTTAATACATACATAAAAACTATCTTACAAGCAGGGCTTAATCCCGAAACGATTTTCAGTTCTGGTACCGGTTCCGGTACGTCCCGAAATTAATGTTTCGGTTAAAGGTTCTATTTCGGTTTTCAATTAATTTCGGTTTTCGGTTTCGATACGGTACCCAGATTTTTATTTCGGTATACCGGTACGTACCGGTACGTCCACGTCTTATGTAACTAATATATCATTCTTGTGATTTGCTCACGGTAACATAACTGCATTCAATGTGGTTGAGCCCATACATCTTCTTAGCAGATTTATTATAAATTTATCGCCAGAGCACGACTTTTGAAATCTCATACAATTCTGGGAACTTTGTGGAGGATTTTGACCACCATTTAAAAATGTTTTCAGGGTTTCAAACACGCTTAAGTGCGAGAAAAAAAAAAAGTGGAAACCAGTAACTGTTTTGCTGAATCCCACACTTTCCGGTGCAGACGAAAGTCATTATCTGCAACCGCAAAACTGGAGTAAATGGTGAAGATGTCTTTCGCCAGGAGACATTTTAGCATCTTGTATGTAGAGCTCCAACTCGTGACCAAGTCTACGATGCGCTCTGCAAAAGAAAAATAAACCGAAACTGTACCGGTACCAACGTTTCGGTTTCGTTCGGGTGCTATCGGTTCCATTAATAACGGTAAGCGGTTTTTGGTTCTGAAGAATAATTTGTATCGATTCCGGTTCCGGTACTTCATTTGAAACGGTTTATTTCGGGTAACGGCTCCGGTATTGGTTCCTGTATGAAGCCCTGCTTACAAGCTAACAATAATTTTCTTAACTATTAAAGATTTTGTATAATTTTTTATTATTAAGTATTTTGTCTTTGAAAGTGATTAACTTGTTCTATTTTGACTTGCGTTGCGTTTCTTATTTTCTTGCTTCTCCGAGTTCGAAAATCTTGTTCTTGGACACATTATATTTTTGGTCCCTGAGGATGCTGCAAACTGTAGTTTGTCAAACAGATATTTTATACACTTGAAAAGTGTATTATAATTTTGCCCAGGAGTATGCAACGCATAGAAGGAATCATTTCCGACCACATAATGTATATATATTCTTGATCAGCATGACGAGCTGAGTCTATTGAGCTTTGGTCCGTCTGTCTGCGAACTATGCGAACTAGTCCCTCAGTTTTCAAGCTATCGAGCTGAAATTTTGCACGGAGTCTTCTTTTGGCTGCACGATGACAACATGTCGAAACCGCCCAGATCTGCCAGAGCTGCCGTAGAAACGATCGTTCGGAAAATGGGGTTTAGTTAGAAAAGCTTTTTTGTTTTCAATGTTAGCGCTCCTTAACTACTACTACTAGTGTGTACATAAAAAACCAAATTTTTAGGTAAATCGATTCCAGGACTAAAACGACTTATAGCCTATTTCCACCAAAGAAATGAAGCTTCATTTCTTGAAATGACAAGAAATGAAGAAAATGATATCATTTCTTCCATACAAATTGTTGTTGCATTTTGCCCTTCATTTCCTTCATTTCTCAAAAATGATGGCATTCCCCACGAAGGAATTTGGTATTTTTTTAAAAAGTACTCGCTACTCTCTGGCACTACTCGTTACTCTCTGGAAATAGAAAGTGTCATCACCAATAAACTATTGATTTGAATTTAAAAATAAGGCGCAATTTTGTTTATAATATAATTTAGTCAAAATAAGTTGTGTATTTAGCTTTCTGCTGATAATTCAGGGCGTTAACAATGCGTTCACCCAGGGTAATTGCTTTCCTGCCGGGTATGTCTTTTTTTGGGTAAATATTGCAAAAACTCCCCGTGAGTTTGAAAGTGGCGCCTGTTGTTTAAATCAATCCATTCAGCTGTTTTTGTCAACGTGGCATTGCGAATATCAAAATGATGAAGATTTGTCAATGGAAACAGCATCATTTTTAGAAATGAAAATGATACGAAATGAAGCCAGTGGAAATAGGCTATTACTTATTACCCTAAGTTGGTCGCCTGTTACATACCCTGACACCACTTTATGATACCCCTTTTACCCCACTTCTTTTAATGGGTACAGGGTATAAAAACAGTAACACTGCACTTTATGTGCATATCCTAGTTATTTCGTTGTTTTTTTATTCCGCATAATAATTACATTTAATTGACATTCACATCAGAAAACATTTTAGAAGCTTGTTCGGGCGTTCAATTTACTTGTTTTTTTGTACGTCTTCCATTTGATAGTTGTGGACATTTCGCTAATGTTGGCAGTCTTTGACTTGTCCCCTGATATCGATCTGATGCCCTCGCTTAATTGGCAAATTATAGCCATATAGAAAGCTTGTCTAGATCTGGATCAGCAGTGACATTGAGCGCTGCCAAGGCAGCTGTTGCTGCTGCTGCCTTCCCGAACCGAAGGGGGTAATGAGAAACTTGTTACAAAATTAGGCAGGCCAACAAAAAAACCAAAAGGGGTTAAGGCGCAATTAAGAGCCTGGCGGCAAAAAGTTATACACATAATAATTCCTCATCAGGCAAAATTGATATGCCAGGACAACGGAGCGCAAAATGTCAGATATGTATACCCTAAGAAGGCACCTGCCCCTGGCTCAGGCTTGGACTGAAGCGTAAATTGATAAGCTAAGCTGCAAGTGCACGGCTCGCCGAGGGGGGAGAGAGGTTAAGAAACTGGTTAAGCAGTCCACTTACTTATTAGTGCCTGCGATTGACATGCGCTGCCTTCTGCATCTCCCTTTGCCGTTGTTGCTGTTGTTGTTGTTGCCCTTACCTGCTCAGCGGGATTGCAGCATGTGTGCGCCCCAATGCAGACTCAGAGCTTCTCAACAGCTCCTTTAACTGCAAAAGTCCAGCCTGGGCTAGATAAACATTTGGTTTTGGCTATGACTTGCATTGAATAGTTGCACGCAATGTAATTGAGGGGCACCTTCGACTCTCGTCTTTAAACTGACGTCACGGCCCTTAACTGAACAAGTACACTGAAATTAAATAGTAGCTTTTAAGTTTTGTTTAGAAAATATGCTGAAATAGGGCAGCAAAATTATAGCGGAGATATGGACTAAAGTTCGATTTGGGTGATGCAAATTTGACCGCGTGAGTTAAGGCCGCGGTCGGCGGTCTAACTTCATTCTGCAAAATGAATTTAGGCCGCGATCTCAGAATGAAATTAGACCGAGCGGCCTCATTCTTCAAAATAAATTAGAGCGCGATCACAAAATGAAATTAGACCGTGCGGTCTTAATTCATTCCTTAAAATGAACTCAGGCCGCGATCTCAGAATGAAATTAGACCGCCCACGGTTATATGCAGCCTAAGTTGATCCGAAGAATAAAATTTTGTTTTCTGATTCGCGATCAAAAATTCCTTTAAAACTAAAAAAATTAATCAAAATTCATTTTGCAAAATGAACTTTGACCGCGCGGTCTTATTTCATTCTGAGATCGTGGCCCTGATTCATTTTCAAAAATGAATTAAGGACGCGCGGTCTAGTTTCATTTTGAGATAGCTGCCCAAATTCATTTTGCAGAATGAAAATAGACTTCCATACAAACTGCACCGTGGTCTTAAATCAATCGGTCTAATTTCACAGAGCCTTTCGATTCCTTAGGCTTATAGAACAGTTTGGATATGGTTTGGGTCTGGGTTTATAGCTACTATCCATTGCGATTAAGATAATCTGCACAAGCTGGGGAATTTGAAGGGTTCTATATTTGGGTCATTTTAAAATTCCATTCATTTTTTTTTTAAATTTGATCGCACCATAATTATCTCGTAGAGATATTAAAATTCTCAAATCATTGAATTTTTATAAAAAACTAGCTGTGTATTGTGTTGATATGTTTCTTTGAAGAAACTTTCAAAAATGTTCTATACTTGTATGACAATTTTAAACTGGTTCAGACTGCCTTGTTTCAGGTTGTTGAGATGTGGCTTTAAACCAAATTAGCTCTGGTTCAATCTGGAGCACTGATTGCAAACGAAAGTATATTTTCTATCTTCTCTTTCTCTCGTATACCTCATGCTAAATCGAGCGCAACAACAAAAATGTTTGCGTCGTATTCAGTATGATTTCGTGTGCATCAGACAGCCACGACAACACACACACTCACAATAGTCGGGGTTTCTCTCTATATTTCTTGAGGTTGTTGTTATGTCAGAAATATTCTCTTCATATGTATTGGTGTCTACGACGCCGTAAGCGGGTTCTGAGCACGTCTGATCTTAACCATCCAGAGACCCTAGTAAGATTAATCAATAATTATCTAAATAAAGAAGATATTTTTATTAGATTATCTCTGACCCTCAAGACCAGAAGAAGGGGTTAGGAGGGTGTTTTTTTGGTAGAAGTCGCTGGATTTTGTGACATCTTTCTTCAAGAATTGAGGGGACGAGCCTAAGGATGAAGAGCAAAAGCTGTTTAATTTTTGTTCAATCAATTCAATTCTTGCTCAAAACTTTTTTGCTCGTCAATAGCTTTTGCATATATTTCAAAACATTCATCAAAGTCAAAGTGTAATTTAAAATAGCTATGAAAGACGAGACTCGTCCGACTAACAGCACACCACCATCTACTTTTTTCTCAGATGTGATTGATTTTGAGATACCTTTCAAAAACATTTTGTATTTACCTTACTGGGATTTGAACTCGGGACCTCGAAAACTTAATCGACATCGACGGCGCCTGAGCTCAATCGACTATCAGGCGTCAAAATCATACTTAAGAATGTATGTAGTTGGCACTTTGCCGCTCAGCGAGCAACAAGGGACGTAGTCGAGTGGACATTCGCTTAGAAATCGTAGAGGTCGTGAGATTAAGTCCCCCGTAGGAACATATTTTTTTCTTTAAGGCCTATTTCCAGAACAAATAAAAATTTATGTCACGAAATTGCCAGTTATTTATGTTAAGGGGATTGTAAGCTATAGTGGGACCACAAAGTCTTAAAAAACACAAAAAAATACCCAAAACGGCATGCCGCCGTTATGGTAGGGTCACACTGATTTGTCAGCCACTTGAATTCAAAATGTTTTACCAATTAAAGTTTAAACAACTTCAAAATTACCTCACAGAGTCACATGATGTACTACCACAAGTGTGCGCGACTTCCTGATCCTTGGTAGAGAAAGTCTAAAGGCACTTAAAATTAAAACATATGAAAAGCTAGTGAAAAAGAGTGCTAATTTATGTGCTTATATATTTATTGTTTTTTGTACTTTTTTTGTAGCGCCTTGCTTTTGCTTTCAATTTGTTCGATGTTGTCCGGAAAAATGTGATGCAAGTTATTTATTTTAAATTTAGTTCAGCAAATCGGCTGTGCTTGCAATCCACACAAGCTTTCGATGTGGCAACGCTTTGATTGTTTAGTTTCTCTTCTGGAAATCAACAAAATAAATGAGACTACATTAACGGCTCATCAGCTGTTTCTTTTAGTTCAGCAAATCGGCTGTGCTTGCAATCCACACAAGCTTTCGATGTGGCAACGCTTTGATTGTTTAGTTTCTCTTCTGGAAATCAACAAAATAAATGAGACTACATTAACGGCTCATCAGCTGTTTCACAGACAGCGCGGCTCTGGCTCGTTGTGTCTGTTTTTGCTGTTGAATCGCATTGGAGTTCCCAAGCGATTATTGCATTACAAGCATGAGGAGGGAATTGTTCTCTGATTGTGGTACCAGCTGTTCGGTCAACTAACCTCCTTTGTGGTGTGGTGTGTCCCTGTTTTAAAGTTATGTACCAACATAACGAAACCTAGAGCCGGCAAAAACTTGAAGGTTTAACATAAAAATTTATTCTCGCCCGTTCTGGAAATAGGCCTTTATTTAATACTTCTTTTTGATTTCAATTGTTATAACAATGACCAACATACATCAAACATCACACATCAAAAATAAAGTTGCTTGGCTTATGCTGAACGGCTTTGAGGGAATTTTTGGTAAAAAATAGTATGCGCGAAAGTTATTAAGTGTATGTAAAAATATCGGTCATCCATGGCTTTTTTTAAGGGAATTTTGAAATATGCGGGTTTTGTACAAAAAATATGTATGTGTTTTTCGTCAAATGTCAAATAAATAATAAATATAACAATATTTTAACGATTTAGGTCCGATTTCTCTTCTTCCAGATAGCTGCTATGTGTCAAATAAGCTCACAATTAAGGGCCGATTTGTCATCTTCTACATAGAGCTATATGTAATATAAACTTACAAATAGCTGAATAATTTGTAAGCTTATCTGACACATAGCAGCTATCTGGAAGAAGAGAAATCGGCCCTTGCTCTGCTATTTGTAAGGTAATGTGACATATAGATCTGTGCACGGCTGCCACCAATGGCGTAGCCAACTTTCCAAAAAGGTGGCAGCAGCAGTGGCTGTACGATTCTTAAATATTTCTATAATTTTATTTTTTAGCATTAAATAGTTAAATCAAGATGCATTCGATATGAAATGAGAAACAATCTTCAAAATAATAGTGGAATAATTAAGTTATAAGTGAAAACGTGACTTTTCCTAAGCAAAATCTATGATGTATGGGGGCAGCTGCTCCCCCTGGCTACGCCCTTGGTTGCCACTAGGAAAAAATAAAATGCTCCAAAAAAATTTAGGAAATAAAACCTCCAAAATATATTTGAAAAAAGATCCATTGTAATGAATAAAGATCCTGAACTAAATTTTGTCAAAAAAAAGGGAATTATTGTTTTTAATCATTTAATTTACAAGACCTGAAAAATAAACATAACAAAATTAATTTTTATAATCAAAACAAAACAAATAAAGCCCAATTTATTTTTTGAAAATTAAACATAACAAAGTTCTTTCAAATACTCATACTAATTCTTGTCTTATTAGAGATCAAAAGGTTCTTCATTGAGTCATAGTAGAAGTAAATAGTTCAATCAATAATTTCTTTTAGGTTATTTGGTGACCAAACTTAAAAAACTGTATTTGAACTAAAATCTCTAAATAGCATTATGTTAATCATAAACAGAAATTTCAGTTTATTTCCAAGCTTTATTTGAATTAAACTATAAATGCAGAGAAATGTGGCGGTGACATAATATTTCTTACAAATGTAACTAACTATTGAAATCCTTGAGCATGAAGTCCATTGATTATTTTCTACACTTCCTTCCAAAAAAAACCTAGTTCATTTTCCGTTTTTACCTGATGACTAACTGTAGTTGTAGCTTGCTCCATTGGAAAGCAGCTGTTTCGGGATCTGAGTCATTATAGTCGAAATGTATCATTTGCTCACTTGAAACCAATTTTTCTGGAGTTATCATTAAAAGGGATTGAATTTTCTCGTAAGAAGTCGAATCTTTTCAATATTTGGGAAAGTAACTCCTGTCGTTTATACACTCAGAGAAAAAATAGAGAATTTCGCTCTTGAATCAGGAGCATTCGTTCTCAAAAGAATATTTGGGGTGGGGGGTGGGAGAGACACGACCGACCCGGCCCGACCGACGTGGTCCGTCTCGTCTCACTCCCCCGTCCCACTCACCATTATCAACCACACCAACCCCAACCACCACCCACCAAACTTTGTTTTAAACTGTGATTGATTTTGAGATAACCACCACATAAATACTTTTTTTTTTTTTTACTTTTCTGGGACTTGAACACGGTACCTCGGCTATCTTACGTAAGGTAAAAGACGCGACGAAATCACACTTATAAATAAACGCAGTTGCGACTCCAACGCTATTCTCTCAAAGTTAAGTTGCCCTCACCCCCCTTGCCTATAAAAAACCAAATTGAGAACGTTTAGAACGAATTTATCTCGATTCCAAGAGCGAAATTCTTGAAAATTCAAGAACGACGAATTTTTTTTTCAAGAGCTTTCGTACTCAAATTATTCGTTCTAGTTTTTTCTTAGTGTAGTTTATAAAACGTAGTTTAAAAATAAAAATTTATTTATTTTTGTTTGGTTTAGCCGTTAAGTTGGCTACCTCATTTGGTTTAATGTTGTCAACCTCTGAGCACTCAGCCAAAAAGAATACCTGGAGCGCATCTCATTGATAAGATTATAAGATTATTTTTTTCAATGATAGCCATCTTATCACGGCATCTCTGGGAACTCTTTTTGGGATCCAGGCAAAGTATGTGTAGATATTTCGACAAAGATTTTCGATATCAGTTGGAAGTTTTTGAGCATAAATAAAAAGAATGGCAAGTGCATTTGAGATAAAATAGATTGGTATCCATTCTTAATATGGATTTGATGACATTTTCCCAATCGGTTGCAAGACCGATTGAATTTTGTAAAGGAAATTTCTTTCTTTCGCGAATTTGGAATCTAGACAGCAAATTCGTAACAAATTGGCCAAGTAGTCATTAATAAGAATGTGAATTACAAGAAACATGATGAGTGCATACTCGGCTTTACGAACTTGCTCAATAAGCTTTGGTTTTTCAGTATTCAAAATTTCGTTTAATTTTTCTGTTTTTTGGGTTTCCTGTTTGTCGTGCCGCTGAAGGTTTATAAATAATCTTTACTGCTTGGATAACATTTTGATCGATATTTAGTTATCTAATGGTTCACTTATTATTACCCATAACACATCTTTTACATAACCACCTGTCTATCTGTCACATAATCTAGCAAATAACAGAGTAAATTGAAAGTTTACCTGACACTTAGCAGCTATCTGAAAGAAGAGAAATCAGCCCTTCTAGTATTAGTTAAACAGAAATTCATGTTTTAAATTTGTATTTTTGAACTTTTGAACAAATTGTTTGCTCTGCTAAAAAGCTCCATTTTGCAAAATATGGCTCCAGTGCTCCAACGAGAAATAAAAGATCCATTTTGGAGCATTTGCTGCAAATGTGGCAACCGTGGCTCTATGTATAAGATGAGAAATCGACCTTCCTCTTAAATTTAACTATATTACCTTATACAGGTTTAATGTTTATTGTTTGAGAGGATTGTGGATAGATGATTTTAAACTCTTTTCGACACACATATTCCCATATTTTAGCTCCAAAAATATTACCGCATTGACCACAATTGTTGAAAAATGTTATGTTTGGAGTTGGGATAAATAAAAAATTTTATTATTTAATTATTAAAGTTGAAATATGACGAGTTTGGATATGATTTGGAAATGATAATGCTCCGATTGTGATAGTAACATAAGTTCTGAAATAAACTGACTAAAAATGTTCTATGAACCGAACTTTTTTTCAAGCAGAGGGTGTCCGGTTTGGGTCCTGGTCGGGAGTTGTGAGGTCCCATGATTTTATCGATGGCCTATTTGAGTTGTCTTTGTCACAAGTTAATCCTATTCGCAACTCGATAAACAGATCTCTTGATTTAATATTTTTGTTGGATCCCCCCGGCAATGTTGCATCTAGAATTGACCCGTTGGTTCTTCCTGAGGACCCCTTTCATCCTACATTGGAACTTACCATTGAATTGCCCTCTCGGGTGTGCTCTGCTTCTGGAAACTCGACGGCTAAAACCCGTTGTTTTCAAAAAACAGATTTTTTAAAACTTAATGATTTAATTTTTGAAACCGATTGGTCTCAATTGTACACTTGTACAGATATTGATGTTGCCATACAACTTTTTTATGATACCTTGTACTCGCTTTTTGATGTTTGTGTTCCACTTGAGCTCCCTCGCTGTCCTAATAGGCAGCCTTGCTTCACAAGAGAACTAAGAAATTTGAAAAACAAGAAGTCAAGGTATTTCAAAAAGTATAGGAATTCGAAAAAATCATCTGATTTCTCCCGTTATGTGGATGCTCGTTCTAGATTTAATGTGCTGAACGCACAATGTTATAAAGACTATCTTAACCGTTGCAGACTTCAATTCTCGCACAATCCTAAGCAGTTTTATACGTTTGTTAACTCTAAACGCAAATCTTCCACTATGCCCTCTTCTGTGCGGTATGGTAATGCGAAAGCAAACACTGATCAGGCCATAGCCGATCTGTTTGCCGAGTTTTTTACGTCAACCTACTCGTCTTCTAGCTTCTTTGCGAATCAACCATACCCCTATCAGTTGAATGGGTCTAATTGTATTTTTAGCCCTGTAATCACTGAAAGCTCTCTCCTTTGCGATCTTAACTCTGTTAAACCTGTGTATGCACCGGGTCCCGATGGAGTACCTGCTTTATTATTTGATTATTATTTGAATTGTCTCTTGAGTCATCCTCTTTCCCTGTGTTGTGGAAGGAATCATATATCATTCCTCTCCATAAAAAAGGTAATAAGTCGGATGTTGAGAATTATAGAGGTATTTCCAAATTGTCTGCAATTCCAAAAGCTTTTGAGAGAATTATGACATCTCAACTGCAACATTTATGTAGTTCCATTATTTCACCCTATCAACATGGATTTGTGAAGCGTCGATCTACTACCTCTAACTTATTAGAGCTTACATCATTAGTGATCAAAGGGTTCTTTGGTAAGATGCAAACTGACGTCATTTATACTGATTTTAGTAAGGCTTTTGATTCTGTTAATCACTCCTTGTTGCTTCATAAACTGAGTTTAATTGGTTTCCCAACTAACCTTCTTAGTTGGATCTCTGATTACCTAAGTTCTAGAACACAAAAAGTTATATTTTGTAATTCATATTCGAAACTAATCCAGGTTACCTCTGGTGTACCCCAAGGTAGTCACTTGGGTCCATTGCTTTTTACTATCTTCATAAATAATCTTCCGTCTGTCTTGACTCACTCTCGTGTGCTTATGTACGCCGATGATGTGAAACTATGTTTAACATATAACGATTTGGTTTCCCGCTATAATTTGCATGCTGACTTGGATGCATTTCAGTCTTGGTGTAAAGATAATCTATTAAACCTTAACAGTTCCAATTGTAAGGTTATGACATTTTACAGGAGCTTGCCACAATTCTCCACTTATATGCTTGATAACGTCCCACTTGAGTGCTTAAATGATTCAGCCAATGAGGTAAATGATCTTGGGGTTATTCTTGATCACCGACTTAAATTTGACTCTCATGTTACTGCTACTGTTTGTAGGGCCAGGAGTGTTCTTGGGTTTATTAAGCGCTGGTCGAAGGAATTTGATGATCCCTATACGACGAAGATTTTGTACACTTCTCTTGTCCGTCCGATTCTCGAGTACGGATCATGTGTGTGGTCTCCGCAATATTCGGCCCATCAAGATAGAATTGAATCTGTGCAAAAACAGTTTTTATTGTTTGCTCTTCGTGGTTTGGGCTGGAATCCTGAGGTCCGTTTACCATCGTACTCTAGTAGACTTCTTTTGATTAACCTTCCCTCCCTTATTAACCGTAGAGTTATGCTTGGAGTAATCTTTATACATAGACTAATAAATGGTGAAATCGACTCAACTGAGTTGGTTGGCCAAATTAACCTCAACGTTCCTATTAGACCGACTCGTAATTTTATCCCCCTATCACTAAATCGTTGTAATACTAACTATGCCTTGCATGAACCGTTTCGTGTCCTCTGTGCTGATTACAATAAACTCTACCGAATAATTAACTCTGAAGCTTCTCTTCCTGCTATAAAAATTTCTATTTTAACTTATTTAGCCCGTAGTTCACATTACTTTATGTTCTTCCTTCGCGACTTCGTGTCGCACGTTAGTGGCTGCGCCTCTCGGTCGGTTGGGCGGGAGGTGGGCTGCTATTTTACTTGGGGTTCGCGCGTAACAAGCTTAGGCCGTCGCATTAGGTGTCGCATGGGCCACTTGAACGTACTGCGCATTGTACGTCAACGTCCATATATGTATGTTTAACGACTTAAATGTTTCGGTTCTGGGTCCGGTTCGATGGACCCCAAAATCTCCGATTGAATCAACCTTTTTTACGATCTCTCATTAAGTTTTTTAGACATTTGTGTTTAAACTTAAATTTTTTAAATTGACCCAAAGATAAAGATTTAAAAATAAACCTTGGATGACCGCTGCCACTTTTAAGCAAGATAATTCCCTATAATTCGCGGTCCACAGAAGGACATTTTTTTGTAATTTTCCGAGAGAAGGTCGGAAGTTCTTAATCATTTTTATCTTTTCTATTAGTTTCTGTGTCTTAAGCACCAAATTGCAGTATATATTGAGCTTGATGTAATAGTTTTCCTGCATAAGCCTAGTTGAGCGACAGTTCATAAGTGTAAACTAGAATATCTTGTGTCTCCTAGAAAATGTTATGGGATTTTGTGGTTACTTATCGAAAGATAGCGTTTTGAAGGATACAATTTCTAACCCCCCATTAATTTCGGTTCTCAACTGCGGTTCTCATTGCCCAATTTTGGCTCAGTGTAAACGTTGTGTTTGGACCGTGAATTTCATTGTCACCATCTGTGACTGCGGTCAGAAAGACAACATATGGCCCCGACAACTTGGTGAGTGCAGACATTTTGCTTTTCTAGGAATTGACTAGAGAAGAAGGCCCGTATGCATATGCATACAAACATACAAACATACATAAATCATGCCAGATAAGCCAAGTGTTGTTTGAGGTTTAATGGCCTCGTACAACTTCGAAATTTGCATGTACCAAGTCAAAACTTAAGTAAAATGCATGATAAAGTGCTCTTCCCGAGATGCCATTGAATGATAACTCTTTAATTACCCTCTAATTAATTAACAGCGGCAAACAGATGAAGCCAAAAATCATTGGTCACTGGCCAGAAAGAGTCGGCACTAGTCGCACTGAGTGTAAGCCTGCACTTGCGTGTATGTGTGAGCAGGACACGCCTCCATTTGCTTTGAGCGTAAAGTCAAGCGTTTATCCCATGTGGCAGAGCGAGATAGCGAGTGCACTTCCATAATTGGCCATAGTTTACTTGGTTGGTCAGTTCACATTCCAGTTTCCAGGCGAAACGCTGGCAATGAAACGAACGACATGCGCTCTCGCTTGCACAACTGAGCCAAGCTTAATGATCGCGTTGCCAGGACGACTGGAAGTCTGACCACAACACCAACACAAGCACACACACGCGCACTCGGCGAGTTTCTTTCCCAACTTGTTCCCCGCTCAGCCAGGACTGGTTTGGTTTTCCAATTTCGTTTTCAGTTCTTGTTGGATTCTCCAAGCGTTTACGTGGCCTCGTTGCGCAAAGTCGCGCCCAAAGAAAGAAAGAGAGAGAGAGAGCGAGCGAGCCAGCGAGTACATCTCGGGTGATAGAGAGAGAGAGAGAGAAAGAGAGGCAAGCAAAAATATTTCGGCAAAAAACACCGTCGGGGGCTGCCGCACCGCTATTGTTTTGTGTTTCATTTCAAACGTCTGTCTCGTGCCTCAGTTCCAGTTGCTGCTTTGGCATTCATTTGTTTCGGCCGCTCGCGTGCAGTCGCTGCTCCCTAACGGTTTTTTATCGCCGCCGCCGCCGTCGCCGCTGCAGCTGATGCTGATCCCAATACAGTGCCACGAAAAGGTGCGTGCCCAGAGAGCAAGTGAAAAGTGAAATACAACCCGCTCTACTGTCACGCGATAACGTTTCTCGATTTCGAACCACAACAATTGCCAAACCAGAGGCGAGTGCAAGTGCCGGCGGTCATTCACTTCCACTTCCCAATTCCGCAACGGTTTTCGGCGTGGGTGTGCGTGCGCCGAGGAGGCAGACAAATGTCACTTTGACAGGCCGCCTAGCGCCAACCGTCGATCGTGCCTCAAAATGATTTGCGTGACGTTCTTGCGTTAGCATTTGTTCCGTGCTAATTTTTGATTTGTTGCATGCGTCGTCATCGACCAACAACAACAACAACAACCTTAGTGCAAGTGGCTGAAAAAAGCAAAAGTGTTGAAAAGAGGAACAACAGATTTACAACTGCGTATCAAAATACACAAATTTCAATTGCAAAGTGAATACCAGGAATGCCAAACGGTTCTTAAGTTCAAAACGGAGGGTCCTTTAAGCTCTCGAAATCCCGGGGGCTGTTTTAGGGCGATATTTATGCTTCAGTTTATTTACACCTAAAACAAAAGTTTTTATCCAAATTCAGGGAGGACACTGTTACCATTAATTTACTCCAGAGGTCGACACGTCGCTATCTACTGTGCATACAAAAGTGCACAGCAGCAGCGCACTCGCAACACGGACAGTGAAAGCTCGCCGCTGCGCTGCCAATCAGTGATGACAATTTAGCTATTTTCCCCCAAAAAGATCTATCTGTTTTGTAAGAACGATAGCCGAAAACAACTCAGTTTGGCCGGAACCTGCAATTCTATCTATTTAGGTAAAACTATTTGCCATTTTCCAGCTATTTCAAAAGTGCAAATAATCTGTTTAAACAGACTGGAATGCAAGCTCTTTTGAAATTAATTTTTTCATAATATAATAGTTTTCACCAAACCATTAATACATTACAATTTTGAGGCAATCTTCGAATTCCGTCCAAAACAAAAGCAATGAAGTCGTTCACCGATTTAATACTTGTCACTTTTTTATAATGTCCATTTCATCTTGATCAGAAGATGAACATGGTGCAGAATCATTGATGCTTTTATTCATTAGACGATTAGCTATTCTTGTTCTAAGCTTAAAAATAATTAGTTACTCGGATCTTAAGATTCAGTTGTAGGAATTCGGATTGAATTTAAAATGTGAGAACGTTTTTCTAAGCACTTTCTAAATATGTACGAATATTTAAATGTAAAAAAATCAACTATCAGGCCTGTTCCCGTTTTCGATTCCGATCATGCGGAATTGGAATTGTTAAATGTACTCGCTTCCAAAAACTGAATGTGTTCTTTGGCTTTTAAATTCAAAACCTCATTTACTTTTATTCGACCGTCTTGATGACAAGAAGAATTCTCCCGAATTCTTTAATAGTTTCTTAGAAATCACAGCTTTTACCAATTCCGATTAAGCGAATTCGGAAACGTTTGCATTTAGAAAAAATATAATAGAAGCACTTTTTTAGAACCGAACCCTTTTCGATTTTTTTTTTGATTCGGCTTAGGTTCAGGTTCGGATGGAAAAAACTTTTCTGCTCCGGTTCAGGTTCGGTTCGGGCTTCCCAAAAATACCGAACAGGTTTACAGCTCTGATAAAAATACCTATTAAAAACTATACCATCAGCATTTATCAAAAATCGATATGAAATTTTGACTTTATATAATAACTTCCTGTTATCCAATTTATGCTGAATCAGAATTGATAAATTTTTTAAATGTCCATTTCCAAATTACGATTGTGTTTTACGGCTTTGAATTTCAAATTTCTGTTTATCATTGACTTTTGGTTGGCAAAATATTTTAACCAATTGTCTTGGAACTCGGATCTTTTATCAATTCCGATTGATAGAATTCGGGTTTTGCTGTAAAGATTTTATGGAATAGCAGCGGTGGCATAGAGTTATGTGCAAACATAACATGACCTCGAGCCTGCATAAACTTGTGAGTTTTTTTAGCTATCTTTTATTGCTATTTTAAATTACATTTGGCCATTATTAGCTATATTTAACTTTTCTGCTTCAACAGTTGGCAACACTGTTGTGAACAAAGACGCAGAGAAAAATGAACTTCGCGTCAGTGACTATGCAAAATGTGCATGTGTTTTTTGCCGTCCTTTGATTCACTCCGAAAAAATCTTGAATTTCGCACTAAAAATTCAACTAGAACCAATCTCAGGATTGGCTTATTTGATGTGAGCATTTTTCTATAGGCCCGGTAGTTCAGTACAATCCCGTGACATATAGGCCCTTTCCGTTGGCTTCATTTCGTATCATTTTCATTTCTTAAAATTTTTCCGTTTCCATTGACAAATCGTTATCTTTTTGACATTCACAATGACGCGTTGACAAAAACAGCTGAATGGTTTTATTTAAATAACAGGCGCCACTTTCAAACTCAAGTGTGGACTTTTTGGAATATTTAATAAAAAAAAAACACACCCGTCAGGAAAGCAATTCCGCAGGGCGAACGCATTGACATCGCCCTGAATTAATAGCAGAAAGCTACACACAGCGACAATAAAGAAGACGCACGTTGACCTTTTATGCATTTGTGCCATTTCTAACCTGTGGTTTCCCCAAATGCTGTTCTTTTCGTTAATTTTTTGTTTTCAATGAATCAATTTCAAATAAAACTGCATCAAAAAATTTTGTATATCACAGTCATATAATTAGAAAAAAAATTTCAAATCACTCTTTCCAAGGTGTTATTGACCAAAGAAAAGAAAAAATTCTATTTAATTATGAAAACGATTTTTCGTATAAAAACTTCAGATATTCATTCGTTTAAACCGCAAACCATACTTTTTCCATAGTTTCCCTTAATTTAACCATAGTTTTTGGCCTCCGATTTCCTATTTTGGCACTCATAACGGCCCAGATATTCTCTACAGGAATAGGGTTGGGGCTGTTACCTGGCCAAGCTAAGATCGTAATACTTGATTTCGCATTAAAAATAGTAATCTGCCGATTAAAAACAATAATTAAATTAATTAACGACATTACATTAAGTCAAAGAATGGCTTACAGAGCGCGCACTATGAGACGATGTAAAATCGTCCTTAAAAATGGGTTTTGGTTCTCTGTTAGTATCGGATTCCATACGAGGCCCTACTACACAGAAAATAGTTTCTT